>JABJUM010000040.1:0-600000 GCA_016169955.1 Phytophthora vignae f. sp. vignae
GGAGCTGAAGGAATTATCGGGACGTGACGCTGGCGAGGAGAAGGCTAGGCTGTGGCTCAACCGTTTGAAGTCCGCCGCGCGGCGCGATGGGAGGACCGGTGAAGAAGTGTGCGGCTTGTTCAGCGATCTGATGAGCGGCCCCGCACGCCAGTGGTACCTCCAACTCCCCAAGAAGGTGAAGAAGACATGGACCGAGCTAATGGAGCAGTTCCGCATCCAATACTGCGGCAAGGGTGTGTCGATGGCCAGCCGCTACTACCATGCGGCGCAACGCCCCGACGAGACCCCACTTGACTACTTGTACCGGCTCAATGTGGCAGGCCTCAGGGCGAACACCCCGTACGCCGAGGGCACGACCGAAGAAAAGCGTGAACACGTCGAACACTTCATCCGGACGCTGAATACTCAGGAGGCCGAACTCGCCTCGCGTCTCACTCTGATGGAGGTCGCCGACTCCGAGGCGCTGGAGAAGAAACTACGCGCCCGACAGCGTGGTCTGGCCCACCAGAAGAAGGCCCTCTTCGGTTCGAACAAGTTCCGTCAAAAGGCGCCGACCCCGCCGGCTCAGCCGGCGCGCGCCGTTCACGCGATTCACGTCGCGACGGACGAATACGACTCGGGACGCGAAAGTCACGACAGCGACGACCGCCAGTACGACCAAGACGAGGAAGACGAAGAACGCGCCATGTTGTTCGTCGCAGGCCAAGCCCCGCCGGGGGAACCGGCGCGCCGCAATTTCGACCCCGACGACTCGGGACGCGACCGCCCGCGGTGCCGCCACTGCGGTTCACGTCGCCACGCCGAAGGAGACTGCTGGAAGTTGTTGACGTGCCAGAAGTGCGGTGGCCAACATCCGACGGAGCGATGCTTGAGGGTGTGCAAGGCCTGCGGAGATGTGCATGAAGCTGGAGAATGCCCGATGGAGGAGTTCTTCAACCAATTGTGCCAGTGGTTCGACCCGCACAAGCACGCGGGAATGCTGCCGCCGGCCGCCGAAAAGATGTTAAACTAGGTCGCTCGCTGGCTTGGAAACCAGTACGAGACGAGCGACCTGTTTCCGTCTATGCATATGTGACCAAGAAGTCGCGAGAGGTGGTTAGTGAGATCCCGACTTCCCTGAATGATAATACATGTGAATCCAACCTGGAACGTACCACGCGAGAAAACGCGCCGCGAATTTCGGCGGTCCGACGTTCGACGGACGACGAGTTTGCACGCGAACCACCCCTGGACGAGATCGACTTGCAACCGGGAGAGCGACGCGGATACTGGAAACAATACGCGCCGCACAAGTGGTACAAGCAGGCCAAGATTCATGGGAAGCTGAACAACCGCCGTGCTGTGTTACTGCTCGACACAGGTGCCGAGGTGTCCATCTTGGACACCACCTTTGCTCGTGAGGTAGGCTGCCTGATCGACACGGAGATCACGCAAGAGTGTGTGGGAATTCGTGATGAGACATATTACACGGTGGGGAGAACCAGAGTCAAGATTACCTTGGCTGGGAACTTGGTGTACTACATGCACCTGTGGGTCGGCGACTTGGTCGGCCAGCACGCGATCTTAGGGATGAACTTCGTGGTGCCTGCAGGAGTGCGCATCGACACAGCGGACGGCACGGCATGTCTCCCTGACGAGGTTCACATCCAGATGATCGGTCGAAGACCGCTGTACGGGGCGCGGATGCGCCCGGTGAACTTGAAGGCGCCCGTGCAACTGGAGCCAGGAGACACACATGAAGTCCCGCTGAGGCCATACCGGAATGCGCCGTTCCTGTGGGTAACACGAGCAGAGTCATGGGTGACTACCTATGTCAAAGGGAAGTTCGGAAGGAAGACTTACCTGCGCGTCACGAATGTCGGAGACGCAACGATAACCCTCGATGCGCATGAGACGCTTGGGTGGTGGACGCCGGCAGACGGCCAGCCCCGGAGCCGCGGGTTTGTCCGACTGGGTTCCACCCGGTACCAGCAGTGGCAAAACCTGGCCTACGGCGCGACGCGCGACGCGGAGGAGAACTGGATCCCCGCCGAGTTCGACGGGCCGACGACAGACCGCCCCTCGTACCCAACGCCTAAGGCGATTCTGCGCCCGAAACCGAAGCAGCCTGAAGTGCGACGCGCTGTGACCCCGGTGGTAGCAGCGATCGCGAAAGCGCAAAAGGGAAGCGGGGAAGAGGCGGTGAGAGCCGAACCCGGCGCGCTACCGGTGGCAGCTGGAGATACAGCGGGAGAAGCTCCAGAATCAGGACTCGACGAGCCGAAATGCGACGAGCCAAACCTCGACGCGCCGAGACTCGACGAGTCGAAGCCAGATGAACAGGAAGAAGACGACGCGGTCCAAGAAGACGACGCGGTCCTTATCCATGAGGGATCAGACCTCTTCGCCGAGGATCTCGAATCCGAGATGGCCGTGCTGCCGGATCTCTCGCTGACCGCCGAGGTGAAGATCGAAGACTTGAAGGTTGGCGCGCCGACTGGGCTCCCACCCGAAGAAGCTGCAAGACAAGAGTCGCGGTTACGCCAAATCATCTGGAAGCGACGGAAGTGGTTGATCGGCAAGGGCAACGCCCTGCCGCCGGCCGCCCTGGGAGTGGTCTGCGACATCGACGTAGGAGACGCAAAACCCGTCGCGCAGCGCGTCCGAAAAATCCCGCCGCAATTCCGAGAGAAGGTCGCCGACCTGATCAAGGGGCTACTGAGCGCGAGAATGATCCAGAAATCGAAGTCGCCGTGGGCGTCACCCATCGTCGTGATCATAAAGAAAAACGGCGTGGACATCCGACTCTGCATCGATTATAGGCTCATCAACGGGCTGACGCAGCTGATGGTATACCCCATGCCACTCGTCAATGACTTGCTCGAGGACTTGGACGCGTACCTGTGGTACTGCTCCCTCGACATGGCAAGCGGTTTCTGGGTTGTCCCCATGACAGACCGGGCCCGTCTCATCTCAGCCTTCATCACGCCGATGGGCCTGTTCGAATGGCTGCGTATGCCGTTTGGCCTGTGCAATGCGCCGCAGATATACCAGCGCTTGATCGACAACGTGCTCTACGGATTCCTGAAGCTGTCTCCGGATGGCAGCACGCGGGACGTCTTTGAGGACGGCGAGCCGGTGAAGCCAGGTGTCCACTCCGTTCTGGGACGGAGGTCGTACATCGACGACATCCTCATTGGAGGCACGTCGTGGGATGATCTGTGCGAGAAGGTCGAGCGCTTGTTGGATGTCTGTGAACAGTGGCACTTGTCCATCAGTGTCGAGAAGAGCGAGTGGGGCATGTCCAAGGTCGACTACCTGGGCCATCGGGTCTCGGGACGAGGGCTTGAAGCGAAGCCGAAGAATCTGGAATCGCTGGTCGCGCTCGAGCTCCCGCGCACACTCAAAGGCCTGCAATCGTTCTTGGGTAGCCTTAACTACTACCACCGGTTCATCGCCGACTTCGCCGTGTACGCGACCGCGCTGTACTCGCTGACGGAGGCCGGCTTCGACGAGTACGTCACACGACCAGGAGTCCGCGAGCAAGAGAAGTGGGTCCACGCGACACGCGCCTTCGACACGCTCAAGGCAAAATTCGCCGAGACCCCGATGTTGAAGCACTTCGACGCGAATCGAGAGTCCGTCGTAATCGTGTATGCTAGCGACTGGGCTATCTCAGGGGTGCTTACACAAGCCCACGATGGAGTGCACATGCCAGTGAAGTTCACCAGTCGCACGTTGAAGCCCAACGAGCTGAATTACAATGTCGTCGAGAAAGAGATCTTGGCCTTGTTGCGCGTCTTGAACGAGTGCTACACGATGCTAGTGGGGAGACCAGTCCGCGTCCTGACGCGCCACACGACACTCGCATGGCTGCTCCGATCCAAGGGACTGCAAGGCCGACTGTCGCAGTGGGCCGCGATTCTTTCGCCGTGGAAGCTGGAGGTCTGCAGATCCATGAAGGGGGAGGAGGAGCTCCTCGGCGCACTGGCCGCGAGCATTACACCGCGGGCTTTCGTCGACGCAGCGCTGGAAGAGATCGCGCCACGGAAGCGGGCAGCAAGAATCGCCGTCATACCCATTCCGACGTGACGTCCGACGAAGTCTTGCACGTCTTGAGCTTCGATGGATCCGCTAAGGCGAGGCGAGAGGGCGGTGCATACAGTGCGGTCGTCTGGAAGCTGCCTGGCTGGGAGATCGAACGCGCCGCATCAGGCTACGCGACGGACCTTACGGTCAACGAGGCAGAATACCGAGGGCTGCTGCTGGGCTGCTCCCTTCTCGAAGAGCTTGAAGACGTCACGCGGCTGATAGTGTGTGGAGACTCTAATCTCGTGGTCAGGCAAATGCGAGACGAGATGGACTGCAAGTCACCCGGGCTGAAGCTGCTGCGGCAAAAGACTCGGAATGCGCTCCAGACATGGCCACGCCACGAACTCTTCCATGTGCGACGAGACTGGAATGCGAGCGCCGACATGTTGGCGGGGCAGGCCCTGCAACGTCAGGGAGGCCACAGCGTACACAGCCCCGAGGAGATCCGAGACCTGAAGACGCTGAATCGCTTGGAAGAGATCATCCGACCGCGGGCAGCAAGTCCCGCTGCAGAGCCCTCGACGGGCCTCGACTCGGAACACCTCGACGCGAAAAAACTCGACGCGAAAATTCTCGACGCGAAAAAACTCGACGAGGGGAACAGCGACGCGAAGAAGTGCGACGCGGACGACCCTGCCGGAGAAGTCAGGGACGCGGGACGCGAGATAGTACAAGTCCTCGCCGTTACGACGCGTTCGGCCGCCCCGCGCTCCGCCGCACGTAGAGGCCGATCTCCGGAAGTCCTGGAAGAACTGGTCGTACAGCGGCTGCGCCTAGACCGTATCCGCATCGCCCAAGACGAAGAAGTCTGGATCGCCAACCTCAAGAAGTATCTCCGGGGCGATGTCGGAGAGCTATCTCGACGCGAAGTGAAGAGCTGTCAGAAGCTGGCGCCGCAATACGAGGAAGGCGAGGGTGGTCTGCTGTACTACCAGTCGAGAAGCGACGAGTCCGCCGAGGATCGCGACGCGCTGATGAAATTGGTGATCCCGGAGACCCTCCGAGAAGATGTGCTCCACCACTATCACTCGAGCTTCGAAGGCGGACATCAGGGAGTAGGCCGCACGTACCAACGCGTAAGACGACACTTCCACTGGCCGGGGATCTTCAAGAGCGTCCAGCGCTACGTCGGCGAATGCACCGACTGCGAGACGGGGAAAGGGTCGGCCAACCATCCAAGGCGAGTCGCCGGGCAACATAATCGCGACGTACCCCTTCCAGGTCGTCGCAATGGACCACATCCCGTCGCTACCAGCGTCCTACAAAGGCAACACGGAGCTGTTAGTCTGGGTGGACCTCTTCACAGGGTTCGTCATAGTTAAAGCGGACGCGTCACGAACCGCGCAAACGGTGGCAGAGGCATACGAGGAGGCCGTGTTCCGGCGCTTCGGCGCGAGCGAGGCCATTGGCTACGATCGCGAGCCCGGTTTCATGTCCGATTTCTTCAAGGCGTTCAACAAGCTCATGGGCCAGCGTCAGCGGGCGACGCTCGCTTACCGTCCTCAGGCGAATGGCGCTGCAGAACGCATGGTGCAGACAGTCACAAGAGCGATTAAGATGTACATCGCGGACGTAGACCAACGCGACTGGGATGAGTACGCCGAGCGTCTTACCTTCGCGCTAAACACGTCGCATGACCGGACGAGGAACGAGACCCCGTTTTTCTTGGTGCACGGCTGGGACCCCAGGTCGACGCTAGAAGCGACACTGGCCATCGGGAACACGTCGACCCGAGACGCCGAGGCAAGACGCTGGAGGCTCCGCATCCAGCGACACTACAAAGTGGCAAGGGCACAAGCATTGGAGTTAATACGTGAAGCCGTCGAGGAGAGAGCACGTCGGCAGAATGAAACCGCAACGCAACACAAGATCGCGACGGGCTCACAGGTGTGGCTGTACCTGGACAGGGTGAAGCCGGGCTACGCGCGCAAGCTTGCGCACATGTGGCACGGCCCCTTCCGCGTCGCCGAGATGGTCGGCGCGTACGCAGTCCGCCTCGAGACGACGGGCACGCCCTATCAGCTCTACCCCGTCGTCCACATCTCCAAGCTGAAACCTGTCCGGGAATTCCCGTCGCGTCCCGCGACGCAGTTGACGGTGCCAGCAGAGGAGCGCTTCGACTTTGACGAGGAGCTCTTGCCAGCGGACAGCTGGGAAGCCACGCGCGAGCTGGACGACGACATCTACGAGGTCGAGAAGCTCGTGAACGTGCGCGAAGGCCGCGCCACCCGATACGGCCGGACGCGACGCGAGTTCGAGGTGAAGTGGAAGGGGTACCCGGACACGACGTGGGTCGACGAGCTCGACCTCAACTGCGGCGGACTCCTGTACGACTTCCTGCGAGAGCGCACGGGACGCAACCGGTTCGAGGCGATGCAGTCGCACGAGAACGCGGAGGCGACGGACTCAGGAGGGTGAGCGCCCATGGGTGCGACTAAGTCGGCAAGGGGGCTGCCGACGGGTGGATTGGTGGAGAACCCCGACTCTGGGAATGGCCGGAGCGGGAGGATTGGATGAGGGAAGTTCGGGGGGCCAGCCTGTTGCTGAAGATGGGACGACGGAGGGTCGTCTCATAAAAAAGATGTGAAGAGGTGGTAAGAAACGAGGGAAAATCAAAGGGCTACCTGTTGACGTTGTGGCTACGACAACTACGGCTAGGACGACTGCGCGCTACGGAGGCTACCAACCAAGACGGCCGACTGGGCTCACACTTGCGGGATGAACTTACCGGCGAGACGAGGAACTCGGTACGCAGGGTGACTGCGCGCGACGCGACAGCGCACGTTAGCGTCCATCTCTGCCACGGTGAGCGGTGTCCTGAAGAAGCGACGCCAAGGCTCCTGCGCGTCGACGTCGTCGAGCGCTGCTTAAAGCGTCGCATGGTGGAAGCCTGGATACCAGCGTCCGATCCGTGAATGCGCCGGCGGGAAGTGGAGTATCATGGGGTCCAGCAGGAGATCGGCGTCGGCGAGCCCACGCCGGAACAGCTCGACAGCCAACTGCAACACACTGTTCAGGTGCGTGCCGGCGTGAGAGCGACGGGAATTGCGTGCAGTGCGCCATCGACTCCATGCTGCGCCTTGCACGAAGAGCTCATGAGTAGACTCCCAATAGGCTTGGGCCCAACTCTCCACGTGACGGCGGAGCCGCCGCAGAAACGGTCGGAACGCCACGTTGTCCGGCGCGAAGAGGAGCGCCTCGACAGTCTGGGCCAGATAGCGCCACGGCCGGGTCGCGTACAGCGCCTCGACGTTGGCCGGGGTGACCAGCGCCTGATTCCACTGCGCGGGCTCGGGGGCAGGATGCCGAGGGAAGATCCAGCCACGCGGGGGTAGGAACAGATTCCGCAATTCCTGCGCCGTGACCAAGTGGAGGCGGAAGCGCCGAATCCGTCGAGGCCATGGGGCATAGCGAGATTGCTGCCATCCAGACGGCGATCCGGCGGGCGGGATCGCTGGACCGAAGAATGGCGTCGTGGGAATATTCCCCGCTGGGCCGCTGGATGTGGAACTGGATGCCGAGCTCCGAGACGAGGTCGAGGAGGACGATTCGTCGCCGCTGGAACTGTCTGAGTCACCCGGACCACGCCCCGACTGCGTTACAGACGCCGAACTCCCGAGAGGTGGCGAACTGGTCGATCGGGTAGATCGCGCCGAGCGGCGTGACACTGAAGACCCAGATGAACGCGTTGACGACGCCGAAGGCGAACGTGAACGCCGCGGAGAAGGTGCTGGAGAAGGCGAACGAGAGCGAGTCAGAGAGCGCGATCGCGAACGTCGAGGAGAGTGCGCCGACGAGAGGGAGCGCGTTCCGTGACGCCGCAAACGCCGACGCTTGGCCTTCGGCCGCGGAACCGGGGAGTCGCTATCAGACGACTCTGACCCGAAGAGTGCTGCATCCGCGCGCGCCTGCGCCGCGGCGGCTGCCGCGGCTGACGAAGATGTAGCCGGCGATGTCTGAGCAGCCGCGCTATCCGACGCGGCCGTGTCGGCCACAGTAGAGGGCCGTTGACTGCGACGCCGAGGCGTGGAAGGTGTCGACGGGACAGAGGTCGTCGCAGGGGAGCCCGAAGAACGAGACGGAGAGCTGGAACCACCAGATTTACCGCCTCGTGGACGGCGGCGACCTGAAGCAGAAGGCACGGAAGACGCCGGAACCGAAGAAGCCCCTGTCGGAGGCGAGGACGCACTGGAAGTAGCCGGACGCGTTCCCGCGCCTGAGGGTGAACCGGCTGGGACAGATGCAGGAGGCGCGGCGGCAGACACCGTTGGGCCAGGGACAGCTGGAGGCAGAGGGACGGCGGCGTTTACCTCTGCAGTGAACGTTGCCTCGAGGCGGCGAACCAAGTCGGCGGTATTGATCTGCCCGCCAACCGACGCGACGATGCCGGCAAGACGACCGGCGAGCTCGTCGCGCACGCGTATGGCCACCTCTCGGCCCCGACGCGCGTCTCAAAGCATACGGCGCCAAGCCACGGCGCGTTCGTCCCGTTCGCGCACGGCCAAGTCGCGCTCCTCTTCCAACTCGGCGATCCGAACACTAAGCCAACGGGCACGAGCGGCGGCGGCTTCTCGACGTTGCCCGGACGCCATGCGCATCTGCAGCCATCCCGCCCGATACAGCGACGAACGCGAAGTGGCCTGTAGCTCGCCGGCCTGGGCTCGCGACATCTCCGACTCGGCGGCGACACGCAGAGCAGAAGCCCTAGCCACCGACCCCTCTAGCTCGCGGACATGCGTGGCGCCTCGTTTGAGCTCCTCGGCGTGAGCGACCAACAGCGCGTTCACACGCCGGAGATCGTTCTGCAGCGGAGCGTTCAGGCGCTGAGCCGACTCTGCTTCTGTGCGGCTCTGCGAAAGTGAGCCACGGGCCACGCGGAGCTCCTCGACGACAGCAGCGTGTCGCTGTTCAAGAGCAGCCGACGCCTGACGGGCCTGGTCTCTCTCTGCGACCGCCGCATCTCGCTGACGCTTCAAGGCAGCTGAAGCTCGAAGGGCCTGGTCCCGCATGTCACGGGCACCATCGCGCTCTTGCTCGACGACTGCCAGGGTGCGGCGACCCTGATCGCGCTCTGCGAGAGCATCGTCGCGCTGGCTCCCGGCAAGAACGGCCGCCTGCCGCAACGAGTCTCTCTCAGCGGCAACGACATCTAGACGCGCTTGGACAGGAGGGAGTGCAACTTGGGCGTCCGATAGCCGGGCACGTAGGTCGTCGCGTTCGGCGCGTAAGTCGTCGCGCTCGGCGCGAGCATCATCGCGCTCGCCTTGAGCGGCGAACAGCTGCGCCAGTGGGACCGAAGACGCCGAGGGAGGATCAGGAGATGCCGATACAGGGGCCGAGGGACGCTGCGCGGTCAAGGCCGCCACCTGGGCCGTGCTGCGGCAAGCTGGTCTTGCAGGTCGTGGCAATACTCGGCCGCCGCAGCTTCCGACGTCCGGCGAAGCGTCTCGGCCGCGTCGGCACGGCCAGCGCGATCACGCAGGCCAGCGACACGATCCCACAGCTCAACGTTTTCCTGCTCGACGCGTTCCCGAGACAAGAGGGTACGCTCCAGCATCACCATGCCCTCATTGTAGCAGGCGCGGGCCCGACGCAAGAACGCGAGATTGCGGTCATGCAACACCGACGCGTGCGTGGCCAAACCAGCGTTGTATACGGAGACGAGCTCGTACTGGGCGCGGAGGGCCTGATTCTCGCGCTCGAGCGTACGCGCATCGGCGGCAAGGCCCTCGACCGAGGTAATCGGAGCACCAGGAGCCGGAATGGAAACTGGAGGGGGATCCGGGAGACGTGGGCGGCGCGCTCCGCTCGCGCAGACAGCGCAGCCGTCGGCCTCGATATCGTTCGTCTCGAGTCCATACTCGACGACGGTGATGTCCTCGGCGTGAACCATGGAGCCAGACGATGACGACGGGATGAACTGGAAGGAAAAGGATGAGACGAGTGAGAACGCAATGATCGCACAGGGCACGGTCTGCAACAGCGCACCCACCTGGGGAGTGCGCGCGCGTGGCAGCGGGACGGTTGTGGAGAAGTGCCCCGTGAAGAAGATGAATACCCCGACACCGGCGCGGAGATGCGCCGAGGTGGATGTCTACAGACTAGAGTGACGCGTCGGAAAGCCGGCAGGGAGATGGGCTATGTGACACGGCACTGAAGTCTGATACGTCGCGGAATCAGCTGGCCTAGTTGTTCGGCCAGGTTGCATGTCTATGCAGAATGCGCCGAGCCGAAAATGCGCCGAGCCGAAAACGCGCCGAGCAGAAATGCGCCGACCCTAACCCCGCCGACCGAAATGCGCCGAGCTGAGACTTTGATTACGTTACGCAAATCAGGTTGAAGAACGGTTGTGCCAGCACGTCAGACGCAAGTATAGGCGTAGGGTGGTAGGCTTAGCAAGCACGAAGTAGGGAGTAGCCAGTAGCAAGGACATAGGATAGGGTAAGGACTCAGTCCCGAAATTTCTCTGAACCACAAAGATCTCCGGATCTTCTCGGTTCCAGGGGAACCACCAAGCGCCGGCAAGCAGAGCCGCCCCGATATCGCGGCCCCCCGTCGTTTGTTGGTTCGGGTGCTCAACCCCCCACAGACCCGTGCTGAGATAAAGGCACGTTAAACGTATACCGTTTAGGGGCGCCCGATAACGCGCTGCTAGGCGAAGGACGCACTGGCCCGATAACCGCCGTGCACAAGACCCCCCAGTGTAGGCCCGATAACGCCACACAAGCCCCAGGAAACGCCGGCCTGATAACGCCGCACGCCCGACGGGAACGCCGAGGAAACGCCGGCCCGATAACGCCGCACGCCCAAGGCCCGACGCCCTACGACAAGGAACAAGCGTCAACCAAGAACCCCCCAACTCTGAAGCCTGCGAAGACTTGGGCTCTATATTCGAAGATACGCTACTCCAACAACCGGGAAATTAATTGCTCGGCGCGACCGCGATCCAGACGCGCCGAGTTTGTGCGAGACCGGCTCAGCGAGATTTCTGCGAGGCCGCTACTCCACACAGGCGCATGGCCCCGTTGCCGAGGTCCAACCGGATCCCAGCGGGGACCATGAAGTCCATTCCTAGGATCGCTTGGTAGTCTGGTGGCATGTTGTAACCAACCCACACGTCGTAGTAATACACGAGGTTCTTCGCCAAGGTGAACTTTATCCGTGTCTTGCCTGTTGCCACGTACACCTTCTCACCAATTCCGAGGCATTCTTGCCTTTCGCTTCTATCAATGCAGCACCTGGCCTTTCGAGCGAAGCTGGTATCGATGATCGACACCTCGGACCCTGAGTCCAGCATGACGACGGTCTTGATGTTGTTGATCTTGCTGCCGGCGGACTTTGCTTGCTTGAAGTGCTTGCAGGGCGAGTGGTACTTCCAGTAACCACGCGTCTCACCTGGCAGCAGATCAAGCGTCACAGCCACCTCGGAGCGCTGATATTCATCGACCGATCGAAGACTCGCCACCATAGCCTTACGTCTACCTTGTAGATCCTGTGAATCATCAAATCGATCTGCATTTTAATAACTTCCTTGATCCTGTGGTTACTTCTGCACGAACGCATAGCTGTACGTCTCAGCCGTGCCGGGTTGACCCGCTGTCTAAGTCGACGAGCATCCCCGTTCTAACATCTTCTCGACCGCGTCAGTTAAGATCCCTGGATGTTTACTTGGATCAAACCATCGCCGAACCAAGTTGTAGAATTCCTCCAATTGACACTTGCCAACGTCGTGGATCTCACGGCAACCTCGGCACACGACGCAACAACGATCTGACGGGTGACCGTTCTTGCCACACTGTTGACAGGTCAGGCCCTTCCAGCACCCAAGGTCTGAGTGCTTCCGAGACCCACACTTCGAGCACTGATGCTGGTCGTTGTGAGCGCTGGTGCCCAGCCGCTGACAAACCCGTGCTGCGCGAGATCGGTGCTCGCTGGATCTAGGCTACCTGGCCTTCGCCCTCTCTCGCGCTCGTTGTCGTCCGCCAACCGCAGTAGTGTCAGCTGATTTGTGAGCACCGGGTCGTCCAGCGTCGAGACGAAGTGATCCACGTGCTCCTGTCGGGCCTGGGGGTCGTGTCCTTGACTCCTACGCGGGCGCGGATCCCGACGACGTTAAGCCGGTGAAGGTACTCCAGAGGCGAGCTTGCATGTGTGGTAGTACTGCCACACCACCGCTTCCCCGAAGCCGCAGTACTGCGCTTCGAAACCCCGGAGCAACTCGCCCCAGCTCGAACGCGTCGAGCGCCCCAGTTGCTGGTACCAGTTTCTAGCAGGACCAATGAGTAGATCTGCTAGAGAAAGGCACCTTTCAATGTCCGAAGCTTGATCCCGAGTAAACGCAGTCTTGGCCTTACTTATCCATGTCATCGCTTGCTCCTCATCGCGATCCTTGCCCGAAAACTTCTTCAGATCCGACATAGCTGAGATCTGAATCTGCTGGATCGTCGCTGATTCTGTCGCTGGCGTTGAAGCTGGAATGGCTGCCGTAGTTGCTAGCTGCCTGGTACTCGCCACGTCTAGATCGTTCGGATCATCATCACAGTGCTCGGGTTAGTCTAGAGAGCTCACCGAGTTCATGTCCATAGCCGGAACGTCTGCATACGCCTCCGTCGTCACCGCTAGGCTACTAATAGCAGGGATTGACACTGCCTTCAGGGTGGCAGTAAGGTCATGTTCATTCAGGAACCGATCCATGGCTACCTAGTAGTACCTCGCAAGTGAGCTCGTTGGCTCGTGCGGAGGGTTCACCACCGCGGCGGACTCGGGTTCCCGCTCACCGACGATCGGCTTCAATTGGTTGAACAAAGCAGCAGCTGCGATGCGAATCGTGTTCAGGTCGAGGCCAAAGAGATCCTGGGCTTCGAACGCGCCGACACGGAGACCGGCCTCTTGCGCCAAGCGCAAAAGAGTCGTAGCGGCCTCGAGCTTGTTCGTCCTCAGCGGCGGCGTCAGCACGGGCCCCGTAAGCTCCTTGGCCAACTCGAACTGCTGGATCCGCAGTACGGGGTGGTTCTGGAGGAAGTCCTGTAGCACAACCCGACGGTAGGCGGTCTCTCGCTTGGACTTGGTTTGAGCTCGCTCTGAGTCGGAGGCTCTGAGTTTCTTCCGCGCTGCTCGCGTCTTCTTCTTGGACGTAGCTCCTTGGTTCTACGCGGGGGTTTTGGCCGAGGATCTAACAGCTTTCGCTGCTGGGTGCTCGTCCGGCGGGTCATGCTTCGCAGCCCGACCCGCGGGGGTCCTCGGGAGGACCTGTGGAGGAGGTAGAGGCTTCTCCTCGAGACCTCTGATCCGCCGATAGTGCTCTTCCTGGCACTGTCGGTTCGAGGATCTATTCTTCAGCGACACCGCCGGTGATCCTAGCTCCGTCGGCGCTTCATCTCCTGATTCGTTGCTCACATGCGCATCATCTTGGGACTCACGGTGAAATCCCGCGTCGCCAAGAGATCTGGGCACGCACACCATTGTGGTGGAGTGGATCCGCTGGAATTAGCAGGGATTCCACACTCACACACTGCGCCCAGACACCGACTAACGGAGGGGGTACTCCGATAACCGTGGGGTTGCTGAGTAGCTCACCTTGTGTACCCGTCGGCGGGCTGGATCTTCTCTCTCGTTGACACTAGAACAGCAGCGGGTGAGCTTGAACGTCCTTGGGGATTTAGGGAGATGTTGGGTAGATCCGCAGTGGGGCCAAGCTATCCAGCAGTCTGCCACGTGTGCGGGGGGCAAATCACTTGATTAAAGTATGGGCCACAATACTAAGGACCAAGTCAAGTGTGTGGCTCCCAAGCAAATTCGACTCTGATTTATGTTAGCCTGTACCCAGCCACTGCCACAGCACACGCACGCGCACACTCGCCAGCTTCCCATCCGGTTGGATCACGCCCACTACTGACTCTCTGATCTGTACCCTACCAATCTGTACCAAGATATGGGTACGGACATGTACCCGTTTCTACCAGATATACAGACATCCCTGCCAATAAGCGCACCCGTGGCATTTTGTATTAATGTGCAAGAGATTGTATCATTCGAATCAAATTCAATCCTTACCGTAACGTTTGCACCTTTGTGATTTAATATGAACGTACAATGCCAGGCGAAAAGGGTGCGCTTATTGGCAGGGACGTCTGTAGCTGTGCATATATAAGATCCGTGGCACACATTGGCAATCTCCGATCCACTATACCACAATTGCTTCGAGCAAATTATGAGCTGTATGGCTTTTGGAGGCTCAGGACTCGACGATCCCTGGAGTCGAATACGTCCAATGGTGGATGCGTTCAATGACCGCCGCCTAAATGTGATATCGCATGGTAGCATTTTATGCATCGATGAATCTATGAGTGTGTGGAAGGGTAGAGAGGGTAAGTATTGTCACGACGGCATCCCCACAAAACCAAGATTGTTCGCAAGCCCGAGGATTCAGGAGCTGAGCTGAAAGCCATGAGAGACGGCGACACTGGGGTCATTCTACGACTGGAGCTGGCAGAAGGCGCAGTTAGACAGAGACAAAAGCAGTACTGCGCGAAATATGGGGAGGGTACTGCAGTGGTGCTGCGCTTGGCTGAGCCCTATCGTGGTAGCGGACGCACAATAGTCGCCAACAGTGCATTTGCTTCGACGAAGACCCTCGTGCAGCTCGAGGCCCGCATGGGTGCATTCTTCATCGGTATAGTGAAAACGGCTACGGAGGGATATCCTATGCAGCATTTTCAGAATTGGTTTGCGACGGCACATGGAACTTAATACAAACTTCTATATAGATTAACTTTTGCCAAAGCATACAAGTATGCGTGCATCCTGTCTACCGGTACGTTTTTGGCCTGGAGTCTTCACTCCAGGCTGGAGAGGAGAGGTTAAAGTCATACCCAAGAGGGACACCACGGACGATTGCAGGTCCCACATCCTCTGTTTAGCGACTGACCCTAGCCCATATCACTATCTTAGAAAGAAAGAAGCCCGAAATCTCCGAAGTCCTTCAGATAAAGACAATTAACGCCAGGGACGCCGAAATCGCTGCAATCAAGCTCGCCATAAAGGGGGCTTCGCCCAATTACACCGACGGACAGAATGCAACAGCCACCCCAATTTGTTGAAACAGCTGTCAAGTAGCAAGATCCATTCCATTTTAACGATTTGCAACCGCTATAGTACTGTACGAATTAACAAAGAGGCAAATGTAGATTTAGTACCTGGTTTTAAGCGCCTTGTTCAACGCCTTCGTAACTGTGTCGGCATCGATGGATTCCCACGCAGCGATTGGACGCTTTATCGTTGCTATGCGTTTTTCTTTGGCAGTTGCAGCGGTAGTGTTTTCGGTCAACCACAAAGCCTTCAGCTTTGCCTTTAAAGGCCCCATGATGCCAACGTCCAATGGCTGACACACAAGAGGTAGAATTCTTCAGAAGGGTGCGTAAGTAGAACTTCCACACCCGCGCATCCATCCAGGCTTTACTCTGAACAGTATAAACATGGCCTACATATTGCACAGTCAGTTATCCACAGCTGCTAAATATATCAAAGGTAACAGCGTACCTTCAGGGTAAGTCGGCAATTCTTCCCTCTATATGGTGCCATTTGGCTCTCCGCGTACAATAAAGAGCAATGGAAGCTTGACACCATCACCACGAACGGTGCAAACGGCAGTCAATCTGGCGGAATGCTTCTGCTCGGCGGTTATTGCTGCGGATTGACCTCTTTCCGACACTATCTTGCCCGGCGGTGCGTAAAAGTAAATGCCGGTAAATACACGTGCAAACTCTGCCTGAAGCGCTTCTAATTCTTCGAGTTTTTCCTGTAGAAAAAAAAGCAAAGCACAACCAGAGTTTGTCAGTTGCCAAAATAATCTGTAGTACTAGCGTACAAGTTACCTTTAAACCATGTGGAGTCCGCTGCACGAAACCGTGCCGGTATGCAAAGCGGCGCAACAGCCTTAGCAACGATTGATACGCCGTGAACGCGTCCTTCTTTCCCGAGATGTACCCTTCCAGCCACTCTGAGTGCTCGTCGCAACCGTAGGAAGCCATGGTGGCTGCAGTAAGGGGTTGGCTCTCACGACGAACGTCCTTCATGAACGTAATGAGGTCCTCAGGAAAGGGGATGCTCTCGGGACGTCCTGGCGCTCGGGAAAGCGTCTTCTCGCTACCATTGTATGCAAAAGTATCCTCCTTCTCTTTTCGCCACCAAGATAGTGTCCCCCTTGGTATTTTTTGCGCCCGCGCAGCTTCACGTTGGCTGAGGCCTTCAGTTGCTAGAAGTGCGTGTCGTTTTTGCTTCATACTGTAGTGCATTCGGCGTTGCTTGGGGTGCGTGTACACCTCGTCAATAAGGCTCGCGATCGCAGCCTCCTCTGCATGCTGCTGCGCCACGTCGACCGGAGGGGGCTCGAACTCGGGCTGGTGCGCCAGATCGGGCGGCGGAGCCAGGAACGTCACCTGCAGCGCCAACTCGAGCGGCGGAGGCTCAAACTGCTGCAACAGCTCCGCCTCGATAGGCGGAGGCTCAAACTGCTGCAACAGCTCCGCCTCGATAGGCGGAGGCTCTGATGGCGTTTCAGCGGGTTCCCGCATTTTGCGGAGTGTGCAGCTCCGAATTAGCGAGTCTTTTTAATGAAATATGCTTGGTTAAAAATAGATAGGTTTCGAAATTCACTTCACCCGCACCTTCACCCTCAGCGCAAAATGAGCAAAATCGGGACTTGTGTACTGGAAGCTGCTCTAGATAGGTGCGCATACAGTTTTACAGTCTCCCTGTATAGATAACGTTTGGAATTGGAAAGTTCGCACCTGAACTTAATGGATTCGTACAGGTGAATGTGAGGATCAAATTCTGATGGCTTTGCAAAATGTAGGGATTTTGCACACTGATTGCACACTGATCTGTGTGCAAAAAGTGCAACTAGTGCGAACTTAGACGGCTGTGAAGGTAAAGTGAGGGTGGGGAACGCTTCGAAACCTACCTAATATTGGGTATGCAGATCTCCGTTTATCATGCTCGTCTTTTTTACGTCACCTTGCAGTCACTTTGGTGGCTGTTGCATTCTGTCCGTCGGTGTACGAGATTGAACGGCTAGGTAAATTGCTGTATCGCCTATCTTCGCCTTAACTTCGGCCCCTGCACAAGATCAAATCGCGGCCGAAGATAGTGGTTACATTTGGCGGCGCGTGTACACTTGGCTAAGGTATAGTTGGATATTCGTACCCCCAGTAACTTCGTCCCGAAGCTGGGATTGGCTGAAAAAGAAAATAGGAAGGGACTGACCACAGCAAGGAAGAGGAGACGGCTCACACAGTGGGGCGGACGCGGTGCTGTCTCTTGGGGCCTGTGGTGCTCACAGACTCGATGGGCGCTCGAGGAGATGGTGGGTGGTTCTATAGTTGGTGGTGCTCGTGGACTCGTGGCACTCATGTTCTTGTTGGTGCTCGCAGACTCGCTGGTGGTGCTCATATTGTCGGAGCCGGAGTCTCAGGCATGGTGGTGCTCGTGCAGTTCGTGATGCTCCTGGACTCGTGGTTCTCGTGGACTCGTAGTGGTGGTGGCGTCGTAGTGCTCGTGGACTCGGTGGCGCTCGCGGACGCAGTGTGCTCCCGGAGATCGTGGTGCCCGTGGAGACTGTGGTGCTCTCGGAGCTCGTGGTGTACTCAGAGCTGGAGGGGCTCATGTAGATGGTGGTGGACGTGAACTCGGTGGTGCTTGCGGACTCATTGGTACTCTCGGAGATCGTGGTGCTCGTGGACTCTGTGGTGCTCGCGAACTCGTCGGTGCTCGACGATCGAGGTGCAATCGGAGCTGATGGGGCTTATGTAGCTTGTTGTGGTCATGGGCTCAGTGGTGCTCGCGGTCTCAGTGGTGCTTGCGAACTTGTTGGTGCTCGCGGACTTGTTGGTGCTTGTGGCCTCAGTGGAGCTAGTGCAGCTCATGGCGCACTCGGAGATCATGGCGCACTCGGAGTTCGTGCTGCTCTCGGAGATCATGGCGCACTCGGAGCTCGTGGTGCTCTCGGAAATAGTATGTGGTGCTCGCGGACGCAGTGTTGCTTTCAGAGCTCGTGGTGTACTCCGAGCTGGTGGTGCTCGTGTAGTTGAAGCAGGTGGTGCTCTCAGGAGCTAGTTCAACTTACATATGCATTGTGTAATCCCAGCTTGACCAAGAGGTCTCCGACTATCTCGCTCATGCTGCTAGGTGATGAATTTCGCACAGGCTGAAGAGTCTTGTTTTCTTGAAGAAGGCCCCAACTCGCTCTCCATCAAGTCCACGATGGCTCGACATCTGCCCCACGCTCCATTGTCGGCGTGGTGCTTCGAGCAGTTTTATCAATGCCCTTCCACAATAGCCGTATGTTACTAGAATGTTGCTCTAATGTTACTCGTAGCTTTGTGGTTAACTTCGGCGACGACGATAATCAAATACACTACTGTAATTTCTGCAGAATTATCGCGGGGCCGGCTCTAATTACCTCGCACAAAATTCGTTACGTATCCCGTCGTGCCAGGATTCCTGTGACAGGCCACCTGCAACCACCGGCAGACCAGTGCAAGGCTTATCGCTAGGAAGTTCATGACTGAAACGAGAGATGTGACGCTACACCCGAGATCAAATTTCTGGCACGACTTTGTTCATAACTTCGCGCTGGTGGATCGAAAACCTTCAGTTCACTCGCGAACACAATACACTTGCACGAATCTTTATCCCATTCCTATTATCTGGGGAATGCCTTGTAGCGGAAGTCGTGGGTGTTGAGCGTATTTATTGAAGGCAGTAAGACAGGAATGGTGCCGCTAGCCGCAACCTCACTCGTCCGCCCGCGACTCGTTCATGTCAAGTCGACGTCTCTTCTCGACCTCCTTCCGGTAGAACAGCAGCGTCTGAATGGCATCCCGCCCTCGGGTATCCGTCGGCGTTGCCGGTCGCACCCCACTGAACGATCGGTCATCACCTCCGACAGTGCCTTTCTTCGGATCAGCGTGGGGCTTTAACTTGGAGCGAGAGGAGATCGTCCCCTTAGCTAGTCGGTCCAGCAGCTCACTCGCCTCCGAGGGCACCACGAACACGGGCGCTGGTGGCTGGTACGTCCGACACAAGAGCTGGTGGCGGAGGGACTTAGCAGGTGCTGGAGGCAGCAGAGTGGAGGCATTCCAGCCTTGCGGGGACTTATCATCTGCAGCAGGTTTGTTCTCGCTTCTGGCCGCCCGGGGCTGCGAAAGACGGCGACTACCTGCAGTCACAGGCTTAATCTGAGGAGGTGATCGCCAAACCTTCGAGGCTGCTGCGTTGAGACTTTCATCACTCAAGCGTCTTGGCTGAGACGGCTGTGATCGCCTTGGCTGGGTTTTGGTGCGCGTCGCTGTGTTTTGCCGACTCACTCGCGCCTTGCCTTCGTCAGACTCGAAGAACTTGAGCAGCTCCGATAAGTCGGGAGGGGCGGGGAACTCGCGCGAGGGCATTTCGCCCTGCACACAAGTCGGAGCTTATCTCGGTGTGCCACGACTGACGTTCAAAATGCAACATTGGTGGCGCCCCCCGAAATACTCGCGCAGTAACTGATGATGTCGCGGCTGATTGAAAGCAAGAATAGTCGCTAAGTAGTACGACATGCAGAGGTGCTGAGTACGAGGGCGACTCGTAGTAGATGAACCGAGCGCAAGGGGCGAGCTGAGAATGACGACGACCGCTTCGGCCGCGACGGATCTGACCTCCACCGATCCAACGAATTTCATGGAGGAGGTGTCGACGGGTACAGGTGACGACCGAATTGAAGCAGACCGAGCGGTGTTTGCTCGATCCGCTTCCATTCGCCGGCTGTCGACTGTCACCTCTCGGAAAGGATCGTTCCGACGGCCCTCGCTTCTGCTCGGCGCTAGCTCAGCGCCTCAGCTTCCAGCCTCGTCACCGCTGCGACGTCCAGCAACAGCAGCCGCCACAACCCACAGTCGCGTGCATCAAGCGCTGCGTGACAATGAGAACAGCTTCGAGTTTTCCAGCAAAGAGGCCACGCTTGATGGGCTCTGGTATTCCTCCCGATTCCCGATCAAGGAGATCACGAGCCGGGGTGTCGTCCACAGCCGCGTCGCGTCCGCTACGTTGCTTCGAAAGGATAAGAGCAGCACAGCACCCAAGACGCAGCAAAGTATAGACGACGATAAGCCCCCTGTTAGTGGTGAGTCTGAAAATGCGGACGCAGCAGTCGAACTGACGCCCGAGATGGACATTCAAGCCAAGAAGAGGGAGATGCGGAGACGACTTTTAGCTGAACGCGCTCGGTCTGCGGCGCCGACGTTGATGTCGGCTTCCAGCAGCGATTCGGCTATTAAGGCGCCCACCGTAGTGGTAGATGAGGCTGCCTTTATCCTCCGAAAGCGGCGCTGCGCCAAGACCTTCGAGGAAATGATCGCTGTCCGACTAAAGCCGCATAATGGTACGGAAGACGCGAAACCCAGCACTAAAACTGCAGTTGAAGCAGTTCATGCGGATCAAGGTACGCAGTCTCCGCGGATCGACGAGGGCATTAACAAGCTGCTGGAGCACGGCATCATCCAGTCCGTGCTAGCGCTAAGCGCAAGTTCTGACCCCGCTACCCAGGCGCATTGCTGTCGAGCGCTGTACTATTTGTCTCGAGTTCGTGCTGCTCGCAAGTCCATGATCACTCAGGGCGTGGTTGCCAGCCTCAAGCAGCTCTCCCGAGCCACATCACCAGTGTCACGACAGGACATGGCAGCAACGTTGTGTCATTTATCCGAAGAGGAGAACGTAGTCGAGGCGCTATTCGTGGAGGGCATCGACCGCTCGCTCTTGCGCCTCATGACGTCACCTAGTTGGGAGACCAAGCGGATCTGCGCTGCCACCGTGTTCAACTTGTCCGCTGATGCCCGGCACATCAAGCACTTCCGTGAAGTCTTTTCTCAGCTGTTGGTTGCGGTGGCCAAAGCTAACGGAGGGATCGGCGGCAGCAGTCTGCTCAACACCTCGTCCTCTGCGGAGCTCAACTCGTCGTCGGCCTATTTGATCAAGGCGATCTACAACGCGTCTCTGGTGTCAAAGTTCCACAGCGCATTGCTCGGAGAGAATATTCCTCGCTTCTTGGCGACGCATTTACCGCTGGTGCCTCCTGCTATTCAAGGCTGGGCGCTGCGAGCGTATGTATCGATATGTGAAGTGCGAGCTAACCGTCAGATCCTGCTATCGTCTCCTTTCTGCGAGTTACTGGAGACCATGTTGCTCTCGCCAAACGAGGAGATCCAGGAGATCACACTGTTGATACTCCTCCAGCTATCCATGGACGAGGGGAGCCGTATCAAGATCTGCAACTGGCTGCCGATCGGCTCGCTGGTGCAAACTACCGGACAGCACATCGAGGACGCAGTCAATACCGCCAAATCCGGGCGGACTGGGAAGCGAGGCGCGCCCAATTCCGAGCAGGTCGAAGCCAAACCTCAAGAAAACAGTCTCGTGTACCTGCACTCGTGTATCCTGCGGAACCTCTGCGACAGCGTGTTGACTCACCACGAGCTCATTCAAGAGGGCACCGTCCCTGTGTTGCTGGAAATGAGCCGGATGCCCGAATCGACCGTGAAAGTGAACGCCATCTGCTCCCTTTGCTACCTCATCTCGAGCTCAACAGAGGAGGTGGCGGTTCATATCCCTGAGCTCACCGAGCTACTCTTGACTCTGACGCAGTCAACGAACGCGCAAGACTGCATCTTTGCAGTGGAAGCTCTCTACAACATCTCGTGCTGTGACGACTGCGTCCCTCTGCTCTGCAAGTCGGGGGCGTTGCTGGACCGACTCCTGCAACTTGCCACCGATCCTGTACACAAGAAAGTGGCCGAGTTGGTCGCTGCTATCGTCTACAGACTGGCTGGAGTCGTAAGCTGCGCGCCTCAGCTGCTGAGACGCGGATTCCTTTCGGAGCTGGTGCAGCTAATTCGTCAGTACCCGACCTGTCGAGCTTACGCTTTGAACGCGTTGTTCCTTCTGGCGAGAAATGGAGGAGAAGATTTCCCACACGGTGGCGATGAGATCGCAGAACTCGTGCTCGCCCTGCTAAGCAACGGCAACGAGCTTGAAATTGCTGCCAAAATGTGGATGAAGCCAGCGATTCCTGCGCGATTCGTGAAGCGCAAGACAAACCTCGACATTTCACAAGGCGACCCAGCAACAATACGCAGTGGAGTGACGCTACTCGCCCACCTTGCGCACCACCCGAAGAATCGTGGGGCTCTGGTGCGTAATGGAGCCGTGTTTCGCTTCCTGAAGAAGTTGAACAGGTTGCAGTCGAAGACGAAACGCAAGTCAAGTGACGGTGACGCTGGCAACGGCGAAGACGACGAAGATGACACGGAGCAAAGTAACGAGGACGACACGATCCTGACCAACTGCGCGTTCGTATATTACTGTCTGACAGCCACGCAGGAAGGGTGCGAGTTTCTCGTAAAGGAGCGTGGAGTGGAAGACCTGATCAACCTCTCGCGGATTCGGATCAAACACACGGGGACGAAAGCTGAGAGTAGCGACGGCAAGGTGGCTTACTCCATGAAAGAGCTCTGCACTCTGGCCTTGTGCCGCTTGTCCTCGTTTGCCGGTCTCGAGTCACGACTCATCGAGCAGGGCACTATCCAGGCGGTGATGGTCTTGGCGCTTGTGGCGACGGATATCAACACGATCAAGGCGTTGAGTATCATGACGCTCGCTAACTGTCTCGTGGACGTCACCCCTCACTGCTTGCAGTCCCTCGTGGGGCACGGGATCATCTGGGCCCTCTCTTCATTGTGTACGGTAGAACACCCCGAAGTGAGCTACGTGTGTGCGGTATCTCTGTGTAACTTGTCGGTTCATCCCAGCAAGATCCTCAAGTTCCTGGACGCCGGTGCTCCTCGAGCGCTTATTCACTTGCTGACTCACAGTGGCGGGGCGGACGCTGCCGAAGACGCGGCGATTGTGCTCGTGACAGTCAAGACGATCGCAAACCTCGTGGCCAACGAGAAACTGTGCCAGGCGTTCCTCAACGAGGGACTGGAGAAGCACTTGAGTGTGCACTTCTCGTCGCCCGAGAGCAGCGAAGAGCTCCGACAGCTAGCTGCGATGGTTTTACTGCGCGTTACCAGCGCCAACGACGCCTTAATATCGCCGGATCGACTCAAACTCACCATGTTGCTGTGGATGGAGCAGATCATCGACATGAAAGACGAAGACCTCGTGCGCAACTGTATGCTGACGGTGCACGATCTAACTAGCAACTCGTCGCTGGACGTGGCCGAGCTGGATGTGCCTCATGTGTTGCGGATACTGGTCCAGGTGCTGCAGCGCCACCATACGCGCAACTCGCAGATCGTGACGCTGTGTCTGTCAGTGCTGTACAATTTGTCCTGCCAGCTACCAGCACTACCGGTGATCGTACAGTCTGAAATCATGCCGTTCTTACGCCAGCAAGTCCCAATGACCGAGACAACTCTAACAGCACAGAGACGCAAGGGCAGTACGGGTTCTAGCAGCTCAACGCACCCCCCTCCGCTGTCATCCGGGACGACTTCGGCCAACGTCCAGTTGTGCTGTCTTGTGCTGCATAACTTAAGTTGCTGCCGCGCAACCGACGATGCCAATGTCCTCGCAGCTCTGGTTTCCTGTCACGCAGTTGCCACGCTGCACGACATCTACTACGGCCCGTTCAACGGTCTGAAAGAGCCTGCTGCGGTGGCGATCTGCAACATTGCAGTCGGCAAAGTGAACTCGTCGCGTGTTCTAGAAGACCACGCTGGCCGTGTGTTGCTGCACTTTATCCGCAGTGAGCACTTCCTCCCAAAGCACTATCGCCTGGTGGCCGCAACATTGAGGAAGCTGAGCAACGCACCTGGGAACCAGGCGTGCCTGCTTAACGCACGAATCGCCAACGCGATGGTCTTCATCTTGACTCTACCGGACATGGACAGCGAGGCCAGCTCCAATATTCTGGCTGCGCTACGTCAATTGTCAAGTTGCAAGGCGCACCTCCCACGACTGCTGAACGACGGAGTGCTGCCGTGTGTCGTGAAACTTGCGGATTCCCCCACCGCAACGGCTCAAATGGTGAGCCACTGCTTCGAGCTCATCTCGAATCTGTGCAGTATTGACTTTCAAGAGTACCTGAAGGACTGTCCGGAGATTAACGTCATCGGCACGTTAGCGAAGCTTTCGGATCACCACAAGCAGAGCCACCACCACCCGCATCTCGTACAGCAAGCGCATCAGGAGGCGACGACTTCTCTGGACTCGTATTGTGCACGGGGCGAAGGCTGCGTGCTGGCCCTTCCCGAGGTCATCACGAACCTGATGAAAAGCGCCACCTTTACAACCGGTGCAGCCAAGAAGACGCTGCAGATTAAGGCCAACTACACCGTTCCTGCTCGGAAGTGGAGCCCACAGGCTCAGCCCAAACCAAAGGACCCACCGCCGCTCGTATGCAACGAAATCCCTCCCACGGACAACGGACAAATCGTTTCTCCTGAGATTAAACAACGAATTGGCATCTTTTCACCGCTACCGAAGGAGATACTTGTACGTGATGAGAAGAACGACGCCGTGGCTTCTTCTCCTGCCCCTGGGCATGGAAACAAGTCCATTCTGGCTCGACGCAGCAGTGAACGCGGTTTCGGCTCTGGCGGTCTACGCTCGCGGTCTAGAAACACGTCGATCGTCGGAGCGAGGAAAGTGCCACTACAACGAGGACGCGAGTCTCGACATCTTTCCGGATGGTCTCAACGAGATGGTCAAGGCTAGACAGGGTATCATTATTACTTCAGTACAGTATTAGTTCAAACGAGTTTCGTGCAAACTTCGAGGCCGAAATGTACCCAGATGCAACTGCTTAGATTCGCTTCGTCCACGAGGGCCTGCTATTGGTCTCCCGTACCTCGTCGTGATATTGACACCGAACTTTCAATACTGTGACACATTTTTTTAGTTTTCGCGACCATCCTTGGATTCAAGCGTTTGAATGGTTGCTTCAGCTAGGCATTTCATCCTTGCGGTTGACGAACAACAACAAAAGCGTACGAGGTTAGTGCATGACGAAGCTAACTGTACATATTTTTCTTTACAAAAGGAAATATATTGATCATTGGCCGATCTACTCGTAATTATGTAGGAGCAACTTTGATAGAAATTTCAGAAGAGAGCTGCAGTCTGCCTCACTTTTAGGCCATCAGGAAGGTGAGGCCGAATGAAACGACCAGCGCACCAATTGTCAGCGCAGCGTGTGTGGCACCCGAGGTGGTGCTGGCACTCGCCGTCGTGGGGGTCGGAGTCGGTGTCGGAGTCGGGGTTGTGTCATCAGTTGTGCTACTGCCGGTAGCTGACGAGCTGCTACCCGAGGCCTCAGGCACTGTACCCTTCGCTAGCGTCGGGAAGGCAAACTGTTCCGGCGCCTTCTCACACCCAGCACTATCGTCCGTGCACACGGTGCAGATCTGGCCGTACAAGTTGCGCTTGCAACCATGAGCCGACTCTGCACACTCCTTGATGTTCTCGTAGCACGGCGGGTTTTCAGCGATGAGGTTGTCCACAGTGGGAAGAGCGACCATGTAGTCAACGACTTCGCTACTGATCTGCGTCGCTGTCTTCGTTGACAGCAGGCTTTCATAGGCGTCGAGAAGCTTCTGTGTTCGAGCGGTGTTTGCAGTCGTATCCAGGGGGTCGTTCCAGAAGTCAATGTTCTTGATGACATTACCACTCGTGTCTGTCTCGAACTCAACGCCGCCCTCCGAGCAGAACTCACTGAAGTTGGCGTATGTCCGACTCTCGGCCTTGTTGTTCATGGCGGTGATGCCGACAACGTCGTCGAGCGGAACGTAACCAAGCACGCGGTAGTTGTACGTGCACGTGATACCGTCCGGCAGTGTGTCCATATCGCAGAGACCCTGGCGGGTGCTAGCGCGGCAGGCGGGGGTCTTCGAGCCCCAGGGTTGCAGCGGGCAGCTATTGGGGAACGAATACCACCAGCAATTCTCATACGGCGCGCGCGGGTCGGTCGTTTTCTCACTTCCGCCGATGAACGGCCCAACGTTGGCCACGCCGAGAGTGGCGTCGCCGTTCAGCGACAGACACTCCTCCGAATCGGTGCCATTCACCTGGTTGCACCGACCGCCGTCCATAGCCAAGAAGGGGCCATATTCACTGCCGTACTCCGCCAGGGTCTCGTTCGTCTGCGCGAAGACGATGTCGTAGAAGACGACGAACTTCATGTTGTTCTTCCTTTTGCACTTTTCAGCCTCGCTTCGGACTCGGTAGTCGATGCCTTCAGCTTGGACGTACATCAGTGCGCCTTCAACTGAAGCGGTGTTCACAGTGTCCAGCAACCCGCGGAACTGCTCCTCGGCGGTCTGGTAGTACTTGGAGCCGAAGGTCTTGGTCGTCTCGTTCCAGACGGGGGCGTCACTCTGCACTCGGGCGTGCACCACGTGAACGTATTTCATGTGGTACGCGTCGTCGTTCTCGAGCGGAGTCAGAGCATCGATCCATTCCGTAGCGCCGGAGGCGGACGAGAAGGTGACAGCGGTCACGACGACGGGGACGAAGATCTTCATGGTGGTGACTCGAGAGTCTTGGGTTGTAGTGAGACGGAGGCCTTGAGGCCTGACTGGCCGGGTTGGCTGACTGAAGGTGCTCGGTTGCTGTGTTGGCTAGAGCGCAGATTGAAAATTGAGAGGTATCTGTATCGTACCAGGACGCATTTGGCATCATACTCCGAAGACGAGGAAGGGTGAAGTAGGCTAATTTGGTGCTTGTCACTGGCGTATGGTTGTCGTAGACTAGGGCGATAAAGATAAGAACTCTTGTCGTCAAGCAGCAACACGGTGTGAAGGATCGAGCTGCGTCCTATAGATACTGACCGGGCAATCCACCCACCGAGACCACCCCTGGAAATCTTACACTTTGTTAGGTACAATTCGTCGGTTCACATTCATGTGCACCACCCTTGAGTTCTGGGCTTCCACCAGCAAGGCCGAGGTTGATGCCAGCTTCACCAGTTGATCTACTCAGACAACATGGCACTTGCCTGAAAATAATACAGCGTGGGGGCGGTCGCTTCCTCTCAGATTCCAAATCGCTCGCTAATCAACGCCACCAAACCCCACCCACCGACTAGGCACTTTTCACCATGAAGATCTACGTCGCGGTCGCCGCCTCAGCCTTAGCGCTGGCTGCCACCAATGCAGCCCCGAACTACGACGACCGAGAAGTCTCGTTGACTGCCGAGTTGAACGTCGCCGAGCGCCCGTTTTCGCCTCGCAGTCGTGCCCTGGTCGAGTCCAAGTCCACCAGCTTCGTCAGCTCTCTAAAGAAGATCCCCAGCTCGGACAAGTATCACACCAAGCCCGTACGCGTGATCCAAGCTCGAGTTCAAAGTGACGCCCCCGTCTGGAACGAGACGTCCAAGGCCTTCGGCTCCAAGTACTACGACACCGCCGAGGAGCAGTTCCGCGGCGCGCTTGACACTGTCAACACTGCGTCCGTCGAGGGAGCGCTCATGTACGTGCAGGCTGAAGGCATCAACTACAACACGCGCAGCGCTGAGGACCGGTGCTGGCGCAAGAACGGCATGCAGTTCGTCGTCTTCTACGACATCGTCTTCGCGCAGACCAACGAGACGGTGGCCGAGTACGAGTCCGAGTACGGGCCGATGCTGCCTATGGACGGCGGTCAGTGCACGCCGCTCTCGGGCACGAGCACGTTCTCCAGCGAGTGCATCTCGCTGAACGGCAACGCCAGCGTACCGGACCTCGGCCCGTTCATCGGCGGTGAGTCCAAGGAGACGGACCCGCGCGCGCCCTACCCGAATTGCTGGTGGTACTCGTTCCCCAACACTTGTCCGTTGGCCAAGTGGGCGAACAAGACCGAGGAGTGCCGCGACACGAGTCGTCAGGGGCTCTGCGATATGGACACTCTACCCGACGGCGTCACGTGCACGTACAACTACCGCATCTTGGGGTACGTCCCGATCGACGACGTCGTGGGCATCACCGCCATGACCAACAAGGCCACGGGCGACAAGTTCGCCAACTTTACCGAGTTCTGCGAGGCCGGCGGCGTCGAGTTCCAGGCCTCCGAGGCCGGCGTCTGGAACGCCAGCATCCCCTTCTGGAAGAACCCGCAGAACGCGACGGCCAACGCCGCGCGCGCCGAGAAGCTGCTGTCCGCGTACGCGAACCTGCTCAAGACCAACCAGTCGTCGCAGGTCGACAGCGCCGTCATCAGGCACATGCAGCCGCTGTCGACTGTGACCGAGCTCACGGCGGGTAACCCACCGTGCTACTACAACGTCAAGGACTGCGACTCGGAGTTCGGCTGCAAGCGCGAGCACTACGGACAGATGTGCACGCTCTGCAACAGCTCGGCCACGGGTTGTGTGGCGCCGAGTGAGAACTTCACCTTCCCGACGCTGCAGAAGGCGGCGGCTACCGCGGACGCCAGCACTGGATCGACATCGTCAAGCTCGCGGCAGGTTCTGGCAGTTGGCGCAGCGCTGGCCTCGATCGCTCTTTCGGTCGTCATGGGCTAGACTTGAATCACAAGTGAATCAATCGACCACCGACGAATTAAGGTGGACGTGGATGCATGAATTAACCAGCATGGGATTTAAGCAACTTTTCCAACGTTGAGTCAAATGAACGTTAGCTTCAAATGATCTTCCTGCAATGACAGCCCGAAAACTTCAACTAAAAACCTGCTGGCTCGCATCATCAAATCCACAACCTAAAAATGCAGACTTCTAGAATTACCTCCCACATATCATGTGTACCGATATGTACCATTCCCTCTAATGAGAGAAACATTCGTCAGCCACCTTTCACAATACATCTTACCAACCCCAATACAAGCCCCTTTCTTTCCCAAAAGCTTTGCTCGTCGCCATTATCCAATTCCAGCCACAAACGTCCGCTTCGATGCTCGGCGCCTCGCGTCTCGCCGTCGCTGTTGTGCGGCGCTCGGCCGTTCCGCGGGCTATGCTCTTCCACGGACTGCCCGGCCTCCCGGCGTCCTCTCTTCTGCCTGCGACGCGTGCGCGGTTCTTCGTGCAGCCACCGCCGCGCGCACGATCCCCAACGATGCTGCTGACCCCGTCCGCCGCCGGCCGCCGCTGCAGCTCGTCCGTGTCCAAGGCCGCGGAGAGCGACGCCGCTGAAAAAATGACGCACATGGAGCGGCTCAAGGACCTGTGGCGCAAGTACGGCGTGGTGGCCATCGGCACGTACCTGTCGATGTACGGCGTCGTGCTGGGCTCCATGTACCTGGCCATCGACCAGGGCTGGGTGCGCACCAACAAGCGCACCAACTCCAAGGGCGAGGGCCAGCCCGACGAGAGCTTTAACCTCGTCACCACCACCAACAAGTGGGGGCTATTAAGCGTTTAGTTGTAGAGAAACATTGCTGACTATTTTTTTACTATTATTTATTTTTCTAGGTTCGTGAAGTTTGCGGAGGATCTGGGCATCGCGCAGTACTTGGAAGTGGAGCGCGTGAGCTCCAAGACGGGCACATTCCTGCTGGCGTGGATCGCGACCAAGTTCACGGAGCCGGTGCGGCTGGCGGTGACGCTCGCCATCACCCCCCGGGTCGCGCGATTCCTGGGCCGCGCGCCCAAGCTGCCGCCCAAGGCGCCACGCTCGATTTTGATGAGGAAGCAACAGGCGCCGAAGGAGCAGCCAAAGGCGTAAAGCAACGAGAGAAAATGAACACAGACACACAGACACAGACACACAGAGCCATGCAGCAGATTGCACTTTTCGACGAGCTGGATGGAATGGGATGAGGGTGATTTGACTTGTGCTAGACGGCAGATAGAACGGAAGGAGCAGATTCCTAAATTTTATTCCAAGGTAACGAGGTGCATATTCGACACTATGGAGCGGTCGTGCCTTCTGTTTTGGTTGATTTGCTTCAGGATCGCGTACGGCTGTCTTCAACATCTGGACAGGTGTCGGCTATTACAATCGAGGCCGATTCAGTCTGGAGGTGAAAATAGCGACGGACCCTGGTGCGACCTTTGGCTGGAGTCCGATCACTTGCCTGGATCGTCGAGTTGGCACCACCGTAGGCTCCGCCCGAGCGCAGGCGCATGCTTAATCGCTCTCTGCTGTGGTGGCTTGACTGTGTGGATTGGTCTGTGCGCAGGATGCGGCTCGGCTTGACTAGCGCCAGTAGCCGACACAGATACCAACCGCTGGTCTGATTCAACAGGACTAACTGCGGGACAGATCCAAGCAGGCGTCCGCCGCCATGGCCGACGCCCCTCCTCCGTACGTCTGCTCGCTGCTGCATCATTGCTTTGGGAGCTAACGTGTACGTGTCTCAATGGCATGAACGCAGTCGCGGGCCACCACCGAGGGGTCCACCTCCTCAGCAGTCACCAAACTATCCGATTGCTAGAGGCCCCCCGCCGGGTTTCGCACCCCCTAGGGGTCCGCCACCTGGTAACGATGGCGCTCTTGTTCTGAGATGGAGCAAGGCCAGTTTGAGAATTGGTTGACAACCAAAGAGTCTAACGTGGATATGTGCATGCAAAAGGTGCTCCACCAACAGCGCCGAGGGGGCCGCCGCCAGGTAAGAACTTGAGAAGGATCAAGGCTAGTTTAGGTGGCTATTAGTCACGACTGACTTGGGTGTGTATTTGCAAAAGGTGCGCCCCCAGGCCGAGGCCCACCACCTGGTAACAAAGCGCTGCTCTCGAGACGCAGCAAGCCCAGTTGATAATTTGCTGTCAACAAGAGCGGCTTACTTTGGTATATGCGATAGGTGCTCCACCGGGAATGGCGCCCAGCGCTCCTGCAGGATTGCCACCACGAGGATTGCCGCCAGGTATGTAAGGCACTGGAATGCGGCACAATGATTGACAACGAGCGAGGCTCACGTGATATGTGCGCGCATTAGGAGCGCCGCCTGGCCGCGGCCCGCCGCCCGGGCGACCGCCAATGGGGGCTCCTCCACCAACTGCAGGGGCCCAAGTACCGATAGCTGCTATGCCAGGTACGAACTCATATTTATTTTTTTATTTTTTCTGACTGCATCACACTCGTCGCTTACTGCCGCTGTGCTGCTGCTACCTTCTTGCAGGCGGGCAACCTCGTGCCCCTCCGCCGGCAGGAATGCCTCCAAACGCGATGCCAGGTACGAGTCCACTTTGTTTTATTGCTGCTGTCGTGAATGAAATATCAATGCTCTGTTGTCATACTGCTATCTTAGGTGGGCAACCTCGAGCCCCTCCGCCCGCAGGAATGCCTCCAAACGCAGTGCCAGGTAAAATGCGTACCGGAGTGTGTTGCTGAGCTCAGATATCGGTCTCACGTGCTATATCCCCGTACTGCGGTCTAAGCTCGAGCCCCTCCGCCCGCGGGAATGCCTCCAAACGCAATGCCAGGTACGCTTCCACACTGCTGTTTTGCTGTTGTCATGAATGAAGATCTCAATGCTCTGTTGTCATAATGCTTTCTTAGGTGGACAACCTCGAGCCCCTCCACCCGCAGGGATGCCTCCAAACGCAATGCCAGGTACGCGCCACCTTGTTGTTTTATGCTGCTGTCTCGAATGGCGAGCTCAATGCCATATTGCTGACTTAAGGTTCACCACCTCGAGCCCCTCCTGGAATGCCCCCAAACGCGATACCAGGTATGATTTCGTCTTGGTCTTGCTGCTGTCATGAATGACGACGATATCCTTTGACTGTTTTGATCAGGCGGACCACCAAGAGGCCCTCCACCCGCAGGAATGCCTCCAAACGCAATGCAAGGTACGAGCTCACTTCAATTTGTTTTGCTGCAATCGTGAATGACGACGATATTTCTCTACTTTTGGATCAGGCGGGCCTCCTCGAGGCCCCCCGCCGTCGGGTTTTCCGCCTCCGAGTTTCCGGGGGGCCCCGCCTCAAGGATCTCCTCCTTCCGGTTTCCGGGGACCTCCACCTCTAGCTTCAGGGCCGCCACCGTCAGGCTTTAGAGGGCCACCGCCGCAAGCACCTGGGATGCCCCCAGGACCGGGGATGCCTCCAATGATGCCGTCAGGCATGCCGATGCGCGGCCCACCACCAATGCCCGGGATGCCGCCGTCAATGACCGGATTTCCACCGTCGCGCGGCCCACCTGGCGCTTCAGGGATGCCGCCGCCGCGAGCTCCGGCTCCGCCGGCGGAGGTTTTGCCAGGTGCGATTTCGGAGCCCACGGAAGGTAAGGCGTCAGCAGTCTACTGCTTTTATTATTTTATTTTTCTTCATGGAGTGCTGAACTAACTGTTTGTTTTTTTTCATTGTAGACGGCTCTGCTGGACCCGTTCGCGGGCCTGCTGGTCTTCCTCCTCCGAGAGGGCTACCGCCCGGCATGATGCCGCGTGGGCCTTCCATTGGAGGTTTCCCGGCACCTGGAGCCACTCCTACACCACCCGCTGGTGGTGCGTTCGCCTCTCGGTTCGGCAAGCTCGCAGTCAAGGTTTTGCGCGCGTTCGATCTGAAAAAACTGGGCATGATGGACACGGCGGATCCGTACGTGAAGCTCACGATTGGCGCGCAGAATGTGCAGACCAAGGTGCAGGAAGGTGGCGGCAAAACGCCAGAGTTCAACGAAAGTTTCGACTTCAATATCGCCACTGAGAAGGAGCTGGTTGTGGAGGTTTGGGACCAAGAGAAGGGCGGCCAGGACAGATTCATGGCGCAGGCCAAGGTGGATATCGTGACGTGGCTGGCCAAGGGCGGCTTCGAGGGCGATATCGAGCTGCAAGATCGTGAGGGTGCCGCCGCCGGAAAGTTGGCCATAGTTGCCAAGTTTACCAAGCCTGAGGCTGGAGCTGCAGGTCCTGTGAAGGCACCGCCCATGGCGCCTCCAATACTTTCAGGCCCAGCTGTGGCGCCGTTACCACCAGGTGCAAATGCCATATCCGTTCCCGGGGTTGCGCCTGTGGCACCATCGGAGCCGCCTCGAGATCCGAATGGCAAGTTTACGGACAAGGAGATCTTGGAGGCATTCCAAGCCTTCGATCTTGACCATAATAATTACGTGGGTGCTGCGGAGATCCGCCACGTGCTGATTAACATCGGAGAAGCTCCTACGGACGAAGAAGTGGACGAGATGATCAAGATGGTGGACAAGGACGGCGATGGGCAGGTAAGCTTTGACGAATTTTACGCAATGGTGACGAAAGGAAAGCAGCCGCCACCGGGACTGGGCGTCGTCGCGACGTCGCCAGAGAAAGCTGGAGCCGCGGGTCCTGGGGGCGCAGCTACTGGTGCTCAGGCCATTCAGCTGCGCAACCAGCGCAAGGTGGCGCTGGAAGAGTTCGCGCGCGACAACGGCATCAAACCTGAGAGCGTGAAGAAGGCGTACAAGCGTTTCCAAGCTACAGACAAGGACGGATCTGGGCAGATCGACTACTCGGAGTTCTGTGAGGTATTGCAGGTGGACCCGTCGCCGCAGTGCGAGAAGGTGTTCCAGCTCTTCGACAACGAAAAGACCGGCCGGATCGACGTGCGGGAGTTCATGATCGCGCTGTCTAACTTCACCGGCGCCGAGAAGGAGGAGAAACTGAAGTTCGCGTTCCTCGTGTTCGACGAGGACGGCAACGGCGTCATCACGCGGCAGGAACTCATGAAGATCCTCAAGGCCAACCACATGGCGTCCAGCGAGGCGGAGGTCTCGCGCAAGGCGGACACTATTATGTCCCAGGGCGACAAGGACGGCGACGGTGTCATCTCCTTCGACGAGTTCTCGGTCGTGAGCAAGAAGTTCCCCAATATTTTATTCCCAGCCTACACACTTGGCACAACAAAGGACTAGACCGCTGTGAATATATAATGAATCTACTTCACTCGGCAACTTCCAGGCGACTTCGTTCTAATTGTGTGGAATAAGTGAACGAGATGTAACAAAATGGTGGACAGTCATCACGACGAGAACCTTTTGTATAGCAGAGTTGCGTTAGCATTCTACATTAGTCTTTCTTCGTATACTTTCCAGAGGTGGCTCCCATCGCAACACTGACGAGGACCCCCGCAGCGTGTCCGATCAGAGTTCCATATACGCAAGTCAGCGGCCATTGCTGCAACATTAATCCAGCCAACAATATCAGTCATCGGAGCTCACGAAAACGCTTTTCGCATCCAGTGAAGGAGGTCTCCTTTACCTGCCACGGTCGATCCCAGTCCAGCGGAATGGGGAGAGCACCAACATACGCCCCCAGCATGGCACCAATGGAAGAGCACACAAGATACAGCTCCTGCGTGTTGCCCACACTAAAAACACCATTGCATTAGTTTGTAAACCAGCAAACGCTCCCTTCAATTCTCACCGTACCTGAGTTCCAGCAGCAGGTCGAGCCACTGGCGTGGCGCGCACCCCAAATGCAGCGCCAGTGGCATCGTCACACAACTCGACAGCAGCACAGCCAGCAGCAACGTCTGCGTCCACAGACTAGCACACAACACCAACTGTGAAAAGTAGGTCCCAACCTGCAAGAGCTCAAGACTCGAACGTACTCGACCACAGGAGCTCCGAACAGGACGACGGTCACGTGGAACACCGTCGAGCCCAGCACCAGCCCCACAATCCCTCGGCCAATTTGGCTGACAATCTTCTGGTCTGCAGACCGGAGAATCAGCAGGTCCAGAGCCAATAAAGTCCCCACAATGGCAGCGACCACAGGCACGAGGCCGCGCAGAACGTCATCCTCTAGGTGCTGGCCGACCCTACAGGATTATAAACAATCGTTAGGTTTTGTACGGAGGACATGAGCCTCATATGCTTTACGTACACAAGCAGAGGGAGGTAGCGAGCCGCAGCGGCAGGCAGCACGAGCTGCAGAGCCTTGGGGACGAGCTCCATGGCGAGATACAAAGAGACGATTGATGATGAAGCCATACGTAAAGTCGGTATTGTGATGTAGATATCCTAAGGTGTTCATAATATGGGGAGATTTTACTGGATGAATAGTTACCTAATGTGTTTTGATTCGCTTAAAATAGTGAATTGTTAGGATATCTTCATGTTGTGTGGGACTTATCGTCGTCGGCTCACTCGAACCAGCACAATTCCTAGAGACACCCCCACGATGGCGCTCAGCAACGAGAAGCGCTGGCCCGTGGGTTTTAGGCCCCTGAACGGAGATGCAATGGAGGAGAAAGCGCCCGTGATGGCTGCGTGGCCCACCAGCCTCGCTGCCAACTTCTCCCGACTGCCACAGGAGCCAGGAGTCAAGATGGTACCTTCTTCGGATGAATGGAACACTATGATACCGTACTTAGTCTCATTTTACTTTCTTCTTTTTGGTAATTCTAGATCGTGACGCCTAAAGCCTATTACGCTACCCACGATACGATGCCTCCACCACACCAAGGTTTGATACTGTACCATTGGTATTCCTCACATTTTGGACTTGAGCACTAACAAGAGTGGAGTTGATTTATTTATTTCATTGTCCAGTGATCGTGATGGCGCCCACCCATAGCGTGATGAAGGAGCAGTACCAAGCTGCAGACCAGAAGGTGAGTATCATGCAGCTCCATGATATATTTTTCTCGAGTGTTTTATTTACAAGTGGTGGGGTTTTGTGCAGGTTGCAGGCAAGAGGGGGAATGACCAGAGTGCCACAAGTCCGCGGCCGCCGAAGCAGTATCGGCCTTGTCAGTGATGTAAATCCGAGACTACTGTGGCTGGAATGGTGTTTATGAACAAAGGGATCGGAGGGAGACGCAAGCGAACCAGTAATTTATAGACGGTTTTATCAACATTGAGGACGCTGAATGGACTCGAATGGACTTCTACGGGTGGACAACGATGACAGCTTTGTTGGTTCTCCAGGGAATTTTAGTCGTCAAAATCGCAGAGCGAGTCCATGGCTTGTGGAGAGAGGAGGGTGTCGGTCCAATTGAGCAACTTGTTCACCTCTTCCTCGTCAAAGGACTCGTCCAGGTCGACATCACCCGCGTTGGAGCAGGCAGGCGATGCGATTGTAGCTCGCAGGGGTGACTGTACCACAGACGAGGCTTTCGTCGCTACACTAAGCTGGCTGATTGGGGGCAAAGTCAGTGGATACGATGTCTTGGTTCGCGTGTCTTCGCTGAGTAGGACTGAAGCACTGGCAGGCACACCTGAATGGATGGCGGGTAGTCTCGTCACAATGCTGGCTTCTGCAGCTTCTTTCATCTCTGGGCCAGCTTCTTCCGTCACTGCTGCAGAACTGACTTGTCCTCCTGCGTCATTGTTTCCTGCCTGTTTAATCCACTTGGCGAACATTTTCTTGCGCTTTTGAACCTGCTCCAAGGAGGTTAATGGAGCTTTCTTCCCCTTCTTCTTCGGTTTGGGAACGGGAGGTCTTATTGCACCTCTCGCCGTCGATCTCTCATCGTGCGTTTCCTGGTTGCTCTCTCCACGCGCCTTCAAATGTCGGTGCACAACATCTCCACTCTCCCTGCTGCCGCTGCAGCTTGTCCTTGTCCGCACCGACGCACTCGAAACATTGGACCGCGCTGACGCCGGTCGACTGGAACACTGACTGCCAACCTCCGATCTCGCCCCACTCCTCACGCCGACACTCGTCCTGGACTTGGCAGCTAGAAGCAGCGACGGCAGCTTGGCAACCAGCGGCTGCATGAGCTCTCGGATGCGGTCATCGTCTCCAGCAGGCAGCTGGCCACGCAGTTGGGACTCCCACTCACGCCGCAGCCTCTGGATCGCATCGTCCTGGATCTTAGCCAGCCGATACTCCTGCCACGGCCCAATGTACATGGCTTTTCCCTCCCCTTTAATACCCACGACGGCAGCAGTGCGGCAAAGACTCCGCTTGCGTCGCTTCATGCTATCAATACACTTCACTTCATGCTGATCATAACGCCCACGTAATCGTACTTACCCGAATTCAAGGTGTTGGGTGTCAGGAAGGTCTCACCTCGGTCCACATTGCATCGATTGACGTGCGGCCAGCAGCTCGAGCTTGAGACCATGGGCCTGGTGCGCGTGCTGAAGGACAAGGCGCCGGTGCTGGTGCTTACTAGCCTCTGCGCGGGCGCGGCGTACGCGGTCTACTACGCGCACCACCAGCAGATCGCCGAGAAGAAGGTGGGTGGGGGTGTCATCTCCAGAGCATCATCCGTTCGTCCGGTGGTGCAACGAATGTCGATCTAACTGCCCTTCTTGTTGCAGGTCATGCGCCAAGGCGTGATCAACGACATCAGACGCGACCGCCTCAGGCAGAAGGAGATGCAGCAACAGCAGCAACAACAGCAACAGCAGCAGTAGACAGAGCCCGTGTGGGCACCAAATGATGAACCAATTGAGTTGAGTGTCGAGAAACGCTGTACATTACTTGCGCTGAAGTCACTGCATGCCGCTCTCGCCCTGAAGTGCAGCTTGGATGGCCGCTAACACACTTTCACACCGCTCGCGGTCACTGTAGTCGTACTTGAGAAGCATTTCGTCGGCCCAGTGCCTCAAAAAGGCGTCCATCTCCTCTGTAGACGCTTCCTCCTCCACAGAAGACTCGGTCGTTCCGTCGGAGAGTTCAGCCGCGTTGGTCGCGAAGCTTCCGTGAAGCACTCCCGCCATGCGTTGGAGAAACAACTGCGACTCGGCTTCAGCGTCTACAGGAATCTTGCAGGCGTAGCAACATACCAGCAGCTCCAGTGGGTACTGCAACAGGCAGAAGGCTTGAGCAGCACTGCAAGCGCGAAGCTGAGGTCGCGATAGAAATTGCTCCAGCTCATTGAAGAACGGCTCCAGTTCCTGTGTATGGCGGAAGTGCACGAAATCTGACGAGGCTGACAACTCCACCAGCTCCAATGTCGTCAACGTGCTGACAACCAACTCGGTGGCTTGGTCGATACTCGCTGGGCTTTCACTGGACTGATAGTCCACTGCGAGGTTAATAGCAGCAAAGACCAACTGCCAAATGGACGTCGAAACTGGACCCTTCCCGCGCAACAGCGGATTGCGATGTGGAGTCAATCCGAGCCGACGGAACAAAGCCACTTGAGAGGGTAGCAAAGCTAGGAGCTGCTGTTCGCCCTGGCTTCGGACGATATTGGAAGACACCCAGGTGCTCAGCCACGCTTCCAGAAGACTGCACGCATCGCCTTCGAACTGCAAGCGCAAGTACAAGTCCGTCGCGTAGCTGGTAAACGTGCGCTCCCAACGCCTCATCGTAGCAGAAGGTTCTTCCAAGAATGACTGCGAGTAAACCAGCGCGCCTGATAACCAATGTGAAAAGGGGACGAAGAGCTGGACTGGAGACTCTACTGCGACCTCCTTTGCTTCCGTCGCAGACCCTGAAAACAACATCCGCAACAACCTCGTGGTTTTCTCATCGAGAATGCGTTCTGAGGACAACCTTGCATCATTCACCTCATCAATTATCAGCCACGCGCATTTCGACATGCTCACCAAACTCAGCATGGCATCATACTGCCCGGTGATAGTGGCGTCAGCATCCTTGACAGCATTATTGGTGGCAATGGGGAGCAAGCTCAACACTTCCTGTGCAATCGCCCGCAATCGATCGTTTATCTCGCTCCCTGAATCTTCGTAGGCCCCAGCACTTCGGCTCGAGCACGCGATCAGAGCTGTATTCAGAAGTGCAGCTATCCAGAAACCTTGTTGGAGGACTTTTTGGGCTTCACCCCGTGTCAATTCCTCCAAACACGTAAGCAATACATCCACTCGCTGCGAGCCGTCACAAAAGTCTGTCTTCAGAATGTACTCGAAGAAGTAAGGGAGCCAAATCACAGCAGCTTCGTCACCGAAGAGTACTGGCGACCACGAAATCCCTCCACCAAAGACAGAGGCAGACATCGCCAGCAGCTTTAACGCATTTTCCTGATATATGATGGATTTTGCGCGTCTTGCGTAGTCCTTCACTTGTGCGTCATTGTCGTCTTCGTACTCGAAGTGGCTTGCAACTGTGGCTGAGAACTCCAATCCCCGCAGTGATGAACTCAGGGTCACCATCGCAGCTTCTGGGAGCAAAATCCTCGCATTCTTCTTGGCAACTTTCGCGAGATGGCTAAACGCGTCGGCCGATCGACACTTTACCATCGCCTTGGTCAATAACGTGGTAAGCGCCTCGAGGTCTGGAAATGCAGCAGCCGACAGATACAAGTGCAGGGCCATCTCAACTCGAACCGCAGCTGGCAGCGACGATGCTGACGAGCCGAAGGACGTTTGCTCGATGGCGCTGCTCGTCTTCCCAGCTTCTTTTACAAAAGCCGTTAAAGCGAAAATTAAATGGGAGTCAAGCGGAGTCATGAGCAAGAGCCGCATACTTTCAAACTCGTCGGGAAACCATCGAATGAGTCTGGTACACAGCACAGTTAATTCCATTCGTGATTCCCTCCCAGCGAACGCTGCACCGTGCATCTCCACAAACGAGAACCATCGCTCCAGTTGCTGCCTCAATTCGCTCAGAGTTCCGACGGTATCTTTGACTTGGTTCATCAACTGGCGTGTCTGCGCTAAATCAGCAAACTTGACAGCTCGAAGAAGACGTTGCAGGACATCGCTAGAGTGCGATATAAGTTGTTGGTCTGTTGATTCAAGCGACCCTGATATTGAGCTCTTCGCACTCCCAGCTCCTTCTTTGAGTGCAGATACGACTTTGCACAGAAGCCCCTCCAGCGTCGGCGGGCAGTTAGTTCCATTCTGCAACACTTCTGCGGCGAACGTTAGCGCTTCACTTGTTTCCTGGTGCACGACATCATCCCTATTGTAACAGTCGAGAAGCTCCGAGACCATATCTAATTCAATCATAGCACGGATGCCCCACTTGTTGGTTCTTGCCGGAGTCTCTTTCGTATGCGTGCTTTGGTACACATCCCATGCCTGACAGAAGCGCATCAATTGCACGAGGTACAGCGGTGTAGGTTCGCTCTCTTTTAAGACGGAGTTGACAGCTTGAATGAGCCTCATAAATTGCTGTTGACCGGCTTTTTGTTGCGACCGGGTATTAGACTTCATGAAGGTGACCAAGGCTGAAAAAAGTAGACTTTTTACACCTCGCTGAGAGGCCCCTTCTGTAGCTCGCAAGCTAGTATTTGCGCGCAACAGCTCCGCAATCAGACTAGCAATCCAGTCGCCTCCGAAAGTTGCCATCATTAGCGCGAGTCCTCGACGAACTGTAGAGCGATCACTCTCCTCGCCTATTAGCTTTAGCTCCATCGTACCCCCACTTGATATTGCCTTTCCGCCACTCGCAAGAGCGCCATGCATGATGGCAAGACAGTAATTCCAGAATGCTGTTGAAAATTGGTCACCGTAACGGATAACCAGTCGTGCCTTGCTATCCATACCAAGCACGCACTGCTCAAGGTTGAGCAACCAGTTGATTCCATCGTGATCCGGCTTGCTCGCTGACGACGCCCCACTCATTTGTGCCAATAAAGCGTCCCAATGATTGGAGTAGCTATCAATCTGCTGGTGTCCAGGGGTTGACTGTGAAAAAATCTCGTACAACACGGAGAGAAGCTCGAATGGCGGTACTCCAGTAGGTCCATCGAGCTTGCCCGGTGACGGTGGTGCTTTCAGTAGCCCGCTTAAATATGAGCGCAGGATATGCTTGGCAGACGATGCGCCTGAGCTGATAGGAACAGCGACTTGGGGAATACCGCCACTACCACAAGTTTGTGAACCACGCCACACGCGGGCAAATGTGGTGATGATACCCGACACGCCAATACGTAATGACCGAATCACCTCCGCCACAACTCGATATCCCGGAAAATAAACAACATTTCTCTGATGTGGCAACACGATGCTAGCAAAAGCATCAGCCTTCGAGCAATGATGAATCACACCAGCCACAGTAATTTGCTTCTCGTTCGCCATGCTCCTCAACTCTCGTTCCCAAACTTTCTTCCACATGGCCTGAGCGGCACTAAACTCATCTGCAACTGAGCCAACGATACTCTGCACAATGCGCTCGTATGCTCCAATCGAGAGGGAAGACTCTCCACCGTTCTCATTCTTGACTGAAATCTCGGTTCTCTTCCTCCTCCGACCTGATCTCACACTCGATAACCCAGCGACCGGCAGCGAGTCCCAAAACGCCGACAGAGCCGCCATGGCTTCACTCGTGGCACAACTCTCTCCATTCTTCTCCAACATCTTCGCGACTCGGTGTGTACATTCCACTAGAAAGTTCCATCCTCCACTCTCGGACCTCAGCGACTCGGCAGTCGCTCCATCTCGACAAAACCCGCACAGCTTCTCCTTCTCCTCTGCTGTATCCACATCCTTCCTGTCCCCAGACCTCGTCCTCACTCTCTTCGATGGAGGCTCCTTGGAGCCACCAGTGGCTGTGGCCTCCCGGGCCTCCTCCAGTATCTTCTCGCAGAGCTCCTGGATCCAGCTCTGCTCTGCCGTCTTCAGCGCCCTCGTCTCCACTCTCTGTAGTGCGAAACCCAGCAGAAGCATCCGCAGCCTCAGCGGCAACAGCCGTCCACCGATAACGCGACGTAGAACGTCGATCGTCTCCGCCTCCACCAAAGTCTCCACAATTTCCGCTTCACTGAGGGTCAGCAGCCCGCACTGGGCCAATTTTTGATACAGAGACGCCACGCAAACTGCTCTGAAGTCCTCACTGTTGCCACTTTGCTGCAACAGGCTCCGTTTCTTCCGTTTGCGCGGCGTTTGCGGCTGTTTCTCCACTTCTACGGCCACAAGGCGGAACTGCGTCAATACGTGGCGCTTGAGCACCGGAAAACGCTGCAGGTAGCGCCAATCGGGAGGCGGCGCATGATAAAGTATGCACTCGCATAGAGGGTGGGCGCTAGAGGCTGCAAGCGCGACGCCGGGCTCCGCGAAGAGCGCGCGCACGCCGCGGTCCAGAGCTGCCAGCGCCGCATCCATCGCGAGTGGTGGTATAACGGGAATGTTGCTCGAAGGTCGTAGATATATGTTGCTGATAAGTGACGTAACAAGTTGAAGTGAGACGGAATGTTTGTCAAGTTGAAGGAGTGAAGGAGTGGTGGTCGAAAGGCGTATCTTGGTCTTGTGCTGCTTTGGGACTGCCACCTTCAACATCGCGTCTGCTTCGTGTGCAGATAAACGCGCTGAACCGAACGAGGGGCTGAGCAGCGAGAAGCTTCTCTCCCTGGTGGCGCCGTCACCCACAACGCATTCCTTCTCCTAGAGCTCAAGCTGACAGAGGATGAACCAGCAGAAGGCCAACAACGCGGACCGCCCAACTGTGATCATCTCGAAGCAACTCGTAGTCAACGGGCGCTTGCTGTTGGCTGCCGCTGGGCGAGCGCCGTCCGATGTGGCGTACGTGCTGCTGAAGCAACGCGCAGCGGGCACAGGCGGCGAAGACAACAGTAATGGAGACGCGAGCGCAGCGCTCTCAGTCACGTGGTCGCTCCAGAACCAAGCCAACATCCGTGGCAAGTGGAACATCGTCTAAAAGGTTTGCCATCAGAAGATCAACGTAAAGAGGAGCACCACACGTGACGAAAATGAAAACATATCTAGATGTCTTAGGCCTAAGCACGCGACAAATCCCATCTTAACCAACCAGTTTCAAGGCGCGCTGAGGCCGCACGCGCCGCTGCAACCGCTTAAGAAACGGCATCGAGGTTGGCAGCGGACGGTCGGCCATCCCCCCAAATCAAACGAAGTACAGCACTGGATGAGTGAGGCCTTGCTTCCCTTCTTTTCTCCTGTCTTCGTCTTCGACAGAGCGATGCGTCGGGGTAGCTACCGACAGTAGCAGCACGAGGACCTCAGCGAGTCAGCCAGAGGCCGCGCTCGCTCACTTAATACTGGTATCCACTGTTGCCGTACGGGTTGCTGCCCATGCTGCTCTGACTGCTAGCGTACGGGTTCTGCTGCATGCCGCCCATGCCCATGTTCGGCTGCATGCCCATGCCCATGCCCATGCCGGGGTTCATGCCCATGCCGTACCCTGCCGAGGGGTCGTTGTAAGCGGTGGGGGCGATGGCGAGCATCGGCTGCATGCCGCCCATGCCGTAGGCCGGGTCGAGCGTCTGCGCGTCCGTCTCGGGCTCCTGCGTCACCTGCGTGCGCTCGTCCAGGACCTTCACCTTCTCGCTCAGGTTCTTGACGAACTGGATCATGTAGGGCATGACAAAGTCAGCGTAGCCGTGACGCCACGCCAGCTCCAGGGCAACGTCGGGCTTAATCAGCTTGTAGCACGTGAACAGGGTGGCGCAGAAGCACTCCTTGTCGTGCACAGACACGAAGAAACGCAGGATGTCCTCGGCAAGCTCCGGGTCCTCCGAGTCGCTGGCGCAGTCGATGCAGTCCTTGTACATCTTGTCGGCCTTCGACAGCTTCACGGACTGCGGGTAGCGCTTGTTCTTACGGTACAGGTAGGCGGCAATACGGCGGAACTCGAGCAGCTCGTGCTTCTCCAGCTTCTGGGCCAGCGAGATCTGGTCGAAGTTCTCGTACGCGTCCACCGAGTCGCGGAGGGCCTGGTAGTCCTCGTCGTCGACCAGGATCTCGTTCAGCGCCTCGTTCACAGCCGACAGGTTCTCCTTCTGCACGTCCTTCAGGTACTCCACCACAAGCGGCAGGTTCTTCGACTTGCGAAGCTGGTGGACAACGCGAGCGTGGTCCAGGTTGGGGGTCAGCACTTGCAGGAGGCGCGTCAGCTCAAGCGGGTGCTGCTCCAGGTAGAAGTTGATCGCCTTGTAGTGAATCTCCTGGTTACGGACCTTCTGGATGCAGTCCAGGAAGAGGTCGTGAGAGAACGCCACGGGGTGGTCGACCATGGTGCGGACAGCGTTGTCGAACTGGCCGTCTTCCTTGTACAGGTACACGGCGTGGTCCCAGTGCAGGCCCTTCTCACAAGCACGCAGAATCTTCGACACGTTCATGCGCGAGTGGAAGATCTTGATGTGCTCCATGAGCTTCGACGGCAGGTACTTCGAGTACAGAATCGCCAGCTCCGTGAAGATGCCGGCGTGGGCACCCTCCAGACCAAGGCCCTGCTCCATTAGCTTCAGCAGCTCCGTAGAGTGGCCACGCTTCTCGTAGTGCAGAATCAGCTCCTCAAGGTGGTCCGGGTGCACGATAATGTGCAGACCACACAGACCGGCGAGACGGAACTCGTTCACATCCACACAGGCGTAGTTGACCTCCTTCCACGTGCCCACCGAGTTGGCCTTGGTAGCGGCGTCCACCGCCTCGCGGAACTTGCCCAGACGCACGTAACAGATAGCGAGCTTGGCGTTGTTGTTGATGTTCTGGAACAACAGCTTGGCAGCGTTGTACATTCCTTCATCGTAGCAGCGCTCACCGATGTTCTGGATCTGCGCCACGTTCGGCGAGGAGATGAACTCCTCAAGGTCACCGTACTTCTCAGTCTTGGCGTAGGCGTAAATCAGAGACGTGTCAAGGTACTGCTCCTTCACCGTGTTGCGCGCCATCTTCAGGTACGGGATCAGCTCGTTGTAGTTGTCGATACGCTCAGCCGCGGCAATCACGTCGACGTACGAGCTGGCATCGTTGGCCTTGATGAAAGCGGACAGAGAGTCGTGCACCTTGCCCTGGTCCAGCTGGGCCTTAGCCAGACGAGACCACACCTCCGACTCGTTGCAGCGGTCCGCAAATTCGTAGGCGCGCTCGTTGTCCTTGATGTAGTCGAGCAGCACACCGATAGCATCCACGTTGTGGTTCGTCTTCTTGTAGATGACGAAACCCTCCTCGTACAACTGGTACTGCTCGCCCACAGCAATGCGAGCAATCTCCGGACCGTCGAAGTTGTCCAGGCGGTTCACGTAGTCCATGACCTTCTCCTTGCCGGCCTTGATAGCCGTCAGAATCAGCAGGTTCTGCAGGTTCTTGTTGGTAGAGAAGTCAGTGCCCTGCAGCACGATGCGCTCCAGCAGCTCAATCAGCTCGTTGGGAAGCTCGGCGTTCATGAACGCGCGCACGGTGGTCGACACCTCATCCGGATTCGTCGTCTCAGGGAGTGCCGTCTGCACAACCTGGTCAATCAGAGCGCGACGGCTGGGAGACTCCGGCTCACCCTCCTCCTGCTTCGTGAGCACCTTGCCCCACAGGTCCAGGTCCTGACGCTCCACCAGGTAGCGAGCCAGGTCCTTGAACAGGCCGTTCTCTGTCGTCACGCGGATGAGGTCGTCATCGCATGCGCCGCCGGCACGACGGTAAGCCAGGTAAGCCAGAGCCGGGTCCAGCTTCTCGCAGAACTTACCAACAACCTCCGAGTCGTAGAACTGGTTGTTGATCAGGAACTGCTGCGGGTCCTTGTTCAGGGTGATGTAGATCTTACCGATCGCGTTGTGCGTCGCGGTCTCGGTGTTGCCCTGAGCAACGCGCGTCTCCAGCCACGGCTGCAGCAGACGAAGACGGTTGCGCTTCTCAACTTGCTCGCACAGGTCGTCCACAGGGCACTGCGCCACCTGGTTCAGCAGGTTCTTGATGTAGTCCTCGTTGCAGTCGAGGTCCAGCAGTTTGCCGATGACAACGGGCGCTTTCTGGGGGCTGACCTTCGTCACGTACACGTCGATGTACTTCATCAGGTTGTTCGAGTACAGGTACTGCGTCAGCTCCTCCACGAAGTCGTAGCGGTCGCACACGTGAATGAGCGGGCGCGGGTCCTGCAGCTTCGACTCCTTCAGGAACTCCTTCACCTTCACCGGGTCGTACACAGAGGAGTCACGGCACACGCGCTCCACCTCCTTGAACTGGCCCATCTTCGTGGCAGCCTCAATGTACTTGAAGTGGAGGTCCGGGTCCTGCGAGAAGTTCACAATGGATCCAAGGAAGAAGTACAGACCGTCGAACGATTTGAACTTCTCGAACACCTCCACCAGCTCCTTGCCGCCGAGCTGCTCCGCGTACTTGGTAGCCACCTGCACGACGATCTGCAGGTTCTGGCGCATGTTGTGCGCCATGAGAGCGTTGATCAGCTCCATCGAGATCTCGCTCGTCAGCGTGCCGAAGAACGTCACAATGAACTCGTGGTTGATCGCCTGCGTGTTCACAATCACGCGCTTCAGGTCTGCCAGCTCCGTGTAGTGCTCAAGAGCGCGCTGGAACAGGCCAGCCTTCTCGCAAAGAGCAGCGATGCGCGGGCGGTCGTAGTGCGTGAACATGTTGTTCGACAGGATAGCATCCGCCACCTGCGGCGAGCCACCCAGCAGGTTGATCTCCAGCAGACGCGTCTGCAGGTAGCCCTCCTCCGGGCGGTTGTTCTTCAGAGCCTCCAGCAGGAAGGCCGTCGTCTCCTGAATGCGGTTCACCTGCATGAAAATGTCGACCACAGCGTTGACGTCCACCAGAGGGCCGTTCTCCGCGACCGCCAGCTTCTGAGCAAAGTCCAGAGCGCCCTGCGGGTTGGCGCGCACCAGGTTCTGCAGCATGAACGTGTAGTCGCAGCGGTAGTTGGTCTGAACGGCGTACGCAACGATCTTGTCGAACTCGCCGCGCTGCACGAAGCAGTTGATCACCTTCTCGGGCACCTCAGCACGCAGGTACACCGACAGAGCCATCGTGGTGTCGGACTGAGCAACCAGGTCACCGAGCTCCTCCGAGCACTCGAGCTTGTCCTCGGACAGCCACTTCTGCAGCAGCTGGCCACGGCCCTGCATCAGCACGGGGCGGGCGAGCTCAATCGACTCCATCTTGTTCAGCGTGCCCTTCTCAAGCAGCACACTGAAGTACTGCAGGATCGGCTGCGGCTGACCAGGCTGGGCAGGCATCTGCTGGAAACGCTGGATCGTCTGGGGCGTGCGGAGCGCACCCTGAGGCGACGCGGCCGCCAGGCGGGCAGCGCCCTGAATGTCATTAACGCTAACGAGACGGTTGAACTCCGTGAAGTACAGCTCCTCGGCGCCCGGCAGGTCCAGGCGCGTAGCCAGAGCGAGAGCCATCTGCGAGTCGCGCAACGTGTTCACCACGTAGGGCACGAGCTTGGTCTTGTTAATGGCGAAGTGCAGGAGCTGGCCGCGGCGCGTGATGCCGAGCATGCCCTTGGACTTGGACTCGAGGCAGGTCACGAACGTCGTGTCCTGGGACACGCGCGCGCGGTACACGGGCTTGCCCGAGTGCGTGTCGAACAGGAAGAGGTATCCCATCTTGGTGATCATGTAGACGATGTCGTCGCCGGGGCTCACGAGCATCGAGACGGGGAAATCCGCCTGCGCGTCGGCGGCGAACGGAATCTGCGCCGGCGGGAGGCGGAAGACGCCGCCGGGGGCGTCGCGGTCGCGTCCCACCTCCATGATGAAGAGCTGCATGGGCTGGCCGTCGCCCTTGGTGCCGGCGAACACGAGCACCTGCGCGTCGTCTGTCCGTCCGGGCGGCTTCATCTGCGCAAAGGCGCCGGCGTGGCCCTGCAGCACCTGGCTCACCTTCTTGTCCATCGAGTAGAGCTGCATGTTGCCGACGATGCGGCCTCCGTCGCCCTGCGAGATGCCCACGAGCAGCATCCACTGGTTGTCGGCCGACGCCTCGTAGCTGATAATCTGCGTGCCGGCGCCCAGGTTGGCGTGGCGGTCAAAGATCTTGGCCGGGGGCGAGTCGCCCTCAATGCTCCAGTGGAAGACGGCCGAGGCCGTGACGAGCGCGATCGTGTTGACCGAGATCCAGCGCCAGAAGACCACGGCCTCGTTCATCAGGTGGCTCTTCATCTTGGCGCGCAGCTCCATGTTGAAGATCTGCAGCTGGTTCTCGGCGCGCAGGGCGATGACCTTGCTCACGGGGTTCATAATGGCCGCCTCGGCGTTGATGGGGCGGCGCTGCACCGTGTTGCCCGCCGCCAGGTCCACGATCACGACGCTGGCCTGGCCGTTCACCTGCTCGCACACGCACACGAACTTGTCCGACTCCATGGTCGTCGTGCCGAACTTGACGTAGTCCAGGTTCACGCCCAGGGTGCTCAGCTGCAGCAGCAATAGCAGCAGCAGTAGCATACAAGGTTAGTTGCCTGCCTTTCCTAGTGTTTTACCTCTCTAAGATGGTGGATTGGATCGCAAAGTATCCAAACATTGTCGAGGGGGACGATTGCCACGTACGTTGAGCACTTCCCCGAAGGTAATGGGGAGATCTTGCGCCATGTTTGTTGCCTTCTCTCTCTACGTCCGCGCTGCCTCTGCTACTGAATGGTCTGTGGGATGTGTGTGTCTGCGGTGACTTTGTCGGACTGGCGGAGGGGGAAGGCGCGCGCTCTCTCACTCGGCTCGGATCCTTTCGCTGCTTCCGTTTCACGACTGCGGCCGCCCGCTTCGCCCCTTCAAAAAGGGGGCGAGTTTTTTTCGCCCAAATCTTGCCGTTCAAGCGCGCTTAAAAGCGGTAGTAGTCGAGTATGATACTACCTGTATAACTACTAATATCAACAACAATACTACTTATACAAGTGATAACATTACTACTATTTTCAGACGTTCATGACGATATCCAGTGGTGCAAGTAGAGCATTAGTTCCGAGGGACATCGGTTATCGATGCGGGCATCGTGGTACTTGCTGAAATCGAGGACTGCAGTGAAGTTGATCTTCAAGAAGTGCTGCGTGGAGTCCGTGTTGCTGGGTAGGAGTGTCACCGCCATGGTACAGGACAAGGTTGCCTACCTCTGCTACCGCATCAGCATAGAGATGGTCAATGGTCTTAAACTCTTCCGCGGACTTGGCCGTGGTAGTAGACGAGAAGACGGTGAGAACTACCAGGAGCGGGGCAAAAGTTGCATTTCGGCTAGACAATTGGCGAGTGGGTGTGAAGCTTGATGCAGTGACCTGAACCCCTGAAATCAGCCGCTGGTATGCGGGTTTTGTACTTCAAGTAGAAATTTGCGGGTTTTGAGGATTTGAGACTCAGTTTGCGGTTTTAAAGATTCCTCACAATTATTCTGGGATAGCAGTAAAGCTGCTAGCGAAGTTAACAAAATAATAAAAATGCCATGGACTCAGAAATGCAGATACTTAAATGGGGTAGTGTTGAAGCTCGTTGGTCAGATCTCTCAACCTCAACAAGAACCACCCAACAACATCGCCGTTCATTCCTGAATTCGCTGTCGCGTGGTTGTTGGATGAAGACCTTGCTGTTCTGCCTTGTGATAATGCAGTGGCCAGATGCCGCAGGTGTTGCAGGCGCCTGTCGCTCGTCCCGCGCTCACTCGCGACGTCACTAGAGCTTTATCTTACAGACAGGGTGCCGATCGTTAATGGTGTTCGGAGTCTTATAATATTTTTTAACACTATAAGCACAATGTTTTTTGTAGATTCTGCAGATTGTTTTCTTTGTCAAAACCTCGCACAGTGAAAATCGCCGAAGCAGCCGAAGCTCTCCACATTCTTATGCAACACCGCCCTCCACTTAGATCAGAACTTTAACCCCTTAAGCTGCTGTTTTAGTACTGATCTAATACTTTGTGGTGTAATACTCTCTGGTAGTGTAATACTCTCGCAGAACTGGGTCCGAAGATGCGGCGATGGTGCAGCAGGGGCGATCTTGACCACACCACCAAGAAGCCCTCCAATATTATGGTGTGCATTAGGCTGAATGTTGTCTGTCATTGCCGCTGCTGGAGCAAAAACAAGAACACAACGGTGCGTAGCAGTCATGAAATTTTCAATACCCAGACCCTATCGGAGTTTGAACGCTTGTTGCTGCAATTGCAGCTACCGCAAGTCCCGGACAAGCAGACTTGGGTGGCCCGCGGGGTCTTGAAAGAAGATTTTACCAAGCTCGAATTTTAAATCTACCAGTGTCGTAACCAGTGCGGTGTGCTCGACGACGCGACGGTGAATTTTCGAGGAAGTGTTTATTCGAACGATTATTGTGTGTAGGTTATGTTGCGTTGTTTGCTAGGAACTTCATTCTGATGTCGTCGTAGCTGTATCATTTCAGACCAAGAGGCTATTCTTCTGCGGGCATCGCCCGCAGAAGTAGAAGTCATCGCACATTAAATCAACAAGGTATCATTTGGTAGTATTAACAGGGGGCTTACTACCAGGCCTCGGAAAAAATAATTGTTCCATTGCAATTACTGTATTTTTGTATGGAAATATATATTATTGGTTGCCGGTCGTATTGGGATTATTATTATTGAAGCATAATTCTCAGTAAAATATTGGACTTTACAAAAACCAAGTTTAACATGATTTTCCATATAAAAGTAATTGAAATAAATACATATTATTGGTGACTGATATATTGAAATGATTATTATGGAGACCGAACTTTTGCAATCCAATATGATACTGTATTTTCCGAGGTCTGCTTACTACGTAGTGTGCCATAAAATATGTTTCTATAGTGGCCATGTCGAGGCTACACGTTATTGCTCTCACAGAAAGCAGTGTGTCTGGAATTATGTTAGAGTGCCTGCTGGTGTGCACCATTGCGTTGTACCCTATGGTGCACTTCAGTACGCGAAATGGAGACTGGTAAGCCCTTGCTCGTTCAGCAAAGGGCTAACTTAGAGCGCCTTTTGTCGTTTTATATGTATTTCTTGTCCCCGTGTTTGCCACAGTAGAGGACAGCTAGGCGTTCTGATTCTCCAAGTTGCTAAGATATTTTGCGGAGTTGTAATGCGAACCACCAAGCTATCCCAGCCTACGCAAAGCTCTAGTATCCATCCGCGGCGGAATTGACAAAATGCATGGATAGATGTATAATCTGCCCTGCATATCCATCTACCGTACCTCACAGAAATATTACTTTGGGTGTAGGCGGTTCATCCCTGTATTAGGTATGCTCACACCACATCAACTAACTTAGTGAGTCCCGTAGTCTCGCTGAAAACTTAATGCGGCAAGTGTTCTTTGTGTGCTATCAGCCTAAATTAATGCGTACGAGCTGCTGCTTCAGAGTATCAGCGATAATATCAGTGATATTGATATTAGTATCACTGTTGGTCACCCGAGTGATAGTATTAGTGTCAGTGATAATGTGTAGTACTAGTATTAGTACCATGTAAAAACCCAAAATCCAAAAATCATTACTATCGTACGAGTCGTAGGTTTGGAATTATTCGAGCCGTGCGACGTCCGCCACGCGTGAGTTTTCGACATGGTATCTAACAGAATACATGAGCACGATAAACACCGCTGTAGTTTTGTGCTTCTCCGGCAGCCATGCGATGCGCAGTGAGCCCTGAAACCCTGAAACCGATCTTGTGTTGAAGCTGTTTAAGCGCGCTTAAAACCGCCGGTAGCTTTGCCACGTATGTCGAGTTTCTTGCAATCCGAAAAAAATACGTACTGTACCAACACTGCATGGCCGTGCCATGCAGTGTTGGTGCAGCAAATTTTAGCGTGAAGGGCGAGTGTATGTATTAGTTTTGGTCGTGGTTGATGAAAGTACACTTGAAGGTGGAGGTTGGCGAACGCTGTTTACGTTGAGACCTGCTAATTGGCGAGCGAATCCGTTCGACCTGCAACTTCAGAAATCGCGCGCTCTACGCAGCGAACTCCGCCGACGTGGTGAGAGTGAGTCCTTCGGCGGCCATATCGCGCAAGAATTCCTGTAATGGAGGGAAGTAGCAGTTGGAGAGTCAGTTGATGCTGTTCCCGACAGCAAAGCAAATGCAGCGGCGTCGTTTGTTACCTCGCCGGCCTTTTCGAAACCCGGGACGGGGGACGCGCAGTCCGTCAGGATCACCAGGTCCTTGCGCCGCTGCTTGGGCCAGGCAGCCACCAGATCGCGCACTGTGTAGTTGACGCAGTGTGAGATGGCCTCACCGCAGACGATGACCTTGTCGGCGAGCTTGAGGGAGTCCACCAGCGCTTGGTTCAAGCTGCAGCAAGTCAAAGCAAAATCAAACACCAAAGTAACATGTCAGCACCAGCTCAGCACAACCTAATGGCCCATACATATGTATTATGCTCTCCAGTATCGCCGATAGAATCCGCGCGGTAATGTACGAACCTTGTTGCCGGATCGTACGGCAGCTCGAACTCGGCCTTGAGCGCCGAGTAGTGCTCCGTGAACGAGTTGCTGCCCTTCATGACGTACTGCAGTGGCTTGAGCGAGTGCTTGGTCCACTCCACCGCTGCTGCGTGCACATTGGGCACGATGTTGTGTCCGGGCGAGCCGATGAGGCAGTGCTCGGGCCAGATGCAGAGCGTGAACTTGCCGCTGGCCTCCAGCGCCGTCGTGTACGCTAGCACGTAGCTCTTGAGACTCGGGTCGCGCGGCCGCCACACGCCTGCGGCCACATCCTTGGCCGTGATGAGCGTGAACGGCTCGGGCGACTGGCCCTCTGCGTTCTCCCAGAAGACGCCGTGCGCGATGTGGTAGCGCTGGTGCGAGTCCAGCGTGAGCACGAGCTGGCTCAGCTGCCGCGCGTGCTTGGAGATGAACGCCGCGATGCGCGCCGCGTCCTCATTGGCCGTGGGGATCGCCAGCGACCCGCCCGGGTGGAAGTCGACTTGCTGGTCGATCACCAGCAGGCACAGCCCGCCGGAGGGGATTGCGCCGGCCGCCTGCGCTGCTTGTGCCTCTCGGGTCATGCTCGATGCTCGATTGCCGTTGTGTCGACAACGGGGTGGCGATACCCGGAGTGTAGCCATGATCCATGATCAAAACGCGTATACAATAGGTCTATTTACGACAAAAAGTGGCGTCTCTATAGTTTAGCAGTGCCAAAAGCGGAGGACGATTGCAGGTGCAGCATGACGTGGTGCGCGACGTACCGCAGCATGAGCACTTCAACGGCACGCAGCAGCACCCGCCGAACAGTGAGGCCTCTTCGAAGCATCATGAGAAACACGATCACGTAGCCTAGCACTTGGATCTTGCGCTTCACAGGCCAAGACACTGGGGGGATAGCGGCCGCGACCTCGTGCACCTTGGGGAAGATCTCGGGCGCCAGCAGAGGCCACTTCAACGTGCCGTCCTGCACGCTCTGCGCGAAACGCACCACCTCTGGGATGTACGCTCTCCACGAGCGCTTACGCGGAGCTAGCGTGTAGTTTACAACAGGCAACGGTACGCGCGAAATAATGTCCGGCTGGATGCGCCGAATCCGTTGAAAATCCGTCATGGACGCGCTGCCGAGCGTGAAGATGTCTGGTGAGATGGGTCAAGCAGCGGCAGACAAGTTAGCGATCAAGACGAAGGAAATAGGGGCAATTGGTTGCCTCAAACGAACCTAATTCGGCCTCCTGCCTCGCCTTGGTTAGCGCCTCTCGGAACGCCGTGCAGCACCCTGCAAGCAACACGCTATCCACGAATCAAGTACGGTTAGTTTTCATCAACGAAACCATTCTGCTGGCGAAGAAGTGCATTGCATGTACGCACATGATGGAATCGCTGCAGATCCAGGCGTTGCTTTTCACGTCAAGCGGCAATCTCGGCAGTGGGTTTGACCCAGTCATGCGCTTCAATGCCAACCGCAGCATCAATTGATACGCCCTGAAAAAGTTGCAGTCACTAGCGTTAGATTCTCATGATCAATAGCGTCCTGTGCGTTCCAGCCACCTTGACTCTACCTTGCAACGTCATACTTGCAGCCGATCAACTGGCTCGCGCAACGCAGGAACAGCTGCAGCTCCGACTCAGGCATCGGCACGCGCAGCACCTGCAAGAGTAAACACCCAGCAGCAGTTAAAAACCCAGAACTTCCTCACGATCTTTCTTCCTCCAAAACCCACCACAGGCTGCCGCTGAGGCAAAAGGAGCCGCTCGAGCGGCATCAACTTGACAGATGGCATCCCAACGTGAAGCACAGTGTTCTCGTCCAGCACGATCACCTGCTCGTGCCGGTATCACAGCAAACGCATAAGTATCCACCTCCACTCCACGCGAAAAATCGCACCCCACTTCAACTCACGACGTGGTCGTAAGCATTCTCGGTCAGATACCTCCCCACCGAGTAGACCAGGCCGCTCGTGGTGATGAAGATCAGGTCGCCTAGTGCAGCACGAGTTAGAATAACCCATTAGAACTCAATGATAGCATACAATAGTGTTAAACACATTGCACAACGCCCATGCCGCACCTGGCTTGACGAGCTTGGCCGCCTCCCGCGCCGCATCCTGCGCCTCCTTGGGCGATCTGCGTCGGGCACCACCTCGTCAGCATTCATCTCCACTCTCTCAATTATCAGCACCCACCCGCACACCTGCCCACTCACCGCTGGAACTCGTGCTCGTTGAACTGCAGACTGTTGGGCGCCAGCACCTGCGCCGCCGACGCGGCCAGCGCGCCCAGCTTCCCCTTCATGATCCGATCGATCCGCGGGCAGTAACGTGCGCGTCGACGCTTTGCGTCATCTCTGTACCGTATAATCGGTACATAATGTACCAATTCGACGGTACATAGTGGTCAGCATCAGTAAACCGGCTCCCCAACCCCGAGCGCAGCGGAAAGGCCCGGAGGCTGCAACGGAACCAGACCCAGCGCAGCGCCGACCAGCCCCAGCGCGCAGTCTTCCGCCGTCCGTCCGCGCACTCAAGTCAGCGGTGTCGCGTGGCGTGGCGACTTCGACTACCGCGGCGTGTCCAGCGACTTCAGATGCGCGCGCGAAGAGGTGGCGGCGCCTTGCCCATTGCCGCCGTCCTGCTGCTGCTCTGCGGACAGGAGGCGGCGGTGGCGTCCGAGCCAATGCGGCGGCGCCTGGCGGACTCGTCGGACAGCTACAACTTCATGTTCTACTTCGTGATCGGCGCCATGATGCTCACGTGCCTCATCTACAACATCTTCTTCAAGCACAAGATGGAGGCCAACTTCCTGCGGCAGCAGGCGCTGCCCGAGACCATGCTGCGGCAAGACGTGATCGCGAGCGACCAGGACATGAACAACCTCTGGGACTGCGACGTCTGCGGCTTCAAGAGCTACGACGCGCACACGACGTGCATGCTCTGCGGCACGGACCGCGCCTTCCAGCTGCTGGACAAGTCCGACGCCAACACGGCGGAACACGGTGGCATCGCGCCGCCCTCGGCCTCCGCCTCCAGCGCCAAGTACGTGCTCTACATGGAGGACAAGGAGAACCCGCTGTCCCGCAGCGCCGTGAACAGCCGAGCCACGCCCCCGAGGCCCGGCAGGTCCAAGTCTGGAGCCAAGATCAACCGTGAGTTCTTCAAGCGGAAGCTCAGCGCGCTCAATCTGCGGCAGCAGTCGGCGCGTCGACGTCACGAGTGGTCGCGCGAAAGGAACGACGACGGGGAGCTCATCTGGGTGCGCAAGAAGCACTACATGGACCGCAAGGTGCTCAAGAGTCTGCGCACACTCGACGGTCTGCGAAGTCAGTCGTCGACGTCGTTGCGCGACTCCATTTTATCTACTGGCAGCGTGAACTCGGTGGGGATCGTGTCGAGGATCGTGGTGTCGCCCAAGAACCCGACGGGCAGGTTGTCGCTGGAGACGGCGGAGGGGGCGCTGGCGACGCGCTGCTCGGACAGCTCGGAGTTCTCGCAGGACGAGTTGGAACAGGTCGGCTCGCTCCCTTTCCAGCAGAAGCACGCGTGGTTCGTGCAGCACACAGCGGCGATGGAGGTGCCCTGGGAGTACGGACACTTGCTGCTCGAGATCGAACGGGACAACCTGCTGCACAACTCGTGCGAGCAATTGTTGTGGGCGACGCCGGATCAGCTGCACCAGTCGCTAAGAATCAAGTTTGCGAATGAACCTGGAGTGGACGCAGGTGGATTGGTGCGCGAGTGGTTCACGCTGATGACGAAGGAGGTGTTCGATGACACGACGGGACTATTTTACAGGAGCGGCAACGGAGACGGCCTTATGATCAACCCTGCATCGGCCGAAGCTAGTGTTGACCACTTGATGGTACGCTGTGTTGGCCTGTTACTGTGGAGAGGACATCGCTTTCTTACTCTTTGTTTGTGTTTTATGTTATTGTGAACAGTATTATCAAGCCATTGGTCGTTTCATCGGCAGGGCGCTCTTCGAAGGCATTTTGATCGATGCACACTTGGCGCTCCCAGTGTGCAAACACATTCTCGGTATTCCTATTACGTTTTCGGACCTCGAGTTCGTGGATAACGATCTGTACAAGAATCTGAAGTGGTTGCGAGACAACACGGGTGTGGAGTCGCTGGCCCTGGACTTCACAGTCAACGTTGACCAAACGTCCAAGGTTGTGGACTTGGTACCGAACGGTTCCAATATCCCAGTCACGGAAGAAAACAAGATGGAGTACATCAACCTGCGCTTCAGGTGGATCGTGGGAACCAGCATATCGCAGCAGCTCGGTTCCTTGATGCACGGCCTCTTCTCTATTATTCCAAAGGAACTGCTCTCTGTCTTCGACCACCAGGAGCTGGAACTCTTGATCTGTGGCATCCCGGACATCGACGTTCTGGACTGGAGAACGCACACTATTTACGTGGGAGAGCGCGATGAGCGCGCCGTTACCTGGTTCTGGAATATTGTGAATGAATTCACCAACGAGCAGAAGGCACGTTTGCTGCAGTTTACGACTGGCTCGGCCCGGGTGCCTGTACAAGGGTTCAAGGCTCTGACCATGAACGACGGGCGCATCTGTCCATTCGCGATCCAGTGCGTCACCGTAGACGAGTGTCTCTATCCGCGAGCGCATACCTGTTTCAACCGGTACGTTTAGGCGGGGTGAATATCATAGCTATGGGCGAACAGTTTGCTGACGTGTGTATTTCTGCCAATTACAGCATCGACCTGCCCCGATACGAGGCCGAGAAGGACCTGCGCATCGCGTTATCCCTCGTGATTCAAATGGAAGTAACAGGTTTCACGATCGAGTAAAAAGCTGGTAGAAGGTGTGGTGTGTATTTACTGACGGAGAAGAAGCAGAGCGTGTCGTGAGAAAGTAATCGAACCAGCAGCGATGAGCTCGCTTCCTATTCTCACCGAATAATTTGCTACTGATCCTGTCAGGTCCATTCAACCCTCGCTATCTGCATTTGCACAGGGACGCCTTGAGTATCATTCCCACACAATCAACCGAGAGACCGAGCCAGATTCCCGCGGCGATGGCTCACCGTGCGGCGCAAACGTGGCAGCCGCAGATGTACCTCAAGTTCGAGCGAGTCCGACTGCGGCCGGCGCTAGAGCTGCTGGAGCGCGTGCCGGCCTTGGCCTCAGAGAGTGAAGATGCAGTGGAAATCATGGATCTAGGGGCTGGAACGGGAAACATGGCCCCCTCCTTCTTCAAGCGCTGGCCCAAGGCGCAGGTGACGTTCGTGGACTCGTCGGCCTCGATGTTGGAGCGCGCGGAGCAGGAGCACAGCTCCAACGGAGAAGTGAAGAGCGAGCAGTGCACGTACATTCAGGCCGACTTCGAGACCTTCCAGCCGGACAAGCCTGTCGCCTTGATCTTTTCCAATGCGGCGTTGCACTGGGTGAGCTCGGACCGCCACAAGCAGCTCATGCCTCGGCTGTTCTCGTTTCTGAAGCCTGGAGGAACGCTGGCGTTCCAAATACCGGATAGCCGTCTTCAACCGAGCCACCGGCTGATGGCCGAAGCGGCAAAGCAAGTGGGGCTTTGGGATCGTGTCGCTGATGTGCGCTGGGTCACTTGTGAGCGTGATCCGGTCTTCTACTACGAGCTGTTCAAGAGCATTGACAAGGATGTGGAGATGGACATGTGGGCGACAGTCTACGCCCAAGTGCTCGAGGGCGACAATCCTGTGGCCGACTTCACAAGCTCTACGGGACTTTGCCCGTTCATGGAGGCTCTGGGGGATCCGTCTCCCGCAGCCTCGGACTTCGTGGGGAAGTATCGCGAACTGATCGCCGCTGCGTACCCCAAGCAAAGCGACGGGCGCACTATCTTCAACTTCAAGCGCTTCTTCGTCGTAGCTACAAACCCCTATCATTAGAAAAACTACACAGCTCGTGCTGATGTTGATGAATCCAAAGAACTGTTATTCCAGTGGCATTGCGTGTTGCTTTTGATGTTTTCAAAACGAAAGAAGCCACGAAGCAGCAGCAAGGCCCAATACAAGTCGGGATGCCCCCATAAAGCTAGACCTTGCAGTGTTTTCAAGACTGGGCGTGCACACCACCACGGGTTTGTTCGTGTCGGAGTCCACAACGTTGTCTTTAAAGGGGGAACCAGGGTACGGCGCTCGGTAGTAGACCAGCTTTTGATCCTGCGAATACGAGAGAGAGAACTCCTGGTCAGCAACAGCGCACAACAAACAAGGCGTTCCTATTGCCTGTATCGCGGACGTACAATCCAAGTGGTGCTGATCTCGGCCGAGCGAGCGTTCACGTACTTCGGGTCCCCGCACCGCCACAGATCACTCGAGTACTGGCAGGACGTCATGAAGTTCTCGCACACGCTGCGGCACATGAGCAGACTGCGTCCCTCCGAGTCGCAGCGCGGGAAGTTGAGCCAGCAGAAGTAGTTGCGGAAGGCGTTCTCGCAGTCCGGGTTGTCCGTGAACCGCGGCGTAATCGACCGAGACCCGCCCCACTCGTCCGTGTCGTCGTCTGCCATGCTGGTGTTGGTCTCGTAGATCTTGCGCTGGATCACGAGCTTGTTGAACATTTGCTCCACGAACCGGTCCTTGGTGAGCGCCGAGTGGTTGTACCACAGCGCCTGGTACCGCGGCAGACACGCCGTGTAGGGCACGACGGCCTTGCAGAACGGCAGCAACAGGTCAAAGTCGGTCGGCTCCGTGCACACGCCCGTGTCGGCGCCATCCAGCATGCACGCATCAAGAGGGGGCAGCAGACCCAAGAGCGCCCAAAGCAGCAGGATCCATGGCATGATCTCCTCTCTCTACACGTCGTTTCGCGATCTTTGTGCGGTGTATACTAATGTGTATACGACCATCACTCTACGTTGAAGTTGCATGTCCACCAGCGTCCACCTTTGTCCATTTAGAGTTTTTTTACGTCCGTAAAAAACTCCCAGTCCGATTTTTTACGAACCGTCACGACGCCACCTGATACTTGTGCAGGATCGACCAAGCCAACGGCAGATAGCGCGAGGCGACATGGGGCCGAAGAAGGGCAAAGGCAAGAAGGAGAAGAAGAAGGGCGGCAGCGCCGGCAAGAAAGGATCCACCGAGGTGAATGACGCCGAGCGCGAGATTGAGGCGGAGCGCTTGGAGCTGGTGAAGCAGGCCAAGGCACTGCTGGAGCTCACGCGCAAGGAGGAGCAGGCGTTCAACGAGTTCCAGCAGCAGCGCGAGAAGATCAACTACTTCTGGATCGTGGAGAAGAAGAACTTCGAGGATCGCAAGGCGGAGCTGCGCAATAAAGAACGAGAACGACAGGACTTGGAGGAGAAGCACCAGGTCGAGATCAAGGTGCGTACGCGACGCTTTGACTCGAAAATGACAGAGAAGCTATTTCACTTACTTTTATTTTATTGAAACAGGTGTACAAACAGCGCGTCAAGCATTTATTATACGAGCATCAGAACGAGATCACGAAGCTCAAGAAAGGTGCGAGTTTATTGCTAACCTGTGGACGAAGATACTGTAATTTGACTGACAGCGCTGGTTTGTTTAGAGATGGAGCAGACGCTGAAGCTGTCTCAAGACGACTATCGGGGCAATGAGCGCGAGCTGAAGACGGATAAACGACGACTAAAGTTCGACTTGAAGGAGATCGAGCTCTCGCACCAGGACTATCTCAAGTCGCTGAAGCAGGAGCAGGATCGACGCATCACCGTCTTGCGTCAAGAGTTTGAGCGGCATGCCAAGGAGCTGCAGCAGAAGTATGAGCGTAAGCGCAAGGCTTTCCGTGACGATCTGGAGGCGCGTCGTAAGCAGGACACGCAGAAGATCGAGGAGCGCAAGAACTTGCACATCGCGCAGCTGATGACCGCCCACGAGAAGGCGTTCGGCGAGATCAAGAACTACTACAACGACATCACGCACAATAATCTGGATCTGATCAAGTCCTTGAAGGAGGAGGTGAGCGAGATGAAGAAGAAGGAGGCGCAGGACGAGAAGCTCATGTTCGAGATCTCTCAAGAGAACAAGCGCATGTCGGAACCTTTGAAGCGCGCGCTGCTGGATGTCGAGAAGCTCCGGAAGAATATCCGTGTGTATCAAGAAGAAAAAGTCGAACTACGAACCGCGAAGGCTCAGCTCCTTGTGCTGGAGCAGGAGTACGCTACGCTCTCGTGGGAGTTCGAAGTGCTCCAGCAGCGTGCAGCGCAAGTGGCTCGCGAACTGGAGGAGCTCACAACGGAGTTCCACAGCAGCATTTACGACGTTCAGCAGAAGACCGGTCTGAAGAACTTGCTCCTCGAGAAGAAGATGGGTGCGCTCACGCTGCAGCTTGAGCAAAAGGACGCCGAGCTGAACGAGGTGCTGCTTCACGCCAAGTTGGATCCTGCGATTGTTGATCGCGTAAAGGGGCGGCTGGAAGACATTATGGCCAACAAGGCTGAAGATCTGCGTGAACTTGAGGCGGAAATGACTCACGTGTCGAAGTTACAGCAAGATCTCGCTACGGCCATGCAGCTCAAGATGAGCGAGTATGGCCTCCCACTGGACGAATTGGGCTTTATGCCCCAGACTCGACCCGCAGTTGATGCCCGTGTCGCTGCATCCAAGAGCAACAACAGCAACAACTTTAGTTTCAGCGACAGTGAGGCCCCTTCGGCTAGTGACTCGATCAAGGAGGCTCATCTGGCGAGGAAACGAGCAGCAGCCAGCCACGTCGTCAACCTGGCCAAGTCGCCCACCTCTTTCGGCCACGACGCAGCCAAAGTCCAGTAGGATACACGCTTTTGCTGTACTTCGACTCAATATACCAACCAGCATTTCCTTGATTCAAGTACTTCTGCTGCCTTTCCAACAGACACTGCGCCCCGCACTTTCGGCCGGGCTCTACATCGTGACAGGATGGCCAACATCACCCGAAAGTTGCCATGTATGGCTTGCTTGATGAACATCTGCAGCATGTGCCATAGTGACAAAGTTCCAACCTTCTTGTATCTCGCCCTGAAATACTGTCCGCCTTCGGCCCGAGCTAACTTAGTCGTGTAGGTAGAACCAGGAAGCACAACTTCGCCACTCGTTCATCTAAATAGTCCAGCTTGATCGCCATATCCCGCTCAAACCTGGCAAGTTGCGCGTTGAGCTGTTGAACCGTGTTCGCCGTGGCTTGCAGTGACGCTGACGCTCCTCCAGCATTCCGTTCACCTTCCACCGCTCCGATATCGTGAATATACTGGTTATCCTCCAACGCCGCCGTCGTCGTAGCCGCAACTGCTGCTGCCGACGTCGGCGTCGTGACCGAACTCGAGTTCTCCCCACCAGCATTCAGGTGACTCAACGCGTGACTCGCCGAATTGGTAAAGTAATTCCCCGACGGCGGAGTCATAGGTCCCGCTGCATTATTCCCCGTGTAAGCCACAGCCTCTGACGCTGCAGTCGAGTGCGTCGTGCGCGTCATCTCCATTGCAGGCACGAACTGCTCGGGCAGCTGCATGAGCTCCTCCTCTGTCAGCGTCTTGATGCCGTGGGCCTTCTTGAAGTGCCGCAGCCACGTGGTGATGGCCTTGACCGACATGTGCGAGTCCTGGTCCGCCGAGTACTGCACAAACAGTTCCGTGGTCCTGGTGGACAGACTCTCGGCCGTGACGACTCGCCCGAGCCGGCGCTGGCGGATGATCCACCGGTAGAGCTCCTGCTCCACGCCCGGGTGGTACTCGGACGTGGCCTTGAGCGTCTTGCGCTTGAGCGTCGACATGTGCTTGGCGTCCAGGCAGAAGGCCACGATGCGCTCCTTGTTCTTCTTGATGTCCGACACCTGCTGGCGGCTGATGCCGAATTCCCGTGCGATGGCCATGGGCTGCTCGCCGCTCTCCAGGCGCTGCAGCACCTGCTGCTTGTCGTGGATCGACAGCACCACGCGCTTGCGCTTCGTGGTCGACGCCCGGGGCGTGTGCGCGTGCGTGAGCGCGTGCGGATGCGGCGGCAGGTCGCTGTCTAGCGCCAGCGCCGGCTGCTCCGTCGTGATGACATCCACCGCTGTCGGCAGCGGCTGCAGACTCCCGGCGTCCACGGCGTCGGAGTCGTTACTCATCGAGATGGCTACACTTGACTATACGTCGCTGGCTTTTCCGGACTTTTGCGGACTGACAATTTTCAATTGAAAATCGTGTTTAATGTGGACCACATGGATAATGCATACAAAGAGCAAGTGAAAGAGAGACCACTAGGCCATGAGCAGCAACCCGAGCGGTCGCAATGGCGCGAGGTGGAGTACGCCGTCTCCAAGTGCGTCCGCGCTCCCAGCCAACAACAGCAGTGCGTGCTTGTAGACAATAGACTGGCAGCTTATTGAAGCTATTGACGCTGTGACTGCAGTCTCGCAGGACTTGCTGCTGCTGGAAAAGAAGCGCAAGGCCAAGCGTGAGGCGGTCCAGGACCTGAACAACGGTGGGAACCGGCGGCGTCTCAGCCGCAATACCTGCAGATGCAATGCGGTCGTGATCGACGGGCTAAATGATGCTTTCTTTTTCCATGCAGCGCTGCTGGAGGAGACTCTCACGCGGCTGCGCGGCAAGGCGCAGCAGCTCCAGAACGACAAGTGGATGTACCAGGACGTCCAGCTCTGATGAGTATTGCTGCAATTGAACGAAGATCCCTCTCTCTACAGGTGTCATACCGAGTGTTTCAAGCTCTTGTTTTCGTGTAGTTTAACGTGACTAAATCAGAGGAGGAGCGAGTGCCGCTCCAGCGACGCACAGCAAGCTCGACCTTTCGAATCCAGCTACCAAGTGGCTGGAAGCCTCACATGCCCAATCTCCTTCCGTGGCCGCTGCAGCCAGATCCCCGCGCTCTCCTTCCGTTAATGCACCAGGTTACTGGCGCTTTATTCCCGCTTCTTCATCTCCTCGAACAGCGTCGCACCCAGACGAGCAGGCGATCGCGTGACGGCGACGCCGGCGGCCTCCAGAGCGGCGAACTTGCCGGCAGCCGTACCCTTTCCGCCCGACACAATGGCACCAGCGTGGCCCATACGGCGTCCAGGAGGAGCCGTCGTGCCGGCAATGAAGCTCACCACGGGCTTGTTGGGGTCGCCGTGGGCCATGAGCCACTCGGCCGCCTCCTCCTCGGCGGATCCGCCGATCTCGCCCACCATGATGATGCCCTCGGTCTCGGGGTCGTTGGTGAAGCGCTCGAGGCAGTCGATGAAGTTGGTGCCGTTGAACGGATCGCCGCCAATGCCGATGACCGTGGACTGGCCGAGGCCCAGGGCCGTGGTCTGCGCCACGGCCTCGTAGGTCAGGGTGCCCGAGCGGGACACGATACCGATCTTGCCCTTCTGGTGGATGTAGCCCGGCATGATGCCCATCTTGCACTCACCAGGCTTGATGATGCCGGGGCAGTTGGGGCCGATGAGGCGCGTCTTGTTCTGGTTGCGCAGGTGCCACTTGACCTTGACCATGTCCTGCTGAGGGATGCCCTCCGTGATGGCCACGACGAGGGGGATCTCGGCCTCGATGGCCTCGATGATGGACGCGGCGCAGAACGGCGGCGGCACGTAGATGACGGAGGCGTCGGCGCCCGTCTCCTGCTTGGCCTCGGCCACCGTGTTGAACACGGGCAGGCCCAGGTGCGTGGAGCCGCCCTTCTTGGGGGTCACGCCGCCCACCATGTTGGTGCCGTACTCGATGGCCTGCTGCGAGTGGAACGTGCCCTATTGTGTGCGTGCGTTGCATTGTCAAAATGTAGACAAAAGACCGCCGGAATCATGGGTCAGATACCGGAAATCTTGGGAATGGGATCTTTTGGAGCTGTGCGGTCCCGTACCTGCTTGCCGGTGAAGCCCTGGCAGATGACCTTAGTGTCCTTGTTGATCCACACCTTGGCGGACGCAGACATGCTGCGCGAGGCCTGGGCGGCCATCGTCTTGACGGGCGTGCGGGCGAACATGGCGATCGGGTGCGAGCGAACGAGCGAAGCTGAGCTGGGAGCGAGTCCGAATTGCGAGTGGGGGGTCTGCGCTGAGGCGCAGCTCCACCCGACGTTGGCCCCAGATACGCTAAGTACGAGGGACGGTTTTTACCTCGATCCATCTCGGTTTAACACCACTTGATAATTTTACTAATTGTGATAGTGCAGGTTATCAAATATCAAGGTGAGTTTTACGACAAATCAGATTCAACACGCGAACTATGTATGCAAGGCTATGTGATATTAGTGTAGTAAAGTTTATGCGTGGCTTTACTTGAACTTTGCTGCGATTGGCCAATTGTTGCGGTCTCAAAAAAAGCCGATGACGTACCCTTGTGTTGCGCTTCAAGCAGCAACTTCAGACCAAATCTTCAAACTTCAGTTTTGCTTGTTCGTGTACTTGTTTACTGCTGGCTGGGCGCCTTCTACTGCTCGCTATTGACATTTCTTGGGGCGCGCGCGCAGCGACTAACTCTCTGCTCAATGGACCGGCCGACTGACCGACTAGTAGTGGCTGTTGCGGATGACGCGCTCCGAGCTGTTCTGGATCTTGACCACCTCGTTCGGGATCTCGTGCCGCAGCCACAGGCGCAGGAGCCGCTCGCGCCGCTCCTCGTTGAGGTAGAGCGGGCGGCCCTTGCTGAGCTCGCGGTTGCGCTCGCCGAACTCCTCGCCGTACTCGTCCACGTAGAGGCTGCCCACATACGCCGCCAGCTTCCAGTAGACCAGCAGCACCGCGCCCTCGAGCACCAGCAGGAACACGCCGCTGCCTCGCCCGCACTTCTTCGCGTGCACGGTGCACGCGCCCGGGTTGGCCTCGTCCGGGTAGCCGCCCTTGTCCAGGTGGATCGACGGACACGTGTTGGCGGCGCAGAGCAGCATCCCGCAGAGCAGACACACCGCCGGCCGCGCCGGGAACTGGAGGCACGCGTGGCACTTGCGCTTCGCCAGCTCCGAGTAGAACTTGACGTACGCGCGGGGCAGCGAGCGCAGGTACCGCGTGCGGTTGGCGCCCGACGAGTACACCGAGATGGTCGAGTGCATCGTGTGCAGGTCCCGGTTCAGCACGGACGGCAGCGCCAGCTTCTCAGTGCGGTCGACGTTCGCGGTCGTGAGCCACTGCTGCAGAATGGCGTGCGGGTCGTTCATCTCCTCATACGCTGCCTTGAAACGGTGCACCCAGCCAGACACGAGCTGGGTCAGCGCTGTCTGCTCTCTGCTGCTGTTGTCCGCTGCCTCGTTGAACTGCAAGGCGTCCAGCTTCACGAACCCAACAGCGAGGACGTCTTCCTGCGTAATAAATATCGGCTTCGAAGCCGCGGTGGTGCTCGCACGATGGTGCGACGTAGCTCGAGCGGTCAGCGACTGCAGCATGAAAGTCGCCACCTTTGCGATAGGAACGACCTCGCACGCGACGACGTTGAGAAGCTGGCGCTTGTCTGCAATCGGCCCCGCCTGGAACGCTCCATCACACTTGGTCACAAGCGCATTCAGCAGCATCTCTAACTGGTTCCCCACAGCCTCCTCACGGTCGGTATCCACATCGCCGGTAGCGTCAACGCTTTCGTCGGAGAAGCAGGCAACAAACACCGCCACGTTTTCTTCCGAGAACGCGAGGTCGTCGGCCATCGCATTCGTGAACTCTTCTTTCCTCGTGATCGCGTACCACAGCAGCGTCTGCACCAGGCGAGCGAGCACAACGAGCCGAACGATAAACACCGCGTCCTCCTCACTCCTCGCCAGCAGCAGACCCTTCATCAGCACGCTGCCCAAATGACTGAGCAAGAGCGGCTTTTGAGGCCATCGCACTTTGCCCCACTGGCTCTGCTTCCGTGTCTGTGTCTGCGTGCTCGGGTGCTCGCTCTCCAGCACGACAGTTCCGTCGGGGAGAATATCCGAGCCGCCGTAGAAGAGCAAGTGGAGGATTTTCGCGTACAACTCCGTGGGCGTCACTGAAGAGTTCGAAGTGACGCGCGAGCTCACGTGCTTCAGCATCAGCGGCAGGAAGCGCATCGCCTCCAGGAAGAGATGTTCCCGCAACTGGTCCGTGTCGTGCGTGTCGAGGAATGAACACAGCAACGTGTGGAACAGAGCGTTGCAGCCAGAGGTGGTGTAGCGTTCTGGCTGAGACTTCTGCATCGCGCCGCACGCCACCTTGTGAACAGCCATACAGAGCGATGCCAGACCATCCTCCAGCCACTTGTTCAGCTGCTGGGTTTCGCCCGGGTCTTCGTCATTCAAAGCTCCAACTTCAGGTTTCTGCTCCAGAAGCATCGCGCTTGCTTCCTCGCTGCTATCGGTTGAGCCATTGACGTCAGAGCCTGTGGCTGCGTGCTCCCTTCCGACTGCATGTTCCAGCCAGCGAACCATCTCTAATTGTGATACGGTAGCCATGGGTCTCTCACTCGAGCCGTCGATCGATATTCTGCGCTCTATGGACGGGAGGAACTTGTTGACTTCGTCCGTTGTAGTGGGGATCAGCACGTTGGAGATGGACTTGCACAGAGGGCACAAGAACTCCTTTTTGGTCACATCAACAGCATTCAGAGCGTGGCGGTGGTGTCCACCAGTGATCGCCCGCTGGAACTGCGACGTGTGGTAGGATTCCCAGCATTTGTGGTGAACCGAGTGACCGCAAAGACGCACATGAACCGGGATATCCTCTCCAACGTGCATCTCGTCCATTGGGGTGCTCAGGTACTGACCATGCGAGCCACCATTCAGTCGAGAAAGCACTGGCGAACACTGGGCAAAGCCAACGTAGCACATGAAGCTATTTTCCGAGTCCACCGAGTGGCACATAGCGCATTCCACCAAAGGCGCGTCATCCGTCATGGATCCTTCACTTCCATCCATTTCGACATCACTGTCATCAATGGCAGCGTCAGATTCGCTATGAATATGCTTCTCCCGTTCACCCTCGGCAGCCGCGTCCTCTTCACCCGCAGCAACATGCTCAGCTTCGTTCGCCATCGCCTTCATCTGCTCAGCGAACGCTGCTTGCCGCTGCTGCATCTGCTGTATCGCGCGCATCTGTGCCTCCTTGCGCCTCTGCGCCAAGGCCAGCTTGCGCGCAGCTTCATCGCGCGACTCCTGCTCGGTCACTTGGTGTTGCTCCACTACGCTCTTGCACTCGGGACTGATGCGCGATAACCGATGCAGTAGCCAGTCAATACCTCGACCAATCTCATGCTTCTGGTCGCCATCCAGCTTCGTCATGCTGGCACTTCCGCCATGGCTGGACCACGGGTTCAGCTTCAACAGCAAATGCAGAATGGCGCAACGCGGCTCCGCGTCTGCGAACAAACTGGGCTGCGTCTGCGGGATCCACTCGATAAAACTATCCGCTATCCGAGAAGCTCGCTCAAGCTCGAAGTGCTCTGCATCCGTCGCCGGAACCATCGTCTGGAAGTACCGCACATCTTCCACCACGTACAACTGGAGCGTGAACAAGTGCACCGTTCTCGACAGGACGCTCAGGCTACTGTGAGCGTCAGTCGTGGCACGCCACAGGGACTCGTATACCAATCTCCGCACATCCTCGTGCAAAATCGAAATCCGAGACAGCCTGAAGCCTAGTGGACACGGCAAAAACATGTTCACCATAGGGTAATCTAGCCATGTCGAGTGCGTATTGTTCGGGCTTCCATCAACTTGCTCCTGTTCTCGCTTCTTGGACGAGCGAAGACGGTGCTGGAACCAGTTCTCATGGGCAGACTCGTGCTGCTTGCGCGTCAAGTGCACAAACGTCGGGTTGTACTCGGCGTACAGCTCTGGCTTCAGCCGATACTGAAATTTACCGCCGCCAGCTCCAGATGAATCTCCTCCCGCTCCAGACGATCCTGCTTCGACACACACCTCCTTCAGAATCTGATCGAGAATGGGGCCTCCCGAGAAATTGACAGGAAACAAGTTCTCCCGACTCAAGAAAAACTCGTTCGCGATCTTCGACAGGTCGCTATGAGCGCACGGGCCCACGCACAGGCGCTGAACGATTTCACGGCGAAGGTATGGAACTAAGCTGCGCATTGCGTCGCCATCAACAACCTTCGGTGGTAGTTCAGACGCAAGTTGCGATAGCAGTGCCAAACATTCTGTAACCATGAGCTCCGCTTCCTTCGCGTCGGAGCTCTGTGCTGCTTCATACCATTCCTCCACATCGAAGCGCTCCATGATTGATGCCATGACCCAATCCACACCCAGCAACTGGAAACTAAACTGGAGCAGCAGCAAGTCGAGATCACGGAAGCGGGCGCAGAACGGTGGCTCACCGTAGTTCATGCTGTGGTTAATCACCGACATTCCATTCCGCACCCACAGACCCGAGTGAACCTGGGCATCCCACACGATTGCCTGCAGCACAGGCTCAATCAGGTGTACACGATGCCAAAAACCGATGGGACTATCAGCGTCGTGAATCCAGACCGACTCGTCGTCTTCTAATACCCTGCTCTGAAGCATGGACAGGAAGATATCCAAGCCGTTCGCGGAGTCACTCAACGCACGGATAAGCTGCGAGAGCGTACGTTGGAGCGGGAAATGACACGATACTGAACTTTCAATCTGGTCCGCGCGAAGCGTGTCTCCCACCTGGTAGTCGGGAGGGGGAAAATACTTTCCAGCTGATGCCAGCCAGAAGTAAAACGCCTCAAGTATAGGCTTCGCGAGCTTCGCAATCAAATGCCGCGATGCCTCCGGAGAGCGCGTGGCATCAGGTCCGCCCGCAGTCTTGAATGCGTTTGAGACAACCCACGAAGATACGTCGGATGTCGTCGACACGAACTCCACAGTAACAACCCACCCGCGCGACTCCATCTCCACGTGATTTCCAAAGCGCCGAACTTCAGAGCAGGCACCTTGGATATATGCTAGATAAAGCAAAAACCGCGCCAAGCGAGAGCCCCCTTTTTCCAGCACAAAGCTCTCCGAAATGCCTTCAATCTGCAAGACATAGCGCAAATCCAGTAAGCCCGACATGTAGCGGCGGCAAACGAATACCGGCGATGTGACGTCAAGCTCGAAGCGTCCCGTGAGTTCTGTTTCAGGAGGCAAGCTCAAAAACGGTGACATCTCCCTTTGATGTCTAACGCGATAACCTGCACGCTCAGCTTCCAGTACCAGTGCGCTCACATCAACATCTCGTAAAGTGGACCCTTGTGAGCGCTGGATCCCCATGGCAAACACGTCCCACACGTCTAGCTCCTGGTTGCGATCTGGATGCAGCACGTGCACCATACTGTTCCATGTATCTTCGAACGCAATGTCCACGAAGTCGGTTCTCTTCTTCTTGCGTAGAGTTTCCAGCACGGAGTTGACCAGCACTTCCAGTAGATCATACTCGGCAACCAGCTTTTTCACGAAGGTGGCTCGGTTGAAGAACTGCACACTGAAGGCCAATATTGTAGCGGTCGAACCTCCAACACCCGCAGCGAACTCTCCGTATAGCTGGCGGTAGGACGATGTAAATGAGATTGCGAAGGCTTGCTTGAAAAGTGGGTCGGCCAGCAGAGCCATCAGCAGGCTGTGGAGAGCGTCGCTCTCGGTCTTTGGCAGGAACGAGTCAGCCATAATAACGGCTCGGAGCATCGGGTAGTCGTCAGCTTCATCCACCTCCATGCTGTTCTCGCTGTGCTCTAAGCTCTCTACTGCACACATCTGTGGATACAGCAAATCACCAAGTTAGACCTTACAGTACACAGTGCGTGCAGTTACTTGTTCCTAAGAGCCATCGTACCTTTTCACAAATCAGGCGACAAAGGCCGTCTGAAAGGTTTGCCAGTGACGCAAGCCATTGGAGCAATGAGTTAATCAAAGGGACCCTCGCTTTATATTCGCACGATACAATTGAAGTCACAATTCCATGCTTCTGCAACGACGCTGCGAGCTCCAGAACATCTTCACGCGACGCCTTCGCTCGCACCGTGCTCTGCTTCTGCGACGACGTCTCCCCAACAATTTTCAGCATTTGATACTGAGCACGCAAACAACAGCATACATATCAGCTAACTTGTCACCATACTGACCGCATATCTCCACACAGCACGTACAGCAATAGCGGGGTGAGCCTTATTCAGCGCCGTCGCGAACTCTTGAGACGTCTGCAGCTCGTTGTAGTGCACAATGACCGAGTATCTTCTCTCGGGTGGTTCGCTCCCCAGTTTATCCCGCACCACCTCCAAGTCGTCTTCATTAATCACCGAGCCGAACCTGGCCTCCTTGACCGAGTTCAGCACCAGCTTCATCACTTCCCCAACGCACTCGCGCGAGTTCGCCAACAAATCCGGCGGCAAGAAACTCAGCGGATCTGCGTCTTGAGCTCCCTGCAACAACAACAAAATAAAAATAAGTATACCACTTCCTAGAATAAAAAAAAATCATATCAAAATTTATTCCGCACCTTGTGTCGCGTACAGAACCCCTCGCGCGCCCAGGCCTCCGTGTCTCCACAGTCGCAGCAGCCTCCGCTGTGGGTGTAGTAGAAGAACACCTCGTGGTCCTCGTGGTCGCTGGAGATAAAGCAGTCGTTGCACATCACGCACGTCTCGTCCACCTGCAATGGCACAACAGCATCAACGATCCTAATGAGCCTTTAGATGAACCCGTCTCACCCCACAAGATCCTGTACATACCTGGCACACTTTGCAGTTCCACGCGATGTCTCCGGGCTTGAACTCGTACGCGCACATGCGCTTGGGCAGCTTCTCGAGTGCCTGGCGGCTCTCGGCGTCCAGCACGCACGTCTGCAGCTCCTGCAGCAGGCGGCGCTCCTCTCCCTCGTGCTCCTTCTCGCCCCAGGACGCGCTGGCCTGCATCTCCTCCAGCAGCGCGCGCACCCTGGCCTGGGGACCACTCAGCGGCGCGCGATCCGGCGCTGCCTCCGCGTCCTGCGCCGCTGCGTCCTGCTCGTGGCCGAGGCGCCGCGACGTGGCTGCGCGCTGGTCGATGACGCTCCGCGCGCGCGCGAACAGATCCATCGCTGCTCTGTGTCCTGCGCCTGAGTGTGCTCCCCCTTCTCCCCCCGCAGCGAGCGCTCTATCAGCAGCAGCGGCGGCGGCAGCGTTTATCGTGCGGTCGACTCGACTCGACTCGGCGAGAAATTTTCAGGACTGACTTTGTATGAGCTTCACTATGTCAAATACTACACATCCGAGCCTTTTCATGTGGTGCACATAGTTTAAGCAGATGGTGTGGTGCACATGGTTTGACGGTTGACACATGGCTACACTTGAGTCACCCAGGCTGTGAAGTTGAAGTTGTTGGATAGGCGCACCTTGTGAATCTTAGCTGTCTAGTGTATCTACCTACTTCTTGGCGTGCACGGCCGCGTCCTTCTCGAGGTGGCGGTTGCGCATGGCCAGCTCGTCGTTGCTCTGCGTGAGCTGCGCCACCTTCATCTTGCTCTCAATGAGCTCGCCCTGGAAGTAGTCGAGCTCCTGCTCGAGCGCCACCACCTTGGAGCTGAGCTCGGCCGAGAGCGTCTCGGTCTGCTGCACCTGCTCCTGCAGACGTGTGAGCAGCTCCTCGCGCGCCATGATCTCGCTGCTCAGGCGCTCGTCGTGGTCCACCGACAGGCGGCGGTGGGTCTCCGTCGCCTCCTGCAGCTGCAGCTCGCGCTCGAGCGACTCGCTCTCGATCTGCGTCTTCGAGGCACGCAGAGCCTCCAGCTCCTCGCGTAGAGCTTCCGCCTCGCGCTTGACCTCGTCCACCTGCGCCTGCAGCTCTGCAGCCTTCTCGTCGCCGTTGGCTTCGGACTGCGCCAAGCGGAACTCGAGCTCTTCCACGCGAGCTTGCAGCCGCTCGTTCTCCGTCTTGACGTCTTCCCAGAGCCGCTCGAGCGCCTGGTGCTTCGTCGTCGCCTCCTCCAGCGCGGCAGCGCTAGCCGTCAGCTGATTATCGCGCAGGCTTTCAAGCTCCTGCTGCGTCTCCTGCAGCTGAGTCGACACGTCGCGGACCTGCTGCTGCAGTGTGCCGATCGTTGCCTCCGCTGCGATGACGTTCTCCTCTGCGCGCTCGCGCGCTTGATCCGCCTCTTCCAGCTTCGTGGACAGCGTTTGGCTCTTGCTCTCAAGCTGCTCGAGGGCGTTCTGCACCTGGACGATCTCTTCTTGGGCGTTGGCGCTGGCGATCTCGGCCTCGCGCAGTTGGGCCAGCAGTCGAGCCTTCTCCTCCTCCATCGCGGTCATAGCGCCGTCGAACTTGAGCAGTTGACGCTCCAGACGCTTGTTATCGCTCAGAGCGGTCTCCAACGCCTGCGCTTGAGCCTCGGCCTCCCCAGCTTCAGCGTCACCCAGATCATTGCGCGCAGACTCAGCGCGCTGTAACGCAGCCGTAGAGAGCTGTAGCTCCTCGTCCTTCTGCTCGATGGCAGCTCGCAGCTCGCGTAGCTGAGCCTCCAGGTCGATGTTAGCCGATTTCAGCTCCTGAATGGTATTGTTGAGCTGCTCCGCTTCGGTGCGCTGCGTCGCTAGGAGTTGTTTGAGCGCGCCCACCTCCGCAACTAGATGGGGCTCTTCGGCGTCCACGTACTCGTTCGCAGAAGAAGCCTCCGAGACATCGTCCTTGACGGCCTCTTTGGGTTTATTACTCTCCTCCTTGTTGTCTTCCTCCTCGTTCTCCACGTCAGCGATCGTGTACATGCCACTGGCAGCTGGAGGACCATCCGCACTCTTTTGACAAGCCTCATGCTCAAGTTTCAGGGCGTCGAACTGCTCCTTCAACGTCATGTAGACGAGGAAGTCGACCTGCATGACGCCGTCATCCGCCTCAGAGCTTGAGCCGCCAATTCCTGCCGCCATCCGAGTGAGCCGCTCGATCTCTCGGTCCTTTTGCTCAATTGTAGCTTCGAGCTTGACGTTAGCAGCTTCACTCTCTCTCAACTGACCTTCCAAGTTCTGCAGAGCCTTGACAAGCTCGTCACGAGCGTTGTCCGCCGCTGCAACAGCCTCGTCCGATGTCGCTGGGTGTCCAGCAGTGCGAATGGCGTCAGCTTTCCCTTCACCAAGGCCGACATGCTCTGGGATGGGCGTGTCGATGTTGCGGCGGCAGTTTGAGGCCAGCGAGGACGCTCGACTATTGTTCGTGTACGCCGACATCTCGGAGCCCATTTCGCTCGTGCTGTCCTCGACGTAAGACCTCTCGTGGCCCATGCCATCGCGTTCACGGTTCACCCGAGAGCTCACTACTGTGATCGACATGCACGCTCGAGGGTCGTCTGTGCACTTGGTGGTGCTCAAGCGCACGCTCTCCTTGCCCGAGTATTTCGAGACAGGAACGAGCTCCGCCAGGTCGAACTCGAATACTGCGAGGGTCCTCCCGTGCTCGCCGACCGTGTTGATGTGGATCTGGAAGCGCTTGGCCTGGAAGAGCCCCGACTTGGCCATGTAGAGCGTGCTGGAGAACGCCACCATGTCCCCCCAGACAACTTCGCCCGTGTCTCCGCTCCTCGACTGCGACGACTGAATCGCTCTGGACCCGTTCAACCGTCTCAATGAACCATCGTCACCGGGGTCGGCGGGTTGGTAGACGGCGGGTTTGGTCGGGATCTTCTTCTTCCGCCCCATAATGACGGCCACCAGCTCGGTGTCATGCTTGACGGCCAAGTTGGCGTTCAATCGGTGCACCACAAGCTGCACCTTGAAGCCCACGGGGGCCTTGTTGGACCGCTGGGCGATCTGCACGAGGCGACTCATAGCTCGAGGGAACTCAACGGAGTCGCTCTCCAGTCGAGTGGGGGGGGGGGCTTCCGTTTGCCGACGTCAATCCCAAATGGGAAGTCCGCAGCGAGAAGTTTTCGGCGGGGACGATGCACCGACGTCCCGGAATAGAGGGAATGGCCGAAAGCACGCCGCGCGTGACAAGCTTGCGGTTGTCCTCAGAATGGTTGGCACTATTTTTGCGGGTGGATTGCAGGAAGTTTTTCAATGTCCAGTGAAGCTTTCTTTTAGTGTATGCTGCTAGTGAGTTGGTTGTATGGTTAAGGTGTTGCTGCTACGACGAAGGGGTGAATTGGTGGGGACTTAGTACGCCATACGCTTCTTGCGCTCGATGGCGTCGTAGGTGTTGGACCAAATGTTCTTGATCGTCTCGTAGTCATCGCTCGCGAACTTGGCGGCCACGAAGCGCAGCGATGGCACGGTCAGCGAGAAGTAGTGGAGATTGCCTGTAAATGCGCAATAATCCAAGTCAGACGACAGGGCTTCTTATAGTTATGGCAACAGGTAAAAAGTTTACGCACCGTAGCCTTTGTAGATCTTGCACTTGATCGGCGAGATTTTGTGGTCTCGGCACAGGCGGAACGACTGGATCTGGGTGTGCACGCCTCGTTTCTCGTATAGAGCGATCACGCACTGGGCATCGCAGCAGCACACAAAAGATTAGTTCGCTTCAAGTCAAAACGTGTACGATGCTGAAGCAAATCTAACCTCGTGGTAGGCCGCTCGAGACACGAAGAGCTGTAGTACGTCCATTTTGGAGCCTCCAAAGGCAAAGTACTTGGTTGTCCAGGTCGCGTTGCCCGACGTCAGATTGCCGACGCTAAATGTGCCATCTACAGTAGAGAAGTTCACGACGTTAGAATAAGAGTTCAAACCTTACAAACCGGAACCTTGGGGAGAAAAACGTACTGGAAATCCTCGTGAGGATTGTGCCCTGAGTCGTGTCCTTCGTCTGAGGACCGCGCTTATAGCGCATACGTAGAGGTCGTGGAGCTGCCTTGATCATGTCCAGTATGGCGATGTAGGACTCGTTCTCGACGCTCTTCCGGTTGATGGCCACCACCGTGCTGCCGATGCTTACGCCGACCCGGTCAGCGGCGCCATTTTCGACCACAAGCTTCACCACCGCCGTCTCTTTGCGTTGGTTAGCGGCGTTCCAGACGTCGACACGCTCCATGAGGACTCCAAGCTTGCGACCGCTCTCGAAGCGAACGTCATACTCGTCCTTTTCGCACTCCTCGGGGATTTCTCCATGCTGCGTCGCCTCTGAGGGGGGATTGGACGACCGCCGCTCATTGCCACTACCCCTTCTACTTGAGGTCGTCTCGAAGTCGTCCAAGTTGGCAAAGTTCGAGCTCATAAAGGCGTCGTTGCCCTCGAGGAAGTACGGGGTGTTGTCCTCGCTGGAAGAATTCGCGTTGGCGGTCACGTCCCTCAGCGAGATCCTGGATTGAAGCGGCTTGGCGGAGGCTGCAGCGAAGCCCTCAGTGGAGAAGCCCAATTGCGATCGCTGCTCTTCTTGGGTCGGGCGTCTGCCTCCAAAGGACGACATTCGGTCCGATGACTGAGTCGTCGACGAGTTCGCGTCTTCGGGGAAGTCGAACGGTGTCCGCGGCGTGGACCCCTTCGGGCTGAAAGGGTCGAAGTCGACGATGGTAGACTTCGGGTCACGAGTTTGGAGGGACGGAGCAGGTGCTAGCGTTGGCTCGGGGGCGCGGATACCCGCGAAGTTGGGCGACGTGGCAAACGGATCCGCAGGCTTCATGACGTTCTTGATGTTGTCGTACATGATGGGCTCGCCGCCGTAGGTCGGCATCGGCATGAGTTTGGTGGGGGCATTGCTGACATTCTGCTGATACTGAGGCTGCATCATCATGACTGGGGCGGGAGCGGGCATTTGCTGCTGCTGCTGGTACGGGTTGTACGTCGCGAACTGCTGGCCACCTCCGCCCAAGCCACCGAAGGCCGGAGGACCTTGTTGGGTCATGAAGTTGGCGCCATTCGGGTACATCGGCTGCATCGGTTGCTGCTGTTGAGGCATCATCATCATCGCGTTTCCTCCGGCCATGGGGTTCACGCTCGCGAAATTGTCGAAAGGGTTGGCCATCGGTGGATATGCCGGCCTAGGCGCCGTGGCGAAGTTTGATGATGAAGCACCGCTTTGCGAGGACGATCCAGGCTTCTGCATGGGGTCCAGCATTGCAAACGGGTCGTTCATGCTCATGCTGTTGCGGTGGGGAAAAAGTCTGCTGGAATCGGACACTTGCACAGCTGCGAGAAAGCAGGAAATGACGGCGCACCCTCGAGGCACCACTAGATCGCAGAAACTGCTTTCGTATATATAGCGGAGCTCGTGGGACGGCGTGAATGGTGCAGCATTTCACGCGCGCAACGGACTCGCCGCGCAGAATTAGCGCTGGAATCGCGGCAAAACGGACGCGCGTTGAAGCGTGGACGTTGATGAGAGATGCGAATCACGCAGACCAAAGCGCAGGAGTAATCCAAAGAGTGATTGATAAATGATATAAATTTATTCAACGTAGGCTTCGCTTCGAGGCCTCCAGGTTCGATAGCAGGCCTGGTTGACATCTGCATCTTACCAGAAGATGTCGTTCGAGCTGGAGGCCGGGTTCGCAGGCGGGTTCGATGGAGCCGCAGCAAAGATATCGTCGACCGGAGCTAACGAGGCGCTACCCGCGACGAAGTCGTCAACGGTAGTGGGCTCGCTAGTCATCGACGTCGGAGCTGAATCCCCACCCGCCACACTCTTCAGTGAGATCTTGGCCGTGTGGCCTGTGCCGGCAAAGGCTCCGGCATTGAATCCGAGATTCTTGCGCGCGGCCTCCTGAGTCGGTCGCTTTCCGTGGGCAAGTCGGCTTGCGAGGGCGCTCGACTTGCTGCCCGAAGAAGGCGCGGCCGATTGAGTAGCAGGAGGAGCACCACCACCGCCGCCAAGGAAGCTGAAGTCGACATCAGCAGCAGGGGCTTGCGGAGCGCCAAACGGATTGGCGACAGGCTCGGGGGCTCGAACAGGCTCCATGGACGGGTTGCTGTTCACCTTGGCGCCGCCTCCTCCTCCGATACCCTCCAAGAAGTCCATGGACGCATCGTCCACAACGGGTTTCTTCTCGAGCAGCTTCTTGATGTTGTCGTACATGACTGGGGCCTGCTGAGGCGGCTGCTGACCGAACGGATTCATCGGCTGCATCATTCCGGGGCCAATACCCATTCCTGGAGACCCGGGGAATTGTCCAGGCATCATTCCACCGTGAGGAGGCATGCCGCCCATGTTCATGTTCATATTGTTCATGTTCATGTTCATGCCGCCACCGTTGAAAGCTGGAGGAGGAGGGGCCATCCCCATATTCATGCCCATGCCCATGTTCCCCTGAGGAGGCATGCCCATTCCGACGTTCATGGGCGCCACGAGAGCAGGTGGAACCCCCACCGGAGCATGGTGAGGCTCGCTGAGGGCTTTCTCGGCCGGAGTCTTGGTCGACGCGATCGGGTTGAGGAAATCGAACGGGTCACTCATTGTTGCTGCGCGTTGGTTGCACTGGTGCTACAAGGCTGGCGGATTGAATAGTGAGGGCCCAAAGCTTCATGTCTTCCTCACAATAGCTCTAACAATAGGAAGCGGGTGGTTTGATAAGGTTCGGGGCTCATTGGAGGCTGAAAGATGAGTGAGGTCTTCACGTCTTAGCTCCTAAAAATGACCGACAACTTCATTCTGAGCCCAACGGATCTTTGCATATGCGGGACGAAGTTATAAAACCATAGCAAACAGAGAACTTGAATCAATTTGAACATTGCAACGTATCCCAAACCAAAATAATAAACTTCCATAGCGCCTGCCTGTCGCTCAAATCTCTCGCTTTGGGGTACCAATGGGGGCTGGTTGGGGGCTGGTCCGCTTTGTCCGAAGCACGCGGCGACGTCTATACTAATACTTCACGTGTAGACTCCATCGACAGTTAGTCGCGCTCAATCGTACTTCTCCACAAACGGGGTCGCGAACGAAAACTTCTCGTTGTTGTCCGACTCGGACGCCCTCTCCGATGCAGTCGTCGAGCCGCCCGTGCCGCGGTACGACTTGCGTTGCTCCGTAGGCAGACGGATCTCCATCTCGGCCACGCGCGTCATCGTCGTGGTGAGCAGCAGCATGGCCTCATTGTACTGCTTCTCTTGGTCCGCCACGCGGGTCATGAGAATCTTGTTGCACTCCTCCAGTGTCGCTATGCGGTGCTGCAGAGCACTCACGTCCGCGGCCTGGTGGTCGCTGTCCGTAAGACTCACCGTCGTGTCGCTAATAGCCGTGTTGCTGCCGTGCGTGCGGCCGCCACTCGCCACGCGGTTCGGCCGTGCACCGGCCGTGTTGGTGCTGTAGCGCAGGTTCATCTGCGGGCCGGGGACGTTCGATGGTCGGCCCATCATGGAGTGCGTGGACTCCGCGCGCGTCGTGCGCGCGCCATTCATACGAGATCCGAGCGGGTTACTGGGGCGTGAGCTGTTGTATAGCATGCTGCTGTTGCTGATTGTGTCGGTCGCTTCGGGTACCGTGGAAGGTGCCGACACCGTCGACGGAGGCGGCAGTGACGTAGTGGTGCGCAGGTTCGGACCCTTCTTGTCAGTCGGAGGACCAGTATTCGACACCTGGCTTCCAGACGCACGAGCTGCCCGGCCGGCCGCACTTGACGCGGTGTTCGCTGACATGGGGCCGTTGCGGTGGATGCGGTAGCAGTCGCCACAGACCGATCGCTTCTTGGAGTAGTTGGGCAGCATGATCTTGCCAGCCACGTGCTTCTTGCACAGGTACGTGAAGCAGCCCTTGCACTGGTACTTCTTGCGGAACATGGAGAACTTCTTGTAGCACACGCCGCACACGCCAGCGTTGTGGTCGGGCTCATAAATTGGTCGGCCGTAAGCGTCATCAAGGTTAGCGGGGGCAGGGGCTGGCGCCGTCTCGCGCGCGCTTTTGGAGCGCGCAGGCCCCAACGCGGGAGGGCCGTGCGCTTGCACAGACGGCGACGCAGTAGGAGGGGACAGCGTGTCGGTCACCAACGGCTGCGTGGTGGTTGTAGTATTGCCGTCGTTCTTCCGAGGAATGGGCACCGTCTTGGACAAATTGGACTGCGACTGCACCAGCGCGCCGTCCACGAAGCTGAGCGTCGTCACCATGTTCTGGCTGTTCTCGAACGGGTTCGTCGAGGCGCTGAGGTCGAAGGCCGCGCCGATCGGGTTGGACGGCGGCAGGGACGCGTTCGGGCCGCTCATGGTCGGCGGGTGCAGCATGCTATCGCGCAGCAGCTGGCTCTGCATCTCGATCTCCCTCTTGACATCCTCGTAGTCGAAGGCCTCGTCGTCGTCCTCGCTCAGGTCGAGGTAGTCCTGCTCCGCGCGCTGGAGCATCTCCATGGCGCCCTGGGGGAGCTGCATCTCCTTGGCGAGCTGAATGACCGTCTTGCCCGCGGGCGTCTCCTCCATGAGCGAGCTGGGGCGCGCGTCCACGAGCAAGCGCAGCGTCTCGAGCGGCGCGCGCGCCTTGACGGCGATGTGGATGGGCAGGTACTGCGCGTTGTTCTTGGTGATGACGGCCTCGGGGAAGGCCGCGAGCAGCGCGCGCACGGCCTTGGGGGGCGTGTCGTCCTCCGTGCAGGCCCAGTGCAGCGGCAGCATGCCGTGGTGGTCCTTGTGGCGCGCGAGCTGCGGCTCGGACGCCACGCGGTCGATGAGCGTGGTCCACTTGCCCATTTCGGCCAGGCGGATGCCCTCCTTGTAGTGCGGGCGCGAGCTGCGGTCGACGCCCAGTGAGTCGGCGCGCACGGAGCGGCGCGTGTTCTGCGACTCGCGCTGGTGCTGGTGCTGCTGCTTCTTGTCCGCGGGCTTGCGCTGCGGCTTCTCGCTGTCGCTGCCGCTGCTCGAGCTGCTCGTGTCTGTGACTGCCGTGGCCGCCTTCTTGAGCTCGGGCGCGGCGGCCGCAGCAGCAGCTGCGGGCTCCTCAAGCATGGCCATCGCTGCTGGCACAGAGGAACCGGTCGGTGCCTTTCTGGTTGTGGCCGCGGGGGGGCGCGCGGCTGGTTCCCTCGCGGCGCCCGGCGCGTTGTGCCCTCGTCGTCGCGCATGGGATCGCCGCGTCCGGCCTATGGCGCATCACGCGTGACCTGCTGGCCACAATCGGACGCGAGCAGCTATGGTAGCGGATTAGACGGGGTATGACGGACAATGGGAGAGGCTCAGACAGATGATGTATGCAATCGCAAGTGTGGTGTGGAGACTGCGTGAGCCGCAATATGACAGAGCAGAGGGGCCGATTGTGGAGACCGTGTGGATGCACCGAAGGTCTAATTCGAAGTGCACAAACTTGCAACGGGACGACGCCGGGTTGGGCTGACACCTTGCCCCCGCCACTTGGCCTCATGCTCTGTGTGTCACCTCGCTTCAAACGCTTCCGCACCCATGCCAGCACTAAGTTATTATAAAGGCTCCCCCATTCGCCACAATGGAGACATGGTTCAGTTGCTGCGGGCAACAAGACTTTTCCAGCTCGTTGTAATACTGTAGCATCTCCGGTACGCTACGCCGGTGACATGCTTGCACGCCGCGGCCGTGGCCGGCGGCATCTTGGACGGAGCTCTCATATGGCAAGAGAGACAGTGCCTTGGTCCCACCCCGCATCAAGCTTGTTCGAGTCTCGAGTCTCGACCATCGTGAAGGCGTCGCGGCGCGCGGTCTGGCGAAGACCCCGGTCCAGTTCAGTCCTCAAGACAAGCCGTGGATGGTGCTGTTGCCATAGAGTTCTCTCCTCACTAACAGCGCATCCATCCCCAGGCTATCCCTACCTGTATCTGCAGCGCCGTCACGTAACGTGACACGTTTGCAGTCTACGCTGTAATCGCCTCAACTTGTCCGGACGGACTGAATGCGCGCGTCCAGCTGCTCGCCAGGATGTCTAAGTGCGCGTGTATCTGCTGGGTTGCCTTTGTCAAGTCGATTCAAGCATCCACGGGCTGAAAACGGAGGCCTCTCCACGGCAGGAACCCCACAGAGTGCAGCCACTCCACGCCAGCATTGACTCATTCGCTTTGAGTCGGCAACCGGCTTGATGCTGGCGATTTGCTTCTCGACTCTCTCTTCGCTGTAACTCCAGCATGGAGTCCATGAGGCAAACAGGCTTCCGAGTTTTAGGCCACAAACGAATCCGGCCGCGATAGTCACTTTGGCGCAACCAAAGTCGAAGATCTTCTTCGCTGGACTCTGCTGGCATCGGACACTAGCAAGCGTTGCGACGCTAATGAGTGAAGCGACAACTTCAATCTGGACGCTATATACCGCACATATTTATCCAAGAATAAATGTTCAGACAGATCACACATACTGTATCCAAGATAAAATGTTCAGACCAAGGTACCACGAGCCACAAAATAACTCGCCCTCCCAACCTTGTCAGAAGTCACAACCCCCTGCATCAAAAGCATTGACGGACCACCTTCCGTTCCCAGAAATGATACCTCCGTCCGAGACTCGACTCGCCAGCGCCCCACGGGTCGACGAAGACGCGTCTACTGCGCCCGCACCCTCCCCTCGGCCCTCCCAGCCTCCACGGAAAAATCCAGCGCTGCGGGCGAAACGCCCCGAGCGAGAGCGCCAGAGGAAGCAGCGCTATGAGCTCCTGCACAGCATGACCGCAGGTTCGAGACGTTTTGCATTGGTACAGGGCTTAATTGCAGCTTTTGCTCACGTTTAACAACCATTGCCCCTTTCTATTGGAGCAGAGGAGCGTCGGGTTTTCTTGCTGCAAGAAACTGCGGACAAGGAGGAGGCTCTGCAGCGTCTGCAGCGAGCGGCAGCGGCGGACTCGACCAGCCAGCGGATCGCCATCGACCTGGGCTTCGACAGCATCATGAACGACAAGGAGATCCGAAGCCTCGCCAACCAGCTCAAGCTCAGCTATGGAGCGATCAAGCAGATGTCCGAGCCGTTCCAACTGCTGCTCTGCAACCCCAGCGAGCAACTCGAGCACTCTCTCGAACGGTTTGGCGCCAGCCACTGGCACGTCCAATGGCGGCGTGGCGCCGGCAGCGTCGCAGAGCACTTTTCCCCGAATGAGCTCGTCTATCTGTCACCCGACTCGCCGAATGTGCTGGAAAAGATGGATCCGACCAAGATTTACGTGATTGGTGGCATCGTGGACAAGTCTCGCAAGAAGGTAAGGAAGGGATATGTATGAGCTGCAAGTGTCCTTAGTTGCTAACCCGAGCGGTGCGCGCTATGATGCATCATAGGGAGCTACGCTAAACGCAGCCACTGAAGCAGGGATCAGGACGGTGCGACTACCGATTCAGGAGAACATCCCGGAGCGACTGGACCACATTTTGAACGTCAACACGGTCGTCGACGTGCTGATCAACTTCCGAGAGCTCGGTGACTGGCCGCGAACGCTGGAGATCGCGCTGCCACAGGTGCGTTAGATATATGATGACCGCTATTGCGGGGGTGTGATCAGAATTGAAGCTTACGACTCGCTATGCGAATGTCTTTGAACAGCGCAAGCGAAGTCAGATTGGACGGAAGGCCATCCGCCGGCGACAGAAGCAGCAAATGCTGCAAGACTCACCAGCTGAGCCTCCTACAGAGAATGCCGAACTGGGAAAGAAGACTCGGAGCAATAGCGACAAGTGTGACCAAACAGGAAGCCCAGAAGCAGAACTGTCCCGTCGAAGACTTGATTGAGTCTGTGGTTGGAGGATGGAGCGGTGTGAACGGTAATGACTGTTTATAATAACAGCAAACTGCCGTGATAACATTTTTGTTTTTGGAGTGAACTCGCCGCTCTGTTTCGGACGGTGGCTACCTCGACGTTGCTTCCATCCTGCTAACGAACGTGGTGACGTCAATCTCTACCTGACACCTTCACGTGGATCCCAGGCAGTTGCCAGTACATGGCCACCTTGCCCGAGCCCGTGTGATTCGCCTGTCCCGTGCAGTCGCCCCCTTAAAAAAAGCAGAGCATAGCGAGATGAAGCTCACCATGCGTTCGTGGGACCTTGCCGAAGGTATTCGGCGATCCAAACGCTGTTGGCGGCCCAAACCAACCGCCGAAGGAGAAAACCACGTCTAGCTCTGCGAGCTGCTTTCATGAATGCACGGGGGATACGTGTACACCACGCCACGAAGATAGCAGTGTCTTCGTCCCCTCATCACTCTCAAAATGGTCGAGCCTGACTGTAGCACCAGTCGTTGAAGTTCGGTATCACACAAGTCGCAGATTTCCATTGTCTTGAAAAATATGTGACTTGTGATAATAGTTTTTGGGATAGAGTGGCCCTTGATTTGTGCAGACAGATAGGGTGCGAGAGGGCGAGCGAGAGAACGTCTCTCGATCGGATGGAGCCCGCTGCCACCTCATTCTTGTCGCCCTCTTCATCCCCCACTACGTTGTTAGCGATGTCTACGTGTCCATCTCCAGCTCGTGCAACAGACACGACGGCTTCCACTACCAAGTCTCCGCTACCGTTGCGATGTTGTGCTGTCCACGGTTGTGAGGGTTATCCGCAACGCACGGGCTTGTGTCGGGCACACGGAGGTCAGGGCGGTCGACTGTGCCTGGTGGAAGGTTGTGACCGACGAGAGCAAACCAAAGGAGTGTGTCGACTTCATGGCGGCCGGACGCAGTGTCGGACGGAAGGTTGCGAGAAGGCCGCCCAGAGTCGAGGCCTGTGTCGAGCACACGGTGGAGGCGAAGGGAAGCAGTGCGTTGTCGAGGGCTGCGCGCGCAGGGAACAGATTAATAATCGCTGCAGGATTCACGGAGGCAAGGACAAGTGTCGGGTGCGTGATTGCTCCAAGTTCGCACACCGAGCTGGCATGTGTCGAGAGCACGGAGGCGGGGGAGGCAAATTGTGTGCCGTAGACGGCTGCTCGCGACGCCAGCAAGCCAAGAACAAGTGCAGGATACACGGTGGACAGGTGCTGTGCAAAGTTGAGGGCTGCAACAAGTGCTCGCACAGAGGAGGTGTGTGTCGTGAGCATGGCGATGGAACGGAGTGTCGGATAGAAGGCTGTATCAAGTATGCGCACAAGGGAGGAGTGTGCCACTTGCACGATAGGGAGAAGCAGAGCTAGCACTTTTCTTCGGCATATGGCTTATACGCGCTATAACGAGGCACGACAATAGTAAGTCAAATGACAGACTAATGGCATTCTCGTGACAGAGTGTATCTGTACTTGGTGAGTTTCGGATTGGATGAATCTCCTGAGGTCTCCGTCTTCCACGTTTGGTTTGGATTGGCAAGAGCGCGTCGATTGCGAAGTGCTTCATTTACCCAATTCGCTATGCCAGTACGAATGAATGCTCGCATCTTGCAATGCTTTCGATTGGGAGCAGCATTTGGAGGCGAGTAGATCACCCGGAACACCCGATTTTAATGGTCAGCTAGTCTGCTGTGGACTCTCCACTGGCGCCAGTAGAAATCGAAACTTTCTTATTCACATGCCGAAGCTGCAATAAGTACAGTGCGCGCGGAAATGATAGACGAAAAGCCATTTTTTGTCCTATTTTTATCGAATCAACGCCAATGAGACTGTAAGTTTTACCCAATGATCAGCAGCTCCTGGCGGTTCGTTTGCGGTGTCGCTTGCTTGAATCCGACACGTGGGGGCGGAGCAGCAGCCCAAACTTCATTTCCCTCAGTCCCCCCCAAGCGCGAAAAAGATAGCCGAGGTGCGTACTCCCAGCGATTGCAGCAGCTACGAGACCCGTTGATGCTTGTACGTGCTAAAATAGATACTAGAAGCACTAACCGTGGCTGTTGCAACATTGCTTTCTTAAAATTTACAGATTAACAATGGGGAGAGGCAAGTCGCTGACTGACATCGAGAAGGGTCAGATACTAGCCTACAAGGAGGGAAATATGTCTACTAATGCGATCGCAAAGCGAGTGAGCCGCTCGTGGAAGGTGGTGGACAGCTTCCTGCGCGATCCGGAGGCGTACGGCACCGCAAAGAGCACCGGAAGGCCCAGGAAGCTAACGCCTACCGCTGAGCGCCGCCTGTTACGCGAGGCATCAAAGACTGGTGTGAGCGCTAGACAACTGAAGGACAATCTGCAGCTTCCAATTTCAGTGCGCAGAGTGCAGGAGGTGCTGCACGACTCGGACAACATGGTGCACGAGAAGCGCCTTGCATGCCCGGTGCTGAAACCGGCCCACATCACGGCCAGGTTGAAGTGGGCCACTCAGTTTGTGGAACATGGGCGCAAATGGAACCGAGTGGTGTTCTCTGACGAAAAGAAATTTAACCTAGACGGCCCTGATGGCTATCAGTACTATTGGAGGGATCTGAGGCAGGAGAAACAGATCTACTCTAATCGGCAGTCAGGTGGTGGGAGTGTGTTCGTGTGGGGCGCTTTTAGTGTGAAGGGGAAGTCCGAGTTGGCTTTCCTGGAGGGCAAGCAGAACGCGGAGAAGTACATCATCACGCTGGGTGACTACCTGTTCCCGTTCGCGCACCTGTATCACGGGTTAAACTTCCAGTTTCAGCATGACAACGCCTCCATTCACACTGCAAGGGCTGCCAAGTGGTATCTAGAGGATCAAGGTGTGCGTGTAATGTGGTGGCCTGCTAAGTCTCCGGACTTAAATCCTATCGAAAACTTGTGGGGGATTCTAGCTCGAGCGGTGTACCTGAATGGGAAGCAATACGAGACCAGGGAGGACCTGATCAGGGCCATCAAGAAGGCATGGGAGGAGATTCCGCTATCGACGCTTGAGAACCTCGTTGGGTCGATGAAAAAACGCTGCATGGAGGTCTACCGCCTCGAAGGCCATAAGACGAAGTACTAGAGAAGTCTTAGCCAGCTCATAGACCACTTAAACAGCATTAAGAGATGCATTAAACGGCTACCAAAGTTGTTCGTCTATCATTTTCGCGCTTTACACTGTCGGCAAAACTCGTGTTTGATACTGTAGCTCCGCCCCCACGTGTCGGATTCAAGCAAGCGACACCGCAAACGAACCGCCAGGAGCTGCTGATCATTGGGTAAAACTTACAGTCTCATTGGCGTTGATTCGATAAAAATAGGACAAAAAATGGATTTTCGTCTATCATTTCCACGCGCACTGTATGCTGAAATGGCTGTGCAGTTGGGCCCGCTAACTCAACTCATATGTACATGTCAAGTATAAAATCATCGTCGCTCACCTTAAAGGAAAGAACAATGGAGAACCGGTAAGTTCCTCGATCGAGCGTCAAAGTTGGCACGGTATGCAAGATTTCCTCGTTGCAACACACGTCTCAAGCGTTCAAGAGTGACGGAAGCGGCATGAGAGAGCAAGGAGATTAATTTCTTAATAGTTGTCTCGTTTTGCTAGCTAGCTACCGCAATGTCAATGGGCTAGACTGTTGCGCTAGTTGTTGACGAAGAATCCATAGTCGTCTAGATAATCGTGGTAGGCCACAAGCCAACGCAAAAGTTGTTCGGGGATGATTCAATCGGATTACCACATCGTTGTCATGGAAGAGAAGGCAAGCTCGCGTTTCCACTTTCAGGACCGAGTTTCCGCCGCCCAGCTGGTCATATTCTCAGTCCTGCATTGACACCGGAGAACAGGAAACTAATATGGATCGTGCGAACTTGACAGTTTTGGGAGGCACTTACCATGAAGGAGTTGAGTGTATTTGTTCAAGTGAAGTGACTGCTAGATGTAGTGCAATGTCTGAAATTTTCATTCAACCCCGTAGGAATTTGCGGGAATTGCAAGAAGCTGCGATGATGCGCACACCATCGCACTGTCCTGGCAAGAACAAAGGTCGTTTCGATGGACCCGCTACATCCAGCCGACAGCTTAGGTGGCGTTCACAAACTTGCTGAGGTCGATAGCGCGTGTCTGCTGGAAGTTCTGGATAAACAGGGTAAAGTGTGCCTAGTTCTGCTTAAATTCACATGTCAACCCGCGTTCCTTACTTAAGTATTCATGTTCGAGGCTGTGTTAATTTGCATTGTCCTTGCACATTCATAGTTATGAAATTCCCGTGGCACTCAAGACAATGTTGCAAGCCTTGCCGGCAAAACTAGATTCAACAACTCCGAAGATCTTCACTTAAGCTTTCCTAGCTGGCTAACCCACTCGGGATGCGTTCCCTTGTAGTACTCGGAGTAGCCATGCCACAGGTAGTACTCGCCGTACTTTTGCCAATCATCGTCCGACACCTTTCTGAGCACCTTGTGGTCAAAATTCTTCGTCGCAGCTACTTCAGGCTTGAGTTTCATCACCGTGAACAAGTCGTCCGGAGTTTTGGACGCCTTTTCCAGAGCCGCGTACTTTTCGACGAGCGAACGTTGAAGAGCCTCCAGAGTTTGCGACTTTGTCTCTGAGAGTTTCTTGATCGAGTCGGATCTTGAGAACCACTTGAGCAACTTCGACGACGTCCCAGCCTTGATGGTGGGGTCTTTTTTGGTCAAACCCGACAACCAGGTCGCCATGTCATCGTAGAAGTTGTTCCCTCCTCGCTCTTCATCGGCCAAGTCCTTGTCAGTCTCGCTGGTTCTCAAGGATCGAACGTTCTCCGAAAACCGGTGCGTGACACTTGCGAGATCCGAGGAAGTCGCCTTGGAGACCGCTGAGTCCACGTTCGTAGACGCCGAAACGACATCGCAGCATGCGAGCAGGGCGGCGACAGCAAGCAGAAGAAAAGCTACGCGCTGCATTTTGGCTTGTGCGTACTTCAACACTTGGGAGTTTGACTGAAAATTGCGAAGTGAATTCAAATTGGCAGGGCGGTGTGGGAACCGGGCGAAGCAAGAGTGCTTGATGGTGTACAGTAGTTGAGTGGTTGGCGATGAACAGATCCGCAAACAGCCAGTTGCAGATACATGTACCGTGTCCGTGTCCCATCCGCATCGGTTGCTTCAATTTCGTGTCATTGTTGGTTGTTGAGTGTACTTACAATGTACTCAACACTGTAAGTATTCGGCGCTGTACCATTGATGGAGTTTTACCAATGGACTTGCACTCTCATGAAAGAAAACGATAGATGAGTCGCTACGGGTGACTGGCGATTTCAGATATGGAAAACTTGGTAAGCAGACTTTGGGACTTGAGATGTGCGAGTGCTCGTTTGAACGGTACAGTACTGCTGTTGGTTTTGTAGCTCTCGAAAGTGGGCTTTTTGCGGGTACACTGACTGTACGTCAACGATTCATGCGTGGCAAATCTGCTTAGTATGTGCAGAGAAGCTGTTTTCGCTGAAAGATCGCAACAACAAGTGCAGGGTCGAGGTCCTCGACTCGAGGAGTGTGTGTATCATAAGCAACCATGCCTCCTCCACAAAATGTAAAAAAGCAACGTGGGAATCTCGACCTTGGATCTGCTGCTTAGTATTTGGCTAATGTATTGGATCTGCTGCTTAGTATTTGGCTAATGTACTAAACACGCCCACAATAAATGGAGAGAGACTATTACCACAATAATAGAGCCGGATAACCTACACGTTTATGAATGCCAGAAGTGGCGACAGGATATAAATATCGAATTTGCCCTTCACCGAAAAATATACCTTACCAAACAAACCAAAACGGACAGCCTTAGAGTGTCCGCACCGGTAAAGCTAAACCCAAAGCTAAATCTGAGTAAACCTATACCCGCTTCATGTATGGCAGGTCGAATTTGGCATCAGCCAACTGTAAAAGGTACATGCTACAGTGTCTTGGACTTTGTATGACCCACCAGCCCGGATGCTATTTCCAATGCCAAATTTGGCAATAGATTTACTGGCGGCCTAATCACCCATACAAAAACCAAGTCGTTGTTTCAGATGGTTTCACCAGCTAAATTGCCCCTGCACAAGATTATTGTGGGTAGGGAAGCGAGATTTAGCTTTGGGATTTAGCATTACAGACGATCCCCTCGGTAGTAATCCCTAGGATAGGAATACCCGCTCATCAGGAATATAAAGGTGGGTCCCAACGATTTCTGAATGACCGTCACATACAAAGCCAAGTAAATATTCCCCCTCACCCCTCAATCGTCATAAGGAATAAAAAATCACGGATTATGAATGTGTTGGGGTGCTTAACTATAGGAAAAGTCCATTCTGTACATGACGTCTGCAGTAGTCTAACCAGGATACCAGCTCCTATTGTCCATTTTTCGTACCGGATTTCATATTTAATGCTTGCATTAGCATTCGGAGCTGGCTTTCAGACCTGCTAGTACCGTTCCTTTGAATAGAATGGAGATTGGGTGCTTGCCAACATGAGTGAAATGGGGCTCAATACTATCGTGGCAACTTATTTTGCACATCAGTATCATTACCTACATCATGCCCCACATGCCTGACGGTATTATATTAAATATACTTTTATCCTTTTCGGTGTTACCGAGGTATATATCGATATCTGCACGAATTCCATTCATGTCCGCTCATCGATTTGAGCAGCCTTTTTAGGTCTATGTAACCAAAAGACTGCACCAATACGTACCATATATGTGGTACACTCCAGTGTACCACCCCATGGTACACCCTACGACAGGAATACCCTCAACTAGGAATAAAAAGTGGGTTCCCGACGCCATGACTAGCGAGGGGATTGTCTGTACCGGTGCGGACACTCTTAGCGCCCAGGTTTCCCAGATTCAGATTTTACTCAGAAAACTGATTCCACAGGTACTTGCCCAAGTTTTATTCCAGGTTATCTACAGGTTTTTCGAAACCCTGCCGAATCCGATGAAAGTAATCTATGCGACCGGCATAAATTACCTGGCCAGGTATAAAGCGCGTGGAAAACCTGGAAGAATCATGTGTGCGGAACTTGAGCAAAAGTGGAAGTGACAGCGCTCGGCTCGCCTCGGAAGAGCTCCAGCCAATCAGTCTTCAGCAGTAAAGTCCGGGTTTCGTGCAGGTATCGATACCTGGAAAACTCATGTGTGCGCTACTTGAGCAAAAGCCAGACTGATGAGTGTCAACGTCTGTCGGCATGGCGCGAAGCGGCAAGTGATGCCATCATTATAGTATGGCTCCATTTCGTAACTCCAGGTGTGTCCAGATGTCATCCAGGTAGTGTCCATGTATTGAGAGTTTAGCCTAAAAAAACACTATGCTTTCATCATCTCCTTGCAACTAGCGACGGTTCATCTTCAGGATTGCTTGCAGCATCGCCCAGCGGAGCTTGGTGATACCCGTCGGCGTCACGTCATTTGGAGCGTCGTTACTAACACAGGTCCAGAAGAAGCGGCACACGAAAACACCACAGCTATCACTGTCGGACTGAAGAGGCTCTGCCACCTCGACAGTCGTGTAACTTGCCGTAGTCGCATCCGCAGCAATAATCTCACTCGCGATCTTCTTCAACCTCTGCTTATTGCGCTTGCTATTCTTACTGTCGTACGTCATCACTTGTTTGGCATCTCGGTCGACAACGAGACATCCCCAGTGAGTGCCCCCGAAATTGACGGGCAGCAGTACAAATGCATACGTCGAAACACCTGCAATGACGTCCCCCAGTGCCCTGGATGAAAGCAGGCCTTTACGACTTCGCTTCTGCTGTTTAGCTGCACCATGCCCTTGAGTCGCGGCCGTAATCGTCACATTGTTCTTGTAGTTGGCCAGAACCACAGCAAATGCCTTCATTGGGTCATCATTCAGCCAGGCTGAGTCGCGGAAGCAGTACAGATCCGAGTACGTCAGATCAAATCCAAAGCCATGTACTGCATTGTACGGCCAGTTCTCCAACAGCTCAGTAAACGCGGCGGCAGACGGAGATGGCTCGTCAAGAGCAGCCTTCACCTCGCGGTGAAGCCACGAGCAACAAATGACAGCATCACGACAAGCAGCTTGTAAGTTCCACAACCACTTCATTGACTGCAATTGGTCACGCGTGAACTGACCGGCCTTAGCAATAGCCACCACGTAGCGATCACCATCTGCTGGGGTTTCGCTGTCACTGTCGAGCTCGATCTGCTCGTTCATCGCAAGGCCGCCGCGGAGTTCCTCCAGTGCAGTGTCTACTAGGCGAAACCGGACTGTGTCTGGAACATATTCTGCGTCGACGCGCCATTCAATGGGTTTGCCTTGACCCAAGGACTTCACTTGCAATGTAGCCAGGAACGACCCTACCTCGCGCACACCAGGTTTAACATTGTGAAGCGTAGCCACCACTTCGCACACATCTTTTTCTCGTAATAAAGCCCGTAATTTCGTGCCATTGTTGTACTCCTTCAAAGCAGTCTTTGCCTTTTCCTTCTGTGCAGCACGATCGAGGGGAGGACGACTGTGATGAGGTTCCAACAGATTTTGAATCTGAACCCATCAGTCAGATCCCCAAGCCCTACCTCGTCCAGACCGCTCCAGCACAAATCCGTGGATATTTCTTGATCCTAGTCTGGGCGCTGTACAGACTTCAAGCTGGACTGGCTCGATTTGGAACTGGCCTCTACGTGGGTGTCTGGACTCTGGAATGTACAAGTCTGAGACTCCAAGTCTGAAACCTGAGCTCGACCCCGGGTCTGGAGCACCAAGCTTGATCTGGAAACTGACGCCTGAAGCCCAAAGTCTGTCTTGCATCTGGAACCTGAGCCCGAGATCTGAAGTCTGGAATCTGGTGCCGTCTCCGACTCTGGGATCTGGAAGTTGGGTCTGGGATAAGGCTTCGCCTCAGACTCTGGGACTCGAAGTTTGGGAAGTTGGGTCAAGGCTGCGCGGAGTCCATCTGTGACCACGAGTCTGAGTCGGGACTTGGCGGTTTGGAAAGCGCAATGGCTACATCGTGACGCGACATGGTGACGCGCACTGGATCCAGATCTTTGGCGGCTTGGCGTGGAAGGTCGCAATGGACGGTCATCGTGCGGCGACTCTTGGTGAGCCGGTGTGCCACACACAAGAATTCGGCCGACCCGTCGCGTTTGGATACCGGCAATCACAGCCGCAGGATCTTGGCGTCATCGGATTACGGCCTGATTTGTACCCACTATGGCCGGCGCAATCAAGTGATGACTGACCCGGCTCGGCCAATGAGAGTGCTTCCCGGATAAAATGTGCGGCCCACCGACGCTGGAACCAGTGACTTAGTGGATTCTTCGCCCAAGTGCAAGGTGACTCCAGGGGGAGTTTGCGCCCTTACTTGTTAGGCCCTTGTTAGTGCATGTGTAAAGTTAAACAGAGTTTGTTTTGCCCCGAAGAGCGCAAGTGACTGAGGTCGTCTTTGTCGTGCAAGAAGTGTAGTGCCTGTGGTCGTTCGCGCCTCGTGGGAACCAAGTCCTGTTCAACATCGCGAGTGAAGCCAAGTGGGGTAGTCTCGAGCCATCGACGGTCAAGCTCAGCTAACTCCAAATAAATTCAAGTTCAACGACCAAGCCTTTGCGTGTTTCGACGTGTGCTGCCTTTGTCGTTGTATTTCCACTCGCGAGACGTCGGTTTCGGCTGGTTTCCTGGCGGTGCTTCATATTGTCGGGCGGAAGGTGATCCGCTCTGAGGTTTCGGCAGAGCAGTACCTGGGATAGTGGTTTCTGGGGCTGCTGGTGGTGTCCGTGTGGCGCATTGACCTGGGATTGTGGTTCTCAGGCTTTGCTGTTTCGCCTACATCAAGGCGTGGTGCGCGGGAGTCCCAGGGTGCAGAACGAGAGCCCTGGATCAAAGGCAGGCATACACCAAGCCAACACTCGGGGCCACTCTGGTCTGAGGGGCGAGTGAAGACCGGTACGCGGCTCTCAGTCTGAGCCGCCGGAGGAAGTGTTGTGACTGGGACGACTCGAAGCCGGAGTCGTCGGGAAAGGAGGAGGCTGTTAAGGCCCAGAGTCCAAGGGCCTGAGAAGACGAGTGGACTAAGTGTGTGTGGTGACGTTTGTATATTCAAGAAACTAGGGCAATTCGGACTACGCACGTGCGGACAAGGGCCTTCCAAGCAAGGAGCGAGCTTCGTCTGGGGTTACCTGGAGACGTTCGAGTTCGGAGGCAGCTGGTGTGGCCGACGCAAGTCCGGGCCCACAGCGTAGCCTTAGGAAGAACCAAGACAAGGGGTTGCAGGAGTGAGGAACACACGCCTCACAGGATCTGGGATTTGGGCTTTTAGCTCAGATTCTGGGTTGTGTGATCTGAGATCAAGGTCTAGCCTCGCGGCTAATTCCGTGATTTTGGAACCCGCATCGCCACAGCTGGTGCGCGTGCCCGGATCAGGAAACGACTTTGGTGACGGACGTGTGTAAGTCATGTCGACTGCTCCCGACTCGAAAGTCCCCAAGACAAGTGGTGAGAAGATGGAGTCCTCGCTTAGGCGGAGTCTCCGTGTTGCTGGTTTGCCGGCCGAAGTGGTGCCGGAGAGTGCTGGAGCGTCAATGCCAGGTTTGGTTGAGAGAGCCCCAGCAAGTGGTGATCCGGGCGTGGTGCCTGAGGGAGAAGCTGAAACGAGTGCTGAACTAGAGACCCCGCCCGCGACGGAAGATGCTGAGCTGCAGTCGAGCGCACTTGTGAAGAAAGCGACTGGGACGGGCGGAGACGCGAGTCCAAAGCCCAGCATCCGTGAAAATGATGGTCCGAGCTTGGGATTTACTCCATCGAGCCAAGATTCGACGACTCGTGAGAGCTCCTCGGCTGGGACGACCGCTGCTCAAGTGCCGAGTGCTAACCCGGAGCCAACTGCTGGAAATTCTCCCAGTAGCCAAGTCGAGGGTGGCGCACTCAGCCTTTTGGGCAAGCGTGAGTTGCAAGTGATAGCGAGAGGTGCTTCTGGGACGGGGGCGACCCCTACCAGGCTAAGATATACACCTGGAGTCACGCCTCCCGGCTATGGAAGTGGTGGTGGCGCTTGGTCGAGTATGTTATGGCCCGAGCAGCGTGCCGCTCGCCGCCTACAAGGCGTGCCCGAAGGTGAAGCTGAGACGTGGGCTTTGGCCTCGCTGCCGGAAATGACCGATGCTGAGATGCTGGCATATGCCCGAGCCCAGTTCGAGATGTGGATGGGAGTCCCAGCGGAAACTGTTCACCCGGTCGACATCGCGTACAACCCGTGTCATGGTGGATATGACCTGTGGGGATTCATCAAGGCAGCTGAAGCGACTGGTCGACACTTGTTTTCAGTGTCTCGGTCGCCAGCCGCTAGGTGGCTGAACGTGTTCCATGCTGAGCGACGCCGGCTCCCAGTTGTCTCAGACCTACGGGCTGTGAAGGTGTCACTGAAGCTGATCCCGCCTATTGCTTGTGTCTCGCTGTTGCAGACTATGCTGTGGGAAGCTGTGTATGAGTTCGTTAACCGAGTCCCAGTGTGGTTTAGTCTGGATGAAGTATCTGGAGTTCCGGAATCCCGAATCCGTATCGAGATTGAGCAAATCGCTCATTTCATCGGCATGGAGTTGGCTACCTGGAAGTCTGTGGTTGGTTCTACGGCTTACTATGTCCGACAAACTACGGACCCGCAACTGACTCAGGGGACCAACTCTCACGTTGGTTTCTCGGTGGATGGTGATGGTGATGTGACTATGGATGAGGATGCTCAGCTATTTCTCGGGCCAGAGGTGGTCATGCGCCTTCAACTAACTGGGCTACGACCAAGGAGTCCGGCTTCGAGTCTAGAGGACGAGCCCATCCGGAAAAGACCTCAGCTGACTCATGAGCCGGCTGGACTTCTCCCACCTTCGTCTCGTTCGATCCCATCAGTGCCCTCGACATCGTTACTATCTTGGCACGGTTCAAGTAGTGAGTCGGATGCTATGCGAACGGCAAGATCAGACACAGTTCCAAGCCTGGTTGGTGCAGGAGCTGGCTCCGATGCTTCTATGGCTGGGAACGACCATGGGATGGACATGTCTGGATTAAGTTCCTCAGGGTCGTCTTCAATGTCGTTCTCAGACTATGGAGTTGGTAATGGAGTTTTCGGTCCCGCTTCTGGTGCAACGGTGATGATGGGCTCGATGGCATCAGTCGTGAGAAGCAGCTTCCCAGCTATGATGATTTCGGTAACACCCCAAACGCCTTCTATCTCGGCACGTACTGAGCCTGAGGCGGTCAAAGGTGTGCACCCATCGCAGATACCATTGCCAGGGACGCCAGACTCTGAAAAAATGCTGCCAGTGCAATGAGCGATGTAGAACCTCCGAAACCCGTGAACTCTGAGGCGAAGATTGCTTGGGCAGGTTTTGGACCGCAGCGGATCCCTTCGGCCGAATTACCACCATTACATTCAGGTGATGCTGAGTTGGAAAGCGTTTATCGACGAGAAATGGCCAGAGTCCGAGCTGATGCTGAAGCCCGACTTGCCGCTTTGCGAGCTAGGTGAATGGAATTCGAAGCTGAGCTGAGAACTCTGCAGGCTGAGCAGGAGATCGGTGCAACCGAACGTCGCGCTGAACAATATCCCGTACAGTCTGGGACGTACTCCGCACCAACAGCTCAAAAATCAGAGCAACAGCTTCAGTTGGAAGCTCTTGAGCGCCTTGCCAAGCAACGAGCTGAGGAGGAATCTCGGAAGCGGAAGCAGGATGAAGCTCGCGCACAATACCTTTTAGGTGTGCAACGGAGTCTACGAGAAGCTGAGGAACGTGCTCGACAAGCCGAGGAAAAGAAGGCTGCTGAAGATGAAGCAACTCGCATCCGAGCTGAGTATGAAGCTGAGCTGCGAGCGCTGAATCAGAGACATGTTCAAGCTCAGACCGAGCACAAGAATGCCGTGGCGGAACAGGAAGACAAAATCCGCCGTTTCCAAGCAGCTCAGGACCAACTCCGCCAGGCTGCCATCTCCAGAACCCAGTCTGTACCCAAGCCTCAGCCAGTACCGGTCGCGGCGCCGGCGATCGTAACTGTCACTCCTGTCCAGAGTGATACTGTAGCTGCCCAGCTGGCTCAATTGACTAGCATCGTGCAACAATTGGTGCGAGCCAACCAGAGTCAGTCGGGTGGAGCCCACAAGTCTGGGAAACCTGGAAGTTCGGCGTCGGCTAAGTCATCTGAGACCAAGTCCAGGATCAAGCCGGCGACAACGTCGAAGACAGCTAAGAAGGCACGAGCCTCGTCGCCAGGAGACCCGTACGACAGTGGATCGGAGTCAGATGATTCGAGTTCGAGTGATTCGTCGCAAGATGAACTTGAGAATCAGTTCGGAACTATGGCCCAGCCTCAGAGCGCGGATCCCAGCTCCGACACTCGAGTAGTAGTCCAAGCGATGATTCCCCATGACGCCCTGGGGAAGTTCAACGAATACGCGACCCTGGAAGGCCGAGTTAACTGGTGGGAGCGTTTCATGTACTACGCTACCATGGCGCCCTGGGATGAGCGCACTCGGATCGTCCAACTCCGTATGCGACTTACAGGAGCCCTCAAGGATTGGGTCAATCAGCTCTCAGATGACATTCGCTCGAACTGGAAACAGCTCTCTCACGTCTTTAAGAAGGAGTGGTGCCGCAGCATTGGTTCTAAGGCTGAGCGGTACTATGAGATGAGGATGCGAGACAGGGAAACCCCCAGGATGTTCTTTTACCGGCTCAATCACGCTGCGAAGAAGGCCAACATCGCGTATCAGAAGTCAGCCCCAGACCGTGAGGCGCACATTCGTCGCTTCATCAAGGCATTACGTGATTCTCGATTGAGAACCACCTCGCAAGGTCAAAGGTTTGACACACTGAGCGAGTTGGAGGAGACACTGAAGCGCATTGAAGCTCTGCAGCGAGATGAAAGCCGTGAAGCTAAGCAAAAGCGAAGTCCTACTCAGAACCTGCAGTTTGGCCGGTTCAAGCCGCAACAACGCCGAGCTGAGGGACGCGCGTTTCTGACTGAAGGCGAAGTCGACTCGAGTCCGGGACGACACATCGATTTCAATGACGGAGTTAAGTTGCCCTCAGATACCCAAGGTGAAGTCGAAGCTGAGACTCGAGTTGAAGTTGCTGTGGCTCAAGAGCCCCAAGCGTCAGGGACGAACAGTTCAACACCGGTCGACCCCAGTTACGCAGCGGCACTGATGGATGAAGAGATTTACCGTGTTGCTGAGAGATTGGCTTGGAAGCCCAGATCCCAGCCTCGACAAGATGGGTTCCAGCGCACTGAACCATGTGGAGAATGCGGCAGCAGCCGCCATACAACGGAGAAGTGCTGGAGCAAGCTCATCTGCGCACGTTGTCACGAAGAGGGTCATCCGACTCAGTTCTGTCGACGTCAACCGTGTTCTAAGTGTGGCGACTACCATCGCCGGGGTTTGTGTGACATGTGGTCGGCTTTGAAGGCAGTGCAGGATGCCATCCGCGCTGGAAGCTCGGTCGAGGGCCTCGCTCCGGAAGTAATTCAAGTGCTCTTGGATAGCCCGGAGTCTAGGCCGCCGTTAAACCACTAGGCTCGCTGGTTCGGGAACCAGTGCGTGACGAGCCGAAGTCCCAAGCATACTGCGCATTTGCATATGTGGGCTCAGCCCTTCCATGTCGGCGCAGTGATAACCCCAAATGTATGTCTTCAACTGAACAAGGCTGTGTGTACTCCCTTCAAACTGACCCCGAAGACTCGGTTTCTGAGGATGAATTTGAGAACCATCTCGAGTTCGCTCTAGTCCCGGGAGAGAGGTATGGTTGGTGGAGTACGCACACCTTGGTTGGTGAGAAGCGAGCGATGGCGAAAGTACATGGAGCAATTTTCGGTCACCGGCTGCAGATACTGCTGGATTCTGGAGCTACTACGAGTATTATGAGCTTAGACCTTGCACGCAGGTTGAAGATCAAGCTCAGACGTGGTTGCAGACTCCGAGTGACTGGGATTGTAGATGCTCCTACCTATGTCTCCGCCCAAGCGAGAATCAAGTTGACGCTTGGAACGCGTGTCGTGTATGTGATGGACATCTGGGTTGGCAACATTGGGGAAGGTGTCGAGTGTCTTCTCGGAATGAATTTTATGGTTGCTGCCGGAGTTCGGCTCTGTGCCCGCGAGGGTATGGACCGACTCCCAGATGAGGAAACGCTTTTGTTGGTTGGTGGACCCGAGGTGGATCACCTCGGTTTGGAGATTGGGATCACACCACTTGAGTCCCTCTGGCTACAGCCTGGCGAGTCTGTGATTCGTGGGCTGGGCGAGGCAAGCAGTGGGTGACACAGTTCCTGTATGGAGCCGGCCGGAGACCCAAAGCGGTGAAGATCGTGAACATCTCTGACCGAGTGGCCCAGATCTGGCAACATACTACAGTTGCTTGTCTGGTGGAGAAAGACTATCTTCCACGAGGTGATTATTTCGTGAGACCCCGATCCCGGAAGTACCGCGAGTGGGCCCAGTTGATCTTTGAAGCGGAGCCCTCAGAAGATTTCCAGAGACGGGAGGAAGAGGCTGCTAGGCTGCGGGAGTTAAATGAGCCTCCTGCAGTTGAGAAGCGTTGCTATCCCTGGCCTAGGAAAATATTGCGGAATCCGAAATTCGCGGGAAAAGCTGAGTCGGTAAAAGAAGGTGTTTCTGAGCCCGAAGCAGTAGCAGCATTTGTTGCACAAGGTCTGCCATCTGAGATTCTTTCATCCCCTCGACCAGCAGCTGGAGTCACTCCAATCTGGCCACCAGTGCCACCTGAGGAAAAGGTCAATTCGACTGATGAGAAGTGCACCCAGCAAGATGACTCTGTCGTCACCCAGCCAGACTATACGGAGCCTCGGCAAGCTTTGCGAGATGTGACTTTCAAGGTTAGGCCGAGAGTTCCGATGACTGGAGGTGGAGATTCTTCTCGGAGCGCGGAGCAGGAGTTGAAGCGAGTCTTCCAGACCTGGGATGTGAACCCGGATGATAATCCAACGACTCAGCTGACTGAAACGCTTGTTCGGTGTCTGAGAATGGAGATACAGGTGGATGAGGAAGCCACAGTTTTCTATCACGAAGGGAGTGCGTTGCTGAACGATCTCCGAGATCAATTGGCTGCGTTGCCGGAACTCAAGGACTTGAGTCCCAAGGCAGATTTGAGTTCAGCTAATATTGGTGAGCCCGGTGAGACTACCCCAGAGATGAATGCTCAGATTCTGAAGATCCTGGAAAAACATCACGCAAGTTTCTTAGGAGATGGAAATGCAGTACCAGCCCCAGCCCGAGGTGTCGTCTGTGACCTCGACGTCGGGGAAGCCAAGCCCATAGCTCAGCGAGCCAGGGGTATCCCTCTGCATCAGCTACCGAAGGTGTACGATCTCCTCAAGAAGTTGCTGGAAACCGGGCTGATTGAGTACTCACACTCTGAGTGGGCTTCACCTATCGTCATCGTGATGAAGAAGAACGGAGTTGACATTCGGCTCTGCATCGACTACCGACTGGTAAACCAGCTGATCAAGCTCATGCAGTACCCTCTACCTTTGATCGACGAATTGTTGATTGGGTTTGAGAGTGCAATGTGGTATCTGAGCTTGGACATGGCCAGTGGGTTCTGGGCGGTCCCGATGACGCTGCGAGCTCAGCGCTACGGATGTTTTTACGGACCCCCCTCGACTTACTGCCTCAACCATAGAGGCAGCGAAAACGATGAAACCTTCTGATTTTTTTACTTCATGCCGAAGACTCTCTGGACGGAGATTGCCGAGGAAACTAATCGTGACGAGCGTCAGGCACGACCGGAAGACTTCGACAGGCGAAGTTGTCAATTGAAAAAAAGGCGGACGACAGGCACACACGCAAGGAAATGTTTCAAGCAAAGAAAAAGGAACTGGACGCGTTCAAAGAAGTACGTGCCGCGGAGATCGTGCAACCCTAGACCCTAGTAATATCCGGGGCTATTTGCCCGATAAAGTCTCGACTGGAAGATGATTGAAAGACGCGAGCAACCAGGCTCCCCAGGCTAAGACGGACCGGGCATGGAAGATTCGCAACGTGATAAACAAGTTACAGCCTTCTTTCAAGGGTGGAATGGAACTAGGGTGCTGGGTTGCATTCGACGAGATGATTATCCCTTCAAAAAGTTCGCGGAACACAATACGAGTTTTCCTGAAGAATAAGCCGCACAAGTACGGCACCAAGCTGTTCGCTGTGTTTTGCGGGAAAACCCACTACTGCTCCAGGTATGGTCATTTGCCGTATTTTATATATACGGTATCTGAACGCTGTAAATTCATGCTTAGGTTCGAGGTTTATTGTGGAAAGAAACAAAACAGTCAATCTGTTAACACCAGAAGCGGGCCAGCTGCTGTGGTTCGAAACGTTAAAGCCTTGTGGGAACAGCGTCGGGTGGATCGATCCAAGAAGCGAATCATCATCACTGATCGCGAGTATTCTTCAGTGAAGTTGGGGTTTCGTTTGATGGATATGGGGTACTACAATATCGGGACGGTGGTTACGACGCGTCTTGGCTTCCCCTAAGACTTGAAGACCGAAAAAAATTCAGCTTCGACAGGGATGCCGCGCGGCTCACGTTCTTGCCCGGAACAATACGAATCGTCGGATGTACTCGACGCGGTGGGTTAATTCGAAAATTTGCTACTTTGTGTGATTGGGTCCTCCGCTAGACGTGCGATTGTGCGGAGGAAGCAAAAGGACGGCTCACATGCAAACATTCCGTGTCCGGTGTTTGTGGTATTGTACAATAAGTACATGGGGGGGGGGGTGTTGTTGACAGCCACGACCAGTTACGTCTGCAAAGGTACGTGCTGCTCTGTTGCGGTTCTGACTCCCTTCACTTACGCCGAGAATGCATTTGACTAGGTACTCCATCCAAAGGGTCATGCGACCAAAGAAATACTACAAGACTGTTTTCTACGGGCTTCTCGACATAGCTGTTATTAATGCTTTTATCGCCCACCGTGCGTACGCGAAGTCTGTGTTGGGAAAAACCTCTTTCACACGCGCATTTTCTAATTCAGCTACACGAGGAGCTACTCGCTCTCGGAGACGATGACTTCTTGGAAACGGTTCCAGTCACCGAAGCCGCTGTTACCGAGGTGGAGCCAAGATCTAACCAGACACCAGTTTCGACGGCGTACTCGCTTGCACGCTCGAAGCATCAATTGATGGTCTCGACGGACAAGACGGCGAAGGGCAAGTTCAAGTTTCGCGTGTGCAAAGTTTGTTCGGTACTGCGCAGTCCTGGATCGAATCGACCTCCCGGTACAACGCGTCATTACTGCAAGCAGTGCTCCACTGATCGAGGAAGACTGTTTTTGAGCTCCAAGGCGCGACACGTAGCCGATGGTAATTCTGTATCGTGCTTTAACATTTGGCACTCGAAATGGAAGAACGGAGATCAACTCCCGCACGATGAAACGGTCGGGCGGATTCGAATGCGTCGGTCGACGGAGGAGTTGCGCGCGGAAACGATGGACACAGCTGCCTCGGATACCGTACTGCCAAGGAAAACCGAGACCGACGTTCACAATGCCGACAGGGCGGCTTCGGCGCCATCTTTGCTGTTACCGTTTCCAAGTTCCAGACCGCGAAACGTAGAGGTACAAGTGCATCAACCAGAGCGGGTCGGCGCGGATGCAGAAGGACACGACGAAGAAGGAGTAACTGCGACTGAGAGGCCCCCGGATGAAAGCGAGCGGGAGGCCGTGGCGGAAGTGCTAGCTGAGCTTCTCGCCGCGGTAGAAAGTACGGTCAGCGGGGACGAACAGCAGAACGAGTCGGATAATTAGGTGGGGGTCTATGGTTTACAGTGAAGTCAACCATGACATCATGCGTACAAAATACAAATACGCCTTGGCTCACTGCGCAGTCAACCCTGTCATCATGCATACAAATCTGAATACAAATACGCCTTGTGAGAGAGATGCGAAGCCAACTTTGACATCGACGGCGGCCAAGCTGGCTGTCCACGTTGAGATCCATGCAACGTCGAGCTGGCTACGAACGAATATATGCAGGCATGGGCTTCTTGATTACATCTCAGCACTAACAAAACATAAATGCTTCTGTGCAGCTGGACTAGGCACTTTCAGACCCACTAGCGTCTCAGTGATACTCCAAGACGAGGAAACGTCACCTCGGTTTGATACGTCCAAACAGCAATCCACTCGAGCGAAACGGCTTCTTGGACTCGAGCTTTATACTCGAGCGCTTTGAAGAAACCCTCTTTGGAATGCTCCCGGATAGCGTTCGCGTCGTACGATCCGTCTGCCTCCATGGCGATGTGGTGTTCAACATGGGAATCGAGAAACGCGTCTAAGCGTTCAATGTCCCACTCGACCAGGCGGCGCTGTCGACGCTTTATCATAGACAGCGTTATCTACACAAAGGGCAATGGTAAGTTAGTGTTGGGAGTACACCTGGCACCACAGAACGCGTGAAATACCTTGAGGCTTTCGGGGACGCTTGCAGCCACGCGTAGTGGTCATCATCAACCTCCAGTAGTTCGATCAGTGTAAGCTCCTGTACATCATCAATATCATCTGATCTGTGCTTTTTGGCGATGAACTGAGGGAACATGCGCTGGCTTAGTGCCTTCTGCATAACCAACGTCACAGCCAAAGCTTGCAGAGCACATGCCAAAAAACTTGTTGGGTCCTTGAATAAGGAGATACCTTGTAGTAAAGGTGTTTTAACCCGCTTAAATCGAAGAAATAAGACCCCACCTGGCATAAATACACTCAGTATTAAAATTATTCTACTAAGAACATGATAATTAATTACTTACCAGGCAAGATGGATAGCTGGGTCTTCTCGAACTGTTTCCGCGTTCGATCTTTGACCGTAAAGGTATTACATCATCACGACTAGTGCCGCGTCCAGGTATTCACTCTCCGTCGCAGCCGTTGAGTACAGTAGAGACACCATAGCTTCTGAGTCTTGCTTAGAGCACGGGGGTGCTTTCTTTTCGCAGCCGACCTCCTCTCGGTTACTACAATACTTACCCAGTCCTGATAGAATTTTTTGGAGCTGAGATTTAACCAAAGCTCCTTGTAGCGGGTACATATCTACTAGCCAATTCTTGACGTTGCCATAGTATGCTAGACACGTATTGGTCGCCCTTACCTTATCGGCTGGCGTCGCTAACGAATATGCATACTTGTCTAGTATAATACGCAATACCTTACCTGTCTTATCCCCGTCGATAAGTCTGTGGGTGGCTTCGAGTGTCATGCTCTCCGCGGCCAGGAACGTCGTGAACGAGTTGATCGCCGTAGTTCTGGCCTTCTTGCCGTTGGCAGGAGCAAGCGATGCGATCGACATGCTTGCCTGCGAGCTCTTTTCACTCTGAACAAAAAATATGTACCGATCATTCGGGTTGGAAACTGAAGGAAACCGAAGGGAGCTAAGATGCTGAAAAGCAAGTGGGTGTTTGTTCGCAAGAAAAATGCCCGAGGTGAGGTGGTCTGACACCGTGCTCGTATCACAATAAAGGGGTGCCAACAAAAATATGGGCTGGACTACTGGGAAACCTACGCTCCGGTGGGGAGTGCAGAGGCAGTAAAGCTGGTGCTCCTACTTGCATTGGACTACGGGTTGCTGGTCCGCCACGTTGATTTTGTCGCGGCATTTTTGAATGCCCCCATTGACTGTGAGATTTACATGGAACAACCCGACTTCTTTGATGATGGGTCTGGGCGCGTGTGTCGGCTGCTGAGAAGCCTGTATGGTTTAAAGCAGGCCCCACGTATATGGTATCAAATGCTGGACAAGTATTTGCGTGAGTGCGGGTTTCAACGTTCAAAGATGGATGCTGGAATTTATTTCCGATGGGTGAAGGGCAGTCCTATCTTTTTGACGGTCTACGTTGATGACATTGCGATTGCAGCTTCGAATGAGAACACGGAGCTGGTGCTCGGTGAGCTCGAGAAGAAGTTCAAGATCAAAGACCTTGGTGAGGTCAGTCACTTGTTGTCCATGGAGATCAAGTATGTTCCGGGGAAGATGCTGTCGCTCTCGCAGCGTGGTTATATTGACCAGCTGCTCGAGCGTTTTAAGATGGACAAGTGCAAGGCGGTGCCAACTCCGCAGACCAAGGGCAACTTCCCGCTTCCGGGAGATCCAGACAAGGAGCCTGTATGTGTGAACATGGATCCAGATCTTGACTATCAAAGTACTGTGGGTTCATTGCAGAACTTGGTTTGCTGTTCGCGGCCGGATATCGCGAACGCCGTGCGGACGCTCGGCAAGTTTCTCAACTGCTACACGAAGGAGCACTTCGTTTTGGCCAAGCGCGTCCTTCGGTACCTGCAGGGTACATGTGAGTTTGGGCTGGTCTGGTACAAGCCAGAGTCGCCTGGGATGCAATTGGTCGCTTATGCAGATGCAGACTTGGGAAATGAAAAGGATGACCGTCGGTCGATCACAGGATTTTTATTGCAGTTGAATGGTTACACCTTCGCGTACAAGAGCAAGAAACAGTCAATCATGACGGTCGACACATGCTGTGCCGAGTTCGTGGCTGCTAGTGAGTGCTCCAACATGGTGATGTCGACGCTCAACTTGTTCAAAGAGCTGAAGGTCAGAACGACGCAGCCAACGGTTCTCTACGACGACAATCAAGCTGCAATTCAGGTCATTGGTCAAGTGAGCAGTAGCTACAAGGTCAAGAGCGTGGATCTGAAGTTTCACAAGATCTTAGACTTTGTGGAGCGGGATGTGTTCGTGGTGGAGTACTGTCCGAGCGACGACAACATCGTGTGGTATAGCACCCCGCGGAGAAAGCGCGATCGGCGGCGGGAACAGCGCCGTGGTAACGGAGCTTGACGCGACGGATGGAACTCGACGCGGTTGATGGGGCGCGACGCGCTGTGGAGATGGACGGGAAAGTCGACGAGGGTGATGGGCTGTGAGACACGGCGCCAAAATCCAGTGCGAGGCGTAATCAGTCAACGGGTCGACCGGAGCCCCGTCTCCTCAAAACGCGTCGACCCTAAACCCCGCCGAGCAAAACGCACCGAGCCAAAACGCGCCGAGCAAAACGCGCCGAGCCAAAACGCGCCGAGCAAAACGCGTCGAGGTAAGATCTTGATTACGTTACCGTATAATACTTCTAGCATCCGACAACCCACCAACCGTCACGGTGTAGGGTTGACCGAATTAACAAAAAAACAATAGTTTTTTTTGGCGATGTACAAAACACAATTTTAGTCAGTTCGCTAACTAATCGTCTGGTAGGACCTCGAATACCCCCGCTGCCGCGTTCTCAACTACATCTCTGTCATCTTGCACCTCTCCAAGTTGGCGATCAAGCTGCCCCAATTGTAGCAGCGCATCCGCGACAGCAGTAGACGTCTGTAGAACGCCAGTAGGTAGAGCGGCATTGGCTATCTCGTCAGTAGCAGACGCGCCCTCCCCGGGCGCTGGCGCGCCATTGTTGTTTTGGCGCGCTTCGGGCATTAGAGCTCCAGTATTAGGTACGCTACACAAACATATTCCTAACTTAGGCTAAGTCTAGGACTGTCGGATGCTAGAAGTGCTCAACAGTAACGTGCCACTCTTTTCAATTAAGATGCTCCTATTGGCTGAAATCCGTTTGTCGGATGCTAGATGTTGTCGGATGCTAGAAGTATTATACGGTACGCAAATCAGGTTGAAGAACGGTAGTGCAAGCACGACAGACGCAAGGATAGACGTAGGGTGGTAGGCTTAGCAAGCAAGAGGTAGGGAGTAGCCAGTGGCCAGGACATAGGATAGGGTAAGGACTCAGTCCCGAAATTTCTCTGAACCACAAAGACCTCCAGTCTTCCCTCCGGTTCCAGGGGAACCATCAAGCGCCGGCAAGCAGAGCCGCCCCGATATCGCGGCCCCCCGTCGTTTGTTGGTTCGGGTGCTCAACCCCCCCCCCCCCCCCCCACAGACCCGTGCTGAGATAAAGGCACGTTAAACGTATACCGTTTAGGTGGGCGCCCGATAACGCGCTGCCTAGGCGAAGGACCGCACTGGCCTGATAACCGCCGTGCACAAGACCCCCGTGTAGGCCCGATAACGCCACACAAGCCCCAGGAAACGCCGGCCTGATAACGCCGCACGCCCGACGGGAACGCCAAGGAAACGCCGGCCCGATAACGCCGCACGCCCAAGGCCCGACGCCCTACGACAAGGAACAAGCGTCAACCAAGAACCCCCCAACTCTGAAGCCTGCGAAGACTTGGGCTCTATATTCGAAGATACTCTACTCCAACAACCGGGAAATTAATTGCTCGGCGCGACCGCGATCCAGACGCGCCGAGTTTGTGCGAGACCGGCTCCGCGAAATTTCTGCGAGGCCGCTACTCCACAATGGTGCCGCGACCCGGGAGTACTACTTCGAATGACGGGCCATCGATCCAAGAGGCATCGGAGGCAGGTGCGCCGTCGGTCGGAAGGTCGCCGACGACAAGAGAGCACGGAGAAGGACCTGTCGCGTCGTAGAGCTCTGAGGGAACCTTCACGCCAGCAACGATCAGGAGGGCTACGAAGAACAGTTTGCCGTTCCCGATGTGGCTCCCGACGAGGGAGCCACGAAGGGCCGCGACGCAAGTCGCGGTCCTACCGGTCGGAAGCCTGCGAAGGCTGAAGACCAACAACAACCCACCGCCAAGGCCACCACGAAGCGCAAGTCGTCCAAGAAGAAGAAGAAGAAGAAGAAGAAGAAGAAGAAGAAGAAGAAGAAGAAGAAGAAGAAGAAGAAGAAGAAGAAGAAGAAGAAGCTTCGCGCGTCGGACTCGGCGGATGAGTCGATGTCCAAGCCGCAAGGCAAGGACGCGGGACGGCAGTACACCGTCGAGGAGGTGCGGTACGCCGTGGCGCGCACGGAGCTCTTCCGTCTGTTAGAGCAGGACCCGATCCTAGTCTGCCTGAAGCCCAGGCTGGTGAGCGACTTCACGGGCCCCTTCGTGGCGCCAGACTTCGACAGTCTCACCAGTGTCGCCTATGCCGCGCCGGCTCTCTTGCAGATGCTGCTTGACTCAGGCTTCACACTGAGAACCTTTGGGATGGAGAGATTGTGTGATTGGGGTCTCGAGTCTTGGTTGCACGCGATTCGTGTCGTGCAAGATCCCTTGACGATTCTCGCCGGATCCGTCAAGCAAGACGCGACGAGTTCCTCAGTGGGCCAAGACGCGCCGAGTTCCTTGACGGGCTCAGTTCAGACCTCGACGGCCACGCCCTCGCCACCACCTCGATACCAATCGAGCGTGGACTCCGACAGCAGCTTCGATTCATCAAAGCCGAAGAAGCTCCGTGTGCCGGGTTCGGCGGATGAACTGCCGGTCAAGGCAAGAGACGACGCCACGAGAAGTCAGTTCGCGGCGGCGGAGTTGAGGTATATGCTGGCTGGAGTGGAGTTGATCCGGCTGCTGGAGCACGATCCGATCCTACGTTTCATCAAGCCCAACGCAATCAAGTTCACTGGTCCCTTCCGGATGCCGGACTTTGCCAGACTCACGAACATCACGCGAGCCGCGTGGACACTCGTCGAGATGTTGCACGAATCAGGCTTCAGCGTGGACATCACCGAAAGGACGGGAGTGTATGACTGGGACCTCGAGTCGTGGACAAGTACGATCCGTGGTGTCTTGGAACCGTTGACGGTCCTGGTTGGAGCCATCCAACGCGAGGTGACTCCGCCTGGGACGGCTCCAATCATCTCGACGCCGATGATAACTTCGTCCCAGTCTGAGTCGAGAATGCAACCCACGTCGAGGTCCAAAACCCGACGCGACGTAGCTGACGACCCCGCCGACTTGTTGGACGGAGACCGCGGGGCGCCGGAAACCCCGGTCGCCATTGTAGCCACGTCTTCGTGTGAACTAGAGATTTCGATTGGTAGGAGCCAGCACTCGCGCTACGACGCACCGGTGCGCCCGGTCAAACTCGACGCGCTCAAGCAACTCGACCCAATGCAAACTCTTCACGTCCCCCTGCGCTCCAGCCGGGACGCACCGCACCTGTGGGTCACGCGCAGCAAAACGTGGGTTACGACCGTGTTTAAGACCAAGATCGGGCAGCGGACATACCTGCGGGTGACCAACATCACACGAGAAACGATCACGCTCGACGCAGGCGTGACAGTGGGCTGGTGGACCCCCGTCGACGTGTTTCCGCCTGCACCCCGCTTCGTGCTGATGAGTACTCGACACTACCAAGACTGGCAGAACTTGGCGTATGAAGTGACCTGAGACGATGACGAGACCTGGCGGGATGACGAACTCGTCTGGCCCATGTATGGATGGCCGACGGACGAAGATCTGAAATGCGACGCATGTCGGGGTGAGCAAGAGGAGAAAGATCGCGCGGGTAGTGAGTCGAGACCGTACCCAGTTGCTGCCGCGAACTCACTGCTAGAAGGACCGACGTGTGCGCCGGATGCGGATGCGTCGCCGGCCGACAAGTCGCTGAAGTACGGCCCCTCGGCGCGGTTGCGCGAGATGATGTCGGAAATAGCCGTCGTGGGGACGACGTGCGCACAGTCGGACCAAGGGTCACAGAGAAGCGACTATGCGGGACGCCCAGCTGAAGCGCCTGGAACCAAACAACTCGTCGAAGATTCGTCGGGCGACGAGGCACGAGGCGTGCAATTCTATAGAAGATCACGGCAATGCGACGCAGCGCGACAGCCGGACGAAGGGTCGCACGTTGAGAAATCGAGTGGCGACGAGTCGCAGAAGTGCGACAGTGTGAGACGTGAGAAATGGAACATCTCAGAACCGTCCCAGGAGCAGTCCCAGAAGTGCGACACCGTGAGACGGACCGAGTGTGACACCGTGCGACAGTTGGGCGAAAGGTTCGCCCATGAGACGGACGGAATGTGACACCGTGCGACAGCGGAGCAAAGCGTCGCGGGGACGCTACGACGTGAGACTGACCGAATGTGACACTATGCGACGGTCAGTAGCGATGTCTCAGACCTGCGACGGGATGCGACTTGGGGACAAAGCTGGAAAATGGCGTCTTTGGCGACATTCCGCCCTCGAGCCCGTGAAGAACAAGCCGAATGTGAACTTCGACGTGGTCGACGAGGGGCCTGATGGTGGCGGGACTGGAGGGTCACCGGGTCCTGCATCGAAAGGGGGGCACCGCGCCATAAACCGTGTTCGATTGGTCAACCCAGAGCAAGATGCTGGTGCGAATTGCGCGATCCACCGAAGTGGCGGGTACGCCGCGGCGGGGCCAGTAGTGCGACTTCCTGTTGACAAGCCCGAATGCCACGGCGTGCCACCCGGAGGATTGCCGGCGAAGATACCACCTGTCACTCGACGGATGTCCAATGAACTCAAGGCGACTGCGGCCCTGGAGATGGCGGGCAAGGTGGGCGACGAGCCGCGCAGTCTGCAGCTACACCGACTTCGAACCTGTGACGCACTACACGTGCAACCGCGTTACGGCGTACGCCGAGGCGGGAACACGGGGCCCGACGCACTTGTCGGATCCGTACGACGAGATCAAGAAGACAGCGCCACGAATAACCCATCACAGACCCCGTGCGCGGCAACGATGCGCCACCAGGAGGTCGCCGGGGAACCGGATCCTGGGGAACGCGGTAAACGCTCCGCGGCGGCCGCGATGGGCGGTCAGGTGGGGGTCGTCCAGCCTACTGCAGTGCAGGACGCGCCGAGCCCTAGTACGACGAGGACGCAAGAAGTTCCATGCTGTCCGATGGGCAGTCGCGTCGACGCGAGACGCGGAACGAACGATGGTGACGCCAATGCAGCAAAGACGCAGGTGGTGGTCATACCGCCGGCGGACCGCTCGGGAGAAGGCATCCGACCCCGGCCGTTAGATCCAGAAACGGCGTCACTGGACAACCTCATTGTCGAAGAATGCGACGCGGAAAAACTCGACGTGGAAAATCTCGACGCGGAAAAGCTCGACGTGGAAAATCTCGACGCGAAAATTCGCGACGAGGGAAACTGCGACGAGGGAAACTGCGACGAGGCCAACCCTGTCGCCAGGGCGCCGAGACGAGAGCCAGAGAACGTAGATTCGGGGTGCGGGACGGCATACGTCTTCGCGGTGATGATGCACTCGGCTTCTTCACGCGCGACGAACACCAGAGGCAGAGATCCAGTTGTCCTACAAGAGCTGGCTGCTCAGATCCCGTCGAGTATGGCCAAGGCCCCTTCTAGAGCGGCTAAATGCGCAGAGAGTCATGACCCGGGGAATGCTTGGCACGGCGCGCTAAGCGAAGTCGCGTCTGGCATCGGACCTGGTGGTGTATACAAGTTTTTGGGTGACGTATGGGTCGCGACGAGAAGCATGTTACGCGACGAAGCCGAATCAACGCGCCGAGGGACATGCATCATTCAGCGCCGTCGACTCGCGCAGGTCAACGCACTAGAAGGCGGCCAAGCTGGGGACGACGCAGTTCGGTCCCGGGGCGAAGTCGCGGCGACGAACACTGCGGGAGTGAATTCGGCGATGTGGTATTGCTTGAATCGCGGCGCAATGGGAGCCGCATGCGATCTAGGGCTCAGGATCGATGCTGTGTCTCGGGGCGCCACGTTGGTGAGCACGCACGCCGTACGTCTTGAGACGGGCGGCACGCCTCGTCAGTATTCGGCCGAGGACGTTTCCGAGCTGAATCGCGTTCGCGCTTCGATCAATGGGACGACCCCGTCGAACGAGCGCGTCGACTTCCGAGACGAGGTGCCTCCGAAAGTGAGCCGGGACGTATGCGCTGTAAAGTGTGACGGTGTTGCGTGCTCGAAGTTCAGGGACAAGCACGCCAAGCCGGTTGGTGTCGTGAGGGACTTGAAGCCCTCGTTTCGGCTCGCGCGCGACCGAGATCAGCGGTGTACGTCAAGAGCGCTAGTCGCCGTCGGAAGAATGCTGGACCAGTGCGCCGAGTCCGAGCGACAGGTGCTACGGATCGGACGGCGTGCGCAGATGCGATGCTTCATGTTGTGCGCCGAAGCGCAGGACATCCCGAACACGTCGCGTCGCGAGACGAGTAGCTCGCTTCACCCACTGGCTTTCGACGCCTGCACTTCCGAGCGAAATTCCGTCAAGGAGTTTCTGTCGCACACCGTGACGTGTGTGGGGTCGTCGACAAACGGACCGTTTGACTGCGCCGAGACGTGTTTACCGGAGCTCCCTTCGACACGCGCTAAGGACGATGGGGAGACGACCCTGAAGCTGTATGCCGATCGATCTTCCCGATATGGGGGCACGCGCCGCGAGTTCGACGTGACCGGGAGAGGCTGTACTGACGAACAGTATCTCAGCCGCGGAAAGTGGCGACGCGACTTCTCACATCAGCGAATGGGCCGTTATCGTCTTGGAGCCATCTATTCGCGCGACGACAAGAAGCGGCTGAACCGAGCCCTGGTGGGTGAGCGCCTTTAGTGGCGCGGTGGAAGTCGGCAGGGAGACTGCCGACGGGTGTATTGGTGGAGAGCCCCGACTCTGGGAATGGCCGGAGCGGGAGGGTTGGATGAGGGAAGTGAGGAGGACCAGCCTGTAGCTGAAGATGGGACGGCGGAGGGCCGTCTAATACAAGATGTAACAAAGTGGAAGGAAACGAAGGAAAAGAGTCAATGCTATGTGTTGGTGGCTATGGCTACGGCAACAATGCGCTACGGCCGCGGCGGACTGCGACGACAAGCTGGACTCAAATCTGCTGGATGGACTTACCGGCAAGACGCGGCACATGAAAGGCGGGGTGATCGCGCGTCACGCTGCTGCCAACCAGACGGAATTCCGGCAGGCGGGATCACAGGATCGAAGAATGGCGCCGCTGGAGCGCTCCCCGCCGAGCCACCGGAGGCGGTGCTCGAGGACGACGCGCCGGACGACGAGGGAGCGGATGAGTCGTCGACACTGGAGTCGCCCGAATTGTCGGGGCCAGGCGCTTGCAGCCGTACGGCCCCTCGGCGAGAAGTGCGTCGACTGCGCAGGGGACGAGTGACACGAAGCGGCCGGGACAGCGGGTGCCACAGGAACCACCACAGATATCGGAACAGCGGGAGCGAGACATGTCGATTTCCGCCGTGAAAGCGACCTCAAGTCGCGTGATCACGTCAGCGGTGTCGATGTGCCCGCCCAACATCCGTCACGACGCCGGCGAGATGATCGGCGAGCTTGTTGCGTACCCGCCGCGCTAACTCTCGGTCCCGACGCGCGTATCGAAGCATCCGACGCCAGACCACGACGCGCTCGTCGCGCTCTCAGATGGCCAAGTCGCGCTCTTCCTCTAGCTCGACGACCCGAGCGCTGAGGCGATGGGTCTGGGCGCCGACGGGCCTTGACGCTGCTGGGACGATTGCCACAGGGACAGCCACCCAGCTCGATATTGCGCCATGCGAGACGTGGCACACAGCGCGTCAGTTTGAGCCCGCACATTCTCGTACTCGGCGGCCACACGGAGAGTTGTGGCACTCCTTCCGTTCGTGGATACGCATCGCGCCACGATGAAGCTCCTCAGTATGGGCCACCAAGAGCGCGTTGACACGCCGAAGGTCATCCAGCAGCAGCACGTTCAGGTTCTGGGCCGCCTCGGTCTCCCTGCGGCTCTGAGAAAGCGACGCACGGGCTGCATGGAGCTCTTCGTGGACCGGGGCGCGCTGCTGATCTAGGTCAGCCAAAGCTTGACGAACCTGATCTCTCTCGGCGAAGGCAGCGCGCTATTGCTCAAGGGCGCCTACGGCTTGGCGGGCCTGATCCCGCTCGGCGACAGCAACGTCTCGCTCGCGTCTCCGGGCCGAAGATGTTCGAAGCGCTTGGTCCCGCATGTCGAGGGCGCGGTCGCGCTCTTGCTCGACGACCACGAGAACGCGGTTTACACGGCCCCGCTCAGTGATACCATCGTCGCGCTGCTGCTCGGTAGTGGCCACGAGCTGCTGCGCTTGATCCTGCTCAGCTTCAGCGTCGTCTGTACGTGCTTGGACAGGAGCAAGGGCGGCTTGGGCGGCTACGAGGTCGACGTAAAGGTCATCGCGCTAGTCGCGTGCGTCGTCACGCTCGCCTTGCACAGCAAACAGCCTCGCTAACGGGACTACAGATGGTAGCTGGGTAGCCGGAGCTCGCGCAAGTTGGGCGGTCAAGCCAGCAACCTGGTCTTGCACCGCCCGAAGCTGAGCCTGAAGATCGCGATACTGCTCGACCGCGGAGGCTTCTTCGGCTCGGAAGGCGCGACTCGGCGGCGTCGGTACGCTAGGCGCGAGCGCGGAAATCGGCTACTCGGTTTTCCATGGCGGCGTAGTCCCGCTCGGCGTGCTCCCGAGAGAGGAGCGCCTGCCCGAGCCGGACCATGCCCGCGCGGTGGCCCTCATAAGCGCGATGCAGGATCGCTAGATTGCCGTCATGCATCACGGAGGCGTGAGAGGTGAATCCTGCATTGTGCGCGGAGACGAGCTCGTACGGGGCGCGCAGCGCCTGGTTCTCGCGCTGGAGAGTGTGCGCGTCGGCAACGAGAGCCGTCACCGAGTGGACGGGGGTACCAGGAGCTGGAATCTGGACTTGGGGTACGACGGGGAGGCGAGGACGCCGCGCGCCGAGAGCGCAGATTACGCAGCTTGCAGTCTTGAGGTCGCCGGCGTCGAGCTCTTCCTCCTCTATGTCGATGTCATCGTCGTCGATGTCGTGGCGGCGAGCCATGAAGCCGGAAGAATGGCAGACGGCAACGATGAAGGCGGAGAGTGCGATGGGCCAGGACGCGGGGCAGGTTCTGCAACGACACACCCACCTGGGGAGTGCGCGTGCGTAGAAGCGGGACGGATGTGGTATAGCACCGTAGAGATGCGGATGCCCGAGATGAAGGCTCCCAGGCGCAAGTGATGGAACTCGACGCGGTGGATGGGGCGCGACGCGCTGTGGAGATGGACGGGAAAGTCGACGAGGGTGATGGGCCGTGAGACACGGCGTCAAAATCCAGTGCGAGGCGTAATCAGTCAACGGGTCGACCGGAGCCCCGTCTCTTCAAAACGCGTCGACCCTAAACCCCGCCGAGCAAAACGCGCCGAGCCAAAACGCGCCGAGCAAAACGCGTCCAGGTAAGATCTTGATTACGTTACGCAAATCAGGTTGAAGAACGGTAGTGCAAGCACGACAGACGCAAGGATAGACGTAGGGTGGTAGGCTTAGCAAGCAAGAGGTAGGGAGTAGCCAGTGGCCAGGACATAGAATAGGGTAAGAACTCAGTCCCGAAATTTCTCTGAACCACAAAGACCTCCAGTCTTCCCTCCGGTTCCAGGGGAACCATCAAGCGCCGGCAAGCAGAGCCGCCCCGATATCGCGGCCCCCCGTCGTTTGTTGGTTCGGGTGCTCAACCCCCCCCCCCCCCCCACAGACCCGTGCTGAGATAAAGGCACGTTAAACGTATACCGTTTAGGTGGGCGCCCGATAACGCGCTGCCTAGGCGAAGGACCGCACTGGCCTGATAACCGCCGTGCACAAGACCCCCGTGTAGGCCCGATAACGCCACACAAGCCCCAGGAAACGCCGGCCTGATAACGCCGCACGCCGGACGGGAACGCCAAGGAAACGCCGGCCCGATAACGCCGCACGCCCAAGGCCCGACGCCCTACGACAAGGAACAAGCGTCAACCAAGAACCCCCCAACTCTGAAGCCTGCGAAGACTTGGGCTCTATATTCGAAGATACTCTACTCCAACAACCGGGAAATTAATTGCTCGGCGCGACCGCGATCCAGACGCGCCGAGTTTGTGCGAGACCGGCTCCGCGAAATTTCTGCGAGGCCGCTACTCCACAATCGCAGATATCTTTACGAAGCCGCTCTGTCGTGTAGGAAAACACGAGTTTACGAGTCCCCGCCCTATCGACCGAAGTCTTTAGGACGAGCCCTACCAACAACACACGCCTACCCCGAAAGGTCGGCGGATATGTCGGGATGATAAAACCTGAAGACCAGGTCCGATCCCTTATACGGGCTGGAATGTGCCTCCCTGTGTGTTGCGGGTCAGGTAGGTTACCCTTTGATTCAAATATAAGAGCACCCTTAGCCACGAGCTACGGCTAGGATGCAATGTGCAATGCGTGCTTTCGCACTAAACCTCTGTGGTCCCTCAGAAAGGAAGGGTACCAGGCCAATCGAAGCCTCTTACAGGGGCGCCGGGGCGAAGCCTCGGCTAGAAGTCAAATATACTGGGGGGGTCCTCGCCTCACGCCCAGCCAAACGTACAACTGTACACAGAGGTCTCTACTACCTCTTAACACTCGGCCACCTACTCACTCTTGGCCTTACCAGGATGAACACTCGGTCAATGTACCTTATGCTCACCGGCAGACATACCCCGTGTCGGCCGAGCGTATCCAGACTCTACAGCTAAGCGAAGACTTACCGGTAGACGGACTTGACCCTTGTGTGGCTTCGGGGGGAAATTCTGCTCTCTGTTTAATGTTAGAGGCCGTGAGGCCTCCCCTATAACTAATCCCTAATGTCTATACAAATATCAAGTGTGGACCGAGCTTTCGAGCTGATCTCACAACTGGACGATACCTCGCCCTAAATCCGAACTCCTACTGGGCATAAATGTACCCACTATGAAACTTCGGAGGCCCCGGCCGGCAGTTTATTATGACCCGCCGAGGCTCCCCTGTCACTCCGTAGTCTCCATCAATCTCCGTGGCACTCAAACGCGGGGAATGTGTCCGGCCAATCAGAGTCCTCGGCTAGCCATCATTCGAAGGTTCAAGACAGTTAGGCCTCGGTCGGAACTCGCCCGGCCACGGCCATTTCCCGATCTCACAGCGGCCCCCAACTCGGCCCGAGCCGTCCCAAGTGGTGAGTGCCGTGTTGCCTTCGCTCCCTTCCGCGCGTCGTCGTCATGCTGTCGTCTGGTGGCCCTGGAAGCGCGCCGCCCTTCACCTTCCCGGACCTCAGTCCAGTCTCGCAGGTGAGTCTTCGTGTGGCGTACTTGCTTGTTGTTCTGACTCGCTTCATCGTCTAACCGTCTTCAACTTGATTCATCTTGCTGCAGAGCGCTCAGCTCCTCGGACCCATGGGCCATCCCATCGACACATCGGCTCCGACCTCGGAGGCTTCGGCGGTGCCAACTCCCGCCTCTGCGTCAGCAAGCGGGGTGCCCCGACGGCCCCAGGCTTCGGATGCTGTCTCCGCGCCGTCTGCGTCGTTATCTGGTACTGCTGGCAGCGCCGGGGCTGCTCCGTCACCAACTCCCGCCTCTGCAGGTGCACGCGGGGTGGCGAGCAGTCTCCAGGCTGCGCCTCAGTTCACTTCTGGTCAAGCTTCGGTTGTCCGCGCTGGAGAGGTTTCGGCTTCGAGTGCAGCGGCTTCGGCGTTGCCAACTTCCGCTTTGCAATCTGCTAGCGGGGCTTCGTCGAACCCTGAGTCCACTCAGCTGATCCCTCGGTCCTCGCCTGACTCAAGTCCTCTGCGCGAGGCTTCGTCGAACGCCGCACACTTCTGTCGCACTGGTGACCCTCTGCCCGCTGCTCCGCACGAGGCTTCGCGTCCCTCTCAGCTCCCTTCGGCGCAATGGTTTGCGGTTGAAGACATAGTTCACGCAGAGGTTTCAAGCGCTGTGGGTGACCTTCGCGCAATGACGGAGCGACGTTTCACAGACCTCGCCCACCTGATGATAGGCTTGGTGCGTCACCCTCCGCTTCGGGTCGACTACGAACTCGACCAGCGGCTTGAGCGGGCTCGCAGCCTCGGAGAGGTCGTCCAAGCGCTCAACCCGGACCCTTGTTCGCCTCCCATGGGTTGGGATGAAGAGATGCGACAGCTCCAGCTCGACGTCAAGTACCATGAAAATCGCGCCCGACACTTCGAGTCGCTGCTCAACAAAGAGACCGACCTCAAGAATCAAGCTCAGATCCTGTGTCACCGAGCTTCGTTCGAGCGTAACGAGCTCTTCGAGGTCGTCAAGTCGCTTCGCCATGAGCGCGACGAAGTCTCGCGTCAATTGAGGAAGTCCAACTCCGCCATGGCAACGAACGACGAGACGATCGCTCTGCTGAAGTCCCAGTGTGAGCGGTACGAGGCTTCTCTCAAGGCTTCTGACTCGCTCTTGGCGAAGGATCGTGAGCTGTTCAAGTCGGGTCTCGTCGAGTACAACCGCAACATGCGGCAGCTCCGAGCTCTCCTCGTCGACCAGGCGCGCGGTCAACCGGAGACTCAAGACCTCGTCCGGCGTATGGATGAGAACATCTTGCCTCGCGCTTTCGAAGCTTTCCTGGGTGTGCTCGACTCTTCGGCTGCCTCCTCTGTAGAGGCTCCTGCTTCGCGTTCTCGAGAGACTTCGGCTCACTCCGGTACTGTTCGCCGTCGGGCTGGTGCGTCGGATGGCGCTCAAGATGATGTCTCAATGGATCATGACGGCTCGGATGACGCCTCGGGCCCCGAGGCTTCTGATTCTCGTCCCACCAAGCGGCCCAAGAATGCTCACCCGCCGTCTGCAGAGACTTCACCACCTGCCCGGGTGCGTGTGTCGTCACGGACATGTGCCCCTGCCAAACGCGCCACGCGACTCGGCCGCCCTTCGGTCAACCTTCAAGAGAGAGCTCGAGCCAAGTCGAAGTCGCGACCTTCGCCTCCTCCGGTTGCAGTCGCCCGCCAGGGTGAGTCACAGGCTTCGGTTGCTGAGTCTACGGCAGCTCCGGCCAGTCGTCCTCCTTCTCCGACTCCATCCGAAGCTTCAACCGCTATGTTCTCCGACGCCTCTGAGGCTGAGGTTGAGTTTGAAACTTCGGACCGCGACGAAGAGCTTGAAGAGAAGCGCCCTGTTGAAAGCTCGCCTCTTGATGCTTCGGTCGTGGTTCCTCCTCGCCGAGACGGCCGTCCTGTGCGTCCTGCGTCTACGACATCGGCACTCCGCTCCATGGTTGATGTTGAGCGCGAGAATGCGCCTGATGACGCAGTTATCGGCGACACTGAGACGTCCCGTGCAAGTGAGGCCTCGGCATCAGCTTCCGCCACTACCCCGCGGTCTCAAGCAGCACCTCGCAGGCCTCGTCGTCGTAACTCTCGCACCCAGGTCGTGGCCACCCTCTCGGCGGCAAGTACGGCCGAGATGTCAAGTTTCGCTCGGACTTCGACACCGCCGGCCCCAGTTCGAGGGGAACAGCCTCTGGTTCGCGTGTCTCGCAAGCTGCCGGACACCGCGACGCCGTTTCTCGACCCTCCGTTCCGAGCGTACGGGGCCAAGCCCTGTTGGTGCATTATCCAGAACGTTCGGATGCCTACGCCAATTGCTAGTGACGTGATGGTGGAGTGCTCGGCTGAAGGCATAGAGGCGTGGGCTGATTGGGAGAACCCGAATCACCCCTTCCAGAGGTTTCTCGCCAGCATGCCGGCCGAACCTTGCCTGTTCGACGTCGATGCGTTCATGCCTGACGTCCCTATCTCAATTCGTGCGGACGTTCGGTCGCTGCTGGTGAAGCTTTGGCGTCAGTTCACAGGCAGATCTGTTGGTCGCACGGAGAAGAATGACCTCGGCTTCTCGCTGTTTGAGCGTGGTCACTGGATCTCAACGACTGCAGTGGAACGCTGGCTCCAGGCATTGGCTCAAGCGCTCGGTGAAGACTCGTCGGAGTATCAGTCAATTCTGGCTGAATGGAACAAGTATAACCGGGAGCGTAACAACCGTGCAGACCGCTTGCGCCTGCAGATTCCCAAGCGCTGGTGGCAGTGGTGCTTCCCAGACTTCGCTGGTCACGTCTCGTGTGAGACCGAAACCATACTCGAACCTTCGGTCCTGCAGTATTCGTTTGAGAACTTGGTGTGGGCTCCTCAGTCGGACGACTGGGTTTCCGAGTGTTTGGAATTGGACGGGCACCAGCCGTGGCGTAATTGTTGGGTGGATGTGCCGTCCGAGCACCCGTATAACACCACTTTCGCTCCCTGCAATCCTGCGGTTCCACTCTTCGTCCCGCGCGGCATGACTACCCGTGAGGTTGCGTCCGCCATCACTGTGAACCCCGTGCTGGATCCTCGTCGTGTTACAGCTCCGTGGGTACGCGAATTCACAAGCTTTCACGGGCCGCCGACCAGTCTACAAGGGGACGTGCAACAAGAAGACGGAGACGAGGTCTCGGAAGAAGAGGAGGTTGAAGAGGTCATCGAGGAGATCGAGTCTTCTGAGGAGGAGCCAAGCATCTCTGGTAATGCTGGCGATGACCAAGCTCCAGCTGGCGAAGGTACACCGACCCACGACGCTCAAGTTGCCGCGGCAGATACGCAACCTTCGGCCCCAGAGCGCGCCCCGACTTCAGAGGCCTCTGTTGAGAAGGCGTCGGCCGGCGAAGTTTCTCCCGAAGAGCCAAGTTCGCCTCCAAGTGTCGCTGACCAAGCGGCCCCACAGGGCGAGCCTTCTCCGGCTGCGCGCCTCCGCGTTTTGGCCAAGGTCGCGTCGTCTTCGGATTCCTAGGCTTCGTTCCAGTTCTTCACCATGTCCAAGTCGAGCTAGATCAGGGTAATCAGACTTCGTTCGTAGCATAACTAGCTCGCCCATGCAATTCAGTAACCGCTCGTCCTTCTTCAGTAGTTCTCCATGATTCTCCAGTCATAATCGCCACATCGTAAAGTCTTGTCCACTTCAACATACAAATATACAATCTTCGTCCGCAGTATCTTCTTTCGTCTGCTGGGGCGGGCTGCGTGGCCCCGCCGGCAGTTCATCATTGCGAGAGGGATGCACCTAGTCTTCGTCAGCGACTTGGACCATTTGCAACCTTCGGTCGCGGCGCTTCTCGCGTAAGTAGTCGTACAGCAGACCACCGCACGACAAATTAGATGCAGGTTCCCACGAGGGTTCGTCGTATCCAACCCACTTCACCTTGAACTCTCGGACGGCTCGTTCAGTGCTCGTCGAGAGGGGAATACGGTCATCCAGGATGGCCTCTACCTCATATTCACCAGCGAGGTGGTAGGGTTCCCAACTATCCTCCGGGAGCAACTCCTCGTCGAAGTCTAGTCGCGTCTCCTCGGTCACCTCAGCTGCTAATCGGGTCTTCGGCCGGTCTCCAAACTCGTTCACGGCCTTCAGTCGAGACACATGCACGCCGGGTAGAACCGATAGCCGCTCTTGTCGGGTAGATCCAACTCGTACGCATACTCGTCAACCTTCTGCTTGATGCGGAAGGGTCCATGCCACCGATGAGCTAATTTCTTGGTCAATCCAGGCTTGACACGTTCCATGTAAAGCCATGCGCGATCTCCTGGCTGGAAGAGAGACTTCGGTGCTGGGTCTGGTGAATCGTCATCACCATCTGTACCTGCCGGCTCGTCCTCCGCGGTTTCACTAGTCGCAGAAGGTGGAAGCGCAGCACGTTCCGCTCGACCCAAAGTCTCGTTGTGCCTCGCAGCTCTCCTAGCCTTCTCGACCGCTTGGTATTCCTTTGCCATCTCTAGCGCCACTTCCTGCTGCCTGTTGACTTCCCGGCGCCATGCTAACGCGTCCGACTGTCGCCCAAAGCCTCGCTTCAATGAGGAAGACATAGCTCTGAGGGTGGACCTTGCGTCCCATCCGTGCACCAAGTAGAAGGGCGTTTCCTTCCTCGTGGCATCTTGTGAGTTGTTAATCGCAAAGATCAACTTCTCCACAATCTCATCCCAATCTTGTTGTAGCGGATCTTCAGCGTACACTCGCACGGATTGCATTACGGTCTTGACCGAGCGTTCCTGTTGGCCGTTAGCCTGCGGCCGATAGCTCAACGTTGCTCTAGATCGCGACTGCATCATCTCAGCGAAGGTTTGGAAGACCTCGCTCATGAAGCGCGGGTCTCGGTCATGTCTTATCAGAGACGGCGCTCCGAACCTTCGGTACACGCACTCCTCGAACGCTTGCGCAACGCATAGTGCAGACGTGTCCGCCATCGCTTTGCCCATGACGAATCCAGTGAACGCACACTGAAACAGTAACAGTGCGGTGTTGCCCCGCCGAGTCTTCGGTAGGGGTATCACAAAATCCATCGAGACAATTTGCAGCGGTCGTTCGGCAAGGATGTTGCCTGGCGAGTATCCACGCAGTTGTGGACGACTCTTGCTTGAGCTACAATCTGGGCAGGAGCGCACATGCTTTTCCACATCGGCGAACAGTCCGATCCAATAGTAGTCTGCCTTCACACGGTGATAAGTTCGGACGATACCTTGGTGACCGCCCTCCAACGAATCATGGCAGTTCTGTAGGACCTCTTGAACCATCGTTGTTGGCACCACTAGGCGTAATGTCGTCTCCTCGGTTCGGTCACGCCCCCACCGACGGTTCGCACCAAGGAAGTACAGCAAGCCATCTTCGCTTAGCACAAACTTATCAGCCATTTTCCAGGCTTCGCGCGCGGCTTTGTAGGCCAAGGTTCGCTTCTTCTCCCTTTAGCACCGTCTTGAGATTTGACCATCGGAGTTCTTCGTCTTGGGCTGTGCCAATGCGTCTTCGCCGTTCCTCCTGCACAACCAGCGGGTCGATGTCGTCAGCACTCGGTTCACGGGCCACTGTTGCATCAGGCCTCGGTGGGTCCGGAAGTTCGCCTGACTCCTCGCGGTTGACATCGTTCGATTCATTCTCTTCGGTTCTTTCCTCTGGACCATCACACGAAGTCTCTTCAGCAAAACGTACACGCTTCGCACGCGCTCGGGATTGTTGCCTCGTTACCGCGGCTACATGTCCAGTATCCCGTACAAAATCGAAAAAATTCTTACCACGGTCACTGTCACGCGTGTCTATCACACGTATCGAGTTCACATGACGCGTGATCATCTCTTCAGAAGCTTCAGCTGACCGTTCATATAGTACTTCTTGGATCCGATTCAATTCCACCAACTCTCGTTTCCGATCTTCACTGGTCACCGTCATCGACACCTTCTTCTCCAAGGTCTCGCTCGCCAGAGAGTCTGCGGCTGCATTGAACTCTCGTATGGCATGAAGATACTTCACTGAACGAAATTTCGCTGTGAGTTCCTTGTGCTTGTTCAGTTGTGCCATTAGCGACTCCTTACGGCAAGCGATCACCCCTAGGGATTGCTGGATTGCGAGTCTAGAGTCTCCGACGATGACTAAGTCCTCGGCCCCATGTTCTAGGGCTGTCAAGACTCCGTTATTCATACCGGTGTACTCAGCGAGGTTTACTGTCGTAGCCTCGAGATACGCACTCGCAGCGATCACTACACTCCATTCGGGAAGTCGCCATAGTATCCAGGCGCAACTGCCGTAGCCACCATGCTTCTCAGTCTTCGCCGAGCCGTCGAACGAAAGTACGTAGCCACTGTAGGTGCGTGGCAACCGTGCATACAGCAAGTGCGGGTCCATCCGAACATTCGGCGAGCCTTTGGTCGGTGGGGTCACCGGTGCCAGCGAGTCTTCGAGATCAACGAAGCTTGTGATCGTCGACTGCAGCAGCTGAGCGAAGGCACAGTCCTTCTCTTTGACTCGTTGCACCACTAGACTCCGCGGAGACAGTAAGACGGCAAATTGTGTTGCACGTCCAAAGAGTGTCTTCGATTTGTGGACCCATTCGAGCGTCGAAAATCGCGTGTAGACGTGGATGGTCCGACCTGCCAGCTGGGTGTAACACACCTTCAACAGCTGTAACAGAGCCAAGACTTCTTTCTCCGCCGGGTGGTAGTTCATCTCGGCGTCCTTGACCACTCGGCCGCAAAACCGAACAGGGTGCATCAAGCCATCGTGCTCTTGCATGAGCGTGGTGCTCACTGCCCACTCGTTCGCAGTTTCCGCATGCACGGGAGGGAGCGCCGCCGGATCATCACCCACCGGTGAGCCGTCGGCGACGAGTTGCTCCTGCTCCTCACGCTTCGCGATTGCACGTTCCCATTGTTCAGCACAACTCAATTGTCGACCTTGCGTTCGCGAGGCCTCGGGTGGCCGATGTAACACTCCGGCCGGCGACACATACTCCGGTCGATCGACGGCCGAAGGTTGAGAGGCCAACCAATCGGCATACGCATCACACTCACACTTGAACACCGTTTCATCTCGACTTCCGTCGTAGGCTAGTTTCTGCCAGTCCTCGTATCGTTCTGAACTGAGCCGAACGTAGCCTTCAGACATCGGTAGATCGCCGATGGGCACCCACATCAGCATGGGCGAGCGAGCACGGCAAACTGTGAAACGCTTTGACACGTTCGTCAACCGCACCCTGTCGACCCTGCCTCGTCGAAACTTCGTCACCGTAGGCAGCAGAGACTTCGTGCGACGGACCCACACCTCGTGTGTATCCGGAGGTGGTTGTCGTCTCGGCACTCTGTACTCCGCGAACTCTCGGCTTTCGATGGTCAGGTCCTCGGACGGACCGCTGTTGACATGTGGGCCTTCACCGTGATCGTTCAGCATATTCAGCGTCTTAATGAGCGGGATGCTTACCTCGTCCGGCAACCTTGCTGTTGCATGGAACAAGTCCAATCGCACTCCTGCGGGAATCATGAAGTCGGTACCGAGGACCACGTCCACACCAGCACCGTGGTCCACGATCCACAACTCGAACTCGTACACTCTGCTCCAGCCAAGAGTCACTTTCACGAGGGCTCGCCGCTCGGTCGTCATGGTTCCTTTCGTAAACCCTTTGACCTCCATACAGCGTCCGTGCCCTTGGATATCACGTAGCCGCAACTACTTCGCGAACCTCTCGGAGACCACACTGACATTCGCTCCAGTGTCCAATAGGATCCTCGTTCGCGCATCATTCACTGCGCCCTTGACCAGAGCCCTCATCCGAGCCCTCTTGTCAAACTTCTGCGCAGACCACCACCCCAACCTCTCACCCGGGAGTAACTTCGTCACCCCACTGGGCGTTCGGCCAGGGCGTCCTTCCTGCACCGCGCTTGAGACCCAAGCTTCGGCACCATCTTCATCTCCATCATCATCATCATTCATTCCACTTGTTACACCTCCACCGAGGGTTGCCCCTCTCTCCTCTTCATTTTCCATCGTCTTCACACATTCCTCGTCCTTGTCGTTCGGCCGTTTGCATTCGCCCACAAATGCGTAGACGCAGTCTGCGTCTATTGCGGGCTCAGCTAACTGTGGCAGCCCGATTGGGACCAACCCAGTTTCAGTTGGCGGGCTGCCTAGTTTAAATTGCCACCGAAGACTAGGCTTTGGAGCTCGGGCGAGAGGTCCTTCTTGTCGGCCTTCGTTTTGATGAACGAAGTGAGGGCTTGCAGAGCTTCGCACTTGCCGACATCGTGCACTTGTTGGCACAGTCGGCATCGACGGTAGCAGTAGTGGGCAGAATGTCCTGCCCCTCCGCACGCTGCGCAAGGTCCGTACTGACGCGGCCGGCCATCCTGGTGGTCTCGGCCAGAGTGGCGGTTGTTCCGGTCGAAACCTCGACCAGGTTCGCCACCCCTGCGCTGACGTTGGTCAGGTCGGGCGTACGTCCCTTCTGCTGCTTGTCGGCGTTCACGCTCATCGGCAGCGGCAACGTGAGCTCCTTCATCTCCGGAGCTGGTGGCGTCACTGTAGCCACCATCACTCGGATCACTCTCAGGATAATAGTAATCACTGGCGTCACTGTCGCTGTCGTTGCATGAGCCACGGCGTGGCGGAGAGCGCTCGGCTCTATCACCCTTGGTACCGCGGACTTGTAGTTCGGCAACCAGATCAGACAGCGAGGCTTCAGCTAGCGAAATGCGCGGAACATGGCGCGAGTCATCACGACGACGCGAGTCGTCACGTCGGCGCTCATAACTGCGGTCACGGTCGCGACGGTAACTATCGCGCGAAGCTTCGTGGCGACGGTCATCACGACGGCGCGGTTGGTCTCGGCCACGTGGGTGGTGAGACGTGGTCTCTCGGGACTGTCCGCGCTCCTCAGACTTCAGGATGTCGTTGATCATGTCCTCGAGCTCGTGAATGTCCTTCACTCGAACGTGGCAAAGCCGGCGTTCGAGGCTTCGGTCACCGCACGTCTCAAGGAAACGCTGCACATGGTCCTTCGCATCGCGACCACCACTCTCAAACTGGAGGCCAGCGTTACGAGCGTAGCCGTTCAGTCGATTGAGGTAGTCACATAGGTGTTCGGAGGACTCCCGCTTCGCAGAGTAGTAGCGAGCCTTCGCAGACTGGCTGAACTGCGAGCAGTAATACTTGATGAACGCGTCGCTGAGCTTCTTCCAATGGCGTTTGGTTTTCTTCGGGAGTTGACGGTACCAGTGAAGGGCACCGTCCCGAAGGCTCAGCTCGAAAGCCATGCACCACTCATTTGGCGGAGTGTGCGTCCCCTTCATCTCATAGACGAAGGCTCGGAGCCACTGCATAGAGTTTTCACTCCGGTTGCGGGTCCCTGAAAAGTTCTTGATCTGCGCGAGCGGTCGGTGCGTGGCGATCTCGAGTCGAGGAGTCGAACTCAGCCTCTCCATCTCGCTCACCTCCCGCACTTGTCGAGCCAGCTCGTCGCTTGGGCTGTCAAACCCGTCCTCGTAATCGGTAGCGTCATCATCTTCACCGTCCGACGAAGAGTCGTCACGCGGCGTGAACCTACGGCTTGAGCGTCGCATGGAACTTCGTTGTGTGCTCGTTCCGCGTCGCGAGCTTTCGGTCTCGCGTGCAATACGTTCGGCACGACTTGCCGACCTAGGAGTCACCATGTGCGAGTCCTGGAAGTATGGTGTGCCCTCAGTCTTGGCAGAAAACACTCCTTCCGTTGCTTGGCTGCGGTTTGAGCGCTCGGCTGACTTCTTTGGAGTCTGCGGCAGTGGAATCTTCGACGGATCGACTTGTTCCTTCGCAGGGCGAGCGCTCGGCGGGCGTCCCAAGGTCAGGTCCGTTTCTCCAAAGCTCAGACGGAGCTTCCTCTTCCACTTGTGCAATTCCTTGCCGGCCAAGTCCGGCGTCCAACTCTTGATCGAGACCTCGGAAGGTCGAGTCATCGGTTCGCATCCCATCGCTCAGAGGAGGGACACCGTATCCTCGGCCACCTGGGTGACCGAGGTCGACTCAACGGGGTGCTGTAACTCCTCTTTCAGCTCAACCCATGTCGCTTGACGCGTCATCTCCGGGCTGAATTGCCAGATCCACTCGCTCGACTCCATCATCTGCTCAAGCATTCGGCCGAGCACCTTGTTCGCAGCTGGAGTGCTGCTGTTCATTGCGGGCCGACTTCCACGGGGTTCGTGAGGACCCTTAGTAGCCTGCACCAGAGCTCTCGAGTCCGAGGTCTCGGTGCCGTCCTCAAAGTCATCGTCCGCGTGGTCGGGTTTCGCCACTTCATCAAATTCCGCGACGAGGTTCCGCGACAGGGAGCGCGTGCCTCCGCTACGCCCCGCGGACAGCATCGCACCCTCCTCATCACCAAACTCCTGCGTCGGCGCTGGAGTCTTCTCCTCCAGATCTTCATAGTCCATCATCATGTCATCCTTGGCGTCCGAATCCTCGTCGACCGACTCTTCGAAGCTGACTGACCTCTCGGTGATCGTCGACAACCGAGACGTTAGGTCACTCGCGATCGTTGACGAACCCTCGGCCAATCCCCGCCCCGACTTCACCGGCGTAGCTGGTACCGCTGACTTGGATCCTTTCCCCATCTTGTTCTTCTTGTTTCTTGTTCTCTTCACTTCTTCTTCTTCTCTCCTCAATGCTCGTTAGGGCAAACCTACACAGACCACAACACACAATCGGTCACACCAGTCCCAGGTCGCGGCACCAGTTGTCGTGTAGGAAAACACGAGTTTACGAGTCCCCGCCCTATCGACCGAAGTCTTTAGGACGAGCCCTACCAACAACACACGCCTACCCCGAAAGGTCGGCGGATATGTCGGGATGATAAAACCTGAAGACCAGGTCCGATCCCTTATACGGGCTGGAATGTGCCTCCCTGTGTGTTGCGGGTCAGGTAGGTTACCCTTTGATTCAAATATAAGAGCACCCTTAGCCACGAGCTACGGCTAGGATGCAATGTGCAATGCGTGCTTTCGCACTAAACCTCTGTGGTCCCTCAGAAAGGAAGGGTACCAGGCCAATCGAAGCCTTTTACAGGGGCGCCGGGGCGAAGCCTCGGCTAGAAGTCAAATATACTGGGGGGTCCTCGCCTCACGCCCAGCCAAACGTACAACTGTACACAGAGGTCTCTACTACCTCTTAACACTCGGCCACCTACTCACTCTTGGCCTTACCAGGATGAACACTCGGTCAATGTACCTTATGCTCACCGGCAGACATACCCCGTGTCGGCCGAGCGTATCCAGACTCTACAGCTAAGCGAAGACTTACCGGTAGACGGACTTGACCCTTGTGTGGCTTCGGGGGGAAATTCTGCTCTCTGTTTAATGTTAGAGGCCGTGAGGCCTCCCCTATAACTAATCCCTAATGTCTATACAAATATCAAGTGTGGACCGAGCTTTCGAGCTGATCTCACAACTGGACGATACCTCGCCCTAAATCCGAACTCCTACTGGGCATAAATGTACCCACTATGAAACTTCGGAGGTCCCGGCCGGCAGTTTATTATGACCCGCCGAGGCTCCCCTGTCACTCCGTAGTCTCCATCAATCTCCGTGGCACTCAAACGCGGGGAATGTGTCCGGCCAATCAGAGTCCTCGGCTAGCCATCATTCGAAGGTTCAAGACAGTTAGGCCTCGGTCGGAACTCGCCCGGCCACGGCCATTTCCCGATCTCACAGCTCGGCCCGCAGCAATTTTGCAAGCTGCGCCAACGTCTGAACGTGTTGCCAGTGCCCGACAACGAGTAGTTGCGCGCGGCCAGCACAAATGTGGCTCACGAGGAGTCAAGCAACACGAAGTGGGAGTGTGAAGTATTGTGACCCGGCCGTGGGTTCGGTCGTGTTCCTCTTGCCTCCTGTCGCAGTTGAAGCTCCAGTGTAGTTCACTTGAGTTAAGTATTGCATACTATAGCCTACTGATAACGGAGACTGCACTCGGGTGCAGTTCTCTCGCAATCCCAAATACGCTGAGTGGGCGAGCAGTGCGTCGTGGTCTTCTGCGTCACAGGTTATGAGCCCAATCTTGCGCTGTGTCAACGCATCAATGGTCCTCACGGTCCCGACACCATCTCCACCCTTCTTGTTTTGGAAACGCTTGGCTTCCATGCCAGCATACTGCTTCTGGTTCTGCGGGCCGTCAGTCTTCTTCGGGTTTGGACAATGTGCGCGGATGTGATCCAGCTCACCACAATTCCAGCAGCCGTCATTCTTCTTACCACTACCGGATTTGCAAGGGGGTCCTTGCTCTTTGTTTTGTATCTCCCCCGACCTCGCTGCTTCTTGCCTTTCCGGGCATTGCCAGTGCCAGAATTGCCATTGTTCTGCTTGCCTTGATTAGTGGCGGCCTTTTTGGCCGAACTAATACTGCGAGGCATTTCCTCCCCCACTTTTTCGTCCAGATCCTCCTCAGCAAGCAAAGCATTCATCACTTGCGCAGCATTAGGTGTCATCTGCTGTGCTCCAGGCAAAGCAAGTGCAGCATAGTGGCGAGAGAACTGGCGAACAACTTCAGCTGAAAGATATTTTCGGGACATGCATTCAAATAGACATTTGTATTGCATTAAAAATATTCTGACGAAATTCCAACCAAATATGGTTAGAACGGTTAGAAAAATGCCCTAGTTTAGAGGGGCTTCCGATTGGCAAAAATACATCGAACTTAAGGCATTCATTAGGTGAAACTCGTCGAGTACTACCTGTTTGGGATTATTAAAAAGAGTAGCGGTTGGAACAGAGTGAATATTACTCTATACCATGAAATCTCCGACCTCCAACGGGCTCCTACCCGCACAGAGTCAGTCCAAATTAGTGTAAAGATTGTGTATTTCATGTGAGGTTGTGTACGTGGTTAGGTGATCTATATTGGGATGTGTTGTGCCCAGAGGGCGCGCTATAGAGCTGGGTGTAGCAAGCTTATAGCCGTAGCCTCAGGCTTTAAAACGGCCTGTGGGCCGAGAAAACAGCAAAAAACAAATCAGGCAGTTTACAGGCGAAAACCGCCACGGAGACGTGTGCACGCTCTAGGGCCGATTGGCAAATGAGGACGCGATCTGAAAATCGGGGTCCACTATTTGAACGACTTGGCCTTATTTACAATCCTTTGTTCGCGTAAATACGCCTGCCGGTGTGTGACACCTACAATAAATCTCAAAGATAAGGTTATTTTCAAATGGTTGTCTTCTGGATATCGCAGAGGCCTAGGCGGCCTCACTCTTGACTTTAGCTTCTAACCGACAAGTCGCCTACTCAAACAATGGCCCGTGAGACCGGTTGACTACATGTTTGTATATGTGTATTTTGTATTTTGTATTGTGTATTTTGTACGCTATGCATCTGGGGGTCTCGCTGCTCATGCGTGCTGTGCTAGCTTGCGTTGAGGTTAACCTTGCTGTTCCGCTAGGAGGTCAAGGTTGGTGTTCGACGCGGTACTAAATTACATATGTGCGTACTCTGTAATGGGGTTAACCTTGCTCTTCCATCGGAGGTTAAGCTTAGTGTTCAATCGGTGCTACAACTGCATATCCATTTGCGTTAGATACCTAAGCTTGTAATACATCCGATGTTCTCCGCTCAACTTATCCTGCCGTGTTGTTTAGCGAGTTGTCTTCGATAGCCTCGTCCTCGATGAGCTTCTTACGGACCAGCAGGCGGCGCTTTTCCTCAAAGACAGCAATGACGGCTTTGTGGATGTGCGCGCGAGGCTCCCGCGTTGGCTCCCAGGTCACCAGGTAATACGTTTTGCCCTTCACCTTCTTCTAGTTCCACAGCTCGCGCACATGATGCTGCTTCTCGTCTTCGTCGTCGGGCTCTTCGTCGTCGGACTCTTTGTCGTCAGCTGGACGCGGGGCAAACTGCCACTCGCGCACGTCGTCAAGGCCCACCCGGCGCTTCTTTCGCTCGGCGAGGGCAGCGTAGATCACGTCGATTGCTTCGGGAAGCAAGGTGGCGGAGATGACGGCAGTATTCAAAGTGAGTCGTAGGTGCCGGGTTGCTTGATCGCTAACGCGGATCTTGTGCGCCTTGCTTGCAGCGATACAGAGGGCCTTGAAGTCGGTGGTGGAGCAGACGATATTCTTGACAGGCTTGGCGACGGTCATGACGGTAGAACCGTTCGTGGCTAAGTGCGGAAAGCAAAGTGACAAGCGCCGCAGCAAAGTGCAAGTCCCGGCCAAGGACCAATGAATGGCTTGGGAAATGCAAAGGTAAATTCATGCGTAATTACGTGCTGACTATTTCCCGAAGATGTTGGTAGTGTGAGAAGGTACAGGGTCAACGATGCCACCAGCAGCTTGAAGCTGATTGTAGCGGCGAACGAAAGCGTTGAGATGGCCAGCCCTGTAAAGCATGCGCATGGACTTGAGAATGTTTTGGGATCCGCGGGCTTTGATATCATGACCCTCGAGAAACAGTATCATCTCCTTCTCGGCGGCAGCACCAAGCTTCAATACATCGTCTCGGTGCTGCGGGGGCTTCTCGTATAGCTCAAAGCCTTCAGCGAGGAAGATCTTAAAGAACGCACCGATCAGCTTGGTGTTCGACCTTGTATGTTTTGTCGCCGCGTCGTTCGAGCTCAGCATGAGTGGGTCTTGAGCGTACCATGAGAAACAGGCATCTTTCAGGCTGATAGCGCCAGAGTTACGTTGTCTTTTAGGGCTCGCTTTTCTCTTGTTGTAGATCGTCGCTTCCATCAGCATCAACCGGGTGTCGAGCTACTGGTTGACATGGATTAACTATTCAATCAAGGCTGCTTGATGATGAAACATGGGGTGGCTGGTGATATCAGCTGCAGCTTCGGAGGTCTTGATGCTTTCCGGTTTGTGCTTGAGGTTGTGTCACAGGCCAGGTGCGACGACCACGCAAGCAGCTCACTGCCACAGAAGCCTTTTTTCCCTTGCGCAAGCTTCCATACGCTGTACAGCCAGGCCGTCCGGTGCAAGAGACTTCAACTCCGGAAAGTTCCGCAACAGGTACGCCATCAGAGTGTCGACTACCCTGCATTCACGTTGTACTGTGCAGTATGCAACCCAGACGAAGAAACGAAGAGCGACGAGGCAACCGAGCGAATTTTTGCTTATGTCGTGTCCAGAGAGAGAAGAGGAACGATGGCGTCCGGATCGCAGCTACTCAAGACTCGAGCGACCTTGTGGTCTTCCGACAGTGTGTTGAAAACGTAGGTGAACGTTTTGTTTGTCGCTGTCATGTTCCAGGCCCCTCGTTCGAAGATCCACTGCACGCATACCCGCTCCGTTGGCGTGCTGGTCTCATCCTCGTCGAAAGGAGTGAGACGTTAGACGCTCCACGAGAACACGATTGACGTAGCTGTGGATACCGGGCGCCGATTCGGGCGACTTATCTTCATCGGTCCGCTTGGTTTGGCTTTGGGTAGGAACACGGACTCCGGGTGGTCCATCAAGTCGATTAGTGGTGTGGCTGGCGTAAGTGAGGTTTGTGAAGCCCCGTGTTGCTCCGGAAGCTGGCTCAGCAGCGATGCTCTCAGTGATAACTGGGGGTCACTAACGCAAGCGCGATTGCGAGGAGCGGGCAGGTGGTGAATTCGTCGTCAGGGAAGAGCGAGCGTCCTTGCTCTTCAGAGATCTTGACGCGGGTGAAGCGCACGAAGAAGACGATGGAGAGATTCGCCTTACGGAGCAGCGTGAGGTCCGACGCACGCCCGAGGAGAAACCAGAGCAAGCACAGGTGAGCTGCGTCTTGATAGTCGGCAGTTGTAACAGCGGAGGAATAGAGATGCATCAACATTTGCTTCAACGTTTTCTTCGTGCATGCTGGGGTCTTTTTGACGAAAGCCCTAGACTCGCGCTTCATGCAGTAGCGTTCGAGAACCTGTCCTTTCATGGGCAGCACCTTGGCCACTACCTCGCGGTGCTGAGGGAACAGTTCCAGCAACCAGTTTTTGGCCTGGCCAAAGTATGTATGAACGAGTGGCGGGCCACCAGCTGCCCCTTGCGGCCCTCCTTGAACGCGAGGTACATGCCAAACATGTGGATGACTGCCTCTAGCACGAGCGGGGCGCCTTCACGCTGCATACAAACTTCTAGGTAATCCCAGCGGACGCCTTCCTCTTCGAGGAACTTCATGAAGGAACGTGCTGCGCTCTCGCGAGCGCGGTTCGTGTTTCCGGGGTCTTTTAGGCTTATCTGGAGTCGGAGGTGTCGGATTTTTGGTGTTATTCGTGAAATATGTGAATGACTTGTATTGTGGCTTTCATCCGTTTTGGCAAATCGGGTGGTCCGAGATCCGATATATCGGGCCCGATTCGCTGGAGGGCACCGATTTAGCAGGAAGGGCTGAGGGAAGCTCACTATATCTGACCCGATTTGCGGCTGGGGGGGGGGGGGGGTCGAGATGTGAAGCAGGGGCCAGAAATGTCGCTTTTCGTCGGCAAAGGGGACCACTGCCAAAACATTTCTCGGGCCCTATCAGATCGGCGTGGCACGTACTTGTAGCTGCCGTAGATGATGACACAAGTGATTTACACTAGTGCTGAAATGGATATATACAGTGTACTATTGTCCTCAACGCATTCTGGTTCTACTACGTCCTTAGAGGTGGGGAGGTGTGGCCAGCTTGGAATGCCTCCCCTATAGCCCTTATGCTTATAACTCAGGTCAGATATAGCTAAATCGGACTCACCGATCATTTAGGATCTCCATTTTATATAAATCAGACTCAGAGATAACGCGTCAAATCGGGCGGCAAACTTGTTGATAATAACAATACTTCGTAGGGGAATATCAATACGGAGCTATGGCTGTGATGTACCCAGGAATCAGGAAGGTTCGTGATTGGCTAAAACAACTGTGATCAAGGGGGTTGATTCGTTAAAATCATCATTTTTGCAAAAGCATTCATTTCATTGGTTGGTTCTTTATATAGTGAACTCAAGCGAAAAGGAGCTAAACCGGGATTCGCGTCTCCTTTGACATCAGAACCAACCACGTGTTCATCGTCCAGCTCGACTCAAGAAGACGGAGAGCTGTCTCCGCGCTGGCAAGACAAACGTTTGGTTGACGTTGTTGCGTTAACGCATCGGCTGCGGCTGGCACACAACAGCTTTGTAGAAGCGCAGAGCTTCATTCACAGATCCACGTTAATGCTACGTATGTATTGCGCAATTTTGATCTAGGACTCACTAAATTGTCTTTGGAAGTACAGTAAAATCGACCAGTTCTCAAGTTTAGTCCAAAACCCATCGAGCCAATCATATGGCTGTGTTCCCAATGACTTGACCAGAGTATGCCTAGATTATCCGTTCCCAATCAGGGTAAAACCTCGACGTTTTTCTTACTTGTGCTTCGCCGCGTGGCATTATCTCTTCGCCGCCGCCAAGAAGAGCCTCTTGCTGCACCCAGGAGAATGATCGCGCCGCGCCATCCCAACTACGGGGCGTTACGCTGCCGGTTTAGAGAGCTGAAGGTATGGCTGTGTGTGTGACCGCAGTGCGCGGCTGCCCCAGCGGAAGCAAGCTCACGTCGACACTGTACGCGTGTTTAACGGTGCTTTCGCTATGTATTTACGTTGTACTGGTATGGCCGATCGGAAAGACGTCCATGCATTCGCTGGGAGCATGCTGGTTCAATTCCAGCTGCCAGTTTTACGAAGATGATGTATTATGTGGTGTTAACTGATCTAACCTGTGTACTTCTAACGTGTTACTTGAAGTCTTTCGCTTGCCACAGGTGCCTACCAGGAGTGCAATAATCAACGATGTCTCCGTTCCCTTTGCGCAAGATGTAGGCGGGGCAGAGAGCGTCGAATGCAGCACGGTTCTCCACGCGCAGCTTGCGGTAGCGTTTCCGAAGCGATCCAGCCGTCTTTCAGCGACCCGTGTTGTCCATGAGCCCTAGCGCTAGATTCGTCTTCTTGTCCAGCTCCTCGGCAAGCGTCCACAACGTCTGCTTCCAGAGGCGATACGATACGCCATCACGGTCCAGCGGCTGAGCAGGTATTGAGATGTGGGTATCAGACGCTTAACATGATGTTAATGCATGCCTTGAGATCTGCTCCAGCAAATTGCTGCTTTTTGTTTGTTGCTGTGTGCCAAAGTTGCAGGACATATCAATTGTAGAAGTAACCGGCAAGCGTGTGCGCCTCCATGATGGCGCTGCTGCTGTTTGTTGCCACCAGGGCAGTTGGCGTGGAGCTCTCACTTGGTGCTTGGGCCAGTCAAGCTTGCACGTCCCTCTTCTCCTGCATCGCTACCAGCTTCGCCAAGGTCCGCTGCATCGCAGCAATAGAGGACAGCATCTGGATCACAGCCGACGCCAGGATAGCCGTGTCGCCGCCACAGCTCCCACCGAGTTGGACAAAGTTCTCCGTCTCCCAGGCGGCTCGAAGCTGGTGTCCCCACCCGATGCATGTCGCCAGCGTCAACCCGGAGCCGAGAGCGGTGTTGGTGGTGTCGAGGGCGACGTGGAAACGGTAGAGATAGTGTGACGTGTAGCCGGTGGAAGCCTGCTCCTTCGCGACCGCTGCAGACACCTCCTCCAGATGTATGAGCAGCGAAGCCATCACAGCGTCCAGCACAAGATTGTCGACGTTGAGCGTCACGTCGGTGAAGCCACTCACAGTCCTGAAGAGCTGGGTATTGAGCGACAGTAGCTGTACATACTCCAGCGCAGGCAAGACCTCTTGCAGCGTCTGGATCGACGGCGTCGCGCACGGAAGGTGGGGGTAGTTTAGCCAGTCAGCACTTTCCCGACGCTCTGGTCTTCGCGGCTCGTAGTGCCAACGTAGGCAAAAGCCTTCGTCAGCGAGTCCAGCAGCCAGGCCCCGCGCGTCGATATCCACTGGATGGCTAACTTAGGCGACGCGTTCGCGTAGGCAGCTGAGCCGCGTCGCAGAGAATGGCTTGATAGCCCAGCAGTCATGGCCGGCGGCAGCGGTGCGTTAGCCTTCGAAACGCGCTCAGTCACTTAGATGATGTCGTTAATGTATTGGATACATTTGGACGACCGCGCACTCTCTTTGCAGTTGGTTTTTCTTTGGGGCTGGGCTTGTCTTCTAAATTGTTCCAGTACATGATCGCCTCGTCTTGACTGTAGGTTTTCTCCCCTGGAAGCTCAGACGATGCAGCGTGGAGCACCAGGGGAAAGATGTAGCTTGACGGTTCTGACGCCCCCACGAACATCATGCCCAGTGCATGAAACATGCACTGCTCCCAGTGAATGAAACATGCACTGCTCCCAGTGAACTGCTGACTTGTAGATAGAGATCCCCTGGACGACTGATGCCTTGATGCGCGCCACATGTAGGAACAGCTCGCTCGACGAGGCGATGGAGAGTTGGGACTTTCTCGCAATGCAAGTATCTATCGCACGGCCAAACGTGCCACATTAGTGTTAGAACAGCCGAGTCATGCAAACTTTTAAACCCAGATCCAACCCCCGCAACGGCAGTTTCCTGGACTAGAGTGCGCAGATCGCTCAGCGTACAGCCAGGAGCCTCCCCGGTCTGCACACCAGCAAGCAATTCCGCTCGTCGATGGCTGCTGCCATCTTCTCGCGAATCTTGGCGATTCGCTTGCTGTCAGCCGTGTAGTTAGGGTAACGCTCTCGCAATAGGTTTGGCCAAGAGACCGCCACACGCACTCTTTCAAGTTTGCAGGTATTTAGCGAAGGCGGTTAGTAGGGAGTAAAAGCTCTGACTAGGTAGAGCTCCAGGATCCGCTAGCGACTTTGCAATGCACTTTAAAGAGCTCTCGCTCATGTTACCCAGAGCCAAGAAGTCAGCGAAGCACTTCAAGGCTGCCGATTTCTGGCCCGCTGTTCCCTGTGGGACGTCAAGCCCCTTTGCTGCTCGCTGCATCGTGTAGAGTACTCTGGAGTCGGAGCTTTTTCAGCGTAGATGGCTTCTCCGCCAGTCGCTACTCGAACAATGTGATTGGGAAACATCGCGATATTATGAATAAGCTAACATTTACACTTGAAGTTGGTATAGAATAGACACTATCCTGTAATTGGGACCTCGTACCAACATAATTGGGAAAAGTTTGGGAATAGCCATGTTGGGAAAACACTTTCTTAACCTACAATAAGTACACTTTTGCCGAAAAATAGCAACTAATTTACTCAATTTGACTTGAGATGTATTTTTATCAAATCCTACGTTCTCTTCTCAAACAATTAGAGCTCAACAACGGACTCATGGCCTTCCTGGCTACCGAGGGCCGCTTTGGTCCTGACTTGGACCGATACAGACAGGGTGAGCCGGTAAGTCTTCAAGTCTAATTGTACGGAGGAGGCTGAGTTGAGTCTAACACTGGTTTGTCTGTTTAGAATCCATGCACTTACACGCCTGAAGACGACCGAGCTATGCTGCCTGGTGGGGAAAATGTAAGCGGAACCTTTGGCTACCATCGGCTCAAGCAACATGAGAAACCGTCCCATTTCGTGGTTGCGGCCTCCTCTTCGCCTGCGATAGCCGCCACTTTAAAAGCTTTGGAAGAGAATTCACTGCAGCGCATGCGTGATACGAGCGAGCCAACTCCTTGTACCTACGCGCCTACAGTTGAAGGTCAATTTCCTCGAGTCTACACGATGAAGGAGATCTTGGCCGAGCGCAAGCGCAACGCGATTCAGCGAAAACTCGTGAAAAATGAAGACGCGATGACAGCCCAAGAACTGCATCTAGCGTTGGGTCCTGGCAGCTACGATGTGAGCCAAGACGTAAGGAAAATATGTCAATTCAGCGTCTAGTCTTGTGGTTTACATTTATCAGACTGTTGTTTGTGCGTTGCAGACAAACCAAGAAATGGTTGCTACTCCGTTTACCTTCACACACGAGAAGCGACACGGAATTCTGGACAATGCAGCCGCGCTGGGGCGAGCGGGGTGTAGTCCAGGCCCGGCACTTTATCGCGTTGAAAGCAGTACAGCCGTCCCGTCCGCTTCAACAGTTGCAAGTGCCCCGTTCCGATCAAAACATGCCAGTGCATTTGTGACGGTAAGGATCTCATCGCTTGTGAATATTATCATGATAAGGGGCGTATTTTCATTAAACTCTCTTTGTGCTACAGCGTGTGCGCAGTGACAGTCTACTGCATCGACAGCAGAAGAAAGATGCTGCGCTGTACTCGAAGGAGCTAGCAAAATCCTATCAAGAGCTCGGTGCGAGCGTTCAGGTTGCGAACCCTTTGCTCGGAAGTGATGGTGTTGTCACCAACTAACTCGGAACAACTCGTGAACTTTTACTATTATTTTATCCAGCGACTTGGACACCGTCTTGCGTCTCCAGAGCTTCGTGAACAAATCTATCGGCGGTTCGACAAGGTCGGGAGTGCAGTTGAAGCGTATCGACGAGGACCCGGCAGCTATGGATCGCCGTGCCAGTGTACTAGCTCTCATCGAAGAAAATCAACCAGCGACGGTGATATTGTCAAGAAAGACGAGGGCGCTTGCACTGGGCCCGACTGCTTCCAGCAATCTCCATTGCCGTCTATTAGACTCAAACCGAGCACCTCCTTCGGTCTTGTGGCCAGTCGAGACTTGCTGACGTCCATGGTCGCAGCTGGCCATGCCAGCGCGCACACTATCGGACCAGGTGTATACGATGCACATCCGTCCTCGTTCATTGTGCCCACCCACAACCTCGGGTACAAGCAGGAGATGAAGCGAGCGGAGCCCAAATCCAGGCCTCACGGTGCGGGTAGAAGCCAAGCCAAGTCTGCAGACAGTGACGACACGAGGAGACTGAGTCGAAAGGAGATGTGGAATGTCATGAAGCAAGGGCCAACGCTGCCTTCGTAGTATGGATAAACTTTTAGCCTTGCTGCTGGACTCTATCAGCTAGTTCGTCGGAGAATCACAGCCCAGTTCGACTCGTCATAGTAGCTTTCCTCCACCTCGGCGTTGCCTGCAAGTGCCACCAAATTCTCGAGCTCGCCTTGCTTGAACATGTGACAATATCTTTGCACCACCACGCGCTCTTGAGCCTTCAAGCTCGATCTCTCTCCAGCGTTAGCATCGTCCCCTTCCTCGCTCGAATCCTCCTTCGGGGATTCTTCAGCTTGTTCGCTACCTTCTTGACTCGTTCCAACAGCTTCCGTCTCAGTCGAGGATTCTTCAGAGGAAAAGGCGAAGCGCTTGTCCAGATTCCACGGCACCATAAAGTCTTGTCGGCCTTCCTCAAAGCGGCGACGAGACCCCTTCATCTGCTCATGCGCCCACGCGTAAATGATTCCACGGCCTCCAACACGTAGAACACGCAAGAGCTCATTCACTGCTGCCAGTCGGTGGCTGAGTGTGCTGAGATGGTGAAGCACAGCGATCGACAGCGCTGCGTCACACGAGTTCGAGCGCAGCGGAACTGCCAGCGCGTCGCACACCATCGCCTCAAGGCCGCGATCGCGACAGATCTTCACGAGGCGCGAGCTGCGATCCCCACCGACAACGGAGCTCTGAGCCGCGTCCACACACTTCATGTACTTGCCGTTGCCGCACCCGAGATCAGCGATCATAGACCCGCTAGGCAGCGACGACACAAATTCAGCAACTCTAGGCCACGGACTATGGCGAGTGCTGCTGAAGTGTGCCGCTACAGTCTCGTAGAATTCGTGCACATACTGCTGCTCCAGCGCTGTAGGCGCCAAGCTCGTCGTCTCTTCAGCGGCGGATCCCTCTTCATCATCCCTCGCACCCTCCTGGCCATCCCGGTCCGGGGTATCGCAGTACTTGGGGAACGGACACTCACACGGCCCCGACCGGATCTTGCGGAACGTGATGCTCACTCTCCGTTGACGACTCACCTGCTTGCCGTCGATCACGTCAAACGTACGCGGCACAATGGCGTGCTCCCACATGTAGCGACTCGCCCCGCTCATCACCGCCAGCGACCGCGCCGGCAGCAGCACGCCTTCGTTCCGCACCCCGTCTGGGTGTCGGAAATCCATGACCACTTCGCTGCATATACTCAGCGACGCGATGGTGGTCGTGAACGCCGAGTGGGTGTCCAAGTGGAAGGCGATTCCCTGTCCGGGGAGGTACTCGTTCACCGTAATCTGGTCGGGTTTGTCGCCGTCCATGATGCCGCTCTGCTCGATCTTCTCTATAATGGGCTGCAGCACCTCCGGAATGGGCTCCTTCATGGGCTGGTCGGGGTCGCACCGTCGTGTGTCGTAGTTGAACTCGTAGCCAAAGTGCTGCACCTGTCGCGCTCGGATGGTGTTGGCCCAGTGAGCGCCGTTCTCCCGCTCAAAGAACGCGACGCACGCCGCCTCCTGCTCCTTGGTGATGAACTCGCCCTCAAATCGGAGTCCGGGGACTCTCAGTCCCGGGGGGTCAGCACTGCGTTGCACATTGTGCACCCTCAATAGGCGGTCGCGCGCCTCCTGCTCCTTCCGGGGCAGCGCGAACTCCGCGTACATGGGGCGGCGTCCCAGCAGCTCGCACGGCTTCTCGTGCAGCATCTCGCGCAGCTTCTGGGCTGCATCGACGCTAGAAAGCTGCAGCAACACTACGCGACGAGATCCCGTACCGTAGAGCACGCGCTTTACAATGGAATTGTCCGCCAAAGCGCTAGAGGGCGACTCGGTCTGCAGCAACTGCAGCAGGAACGGGACGAGCTCGGGCTCTGCGATGGCCTTGTCCTTGATGCGGCGGCTCATCGTGAGCTTCAGGAAGCTGCTGGGCTGCTCATCGACCACGAAGTCCGCCAGCTGGAGCTGCGCAGCGTCCGCAGAGGCGTCGGCCGAGTCTCCCATGTTTTTGATGCCCGTCGAATGACCATTGATCGGGATTGAGATCGCTTTAGTGACCACTTTACCTCGCTTTAATAAATTGTATACTGAATGTAGCCATGTATACACACGATACATTTGACATGCAACATGATGGTGGCGAGCACCCTGTTCGCTCTTACGGGTGCAGGAAGCGGCGGAGTCGCGTCGAGCGTCTGGTTTCTTCGGGTCGATCCATCGCAGGTTTGTCGTCGTCGTCTTGGCGCTGCCAGACGCACAACTTGCCGTAAAAGTCCGGAGACACGATGGTCGGGTCGAACGGGTGCCAGCGCACGTCGCGCGTGAGGCCGCTGGGCCTCATCGAGAAGATCTCCACCAGGTCGCCGCTGATGCTGTCGTACACGTACACGCGACCGTCAGCTGAGCCCGTGTAGATGTACTTTTGGGCCGTGGAGTGCAGCGGCGAGAAGTAGCAGCGGATGAGCGTCTCGACGACCATGTGGCCGCGGTACGTCATGACGGACTTGTCGTCCGGGTGCTCAATGGGCACCAAGTTGCGACCTGGATACGCCTGATAGCGGTAGTCCCACGTGAACGGCCTGCAGAAGGGCGCCAGCTTGTCGTGGTCGTCCGAGGAGAAACACTTGCGGATATCCCAGAGCTTGGTGGTCTGGTCCTTGGAGTTGGAGATGAAATAGTAGCCGTCATCCCTCGACGAAATGTGCGTAATGCCGTCGGTGTGGCCTGGGAACACGCCCTGGGGCTTCGGGTTGGACTCGGACAGCACGCGACGGTCCCACAACTTGATCAGCGAGTCGTCCGAGCCACTCACGAACACGTTCGTGTGCAGAGGGCCGTCCACGAATGCGATGGCGTTGACATCGTCGTCGTGGCCGACGACGTGGCACATGGGCACGCGGGTCTCCATGTCCATCAGCACGACGCTGCTCTGCGACGTTCCAGCAACGAACTCGGTGCCCGACGCATTAATGTCAATGCACCACACTCCAAAGCGCCCGTACCGACTCATCCGCATAGCGTGGCTGTCACCCCTCCCTCGGGTCGGACGTGCGAGGGGGAAGACACACTCCTTCCCATCCTCGTCAAAGTCCGTGCTCACCATTCTCACGTTGCTGTTGATGGTCGAGTACATGACGTTCTTGTCGTCGGGCGTGAACTTGGCGTCCGTCACCGTCCAACTGACGTCACGCACGGGCAAGAACGCCGCACGCGTCCAGTCAATGGTGTCGTAGAGCATGATCTCTCCACGCTGGCCCGCCGTGAGGAACCTCGAGCCGGTGCTGTTGAACCCACCGCAGTACAGGCGGTCGCGCACCGTGTCGACAACGCGGCAATGCTTGTTCTCCTGGAAGGGCATGAAGGTTTCCTGCAGCTTGATGAGCTGCGCCTTGGACGACGCGCCCACCTGCTCGCGGTGGCACAAGCTGCGGAACAGGAGCTGCTTGCGACCGGGCGAGCCCGCCGCCGAATCATCGTTGTAGCCGCGCAGCTGGTGGGCGATGCGCTCAAGCGGCAGCAACTCGCGCTGCTTCTTCTCGAACTCGGAGCGACGGAAGGCGCGCGGCGCGTACGCCTCGCCGTCGAACACCTTGTCCAGCTTGGCGCGCTCGGCCGACGAGAGCACGGGGGAGCCGTCGTCGTCCTCGAAGGTCAGGGAGGCGGACTCGCCGTCGTACTCGGGCGTCCAGTCGCTGTCCTCGCCGTCGTCGTCCTCCGATTCCACCCAGCGCAGCAGCGACGACATCATTCCGCTCCAAGTGAGCTCCTCGAAGGAAGATTTTCTTCGTCTGTGTCTGTTGGCTGCTTGGGCTGCATAATCAGAAATTGGTGTCTGCATAGTCTCGGGCTCTGATTGGTCGAGCCAAATGATATTTCGTACTTAAGCTAGAGCAACATATTGTACACAAAGCAATATCCTTCTTCAAGCTCGGACAGCGAGCAGCAGCAGCAATGGGGGGACGGAAGCACACGTCGCGCTTGGTGTTCGCCATCTTCTTCTTCATCGGCATCGGGTCGTCGCTGCCGTGGAATGTGTTCATCACGGCGCAGGCCTACTTCCAGCGCCGGCTGGCGGGCACCTCGTACGAGGACTCGTTCCTCAACTGGTTCAGCATGGCCTTCAACGTGAGCACGCTCATGACGATGCTCATCCGCACGGCCGTCATCGCGGAGCGCATGGCGGGGGCCGTGCGCACCGTCTTCTTCTCGCTCATCGTCATCATGGGCGTCATCTTCGTGCACTGCGCCTGGACGCGCATGCCCGAGTTCGACGGTGCGTTGCTGTATCAAGCACATTGACACAAATGATACAATTGTCAAGAACTCAATGTTGTGTATTCCTTTAGGCTACTCGTTCTTCCACACGACCATGATGAGCATATTGCTGGTGGCGTGTGCGTCGACGCTGATGCAGGAGGGACTGCTCCGCATTGTGGCGACGTTCCCGCCGCAGTACACGCAGGCGGTGGTGAGTGGGCAGAGCTTTGCTGGACTGGCAGTCTCGCTGTCGAATTTCATCATTCTGTGGGCGGGTGAGGACGATACGAGGCTGTTTCGCGGTTTACATGCGAACGCAGACCTGTGCGCGTTCCTGTATTTCGTGCTCGTGTTCATCACGCTCGTACTGTGTCTGCTGGCATTCGCAGTTTTGACGCGGATGGCGCTGTTCCGCCATTACCAGAGCGTCGACCATCCAGGCCACCACCAGAAGGAGTACTTCGACGACGCGTCGAGTGAGGCAGAGACTGTGGACACACTGGATCCGTCACCACGGAAGCGATTGCTCGACGAGGAGGACGGCGGTGAAGCAGTTGGGGAGGGCAAGGTGGACATGATGGAGGTCGCGTTCAAGATCCGAGCCTACGCAGCCGCGACGTTCTTCATCTTCATCGTGACGCTGGGCGTCTTCCCAGGCATCACGTCGGCGATCAAGTCCGTGCATCCAGACAAGGGCCTTTTCTTCGACAAGCTGTTCACGCCGTTCACGCTCATCCTGTTCAACACGTCGGACTTCGTGGCGCGTCTGTCCGCGTCGTGGTGGCCCGAGCTGGGCCAGAAGAAGGTGCTTCTGGCCAGCTTGGCTCGACTGGTCTTCTTCCCATTGCTTATGCTGTGCAACCTGCAGAACAAGTCGCACGAGGTCATCACGACGGTGCTCTTCCGCAGCGACGTTCTGGCCATGCTGTTCATGGCCGGCTGCGCCTTCTCCAACGGACTGTTGTGCACGTTGGCGTTCATGGAGTACCCCGATCTCCTCCGCAAGAACGCGGAGAAGGAATTGGGCGGCAGCATCATCTTCTTCGTGCTGTCGATCGGCCTCACTGCCGGCTCGCTCATGAGCTTTGTTCTGCGCGCCATGTTGAAGCCATAAGCCTAAAATTTGCACTCATGGCTACACAAAACTAAAGACTAAAAATTACGTGTACCCAAAAAATACATGTACGAACGACGATCCAGTGGCGATCATGGCGTCAAAGCTTGAGTACTTGCAGCGGTACATGTCTGGCGGCGGCGACGGTAGGCCCGCAATGCCCCTCTCCATCACCCCCCCATGTACCTAAGATAGCCGCGCACGTACTGACACTGTTTTACCCGCTGCTTTAGACGCTGCCGACGGTGAGAAGCGGAAGAAGAAGAAGGTCAAAAAGTCCAAGAAAGCATCGAAATCTTCCGCTCTGGGCACGCGCGTGGTGGACGCGGACGACGCGTGGGAGCAGTCGGCCCCCACCCGCGAAGATATTGAGAAGAAGTGGGAGCTGGATGCTGCGGAGGACGAGCAGCCGTTGGTGGTGGCGGCGGACGGCGAGGAGCTCGTGGACCCGCAGGATCTGCCCGTCTACGTGGACTCGGACAAGTATCTGGACGAGTTCAGGGGCCGCAAGCGGTCGAAGAAGGAGGATAAAGATGGAGACTTGTCGCCACCTCGGAAGAAGTCGGGGAGGGGACGTCGCAGAGGCGACGACAGCGATGACGATACGTCACCCCCAAGACGGAGGAAGGAGGACGCCTCCCCGCCTCGGAGACGCGAGGGCAGTGAGCGGATAGCAACAAGGAGAAAGAGGAGGGACAGTGATGCGAATGCAGAGGATGCATCACCTCCGAGACGTCAGAAACGTGAAGAATCCCGGGGAAGGGCTGGAGACGCCTCTCCACCGCGACGATCGCGCGGTGGACGTGATGACGATGCATCTCCACCTCGTCGGCGTGCTCTGGAGGACTCATCGCGTAGTAGATGCCGGGACGATGAAGATGATGTATCTCCTCCTCGTCGAAGCAACGCGCGCTCATTGAGAGGTAGACGCGAAGCTGATGACGATGCATCACCCCCTCGCCGCAAAACTGGATCGCCGCGGCGTACGCGCAAAGAAGACAGTGACGATGCCTCTCCTCCTCGCCGTGGTGTGAAGAAGGAAAAGGACTCTCCAGTGGTCGAACGCCAGCGCAAGTCTTCGGTGAAAGAAGACGATGCTTCACCTCCAAGAAGGTCTCGTCGAGATGAAGCAGATTCGAGTAGAGGTGGCCGAAAGCGCCGCCAGTCACCCTCTCGTTCACCTGCTGCGCCCGACCGGCAGCGTCGCGTTGATTCTCTCGGTCGAGATATCCCCGCACCCTCCAGTCGCAGCGGCAAACGCTCGCTATCAGCTTCTAGAAATGAAGCCTCCAGTGGGCGTCGTGATAGAAGACGGAGCAGAAGCAACAGTCGACGTCATGGCAGAGATCGCGACGCGAGTTCTTCTCCTGCAAGAAGAAGAGAGCGAAGAAGTCGCAGTCGATCTCCTCGCTCCCGTCGTCGCCGTGATAGTCGGTCGCCCTCGGTGCGACGCCAACGTACGAGATGGGGATCACCTCGCCGTCGTAGTCGAAGTGGCAGCCGTGGCAGACGGCGTTCGCCTCGCCGCTCTCGTTCTCGATCCCATAGCCCAAAGAAAAAGGAGGTGCAACCCAGCCCTGACAAGGCCAAGAAGGAGCCCAAAGCCACGCCCAGCGACGCAAAGGAAGAGAAGAAGGCAGGTTTGTTCACTGCCGCTGAGTTCGAGCATCAGCGCAAGATTGCTGCCAAGCGCAAAGATGTCTTGCGGGGTGTCGATGCAGCGGAAATGGGCGCCAATGCCGAGACGGTGTATCGCGACAAGCGCGGTCGTAAGCTGGACATGCTCAACGAGCTGGTTCGGCAGCAGGAAATCTTGGACGGCAAGCGCAAGCGCGAGGAGCGTGAAGAGTACGAGTGGGGGACAGGCGAGGTGCAGAAGCGTGAGCGGAAGTCCCAGCAAGAGCTGCTGGAGGAGATGAAGAAGACGCCATTCGCCCGCCATGAGGACGACGAAGAGCTGGAACGCAAACGTCGCGAGCGCGTGCGTGCTTTCGACCCTATCAACAGCAAAATCTTCCAGGAGGACCCGCTGGCTGAAGGCAAGAGCAAGAGCAAGAAGAAGAGCAAGAAGGACAAGAAGAAGGCCAGCAAGACAAAGCCCAAGTACGCCGGCCCGCCTGCCCCACCCAACCGCTTCGGAATCGCACCAGGCTACCGCTGGGATGGCGTCGTGCGCGGAACGAACTGGGAGGAGAAGATAATGATGCGGCAGAACGCCAACGCGGCCGTCAGCGAAGAAGCCTACAAGTACGCCGTTGCAGACATGTAATGGGAAGACATATCCATGGATTTTGCTTAGTTACTTTATGGAACTTGTGCGTGCAAGTGTGTGTGGTGTCGGTCCTTGGACCAACGGTGCTGTTACTGACGTCGCCTATGCCAGGTTGTACTCCTTGTAGAGCTCGATCACGCGCTCCACGTCGCGCTTGCAGCCCAGGAAGATGGGCGAGCGCTGGTGGATGTCGGTGGGGACGAGGTCCAGGATCCGCTCCGTGCCGGTCGTGGACATGCCGCCGGCCTGCTCCATGATGAACGACATGGGGTTGCACTCGTAGAGCAGACGCAGCTTGCCGTCCTTGCTCTTGCTGCTGCCCGGGTAGAGGTAGATGCCTCCGTACAGGATGGTACGGTGGATGTCGGACACCATACTGCCGACGTAACGCGCGGCGTACGGCTTGGGCTTGGTCTTGCACTCGTCCACGAAGGCCTTGGTGGCGCGGTCCCAGTGCGCGTAGTTGCCCTCGTTGCACGAGTAGATGGTCTTGGGCTCCTCCGGGATGCGGATGTCCTTCTGCGACAGGATGAAGGCTCCGATCGTCGGGTCCAGCGTGAAGCAGTGCACGCCCTTGCCCCACGTCAGCACGAGCTGCGTCGAGCTACCGTACATGCAGTAGCCGGCCGACACCAGCTTGCTGCCAGGCTGCAGGATGTCCTTGTATCTGCGATATAACACCCCAAAAGTCAGCACATTATGTCTCAACATAATGGTAACAACAGTTGCAGCTTACCCGCCCTCGGACGTGGCGTCGCGCTGGTAGATGGCGAAGATGGTGCCCGTGGACACGTTGCAGTCAATGTTGGACGAGCCGTCGAGCGGGTCGAAGGCGATGCAGTACTTGGTGCCGCCCGTCTCGTGGTCCACAATGATGGGCTTCTCCTCCTCCTCCGAGACCATGACCTCGATCTTGGTCGAGAACTTGAGCGAGTTGACGAAGATATCGTTGGCCAGCACGTCCAGCTTCTTGACCTGGTCGCCCGTCGAGTTCTCCGAGCCGTCGAGCCCGTAGAGGCCCGTCAAGCCGGCGCGACGCACCGAGCTGGCGATGACCTTGCAGGCCAGCTCGATGGACGTGAAGAGCACGCTTAGGTCGCTGTTGCCCTGGATCTCCTTCTCGGCCAGGATGAAGCGCGAGAGCGTGATGGGGTTCGAGTGGTCCACTTGGGCGGCCATGCTGACGTATGGATGCGACGAGGCGGAGCGACGGAGGAGCGCTGTGGAGAGTGTGTGCGATCGCCGGAGCAGATTCGAGAATGGCATGAACAGCCGTGTGGGCTGCCGAACCTGCGGTGGTGGCGGGCGAGTTGAAGTGGAGGGCGAAGTGAGACGTGTGACGTCCTGCGTGTCATGCAGCCATTTCTGAAAAGCGTTAAAATAGGACAAAAGTCCGAATTGGACCCCGAAATTAGGGAGAAATACCGAAATGGAGAGCACAATGAGGATATTGGCCTAGATTAAGGCGCAACAGATGGCACAAGTACGTGGCGAGACAGATGATGGAGATCCCATTGAGGTTCTTACGACCGAGTGCTATCCTGGTATCCTACTACTTAGTGCTGCTGGCCATACTGCTTGTAGAGCTCGATCACGCGCTGGACGTCGCGCTTGCAGCCCAGGAAGATCGGCGAGCGCTGGTGGATGTCCGTCTGCGGAATGAACAAGAAATGAACAAGAGGTTTGTTAGCTTTTCACCTGTTGATGTGCTGCACCAATTCCGTCGATCGGACGTACGGGGCACAAGTCCAGGACGCGCTCGGTGCCGGTCGTGGACATGCCGCCAGCCTGCTCCATGATGAAGGACATGGGGTTGCCCTCGTACAGGAGGCGCAGCTTGCCCTCTTTGTTCTGTTGCGGGTGTGAGGCGAGTGGTTAAATTACCGAGGCCATGTTGGAGAGGGTTGACCTAACTGACGGTGCCTGCTTACCTTGTCCGTGCCTGGATACATGTAGATGCCGCCGTAGAGGATGGTGCGGTGGATGTCCGAGACCATGCTGCCGACGTATCGGGCGTTGTACGGCGTCGGCTTGTTCTTGCATTCGTCCACGAACGCCTTGCTGGCTTTGTCCCAGTGGGCGTAGTGGCCTTCGTTGACCGAGTAGATCTGCGCAGGATTCACGGCGAGTGAGTCACGGTCCAAGATACTCCGACAAAGGCTTAGCTGGAATTGTGATTCGCGCTTACCGTCTTGGGGTTCTCGGGGATCTTCATGTTCTCGTTGGACAAGATGAAGGCCCCGACGGTTGGGTCGAGGGTGAAGCAGTGCACGCCCCTGCCCCAGGTCAGCACGAGCTGCGTGGAGCTGCCGTACATGCAGTAGCCTGCCGCGACGAGCTGGTTGCCGGGCTGAAGGATGTCCTTGTAGCTGCAATATACAACAAGGACGACTCTCAATCACAGCTCAAGACGACACGCAAGCACTCCCATCTTACCCGCCCTTGAGCGCACGATCGCGGTGGTAGATGCCGAAGATGGTGCCGGTCGAGACGTTGCAGTCGATGTTCGAGGAGCCGTCAAGAGGGTCGAAGGCGATGCAGTACTTGGCTGACAACATACAGGCAACAGGTTAGGTGAGTCCCTGTAGCAGTCTGTGAACACTGAAGCGGTGTTAGCCACTTACTGCCGTCGCTCGAGATGTTGTCCACGCAGACAGGCTCGACTTCCTCTTCCGAGACCATGACCTCGATCTTGGTCGAGAACTGCATCACACCAGCACAATGTGACAGGTCAGCACCCGCTGATAATTTCTATCAGCATTCAGAGTACCGGTACGCACCTTCAACGAGTTGATGAAGACCTCGTTGGCCAGCACGTCCATCTTCTTCACTTGGTCGCCCGTGGCGTTCTCCGAGCCGTCCAGGCCGTAGAGCCCAGTCAAGCCGGCGCGACGCACCGAGCTGGCGATGACCTTGCAGGCCAACTCGATCGACGAGAAGAGCACGCTCAGGTCGGCGTTGCCCTGGATCTCCTTCTCCGCCAGGATGAAGCGGTTGAGCGTGATGGGGTTCGAGTGGTCGACCTCAGTAGCCATGGTGAAGACGGAGGCGGCGAAGGTGAAGAGAGTGTGTGTTGCAGCGCGAAATGCGGAATGGCTATTGAAGGCGAGGGCCGATAGCGCTCAACTCCACCCGGTGACGTTGTTTTGTCAGGGGTCGAGATATCCACCGCAGCAGCGACACTCGTGAAGGGTGACAGGGAGGATGGAGACGTGCTGGAGGATTGCCACGATGAGGTAAACTGCAACCGCTACGCAAGAAGCTTGGGCGATGGCACATAAACATCGGAAAGTGGCGCATCATCGGAAGTGACGGACTCGGACTCAGATCGACTTTGCCAGTAAACTTTTTTAAACGTTCACGAAGGTCTGCTTCAACGTGCCTAGCGAGCGGTGCGAGACTACACTGTAGCTGTCAAAATCAGCACGGTACCTTAATTGTCCTTGCTGTCGTTCTGGTGTTACAACAATTTCGCGTCACTGCTGTTCTCACTCAAGCACGCTAAAGATTCAAGGCATCCATCCACCCGCAGTCCAAGCAACAGAGGGAGAACGAGAGCTACCGCTGCGTGCATGTTATTGTTTTCCTTTTTTCTTGTTTTTTGTTTGTTTTTTTATTTCTACTCGTAGCTCACGTCCAGAGCAGCTCAGCCAAAAGCCGGGGGAAACAGTCTGCATCGCATTGCACCAAGCAAGCAGCACAGCGCCGACCACAACATCCAGGCGAGCTCCAGATCCGTCCACGCACATCTGTCTTGTTGCGGGGAGGACCGACCGACGACAACCTACCTAAGCCAAAGCAAAGCAAGCTCTGCTTACAGCTTGTTCATCGAGGCAATGTCCACCGACTGCACGTAGTCCTCGAAGCCCTCGATGGCCTCCGTGATGTCGTCCAGCAGCACGAGGTCGTCGATGATGACGCACTGCACGAGCAGCTTCTTGATGCCGAAGGCCACGGGCACCAGCTTGTGGCCCTCGCCCCAGGTCAGGCCCTCGACGGGCAGCGCCTTAATCTTGGCGGCCAGCTCCTCGAGGTCCGTCTCGGCCTCCCAGGGCTTCACCTCGATGACGACCTGCGAGCGCTCCACGGGCTTCTTCTTCTCCTTCTTGGCAGCCTTGGCGGCCTCGGCGCGCTTGGCGGCCAGAGCCTTGGCGGCCTCGTCGTCCTCCTCGTCGTCGTCGCCGAACAGGTCGTCGTCGTCGTCATCCTCGTCCTCGTCCTTGGCGGGGGCGGCGGCCTTCTTGGCGGGGGCAGCGGCCTTAGGGGCGGCGGCGGCCTTCTTGGTCACCAGGATGGCGCGCAGGCCCAGCTTGGCGGCCGCGTGCACGTACCAGCGGTAGACGTTGGCGTACTTGGCGGCATCGGGCACGGCCGAGAACTGCTGGAACAGGGCGGCGTCGGCCGAGCTGAACTGGTAGCCCTCCACGTAGCTGCGGTTGGTCAGGAAGCCGTTGAGCTTCTTGAGGCCGGCGTCCGTGTCCAGGTTGTCGAAGGTGATGCCCATGGTTGCTTTACTTTGGTGGTTGGCTTGTGCTGCTGCGTGCGGATCCTTTGTCGCTTGGGGGAGCTTTTGGGCGCCCTTGGCTGGCCAGGAGCGCCGGCCAAGGAGGGTAGGGGATTATGGACAGAGAGGTTGTACGCATACTGGAAGCAAGTGTGCGGAGCGGATCTTTGCGCCCTCTATTCGGAGCAGATCTTGAACGATGGAGTGAAGTTTTTCAACATGGGAATTTTTTAGGTAAAATGTTGGAACGCCCATGTTGTGTAGGCAGCGCTGTACTGTCGATTTATGGCAATGCAGTTGCAGTAGTGGTCGGTCGTGCATGGGTATGAATAGCAGCACTAAATATTTGTTTTCTGGTCTGATGCAAATGCGATTCTGGACCTGTAGTGTGTCGTTCGCTGTTGTGGTCCGTTGCAGCGTATCACTCTTCATCGTGGTGTTGCCATAAATTGCTCTCCAATTGCCTTACCTGGTTGTTGGCTATTGAAAAGCAGATAGTGCAAGCATAAGATGTCAAGTCTGCCAACCTAATAATACACGCAACACAGTACAGTCCACTGCTTACGAGTACTTTCATCTCTGACTCGGAGGAGGTCCTCCAGCGCAACCGATTGCAACACTGCGATAGAGTTTCACCCATAATAATGCCAGGATCAACACAAAAGCTGCACCGAATCGCCACTGCGAGCCTGACGCATGTGGATGTGATGCTCGGGTCCCTCACTGCGACATCGGAAGAATTCGCGTACTCATTGGTGGCGAAGGCCGAGCAACAAGGAGCGACCGTCACCTTCCAGTCGCTGGACAACTTCAACCCAGACCACCTCGTTGGGCCAAGTAGCCCGTACCGATCACCCTCCCGAGTGCTGGTCTTCGTGTTATCAACTCACATGGCCGGCAAACCAGCTTCGACTGCCGAGGCGTTCTTGCTGTGGCTTCAGCAGTCTCCACAGTCCATTTGTTCCCTGCAAGGAACCGTTCGGGAATCTGCAGTGGAGCCAAGTACTACTGAGGCGTGTGCACCGACCGCTATCTCTCAGTCAAGTTCGAGTCCACGGAAACATCGGATAACTTCTGTGCCGACGACTGCAGCAGAGTTGCAGGCTCAACCCCCGACGAGGCCTGCGTCTAAACCGTCCATGGTCGTAAACTGGCGCTACCCGTTCGGTGGCAGCGACAACTCGTTAAATCGCGGTGACGGTCCTTTGAGCGGTATCCAGTATACGGTATTCGGGGTGGGGAACTCGATCTACCGCACGTTCAACGCCACGGCCAAGTACGTCGACACGAGGCTTTACGAGCTTGGCGCTCTGAAGGTTTTCCCGCTTGGTCTGGGCGACGCGTCGAAGTGGATCGACGTCACCTTTATGAAATGGGAGAAACAACTCTTGCAACTCGTTTCGGCGCCATCAAACAGCTCAACTACCTCGAATACCAGCAACGATAGTCGTACGCTCGATGCTGGCCAAGAGATCACCCTTGGCCCAACACCCGCAGATATTTTGACCGGCCATCTATGCTCGAAGAAGCCGTCGTTTACGAGGTCTCACAGCTTCACTAACATGATTCGAAGGCGACGCAGCGCTTTGGAGCCTAGCAAACCAGCAGTGATGCCTCCGCTAAAACCACACCTAGAACAAACCAAACCAAACCAAACCAGGGCCTGTTCAAACCAAACCAAAATTACCGGCAAACCAGGTTTGAATCGGTTTCATGGTTTGAACCCGTTTCATTTTGTAACTCCAAACCAAGCTGGCAGTTTTCACGAACCACCTCGCAGGTTTGAACCCGAGGCTACTCGCTCTCTGGCGACAGGGATCACTGCGGCTTTTACAAAAGACGAAGCCGATACCTCGTGTTCACTCACTAGGAATGTTTCGACCTTCAACAGCGATCGCCGCGCATGAAGAGGAGAGCGAGGTCAACCCATTGCGGGAGGCAGGCGTAGCTGTTCGTGGCCCAGAAGATTTCGAGGATCAAGCGCTGCTCGCGAGTAGTGTACAACGGCGCCAGCTTTTTGTTCAAGAACAAGTCACGCTCAGCAATGCAGTGGTCGTCGCAGAGCTTGGTAGAGTTTTGCAGGACTCGCAAGTTCGAAACGATGAAAAGCTACTTGAGATTGCTCAATATACTCACGATCATGTCATTAGCACCGCTGCGGACACGGAAAATCGTTTGGGTTGCCGCATTCGTGACTATCTGGATGCCATTGCTGCGCATCACGAAGCCTCTGTGAAAGAGCAAATTGAACGCCAAGCACTGGATGTTGATAAGCGTTTCAACTCCATTGTACAAGACGTTCATGAGCGTGTTCACGCCTCTGCTGCTGATGCTGTTGGTTCTCTAGCTAACGACCTGGAGGATCAGATCAATAGCAGGTTATCGAGCATGGATACGACCATCAACGCGCGTGCTACTACGCATGCAGTCGCCTGTGAGGAGCGACTTCAAACAGCAAGTTCAAGAGGACTTCGAAGCTGCCGCAGACCTACAGTCAGACTGGATCGAGAAGCGACTCAATGCTAAGCTTGATGCAGCAAGGAAAGCAGCTGAAGCTGAACAAGAAACCAACTTGCGAGCTTGTGAGATTCTTTATGAAGAAAAAGCGAAAGAAATCGACAAGAAAAATGCTGAATTGGCGCTGATTCATGCTGGAACGATTGAGCAGAGGCTTCAAAAGAAATTGGATGAAGCTCTGCAATCGTTCCAGCGTCAGACACAACAGCACATTGACACCCGCTTCATGGAGAGCATAGTGCAGTTGGAACAAACCCAACAATCTACTCAAGGTCAACTCACTGCGACGATGATCGCGAATGTGTCGTCTGTAGAAGAAAAACTGCAACATCAGCTTCGGGAATCGCAGGCAATTAGCGCGGAGAAGATTGATCGGCTCGGTCAAGAACTTCGGGAGGTCAAGCAAGCTGCTGCAGAAGATAAAGTCCGGTTAAGTGAGCGTATTTCGAAACTGGAGTCTAGATCAAAGTTGCTGAGAGGTGTAACTACGCGCCGAGATGCTGCCGCCATTTTGCAAGCTCCCCTCTGTGCCTCAAACGATTTTAGTCGTCAAAAGAATGGAGTCACTGATTCGGCGAAAACGGAGTCAGCAACTTCCGCTATGGACAAACCGGTACACAATAGAGCGCTCCCTGCACCTTCAAGCGAACGACAAGCGTCTGAAGACAATCAAGCCGATCTGTTGACAGAAGCAACACCTGGCGAACGTACTGCGGTTTTGGCAGCGCTGGCTCAGCTCAATAGCGGTATTGCCCAGCTCCTAGCAAAAGCCGAACCGGCACGTGCGGTCAAGAAGCCAGCCATCTCGAAACCCGCTTCATGTCATGACAAAACAACTTTTTCACGTCGTCACCGCCAAAGCGGGAGTGGGTTAAAAGAGCGTGGCTACAACACAAATCAAGACAAGGAAGCAGGAATCCGAGACGTTGCGGCTCTAGCGCAAGCACGGATCGCAGCAACAAAGCAAGTAGAGCAACGCGTGTTGCAGCGAGAACGGGAGTTGCGAAGTACAACTATGCGCTCTGTGCCTCGAAGCAGCAAATGATCCTTGAAGAAGCTTGCTTTTTTTGCTAGCCATATTGTATCATCAAGATATACTAATTTGAACATTCTGTAGCGTTCCGCTCCCAAATGCTCGAGTATTGCGTCAAAATGCTCATGCAACCTGGCGATTCTATAATGACCCTTTGCTATCGACTTAAGCGTAGATGCCAGCAATTTAGAGGAATGCAATGTATTTGAGTGGCTGTTACCCTACATGTTTAATCGCTATCGAATACGCACGACGCCATCTCACTCTCCCATTCCGCAGAGAATGGTGCGTCAATCGCTTGAGAACTGAGAGCCACGAGGACATTTGCTGGGATCGATTCCTTCACCTCGGCGTCTGACAGTCTCTTGCAAGTGGCAACATCAACGAACCTGCGGTTCCTGTTGAGAAACGAGCACATGTCGATGTTGTGCTTCGCGATGCTTGTACGATGACTTGTAACCAGCATTCCTGTGATTCCAAAATCTCGTTCAATCTGTGCGGAGGAACACGGGATCGCAAATAAAACCCGCGCTGCAATAGGCAAGATGCGATAGTTGTTCTCGAGATGCTGCCGCTTCCAGTACGCGAGAACTGACTCAGGTTTCGACTCAACGACCTGAAGCCTGCTTGGGTCGGTTAGCCATCTGTCAAGCTCTTCATCGACTCGAGCTTCATGGAAATCACGCTGGACTACTGTCACCACCTCTTCCTCAGTAAACGCCAAGAGCTCCTCAGAAAAAACTGTGTGCTGCTGCAGACTTGGTAGTTCCAGCATCGACGCAAACGGGTGCTGTGAAGGTGCCGTGGGCTGAATAGTCGCAGAACCAGCTTTCGAAATTTTAACCATCAGTGCTCGCAGACGATTCATCACGGCTTCCTTCACGGATGCAACATTGCGCGCCACGCTTTGCTCGTCTAAGCGGAGATAGGGGTGCTTCGGGTCGATAACTAGCTGCTCATTGCACAGCTTGACGATCGTCGCTAGATTTCTGTCTTGATTCTTGGATGAAGGATGCAACAGCATCTGCATCTCTGGTATATATGCCGTCTGACGAAAGCGCGCTGGGTCCGTGTACCGCACGAAAAAGTTCTTGTGAAACGCTGTTGCGAGCAGAGCACGTGTAGCCTTCGTGAGATCAACCAGGCACCGCACTTGATAGTACAGTGGAGGCTCGGTAGGCAATCGAACTCTGTCCCGGATGGGCTGTGTCTCGTCCAAGACAGTCTGGCGAAGTCGATAAAGAGACAAAAGCACATCAACTTGGTTTGCGTCTTCCTTTTGGCTTTTGATGTTGAGAGCAGCAATTGGGTTGAGTAACCCATATAGTTGAATAAGGGTCTCCTTGTCGTCTGCAATCGGTAAACCCTCGGGTATATCGTCTCGGTCACGAATGGCTTTGTCGGTACGCTCCTGAAACCAGTCTTCAAGTTGATCCCATTTTGCTAGAAGACGCTTGATAACCTTTTCCAACCCCATAAATCGGTGCTCTTTGTGTTCAATCAGCTGGGTAGAGCCCCCATCGTTCGCCATTTCACAAAGCTCAGCAAAGAGGCTCCCCATAGTTGCGTTGGACCGGATTGCGAACGTAGTGCGCTTGATACGAGCCAGTAGATCGGTACCCTCGGGGTTCTTGGACTTTGGGCGTTGCGAAACAATGCCGAATGCCATTTTCGTCGCTGCGTTTGTAAGATGCGGCATGCACCATTCCCATTGGAGACCAAGACCTGTCTTCATCATCCACTTGACGTCCGGACCAGCGTCGCTCGTTGACGCGTAGAGATCCTTGTTCGCGAGACCGAAGTCCTTAAGCAGCTCGAGGACCCATCGCTTGAACGGCTCGCGATTCCCCTCGCTTCTCTCGCCGTACATGGGTTCATAATGACGAGTACCTAGCAGGATCGACTGGAACTTCCACTCATGGTCGATAAAGTAGAGACGAAGGCCAACGTATTTGGTCGACTTCTGCGTCTTCGACGACAGGAAATCACACACAACTGTGTACACCGGCACACCGACAAGTCTGGAGCGATCAATGTACGCGCAGGCCGCGCTTCTGGCACTTGAATACAGCTCGGCTATCGCCCGGACCACCGTCTGATGGTTAACTGTGACTCGATATTCTCCGCAGAGAGTCAAATCAGCAAGCAGTTCAGATTCTTCATATTCCCCAATTCGAAAAGGGAGGTTGTTATTCACCACCCGCATGGTTTCCAGAAGTAAAGTCATTCGGCGACTGTCGTCTCCATTAGAAATCGCACTTCGGATGCGTTCAAGTTGCTCGGCACGGTCCCGCTTCCTCTTACTCTCTGCTGTCACTTTGGCTGCAGATAGCAAATGCTCTTCACTGAGATGCTTCGTAGCCTTGGACGTATTACCAAAAAGCTGGATAAACCTGTTCTGGCGGCGACATTCACGGCTGCCTTGGCAAATCCAACCAACGTACTCCTTATCATCCAGCGTTGCAGTAACACGAACACCCCAATCCAGTATAATGGAGCGCTCTCCCCGCCGTTTTGGTACGACTGTGAAGCCATTGGGAGGTACGTAGTCTCGAATAGCTTGGGTTACATGTGCTGGGACTGGAATCGTAGCTCCCGAAGTAGACGACGTAGTGACGGCAGCTACACCAGGCACCGGCTGACCCGTAGTCGGAATAGTGACGGCACCTACAGCAGGTACAGGCTGACCCGTAGTCGACAAAGTGACGGCAGCTCCAGCAGGCACATGTTCACCCTCTAACCCGTTGTGCGATACTGATGCCGGGGTGGTAGCGGCAGGCTCGACACGAAGTTGAGCGTTCTGCCCAACCTGCTGGGCTAGAGCGGGTCTTCTATTACTGCGGAGCTCTATCGCCATCAACCCCGAAAGGCGACCGTCGCTATTACAGCGACGAAGCCCAGTTGAATCCGGAATGGCTGCTGGAGAGGATGGGGGGGGGCTTGCGCAGGAACTTGAGCAGGTACTTGAGCAGGTAAAGCTAGTCAGCACTTGATCTTGGTTGCTGCAAATCGAACGACTGGAGTGTGGAGGCTTGATCTAGCGCTTTAGGACCTTGGAAGTGAGCGTGTCGTACTGTGAGCGACGGAGCAAACTCTAGAATGAGGGGAGCTCGGACAAACAAACATATGCAGCCATTTTCAAAGGGGTTCTTGAGAAAATCGTATCTTTTCTAAGGGTGCGGCGTTTGAGGAAAGGCTGCGATCGTACCCACGCAGCCAAGAAAGCCACGGCACTCGTTTCAAAATGCCAAGTATCTCCGAACCTAAACGGCGTGTAACTCCGAACCTTCCGCTGTGGTTTGAAAGCTGGAAACTTCTGGCCCCGAACCCATGCGATCGGTAATTTTGGTTCGAGATTCCTGGTAATTTACCAGCAAACCAATTTCTTGCACGTTTCATGGTTTGGTTTGTTCAAGGTGTGGCTAAAACGATAAAAAAGAAAACGTTTCGGTTTGGTGCCATTCTGGTATATCGTATTTTGAGGACATAATTATTCACCCCCGTTTCCCAATACTTTTCGATTCGCAGTTTTACGTATATTTGTCGTTGGTTTAGCAGCGTTCTCCGCCTGAGCTTAATTCAGATAGGTATAAATGGCCATGCGTAATATTTCGCGCGACAAACGCTCTAGTTTTTTTGTTTGACTTCATCACGCTGTGAAGGTACCTAAAGCACCATATATTATATACGTAAGTATTTATTAAAATTTACTATATTATTTTGTTGGTTGCCACGACAGGGTACAAGACTCGATGCCAAAAAGATGAAGCCTTGGTGCTGTGAAGCGTGAGGTGCCGTTACCGACTATCAATAGGCTCGAACCGAGCCTCGATCCCCGAGTGCCAACTCCGCAGTCCCAAATTGTTGCTTCCCACGCAGGATAACCTTACCGCGTCGCTACATAGTTGCGAGATCTACTGTGTTCCTTCGCTTTCCAGAAAGAACAAAAATGTTGAATGCGTCTGAAGTGTCTCCAAGACTGGCAAGCGGAGAGCTCGGGGTCAGCGAGACGAAGCTTCCAAGGCAAAATCGACGGAGCTCTCACCGACTATCGATCACCAATTGGCGAACCAACAGCATTTCAGAAGGCAGCATCACCCACGTCGACGTGTTCTTAGGCTCCCTCACCGCGACGTCAGAGCAGCTCGCATCTTCCATCGCGGAGAATGCCAAACAACGTGGCGCGGAGGTGACTATGAGGTCGTTGGCATGCTTCGTTCCGGATCAATACGTCGACCCAAGCTCAATTTACCGCGCATCATCACGCCTCACGGTCTTCGTGGTGTCCACCCACGCTGCTGGGAAGCCGTCTGCAAACGCTGAGAGCTTTATACAGTGGCTTCGAGATGCGCCAACGACTGTGCACACCCCTCGAGTGGACTTTGCCCAATCCGGAGAAAGGCAAGAACCTGATAGCGCCGCAGTGTGCACACCACCAACAACGAGCAGCTCTCCGACCACCAAAAGCCACAGTCCACGAGAGCACCGACTCAATTCTGCGAAACCTGAGGGTCTTCACCGCCACCACTCGCTGTCGGACGCATTTCGGGCGAGTTTCCACGTCAATTGGCGGCATCCATTCGGCGGCGGGGAGTCTTCAAGTAATGCTGTTACCAAGCCCAATGGGCCTCTGCTTGGTGTCCAGTACGCGGTTTTCGGCGTCGGTAACTCCGTTTACCGCACATACAACGCCACGGCGAAATACATCGACTCGAGAATGCAGGAACTTGGAGGAGTGCGCGTTTGTCCACTGGGCCTTGGGGATGTTTCGAAAGGAATCGAGACTGTATTCAATAAGTGGGAGTCGCAACTGCTTCAAGTAGTTTCCTACCAGTCGAACGACAACTCGGTTAGTGCAGCGAATACAGCGCGAGAACCGACTCGAATGTCGCTGCCTTGTGCTACTGGCAACGCGGGGATCAGCGTTGAAGAGATCGTGACGGGGCAGTCAGTGACACTCGGCCCAATGTCTGAAGATTTGAGCAAACTACCGCAAGCTGAAGCGTCTGGGCGAGGGGGAGCCAAAATGTGCCAGCGGCGATACAGCAGTGCGACGACGATTTTGTATGCTCGACATGCGTCCCCTGACAAAGCCCCAATGCCACCGCTCTCGGCCCGTCGATAAAATTGTATTGAATGCAACCTCACATCACCAAAGTGTTGCATGGCAGTCGCTACGACAGATTTTCCGTCAACGCAGCCTCTGGTTGTGGCGTTGTTCAGTATTTATTAGACTTCTTTCAAGTTCGGCGTGGGCAACTAGGTACGTTGCAGTTTTAGAAACCTAAATACCTATTGAGTGCATTCTCAAAATATGAATTGCGTTCAAAACCACCCAGGAGCGGCGTATTACGGCTAAATTCAGAGAATGCTGCAGTTGTAAAAACGAGGTAAAGCCGAGCGAGTTTTGCCTTGAAACTATCAATAGTGTGGATTTTCTACAAGATATGGTTGAGGGGGCTAGTACTATCAGGAAGTTTTCTGCCTCATTGACTGAGTACAGACTTTCTTGTGCGCAAGAGCTACAAGTGCAACCTGCATATCTTCAGTATAGCAGTGTGATTGATTAATGCTCACGAGCTTTTGGTTGAACAGAACGGTGCGGCGCTTTTGAGTTGCCAACGGGAGAGCAAAGACATGCTGCCACTACTCTATCAATAGCTTGTACGCTCAGTGCAACTCGACGTACCAAAAACATCTCTCTCTCTCTCTTTCTCTAGCTCTACCTAACACTGCGGCTAGAGTCCAGTGGCTTGTTCCAACAGCTTACTCGTGCGGTAGGGACGGACATGTCAAATACGCCTCCCCGTGCTTCAGTATCCGCAACGTACGACCACGCACCGCCACTCAAAGAGGAGGAGCATCCTAGAGTCCACACCCCCGGCGAGTGTTTCATCACCCACGTGGACGTCTTTCTCGGGTCTTTGACCTTCACTTCGGAGCAACTCGCGTGTTCACTTGCAGTCCGCAGCAAGGACCGAGGAGCGCAAGTTACAATCCAATCGCTTGCAGAGTTCAAGCCGGAGCATATCGATTCCACTTCCGTGCCTTTCCGAGTTGCAGTCTTCGTGATCTCCACCCACGCGGCGGGCAAGCCAGCGCCCAACGCCGAGCAATTTCTGCTTTGGCTTCGCAGGACGTCGGAAGCAAATCACACAACAACGAAAAATCCACGACAAGCCGAAGACGATTATCACCCCGATGCGACCAAAGTCTCCCCACCACCACACGCCCCAATTGACAGCCACACCAGAATGTTCACCCCAAGCACTCGACATCTTTCATTGACTGCGTCGCCACCCGCCTCGGAAGCCCCCGGTCGCTCCACACAGGCAGCAAAGTCAAACTTTCACGTGAACTGGCGACTCCCGTTCAGCGGAGCCAAAGCATCAAAGGTTGAGTGCGAGCCCACTGGAGTTTTGCATGGCTTCCAGTACGCAGTCTTTGGCGTCGGCAACTCCATTTACCGGTCCTACAATTCCGCAGCCAAGTACGTGGATAGAGCGCTGAAAAGTCTTGGAGCCGTGCGGGTTTGCGCTCTCGGTCTTGGCGACATATCGAAGGATATCGACGAAGAATTCACAAACTGGGAGAACGAACTGTTGCGGTTGGTGTCCGGCCAGTCCGGCACCTCATCGCACGCCCCTGGTACCCCCGAGCGAAAGCCGATACAGTCACTGACCAGAAATTCACCCCCGGGGGCCCCAAGCAGTGCTAATTCCAAAATCTGCGTCGATGAAGTGGTGGACAAGCAAATAATCACGCGAGGGCCGACCACCGCCGACTTGGAAATGTTTATCGGGCCCGTGGAACAGCAGCAACAGAGGATGAGACAGAGGCGACACAGTAGTGCGACCACCATGATTCTGGCGAGGCGAGGGAATTTTGGCAACAACGCACCAGTTGAAGTCATGCCTCCACTCACACACAGGTCTTGAGTCTCTCACTCTCCAATGCGTCAACGCTCAACCCGATAAGTAAATAAACTTAACTTGACCCCTCAGTTCTTGCCAAAGTTCTCGCCACCAAAGGTTCGTTTGTTCGTTTAGCAGTCGAACTTCGAAGTTCCATCGCCAGAACATGGACCAATGGTGTATCGAGAACACATTTAGTCGCGGTGGAGGACCCTGTATGTATCTCACCCCCATGCTTCCGTTAGTGAGCCGCGACTTGCGATCAAGTTGTACGCTTGCCAACGAAATGGTGGCAAATATACCGCGAGGGTTCACTTAAAGCCCACTATCAATAGCCAGCCAGGGGCGCTCTGACGAAGTACTGAAGCTAGCAGATTGACACCATACCACCAACAATCGATGCCCCTGCTGCCAAGCACCGAGCCAGAAGCTCCCGTCCAGCACAGGCCCAGACCCCCACCACTACGGCAAACTCGGCGGATTTCCCTCTCGTTTCGGAAAGTTACGCAAGCCTCTGGGTGCATCACCCACCTCGACATCTTCTTCGGGTCCTTGACGGGGACGTCGGAGCGGTTCGCCTCCATCTTAGCTGAGGACGCTGGGAAATACGGCACCGATGTGTCTCTAAACTCTCTGGAAAGTTTCAACCCGGAGTGTTTCAACGACCCCGAGGGCCCGCACCATTCGAAGTCGCGGTTAACTGTATTCGTTGTGTCAACACATTTCGCTGGGGGGCCATCTCCGGATGCTGAGGCCTTTTCACAATGGCTACGACTTATCTCTGGAGACTCGAGATCACCCACAATCGACCCAGTTCGACCACAGGAGCCGTGTGAGGCAACGGCAACAGCCACACCTCCTGCCAACCCCAAAGCGAGAAGAGCCACGGAAATTGTTGCGCCAACCTCCGCTGCGAGACCCCGTCGCCAAACTTCGTTCTCCGCTGCAGTACGCCCCATTCTCCGAATGAATTGGCGACACACTTTCCTCAGTAGGAAAGGATCCACAAGCGCCAGTAAACCAAAGAGTGTGGTGCACGGCGTGCAGTACGCGGTGTTCGGCGTGGGGAATTCCATGTATCTCACGTACAACGCCATGGGCAAGTTCGTCGACGCGAAGATGCAAGCACTGGGGGCTGTGAGGTTGTGTCCGCTTGGACTGGGAGACGTGTCGAATAGCATTGACGACACATTTGCCAAGTGGGAGGCGCAAGTGCTCCAACTCTTGGTGTACCAGAAACTCGGCCCTCCCGTGAACATCATCGCTCAGGCGCAAGGTCCCCACGTGGCGCAACGCCGAACGACGTTCAGTGCGGAGGGCAGTGGTAGGCAATTGACAGTACAGCGGACTCTGTCGGTTCCTTCTTCAGGAGATCCAACAGCTCCAAGAACACAACCGCCGACACCTGCACAGGGAGACGAAGCTCGGTCTTCGGTTGGAGGATCCTCGACAAAGCTCTCAGTCCAGGATCTCTACGGCCATAGCATCCGACTACGCTTCCGGTGTCGACACGTGAGCAAACAAAGCCAACGAAGGTCGCCACGAAGAAGTGCCAAGTTGCCTCCGATCGCCCCCAGCAGCGAGAGGAAGCCATCCGCCAAGCTTCACCGCACCTTATCCACTATCAAACGAGACGCCTCCCACATTCGCCACCCGTGTATCGCCCTGAGGTCAATCACAATGCTCAAACGCACCGATAGTTTAGCGAGTGCGTCGACGTTTAAAGAGGTTTCGCTCGCTCGCCTCTCTCTCCTGGACCCAGACTTGACGTTCGAGACTGCCGACACATTCGGGTACTTCCCACCCAATCCGAAAGACGTGGTGGACGAAATCGGCGCCAGACTGGGTCTCGACATGGACGCGTGTGTTGAATTCTCCTTCGAAGACGACCCAGGAGTGACAACTGGTAGCTCTTACGTACCACGATCAGGCTCAGACCCGCCGCCTCACAGTCCGGACCGAGACCGCCACCTTCCATTTCCAAGCCCATGCAGCATTCGGACGATCCTCAGCGACTTCTTAGAGTTGCGGGCGGTCTCGAGGGAGTTTGTGCGCATCGCCTCGGGCTTCGTGAGCGACCAGAAAGAGCACGAACTGCTGGAGAACATGGCTTCAATCGACGGATCCGCTGCCTTTGCGCGAGAGTTCACACCAGCGAAATTCGGGATGCTAAAGTTGCTGGAGCTGGCGCCGAGTTTACACATGCCCTTCGAGGTTTTCGTCAATTTGACTCCGCTGCTCAAGCCGCGGCTGTACTCGGTTGCAAGCTCGCACCTCAAAAATGACCGGGAGTTTGACATCGTCGTATCGTTAGGCAACCCAAACGAAGCGCATGGACTCTCAGTCTCCAACTTCAGGCGAATTCTCTCTCGGTCTGACGTCCAAGTGGCACCTACAACCAGCAGCAATACTGTGTCGCAAGCAGAGTCCGAACCAGCTCCCGTCCTGGCGCTACTCCGCGGTTTCGTGGCCTTTTCACGGTTCAAGACCCCAGTGGACATCTCAGCCCCGATGATCATGATCTGCAACGGAATTGGCGTGGCTCCGCTGCGAGCGCTGCTTCAACACAGAGAGATCGAGTGTGAGCGGAGTCGAGCAAGCCTCAGCTCGCAAGAGCCAGTAGTACACGGCGGACTGACACCCCTCCAGTTGAATCCTTCTTGTGGCAAGAACCTGCTCTTCTTGGGGTGCTCCAACAAGTCCTCGCTCCTGTTTGAGTCGGGACTGAGCTCTTGGGAGAGTAAGGGCATCGTCGAGCTCCACGTTGTGTACTCCTCCGAGCCGGGACAACCGTCACAGCGCGTGCAAGATCTGGTGGCCGCTCAGAAGGAGCAGATCGCCGAGCTCATGTCCAGCTCCCCGGAGGCAAGGATCTTCATCTGTGGGAAGATCGCCATGGCTCGAGCTGTACACCAAATACTCGCGGCGCCTGATACATCGTCGCACAACAACAATTGGTATCAGAAAGCTCTGCTCAGTGGTCGATACATTGAAGGCATCTTCGGGTGAGAAAAAGCTTTCGCTTCCACTATCTGCAACTGGCAACCGCTCTCTCTCTCTCTTACGGCGCGTGTGGTGTGGTGTGGTGCAACAGTCCTGCAGGAACGTATTGGGATGCGTTTACGCGCTTTTGAAGAACACCTGAAGTGTGTTTTCCAGAACTGTGGCGGCGACGTGGTCCTGCTCCTCGCCCCGAATCGCACTGATGATCTCCAGCACCTGGCTGCAAAACACAAGGATAAGTGCAAGTTGGCCTCCAGAAGGTATGATGAAGTTCAAAGATCGTTGGGGACGTACATGAGGGTGCACGGTTCGTTGCGTCCTTTGACGAGGCAGTCGGGCGAGTATTTCTCCGCCTTTTTGCTTTGCCACGAGGTTTTGACGTGGCCGTGACCGGCATGCGTGGCGCGTATATCGCACCATGGAGCGTCTGAATAGAACAACAAAAAGATTTTTCAGCATAATGCTAACCAGGAAGATAAAAAAATATTTATGACCGTAACGAACCTGTCTCGATCATCAACCGGTTAAGGGGAATGGCCTTGACGCAGTCCAAGTTTTCCGCGGTCTTCAACGAACAACCGTTCACTCCTGCCAAAAACAACATGCAACATACAAGTATTAGAGAAGTTAGAAAATAATTTTGCACCACTTCGGCAAAGTATTTCAAGTAATTTACCGATGTAGAGCCCCAACTCCACCAATTTCAGCATCTCCTCCTTGCTTCCCGTAAACGAGTGCACCACTCCATTGGAGAACCTCGACCGGTGCTTCGCAATCATGGCTACATTCAAACCCCTCATCAGCAACAAACAGAACTCGATCCCTCGGTTAACACCACCTAAACCCACCGTAGAAATCTCCATCCGTGTTTCTGTTGTGCAGGAACAATGGCAACTTCGTGCGTTCCGCCAATTGGAACTGTTTCTCAAAGTACTTGAGCTGCGTCTCCTTATCGCAGAACTCGAGGCGGTCGTAGTCCAGTCCGCACTCGCCGATTGCCACCACTTTGCCCTCTTTTTGGCCTTGTTCGCACAGTGCCAACAACTCGGCAAAGTAGGCGTCGGGGTCTTTGCCATCGGCTTCGAACTCGCTGCAACGAGTTGGGTGCACCCCCACAGTGGAGAAAAGTTGCGGTAGCCCATCACCTTCGTTGCTTTTTGCCAGTTGCAGAGCCGCTTTGCTCTCCTCGAGGTTTCCGCCCGTGACGATGATTTTATCAACGCCGAAAGCTTTGGCACGAGCCAAAATGGCAGTCAAGTCGGACTGCAAGTTGCCGCGGATAGGGGACGAGTTAGAGAGTGAAAATTGGTGGAAAAAGTGGATGCAAATATTGGCAATTCACCTCGTGCTTTTGCTTGCCACGGTAGACGCCCGTGAAGACCGGATCCGTGAGGTTCGCGCCGATGTCGATCATCTTGAGCGCCATTTTGCCAGTGGTGCGCAGCATTTTAAACGCTGCGTTAAGTACGACGAGATTTGTACTGAGAATCTCAAAAGTGTTTGCCCTGCGTAAAGCTGCTCGAAACTCTGTACTTAAAGGCAACTTCAAATTCAAAAGAGATCTTGGCACCTTGCGCGGGAAAACGAGTGCGTTCATTTGTCTTTTTGCCGCCTTGGCAACAGGTTAAGCTAGTGCTAACCACGTGGAGAGCTACGGGAAGATAAGAAGATGGCGAAGGGCAAGTGGATGAGCGAGGCCGAGGTCCAGCAGATCGTGCAGATGCGCAAGGACGGCGTGCCAGTCTCGACCATCGCCAAGGACGTGGACCGCAGCACCAACTACATCTACCGCATCTTGAAGAGGTTCAACACCAAGCAGCAATCCCAACCGCAACAGCAACAGCAACAAGATGCAAATGTTGTCACCAACACTCCTGCAGCTGCAACTGCGACAGCAACTGCAACGCCCAGGCCCGTTCCAGCTCCATCGCAACAACCTCAACAGCCACAAGCCCCCTCCGACGCACTCTTGTGCGCCGTTGAGAGCATGGACGTGTCAGCTTACGAGCCCATTCAATCCGGCAGTACCAGCACTACTTCAGCTCCAGAGCTGCAGCCTGGCACAGTGAACGCAAGTGTCGCCTTCACTTCGAGCGCCTCCAAGACCCAAACTGACGATTCTCCAGACTTTTGGCTCCTCTCAGACACCACGCCCTCGCTGCCGCAATCTACCGAGTCAACGCGTTTCAGTCGACCGCAAGTGCAGCCATCCAAGAAGCAGAAGACGCCATCATCGTCGTCGGCCTTGACTGTCACCCGCCAGTCTCCACGCTCCAAGTCCTCCTCTTTAATGACCAGCCAAGACCCCGACAGTGCCGGAGTTGGAGAGCTCCTGAAGCGGGTGCAGGACGAGATCCGCAGACTGGAAAATCTGCGCCAAGGGGACGTCTATGACGCCCAACTGCTGCAGACGCTCGTGAAATTCCACGCCGAGATGCTCCTGCTGCAGCTGCAGAAGACGCAGTTCACTGCTGCCACCAGACAAGCCGAAGACGAAGCCGCCGAGACCAGTCGACTGCTGCGCGAGCGGCTGGGCAAGGAGATCGCTCTGCTGAACGTCCAGGCGGACCGAGAGAGGCTCGAGCTGGAACGCGAGCAGATCAAGCACAAGGCCACCACCTTGCTGTGCCGCAAGCGACTGCTGGACGCCAACGCCTCGCCCATTGACGTGGATCAACTGTTCCCTCGCCAGTAACGTCCGCCGCCCCTTTTTGCCAGTTTTGCCAGTTTTGATCTTCTCCAACGGGTATCTGCGTTCATTTCCGTCAAGTGCGGCATTCGTGAGACGTCGTACGGCTTCCGCGTGCTTTGCATCCCTCTATGTTGGCATTTTTTATGCGGTTATCGATTGGCTCTACCGATACAGACTGCGCTCCACACACTTACTCGCTCGTTCTTGACGCCTCTGATGATACTTCGCGTGCTGGATTATATGGGACTCGTACAAGGTGGCAGGACTAGGATACTGGGTCGCACTAACTGGAGCTGATCGGCGTACATGTCTTCGCCTTCTTGAGCAGAGAATCCGAGGAAGGCGCCTCGTCCAGCGCCAACTTCCGCTTCGCCACCCCCAGAGCTGTAGACTCTGCACTTGCACAGTCGTCACTGGACTTGTGGTCGCCCCCTACACTATTACTATTGCTATCGTCACGCTTCGCGTCATTGCCGCCATCACTGTCACCACTTTTCTTGGGACTTCCATTCCCTGCTGAACCATCCGGATTAGAAAGTTTCCACGAGATCTTCTGAAACACGTTCTTGAACTGGGGTGACCGGGCCTTCTTGCTCTGGTTGGCCTTCTTCTGAGCTAGCAAGTTGCCACCGCCGCCCAAAAATGATTGCGTGTCCACATCGTCCTCTTTTTTCTTGCGTACAGGCAGCTTGAGTTCCCTCTCTTCCTCTTCAATGTCAGCTCCACGTGGAGATGTCGTGAGTGCTACCTCACCAGGATTCCCTTCTCGTACTGGTGACTTTGATGCGGGTTCGTCGTCGTCATCGTCATAATCCACCAACTTCAGCGTACGCGGACGGTTTCGGCATGGAACCTCCTCCTCTGACAAACTGCTCTTGTCCTTTTCAGGTGTTGACTCAGTCGTGTCTGTTTCTTTTTCCCAGTACAGCTCCTCTTCGTCGTCAATGCTGCCTGCCCGTACAAAGCGGACCTTGTTGGGATCGGCAGAATCCGTCGGTTCGTCCGAAGATCCAGAGTTTCCATTGTGGCGCAGACGGATGGCCTCGAACACAAGAGGACACTCGCCTTTGTACGTCTCGTAAAACTTTGTGTAGATGTGCTCGACCAACGAAGTCAGGTTTGTCTTCTCGATAAACGCCAGTACTTCGAGAATTGCCGAACTGACAGCCCCTAAATTCGGTTTTCCAATCTCCAAATTCGCTAACATCGGCGTGAACAGATCATTCTGTATCAGAAATCTTGAAAAGAAAGCTTCAGCCCTTACTGCACACGCTCGAACAAACTTTACAGCGTCTACAATAGCACAGATATTGTATAGTCAGCTCGGCCATCCAACAGATCACTCATTCAAACGAGAATAATGCAGCACCTGGACGGTGACCTGTCGATTTACGTACGGATAACGAAGAGTTTGTTCTTGGAGCGCAGCATTTTCTCGGCGTAGGTCGCAATCGGTTGTCTTCCGAATAGGTACTTCACGCGGTAGCCGTGATTTTCCGTGCAGAACGTAAGCAGCTCCATGATACTGTCTTGCAGATCAAACATCGCGGATTCATCGGGTTCAAAGTTGTTGTTCTTCAGCGGTTGGAGCAGCCAGTGCATGTAGTTCGGGTAGAGCACACTCAGAAACTTGTCATCCTGTGCAGTTGACGCACATAATAGTGCAAGCGATTAGTACAGATGCGAGCCCACGGGTGGCGAGTGCCTACGTACATGTGCCAGGGGTACTCGGAAAATCTCGCGCAGCAAATTAAACAACTGAATCCGCATGGGTTCGTCACGCTCGAAAACGATCAGCAATGCAGTGAATAAGGAGGAATCCTCCGTCCACGAGATGCGTTCCTTATCCGAGGTCGGCGCGGGTATACACTTTCCTTCGCTTGCAAGGTATGTTCGTAACCTGTCTGGACCTTGGTAGAACACCAGGACGTTCAAAATATCCACGGCAAACGCGACCTCTTCCGGCTTTGACCCAGGAGAGCCCAAGATAGGAGCAAACGCCGCCAACAGGTCGCCATCACCAAAGAGATTGCCAATGAGGGAACCAAATACCGGCGGGGTACCGAAAGGGTCGCGGCGTTGCGGTAACCTGTCCACCGGTTTGGTCACCTTCACCAGGTTGATAACCGCTTTCAGCAGTCCCAGACCTTCCTTCCTTTTGTCTTTGCTTGCAACGAGCTCCTTACTGCAGAAATCCAGCACAGAACATACATTAGCACATCGCACACCTCTCTCCATTTGAATACTCGGTGACGTACATCGCCTTCAAGTAGTCTTCGCTCTCGGAAATGTAAGACAAAATGTGGAAGTTGTTCTCGTTGGCCATGTGCTCCAGTAAGAGAACACAGCTATCAGGCAGCGAGCGAGACAGCACGTTGTCCTTGATCACCTGGATACGGAAGTTCATGTGCACGCGCTCCACCACACTGTGATCGGTGATAGGGACCACCTGCAACAGCCACAACGAAAGCCGAAAAGTCAACACCCCAACTGTTCAATTAATGGACCCGATCCGATACGCCGCGAACCTCGTGAAATCCCCCATCTCCTTCCAGCGCCGTTCGGAAGTCCATCTCCCGGATTAATCCCGGGTTGTAGCCAAACACGCCGACTACCGAGATGAAGTTCGTCTCGCTCAGCAACACCTCGATCAAGCCTCGATTGCCCATCTCAACTGGCAACAATAACAAGCACCGTCAGCATTGCCACATCCTACCGCCATCTGATACCAGCACTGCAGTCACGCACGGATCGCGTAGAAAATGTCGAACAGCTTGTGCAGCACCGCCTTGTCCGCATCCAGCTCGCTCACGTCGAACAGATCCAGCAACTTAACAATGTACGCCCCATCCTAACAAGCAACAACCCAGCATCAGCCACTGACTCCACCCACTACTCGCAATAAAACGGACCTTGTCCGCGAGGTCTTTCAGCACTTTGGAGCGCACCGTCGGGTGCGACGTCTTGAGCACGAGCAGGATCTCGTCCAGGTGCTCCACGTCGCACGGCGGCAGCTCGCGCCTGCAGATTATAACATGGCAATAAAGAGTAGCCACATAACGGTCAGAAGAAGAAGAAGCCGCGACTACGCTACGCTGCGACGCGTCCAGCCAGACGCTGTAGCAGTCGCTTAGACGCTTACGACTTGATGTCGCCGCGGAAGAGCTGGTCGATGCTGCTGTCGCTGTCCATGGTCTTGGCGTCTCTCGCCCTGCGCTGCTACGGCGGAAACCACCCAGCCCAGCGAGTGAATTAACTGGCGGCAACTTTTCGGCGCGCGCGTTCCGGAGACACTTGCAGAGTGAGTGTGGTGAGATTTTCCGTCAGGTCTCTCCCCTATTTATCCGACCAATGGTGGCGCCGCCTGCATGTGGTTTAAGCCAATGAGAAGACAGTTGAGCCGCCTTTCGGTCACTTTGTGACGGCCGGACGACCGCAGGTGGTTTGTTGCCGCCCGCGATGGGGAAGCGCGGAGCTTTTGTGGCGAAATCAGAACTTCAAGCCACCCGCTGGCCAGCGGCGCCCGCTCGTGCTGATGGAGATGTCGGCTCTGGAGACAAGGCGGCGGTGGGGTGTGGTCATCCAGCTGAGCCAGTCGCCCAGCTGACGCCAAATATCGCGATAGAAAATCACTATAGCTCACGACTTAGTTTCATCCAATCGTCAATCGCTGTCCTTTTCGGCCAATCGATCTTCGTTCTGCAATGTGAGACTGCCCACACTGCGCTTGGACTTTCAGTGCAAATGGCGGGACGAGAGTTCGCGCATGTCCAGCCGGTGCGTGCGCGGCCCCCTGGCGGCCTTCGGGGCGAGCAAGGCTCCGTACTTTTGCCCCCACCTCCTCTGCAATGGCGCGGTCTAACTCGCTGCAATTTCTCGCGCTCTTATTCGCCAGGACAACGCCGAGATCGAGCGCTCCGTGCTCTCGCAAGAGGTGCGAGCTTTGACTCTGTCCATCGCGCTCTGTAACAGGTCTCCTAGCGCCCCCCACTGGCTCATTAATTTGCTGACCGTTTGGTTTTGTACTGTGCTGTATGGCATCAGGTGGAGGCGCTGCGCAATCGGCTGGGGCTGCGTCAAGTGGACGTGTCCAAGGAATGCGGCGTGAACGCCAGTATGCTGTCCCAGTGGATGCTGGGAAGGTACAAGGGCAATGTCGGACGAGTAAGTGGGTCAGACGAGAAGTAGTGAAGCGCGTGCAATGCTGCAAGAGCTGGGGTTTGCAGGGAGCTAACTGGTGGCGGATTTGTCTTTGGCAGATTAATGGGCTGATGGAGTCGTGGCTAATTCGACGTCGTGGAGGGAAGCCCATGGATAAGGGCATGATGCGTACGATACTGGAGAATTTGCTGTGTTTGTAGTGGTGAACCGGGGCTGACATGTTGCCGGGTTTATCTTGCTTAGTGTTCAACTCGACGGCCAGCTCACCCAAACTGAAACGGCGACTGGATGACATGAACGATCCACTTCAAGCAGCGAGGAGGTAAGGGGCATTAGAACGTTGGAAAAATGATTTGTACGTTGGTTGACTATGAATTACGTGCACTTTGACAACAGGAAAGATAGCTCGATCCTTGCGCAGCGAAGGCTGTACAACTACCCGAAGGTGCGTTACACTCCGCTAGTTTAACTTTGTTAGAAATGTTCAATAGGTTAATTGATTTTGTCGTCTTGCACGCGCTGTTTGGTGGCAGTTCCCCACTCGTGATACTCTGCTGATCCCCATTCGACTTGACATAGACGTCGAAGGATACCGATACATTGACTCCTTCTCATGGAACAAGTACGTATTTGAAATAATGAACTACCTCATTGTTGAACGGTTCCTAACTGTGATGTACCGCTGAAACTTGCAGGTACGAAAAGGATTTTACGTACGAGACGTTTGCTGCCGCGCTAGTTAGAGACTTGGACCTCCCGGAGTGCTTCTACAAGCGAATCGCCAAGTCGATTGAAGAACAGGTCGAGAAGGCCCAGCGATCACTGCCGTGGAACGAGGCTGTCACAACGGAGAGTTTGCATCCAATTTTCATCAACCTTCGCCTGAACGACACTATCTATATTGATCGATTTGAGTGGGATTTGAACAACCCCAACAACTCGCCCGAGCGATTCGCTCAGGTGGTGTGTGAAGACTTGGTACGTTTGTCAGCCCGGTACCAACGCTGTATTTTGCTTCTCACACAAATTGCGGATTGCTGCGTAGGGTTTGAGCGGAGAGTTCGAGGCTCAAGTCGCTTTATCCATCCGCGAGCAACTTCGCGACTATTCGAGAGTAAGGGATCACGACTCGTACGCGCATGCATCCGCGATAGCTGACTTGGATGTTATGTTGTTTAGCTTATCCGGGAAGGTTTGAAGGACCGCGTCACGAGGCTCCCACCTGTCACCGCCGCGTTCCGTGATCGTCTGGATGCCGATGCGTGGGGTCCCTCCGTCAAGTATATTTTGACGGATGACATCCCGCAGCTCGAGCGAGAAGACTTTAAGCGGATGAGACCGCTGTCGCGCCCCACGATGCTGGTGACCCCGCCACCGCAGCCGACAGCGCGGCCCAACCGACCGCCCAAGCCCGTGAATACCTTCCTCATGTTTTGCAGGTATGGCGTGGTGCTCGCGGGCAGCATGCGAACATTTTCTCATCTTGCTGTTGCTGTTGTTTTCCAGGCAAAACCGAAAGAAGATCATGGCTGACCACCCTAGCACCAGTGCTAAGGATGCGTCGAAGATTCTCGGCGATATGTGGCAAAAGTTGTCTGAAAAGGAGCGAGCCAGGTACGAACAAATACGACAGATGGAGCTGTGATACAGTTGATGCGAACCAGCACGTACTAACCTTATCGTGTCATGGTGTAGCTACATTCCGATGACGGAGGTGGAGAACCAGCGACGCATGAACGAGTGGCGCATGAAGGAGAACGCCCTGAACGGCGTCCACACGACCCTCATCGGTGGCATCGCTGGAGCAGCTCCAACCGCATCGGCGACGCCCAGCCAGATCAACTTGCCCGCTATGCCGGGTACCCCAGTGCTGCTCGCTCCTCGAATCACCCCGAGCGTTGCCTCCTCCATGGACGAAGTAGACGACGCTGATGCTGACGAGGATGACGACGAAGAAGACGACGACGAGGACGACACGGCTAGCGCTACTGGCGTCGCCGTCTGATAATTTTGCTTCCCAACCATTTCGGCTGGCCCCTTCAAAGCTGCGTTTATCTGTGTGTATATTACGTCAATCTTGCCACCTCCATCTACGAAGCCTCTTCGCTGTCCGTTGACGGCGACAGCCGCCACTTGGACTGGTAGTAGTGGTGCTCCAGCTCGAACAAAGCGGACGAGATGTCGGCGCTAAGGTGCGAGATCTGCGCGTCCACGTCGTCGCATCTGCAGACAAGAGAAGAGACTGTGAGTGCTAGATCGTGTGCATACAGTGTGCACGTGTGTTACTGACCGCTTGAGCAGCTCGTCCGAGGTCGAGTCGACGTTCTGGCTCATGCCCTCGAAGTCGCCGAGCGCCAGCGACAGCTTCATCTCGGACACGAGCTTGAGCAGCGACTCGCTGGCCTGCACGAGCGTCGTGGCGTAGATGGAGCTCTGGAAGGACTCGCGCGTGGTGTTGGCCGAGTCCTTGATCTTGGCCGTCTTGATCAGCCCCTTGAAGTTCTCCACCAGCTTCTCCACATTGTTGTCCAGGCGCTGCCGGTACTCCTCCGCCATGATTGTTGCGAAATGGTCAAGGTCTCTCGAACTTTACTGATGATACTCACAAACGTTACATTATGTCAAGTACACAAAATATATGATGTTGCATAGTTTTTTTCAGAGCCTCGCCGTCGCTGCGCTTTTCGAGCCAAGCATAATAACTGCGGAGATACATTGAATAGCGACAGATGAATGCAGATAGCCAGCGAGGTGTCCATTGTCGCCCGTCACCGTCGCACTAAATTGCCCAGCGTAAATTGGTCCGTTTCCTGAGCGGCGCTTGCTTGGTCATTCGATTCCAAAAACGGATCTTTGTCGAGGTTTTTCGATATTAAACCTCTTGGTCTGAGTATACCGCCGAAAGGGGGGCCTAACAGCCGCCTTCAAAGGCAGTTCCGCTACATTCCCATCAGGTGCGTGAAGAAGGCCTCTTCGGTGTTGCGGTTGGCGGCCATGTAGCGCGCTCCACAGCCCCGCGAAGCTCGTGCCGCCAACGCCGCTATAAACTCCACATCCGCAGCTATTTAACGGTGTGTCTGTACCTACCTACAACGTGCTATTCCACCCGCCAGAACTCTCCGCAGAACCCCCCGACCTCCCTAAAACAATAATAATGCTGGCTCAGCTCGTGGCAGACGTGTGCCCGTCGTCGGCGTCGTTCTTCGGCTTCATGGGCGTCGCCTCCGCCCTCGTCTTCGCCAGTGCGTTGCCTGTCGTTTTGCTACCAGTGGATACTCTATCTATAGTTGCAGCTCTAACCTGTTGTGGCTGTTTGTTGCTGCTGCTGCTTGTTGCTGTTAGACCTCGGCGCCGCGTACGGCACAGCCAAGTCGGGCGTGGGCATCGCGTCGATGGGCGTGATGCGGCCGGAGCTGGCCATGCGCAACATCATCCCCGTGGTCATGGCCGGTGTGCTGGGCATCTACGGTCTGATCGTGGCGGTGATCATCCAGGGCTCGATCGACCCTCCGAACGGCAACGCGCCCAAGTACGGCTCGTACACGGGCTTCGCGCACCTGGCGGCGGGTCTGTGCTGTGGTCTGAGCGGTCTGGCGGCCGGCATGGCCATCGGCGTGGTGGGCGATGCGGGCGTGCGCGCCGTGGGCCAGCAGGAGAAGCTGTTCGTGAACATGATCCTGATCCTGATTTTCGCGGAGGCGCTGGGTCTGTACGGCCTGATCGTGGCGCTGATCCTGTCCCAGAAGAAGAGCGACTGCCCGTCGGAGTAAGCTATCTTACGTGGAAGGCGGATGGCTGTGGCTTAGTTAAGTTACTGCTGCTGTCCGTGTTCGTAGCTTTTGAAGGAAGTAGAGCAGTGGCGTCAACGGTAGCAGGGATGGCAGCAGCAGTGCGGATATGAATCACGGTGCCATCTCACCTCCAAGACTTCGCTGCAAGCTAATACTACAGCCTTTTTACATAGGTTATGATTGAGTTCACGTCTACCTTTGTTTTACGCCTCATCATGCAATTTCAACGTCAGCCGTGCTACCGTTGCTAGTCAAGCCACCACGCAGGTAAAGCCAAACTGCGCCATAATTAATCGATGAACTGCGGGTCAGCGCGCGCAAGCCAAGCGTCTTTGATACCAAATGCGAAGATTTATTAGCTGTTGCCGACCGCGCCAGCCTCGAGGAATCACAGGCCTACGTTAAAAAGATCGACTACATCGTCTCGCGGCCAACATCTCCGACACAGGCGCGGAGTCGCCAGCCGAACTGCCACCGCGCCAGCCTGAACCTGCTTACTCCGACGGGCAGTCGCTCTTCTTCTGGGACAGGATCAGCGCCACGATCAGGCCGTACAGACCCAGCGCCTCCGCGAAAATCAGGATCAGGATCATGTTCACGAACAGCTTCTCCTGCTGGCCCACGGCGCGCACGCCCGCATCGCCCACCACGCCGATGGCCATGCCGGCCGCCAGACCGCTCAGACCACAGCACAGACCCGCCGCCAGGTGCGCGAAGCCCGTGTACGAGCCGTACTTGGGCGCGTTGCCGTTCGGAGGGTCGATCGAGCCCTGGATGATCACCGCCACGATCAGACCGTAGATGCCCAGCACACCGGCCATGACCACGGGGATGATGTTGCGCATGGCCAGCTCCGGCCGCATCACGCCCATCGACGCGATGCCCACGCCCGACTTGGCTGTGCCGTACGCGGCGCCGAGGTCTAACAGCAACAAGCAGCAGCAACAAACAGCCACAACAGGTTAGAGCTGCAACTATAGATAGAGTATCCACTGGTAGCAAAACGACAGGCAACGCACTGGCGAAGACGAGGGCGGAGGCGACGCCCATGAAGCCGAAGAACGACGCCGACGACGGGCACACGTCTGCCACGAGCTGAGCCAGCATTTCTCCTTCTGCTTGAGACCGGGAGGTCTGACGACTGCCACAAACAACCTACGCAGTTAGCTTCCTGTAGCCTGTGGGCCAGCCTCAAAGAGCTCTAAAAAGATCGCCGCACCTGCTTTTTCTATTGAGCTGCTCGACCACGGAACGCGAAATGAGGTCGAGGTCTCTCTCTTACTTGAAGCGGCGTTTTTTGGATCCGTGTACACTCGCGCGACATTATCTGAACCAGCTCCCTTCCATGGATGTTGCACGAATGAATGTAGCCATCTTGTGGGAAAGCGTATCTTCAGCGGATGCAAATCAAATCAGATCATTGCTGGAAGGATGCCATCGCCGTGGCTGAGCACACTGCTGCTGGCGCTGCTGGTGTACACGACCGTGTGGCCTCTGGATCGACTCCCAGGCGGAGACAGCGGCGAGTTACTAGCGGAAGCTTGTGTCGGCGGCGTGGCGCATCCGCCAGGGTACCCGCTACTGCTCTCGCTGCTTCGGGTCGTGCGCTGGACATCTCAGCAATGTGGCGGTGGTACGACGGCTGGGGATGAAACAAGCTCTGCTCACTTTGTGCTATGGGCCAATGCAATGAACGCAGTCCTTTCGGCTGGTGCAGCGGCGTGTGTGACGCACACAGTCCACTTGCTGACGTCCAGGAGCTCTTCGGTCGAGGCGATTGCCGCTGGGGTTTTCTTCGCTTTATCGAAGCTGACGTGGGAGTACGCGAGAGGCATCGAAGTGTTCGCGCTCAACAATTTGCTCGTTGGAATACTGCATATACTGGTGGTGAGGCACTTTATGCAGCGTACGACAAAGAACGCTTGCATGGGGGCGTTTGTTTGCGGCCTCGGACTTGCGAACCAGCACACCATCGGTAGGTATGAAGGATACGGGGAATAGTTTCTCCTGAGTCCATTTGCTGCGCGAAGTTGTGGCTTATATTTTGATATTTTCGTTTTGCAGTGCTCTTCGAGGTTCCTTTTATCGTGTGGGTCCTTTTGACGCGTCGATTCCGCGTGGTGGAACTGCTATTGGTATCTGCGGCGTACGTGGGTATTTTGACGCAAGCGTAGGCTTAGTATCTGCTTTGTCGACTGTGGGTGTTAACGCTTATGCTGTTGAACGCAGATTTTTAGCTGGATTGTCAATTTATATTCAAACTATTTTGTCAGCACAAGAACCAACACCTGGAACTTGGGGAGACACTTCGACATGGGCAGGTTGGTTTGCACTGATTTCAGGCTGGTTTACCAAGTCTTTTTCTCACTAATTGCTCCCGTCGATGTTGCGAAGGCCTCTTTGCTCATGCTCGACGAAAAGAGTATGGGACGTTCAGGCTTTCACCCCTCCAAGGAGATTCAGAGGTATACACACCTTGGTTGCTGGTATATTATCCCCGCGCTAATCACTTTTTCCAATCCATACTATACGGTACCCAGGGATTATTGGAGCGTTTAGCTGTGTACGTCATGGACAGCATGGATGACTTCCACTGGACTGGTCTGGTGTTGATAGCTTTGGGCGTCAAAACGCTGCTAGTTCCCGAATGTGGCCCCAGCAAGCTTCGACAGGTATTCGTCCATACCAAAATGCAGCAAAAGAGTTTGTTGGAGACATTAACTTACTTATTTTCTCCAGGAAGGTCAAATGCTGCTTCGTGGATATGTTGGACTTGCGCAAATGTCTGCCTTGGCGTGCTATCTCGTGGTATTCCACTCCTTGGCGAATCTCCCGCTCGATTCGCCGATGCCTCGCGCCGTCTCAAGTCGTTTCAACATGCAGCCTAACACGATCCTCACTGTATGGCTGGGCCTCGGTCTTGCAGAAGTTACCCCGCGAATTGCTTCCGTTGTGGCATCGGATACCAAGTGGACTAAAGTCGTTCGGTTCTCCTTTTGCCTTACACTGCTGGCCACTCAGTACCAGCGCAGCCAGCCCATCGGAGACGTCGACGAGACTGGAGACGTGATCCGACAACACGGGGAAAATATTTTTCAGGCGGTGCCACGCGACGGCGTATTGCTGTCGTACACAGATATCAACTGGAATTCACTACGTTATCTTCAGGTACGAGTAAGACACGCTCAAATGTAGTCGACTAATATCTGAAAATGGCTAATGCGTGTAGGCGTGTGAAAATGTCCGGCCTGACGTAACACTTCTCAGCCTCCAGCTTCTGCCTTTCCTGTGGTTTACCCGCCAGCACAAACTGTATCCAGATATCGTATTCCCGCCAATTCGGCACGACGCCTCGACGGTGAAAAGTTCACGAGGGTACGCGCAGCTTTTGCACGATTTCCTGGCTGCGAACGTGGGGAGGCACGGGGACCACCTCTTCCTGGACTTACACGCTGTGGTAGGATTTCAACTCTGGTACGTGAGTGGCCAAACACTTACTCTAACCTTACGTGGTTTTAATGTGTGATGCAGAATGATGAAGGCATCGCCCCAAACGGCCAGTACCTCGGATTCACGCTCATACCGAACGGTTTGGTGTGGAAAGTGAGCTTGCCGCCATCCAGCGTTGCCGACGCTGACACTCTCTACTCGCGATGGAAGTCAATGCCGCCACCTGTAGTGAAATTCACTCCCTCGCTGTACCCTGCAGGTAGCTGGGAGTTTGCAGCAGCGACAATTGCGAACGACGCTCGGTACCAAGGCGGCCTCTTCGCTTTGAGCCACTGGATTGAGCGTGGGCGAGCCGTTCAACACGCGAGTGAACCGGCCAAGTACGTGCTTGGCATGCGCCACGCGCTGCACCTACTGACCGAAGTTGGAGTAGATGCAGTAGTTGCCGATGGATCCTGGGGCCTCACGTACGAGACCTACGACCTGTGGAAGAACACAGCGCTGGCTGCCATGCGGTTCACAAGCGGACTCGAACTCATGGGGCCGCTCATCTCCCCGTTGAAAGAGCATCATAAACGCACAGGAGCGAGTCGCGAAGAGAAAGTGGAGCTCCACACGCTGCAGAAATCGCTGCAGCATCTGGATGAAAGTCGACAAAGTGCAATCGCGCGGATTGAAGCTCTGTTACCAGACATGAAGTCACGTCAAGACCCCGACGCGAAAGTCTTTGAGAACTTCATAGAAGCTCAACGGAACAACAACAAGGTCAATGCAAAGAAGAAGAGCAAGGGCAAGAAGAAGACCAAGGCCAAGAAGAAGACACAAGACGTATGACATGGCTACATTCACTTCAACAATATTTGTCATTAGACACAACGTCAAGGTTTGCCTTTAAGCTACTTGCGGTATATAACAAAATCACTACAGTGGTCTATACTTTTTCGTATATTCGTACTTAATCGAGACATCCATCGCTTGGTTCTGGATCGGTCGAAAGATACACAGTCACCGCGTCTCGTGCGAGATATCTCTTCGTGCACTTGGCTGCACGTGTCCGCTCGCTACAGCAACTTCCGCGTCACACAAGCACATTCTCCAACATGGTACGCATCTCTTCAACCTTCTGCATGCAACAATCACCTTGTCCCGTGCTCTGTATCCCCCACAAGTACACTAAGCCGCAACTGTCTCCTCGCAGTCAGGCACAGTCAAGACGCAGGCGGAAGTGAAGGACATCACGCGCATCGAGCGCATCGGCGCCCACTCGCACATCCGCGGTCTGGGTCTGGATGACAGTCTGGAGCCGCGTACGTCCTCGCAGGGCATGGTGGGTCAGACAGAGGCCCGTAAGGCGGCGGGCATCGTGGCCAAGATGATTGAGGAAGGCAACATCGCCGGCCGCGCCATCCTGCTGGCCGGCAAGCCCGGCACGGGCAAGACAGCCATTGCCATGGGCATTGCTCAGGCCCTGGGAGAGGACACGCCGTTCACGACGATCGCTGGTAGCGAGGTGTTCTCGCTTGAGATGAGCAAGACGGAGGCGCTGACGCAGGCTTTCCGCCGCTCCATTGGTGTGCGGATCATGGAGGAGACGGAGATTATTGAAGGAGAAGTGGTAGAGATCCAGGTGGACACCCCAACGGGCGGCGTGGGCGACAAAGTGGGTCGCCTCACGCTGCGAACCACCGAGATGGAGACGGTGTACGACCTTGGAGCCAAGATGATCGACTCGCTGACCAAGGAGAAGGTCGAGGCTGGCGACGTGATCACGATCAACAAGGAGTCGGGCAAGATCTCCAAGCTCGGACGCTCGTTCACGCGCTCCAGGGACTACGACGCCATGGGCGTGCAGACGCGCTTCGTGCAGTGTCCCGAGGGCGAGCTGCAGAAGCGCAAGGAGGTGGTGCACGTGGTGTCGCTCCACGAGATTGACGTGATCAACTCGCGCTCGCAGGGTTTCCTCGCGCTGTTCGCTGGTGACACTGGCGAGATCAAGGACGAGGTGCGCGAGCAGATTGACACCAAGGTGGCTGAGTGGCGCGAGGAGGGCAAGGCCACGATCGTGCCCGGCGTGCTGTTCATCGACGAGGTGCACATGCTGGACATCGAGTGCTTCTCGTGGCTCAACCGCGCTCTTGAGAGCGACATGGCGCCTGTGCTCATCATCGCCACGAACCGCGGCATCACGCGTATCCGTGGAACCAACTACAAGAGTCCGCACGGCATCCCCATCGACCTGCTGGACCGACTAATGATCATCCCCACGAAGCCCTACAGCGAGTCCGAGATGCGCAAGATTCTCACCATTCGCTGCGAAGAGGAGGATGTGGAAATGACGGAAGAGGCCAAGGACCTGCTCACGCGTATCGCCGTGGAGACGTCGCTGCGATATGCCATCCAGATGATCATCACGGCGTCGCTCGTGTGCTCGAAGCGCAAGGGCACGGAGGTGGACGTGCCCGACATCAAGCGCGTGTACTCGCTGTTCGCCGACGTCAAGCGCTCCACGCAGTTCCTCATGGAGTACCAGCGCGAGTTCATGTTCCACGAGGTGGACGACGAAGAGGAAGAGGACCAGGACATGGAGCAGTAGATGCAATGGGCACAGACAGACCTTCCGTGTGACCTATAACAATGAAATCTCCCCTTACTATTGCATTGGTATTTGCATTGCATTGCATTGCGTTCTGTTCTACACTTTATAGTGCGGCGTTCATTTGACCGAGAAGAAGGAGCGCAAGTCGCGCTGCTTGGGAGGGCCGCTGTGCTTCTTGGCCTCCTTCTTGGCCTTGGCGGCCTTGTCAGCAGCCGCTTTCTTCTTCTTCTCCTCCAGCTTCTTCTTGGCCGCCTTCTGCTCCTTTTCAACCTCCTCGGGCGTCAACTCCACCTCCTCGTACGTCTTCTCCGTTACCATGTAGCCCTGCTCGTTGATGCGCGTCTTGGAGACAAGTACCCGCCTCTTGGTCGCGATAACCGGCTCCTCGTCTTCCGCCTCCTCTTCCTCCGACTCCACGCGCTTCTCAACTTCTTCGGCTTGCTTTGCCTTCTTGGTCACAGCTGGAGAGGCGTTCAGCTTACGCTTGGCATTGCGACTCTTAGGAGCCGGCGTGCTTGTGCTCGTCGCCTTGGGCGCCGGCGCCTCGTCCTCTTCATCTTCGTCATCACTGATCACCCTCTTACTACTCGTCGTCTTCTTGACGAACACCGGGGCGTCGGTCTCGTCGTCTTCCTCGTCGTCGCTGTCGACCGTGAGCACGTTGCTCATGTCCAGCTTCTTGGTCTCCGCCGGCTTGCTGGTTGTTGTCTTGCTGGCCCCATTCCTGCTTGCCCCGCTGCTCTTGGGGAACCCAGTGGACTTGCCACTGCTCTTGAAGAACGAGGAGCTGCCGGACGCCGCGGGCTTCTTCTTCGCCGACGCGTTGATGGCGTCGAAGGCCGAGATGGTCTCCTCGCCCTGCTCCTCCCCGAAGTCCTGGCGCGCCGTAGCCTCCGCGCACTTGATGCCGCTCGCGTACAGTGCCTTGGCCGCGGCCGTCAGCGGCGCGTGTTTGTCCACGCTGCTCAGCGCGTCGTTGCGCGCCTGGCGCTCCTGCGCCCAGCAGGCCGTGGTCATGGCCGCCGCCGCGTCCTCCGCGGAGGCGTTGGACTTGCCATACAGCGCGTAGATCTGCTGGCATAGCAGGTCGTCGGCCTGCTTCTGGCTCTCCACGGTCAGCGACAGCACGCGCGCCCTCGGGTCGCGCTTGGCGGCGGCTGTATCGCTCTTGTCCGCGTCATCGGCGATGGCGGCGCGCTTGACCAGCACGTGCAGGGCCTGGACGGCGTCGTTCTCGGATGAGAACTGCGCGAGCGCCTCGACGCTGACGACGGCAGCTACGCGCGAGCGGATGCCGAGCGTCCGGTACGACAGCGGCTCGCCCGCGTCCAGCACCGTGGACGAGATCTCCTCGAGGCAACGCTCCATTGCTTCCCGCCAAAATAGTGCGCGTTAGCACTGCTATTGCGATCCCGAAGCGAACGTCCGATTGGCTGTATCAAACGGGTGTAAATCCGATACGTGAACCCGTTTGGTAACGCCAATCGGACGGCCAATCGGATGGTACAGTGTACCGTTTGTGTAAATCACACAAGATCCCTAAAATCTAAGATTATTCACAGCGATTGATAAAATCCACAGACTGGACGGTGGATTATCCGCTGCTCGCTGGAAATGCAAAGCTGTCCGTCTAACAGCGACGGTCTTTCCTACTTACACCATTCTCTCTGAACTTCAAGGCTAGGAAGATCGTGAGTACCGCACAACAGAACTCATTATTCATACCCCAGAAACATTGAATTGAGTATTATTTGTGTATTGTGAATTTCGGCCAAATTCGGACTTCTGGGTTCTTGCAATCGCCTCCCAATACAAAATGCCTATGAATCAGTGATATACCTTATCACATCGTATAAGTACGGATTCTGCGCCTAAAATAGCCTAGCATAGTTACCGGGGCGATTTGGGGGCGGTTGATTGAACCAATCGGCCACTCCAATTTTGAGTAAGAACCCACAATACGCGGCATCAACATGAAAAGTTAAAATATACTAGGATTTGTATGGGCACGTACTTTCTTGGTGTGTAGTTTATGTGTCAGCTTATTAATAAAAATAGGTGTGAATAGAGAGATATTTGCGAGTTATACTTTCGTGCTGGCATCAAATAGTTAGCAGGTTGCCCTGTTCCTGATGAATGCTGCGTATACATGTAATTTGCTTTGCGCTATGCAGCTAGAAGTGGCAGTGGAATACTACGTAAGATATGGTCAGGGCGAACAGAATCGGCCTCACACTGCAGACACAAAGGCTGCAGGTATGTACACACCAGTTGATTCAAGAGCATGCCGACGCGTTAATCAGATTATAGCAGCTATAATACTAAAAAGCGATCCGTCCTTAGGCTTGAAGGACTTGGTCAGCGGTGTTCACCCAGAAGCTACACATATCGACGGAAGATATGGCCTGCAGACAAAAACCCAACATTCTGTACAAGCACGGTCGACACCGGGCATTACCTAACTACAAACATTTTGATTGGCTAAAATTGAGACTGGGAGTGAGACCACCATTGCTTAGACTACAGTACGCAGCAAAGGTATTGTAAGGAGGTCGCTAACATATTTATGGATAGAAGCTTCATGAAAGTTAACTTTATTAAAGTTCAACGCACGGCATTGCTTTAATGAAGCTTTTACGAAACTTTTCTCGCGATCGTCCTCCCAGTTGCGTACAGTTCTACGCGGGACTTCGTGCAACTTCTCGGCAGCATACGTCGACATAAACTCAAGGTCGAGAAGTACTTCTCGTTTGAATTTATACGTGTAGCTTCTGCGATTTTGCGGTTGCTCAGTATTGGCAGCATTTTGTTCCGCTCTAGCATACTCAGAGTAGCAAGATACAGAACAAAAGCTCAAATCGAATTCTAATACAACGCCTAATATATATAGGACATTGTTAGAGCAGAGTTGGTGGGAAGCACCTTCGCACACAGAGCAGCAGCGTATTGCAGCAGGCCGCGGGCATCCGTTGATACCGCACTCCATCCTTTCGCCTTGAGGGATTTTCTGAAGTGTGAGGACACAGCGGCCACTCCTTTAAAAACACTGTGTGATTGGCTAATATTGTCTGAACAAAAAATGTGAGTCTCAACTTTTTTGTTCGAGAGTCGGACTGGATAAGGATTTGTAGTAGGCCATATCTTCCGTCGATATGTGTACACCATTTCAAGGCCAAATTGAGAGAAGTCAAAATCAAAACAAAAACGACCAAAATCAAAACAAGAGAGATCAAGAAAAAGGGCACTGTCCCGGCCAAAATTTTCCGGAGGGAATTTTCTGATCGACATAGAGTGGGCAAGTCAGTTGCTCTGTACAATATATTTGGTCTTGAAGGTGATTAGATGATATGCATATTCAGGATTGGAGGTTTTCCCAATTTGCTTTTGGCGGTTCTCAATTTGAAGCACGATTTCTCTCAATTTGGCCTTGAAATGGTGTACCTTCCTGAGGACGTTCGCGTCGTTGGATTGGTCGCGCAGACATGGGACGGACATTTTCTATTTCCTCATCAGTCACCGTCCAATAGAAAAGCCACCTCGAACTAACTTCCAGACCGCCGGAACTGGAACTGTTAAACGAGTGACTATTGGCCAAAAACTAGGCAACCTAGAACTTCAAGTTCCAGGTAATCATTTTGCGAGCCAATCGGCTGCAAAGATGGCACCCCGTGTGACGTAGGCAAACCTTGCTTGCACATGAAAGCCGATTCCTGCCTGAACACGTTCATGCTCGCCGGCACCGACGTGCGCGTGGTCGAAAGATCGACGTCCTGGTAGTGTTAGAACGGCGAAGAGCGTGGCTACATCTCGATCAACACACATGCACAAGGGCACACACGCACGCACACCAGTTGAACTAAACTGCTCGTTGCATTTGCAAATAAAGAACTCCTAAAGCCCGGCCTATCTACCGACCGAGGCTCTCCTGCTGGTATGTTCGACCATCGACGGCAGTCGTGCAGATACACGCGCGACCCCGCCTCCCTCTCTGTAGCTAGCGGGTTGGATGTGTTTACTTCTTGTCGGCGAAGTGGTTGTTGATCCACTCGCTGGTGATCGACTTGGGGCGCTCCAGGGGCAGGCCCAGGGCGCGGTCCCAGAAGAGCTGCGAGAGCACACCGATGGCGCGCGACACACCGAACAGCACCGTGTAGTAGTTCTTCTGCGTCAGGCCGTAGTACTGCAGCAGCACACCGCTGTGCGAGTCCACGTTCGGGTACGGGTTCTTGGTCTTGCCGTGCTCGGTCAGAACACCGGGCATCACCTGGTAGATCGTGTCCACGATGCGGAACAGCTCGTCGTTGGGCATGTACTTGAGGCCGAACTCGCGCTGGCACGTGTAACGCGGGTCCGTCTTGCGCAGCACGGCGTGGCCGTAGCCGGGGATGACCTTGCCGGCGTTCAGCGTGTCCCAGGCGAACTGGGTGATCGTGTCCTTGTTCACCTCGAGGCCCTTGGCGTGGAACTCGGCCTGCAGGTCGAGAATCCAGCCCAGCACCTCCTGGTTGGCCAGGCCGTGCAGGGGACCGGCCAGAGCGTTGAGGCCACCGGCCAGGGAGAGGTACGGGTCCGACAGCGTCGAGCCCACCAGGTGCGTGGTGTGAGCGCTGGCGTTGCCGCCCTCGTGGTCGCTGTGGATCACCAGGTACAGACGCATGAGCTCGTCGAACTCAGCGTTGTCGAAGCCCAGCATGCGGTTGAAGTTGGCCGAGTAGTCCAGGCTCGAGTCGTAGTCGTTGTTGGACTCGCCGAAGTACGTGTTGCGATAAATAAGGGCCGCCACCTCCGGCAGGCGGGCGATGAGGTTCATGCTGTCCTCGTACGTGTACTCCCAGTAGGTCGACTTGTGGATGCCCTCGGCGTACTTCTTGGCGAAGATGCTCTCGGTGTTCATGGCGGTCACGGCGGCCGACAGCTGGGTCATGGGGTGGGCGTGCTTGAGGTCGCGGATGAGCTTGCGCACGTGCTCGGGCACCTTGGCGCGCGAGTGCAGCTCGGCCGTGACGCTGGCAGCCTGGGCAGCCGTGGGGATCTCACCGGTCATGAGCAGCCATAGTAGGCCTTCCGGTAGGGGCTCGCCGCCCTCCTCCTTGGCGGGCAGCAGCTTCTGGAGGTCCGGGATGGTGTGGCCGCGGAAGCGGATGCCCTCCTCGGCGTCCAGCAGCGACGTCTCCCACAGGAGCGACTTGATTCCGCGGGCACCGCCCAGGGTCTGCTCCACGGTGACCTCGCCCAGCGACTTGTGGCCGTGCTCAGCCTTGAGCTTCTTGAGCGCCTCCTGGCGCACGGGGATCTGCTCCTTGAGCTCGTCCAGCAGCGTGGGCGTGGTCGTGGACAGCGAGCGGGTCGCGGCGGGCACGGCGCTCGAGCGCGCGGCCTGGCGGAGGGACTTGATGATGGCGCTCATGTCTGCGGACGAGAGATAGAAAGATATACAATCGGTTAGGTGAAGCGTTTAACGAGATGTGTGTCACGCGGATCTTGGAGCCGCAGCAGATGGCTGGGGCTCCAGGAAGCCGCGTGGCAGCATGCGGGTGCATGGCTTGGAGGTGGTGCGCACCTGGAGGGGAGGTTTGCTGCTTGCAGACGACGACGGAGGAGTGTCTTGTGCCCGGAGGATTGCGAAATGGCCGAGTGAGTGTCTGTGGCTGCGTGGGCGCGACCATTGCGGCGTGGGCAGTTCGATGATTCAACTAGGTCGGCTTGCGCGGGGTACGATTTCTGACAGGTCATAATACTGACGATAGCCTGGAGCAGAGTGATGGTCACTCTCGAAAGTGAAAGGGACGAGGGTTTTAACAGGTCAGAATTCGCGCCGCGTGCGCTGATTGGATGCCGGGGTACGTAGCCCGGCCGGTCCTCCAAGCATTGCGGTTCAAAGTCGTGATGGGTGTTGCAGGTCGCGCTTGACACGCAAGGCGCCTTGCCTTCCTGGGCCGGAATTGTATCGGCGGCCAGCTGGAGGGCAGGTCCTCTGCGAGGAAGCTCCCGCTGCGATGGTACAATGTTTAACGGCGGCGGCGGGAGCCTGGCCGCTGCGACTGAGTTTTCGCAGATGACTGCGCGCGCAGGACTCGGAAGCGCAAGACCCCCATACGCACTTCAAAAAGTGCCATGCTGGCAGCAAGTTGCTGCCACGCGTCGAGGCTCGACTCGAGGCGCTGTCAACCGCTGACGAGTCTGATTGTCGAGGCCCTAGCCTCCCTCTTGGCCCGCCTGCCGCTGCTTGGGGCGCAAACTTTCTGCTCGGACGCCGGATTTGCTTCAGTTTGCAGGCAGGTGGGCCACCCGTGCAAGTTCAAGCCCTTCAGTTTCTCGCTCCGAATGTCGCGCGCTCGTTTGCAGGCCGCGCACCAAGCACCAGAGCCTGCAACGTTTGACGTCGACAGTCGCACGGCTCGTGCTCCTTGAAGTTTTGACGTCAACATGTTAAACTCCAGGTGATGTAAAAGAGACCGAGCACCTTCATGCAAATTCAGAGACCAAGCGCATTCGGATCGGGAGTTGAACATGGATCATCCCGTGCGCGCGGCAACTGGCTCGAGGGCACTGGCCAAATCGCCGCCATTTTCCGATCCGATGGACGTCAGCAAGGACTTCCGCGCGCGGAGGATGCTGCGCATGGCGACACCGGCGAGCATGCAAGTGTGCGCGGCGGCGCCACTTCCAGATCGATCGCGCTTCCAGCAGCGGAACTTCCAGATTGGCGGCGCACTTCGAGCGCTTGAGAACGGGAGCGCGGCCTATCCACTCGCCTTGACTGGGGGGCGGACGGCGGCGTGAACGCTGGAGTGGCTGCGGGTGGTGTGATCGATCATCACGGGCCAAGCTGGTGACACCGGAACAGCAGTGAAGGTGAATGTGGAGTTTTTCGTGGAGGTGGCTCGGGCTGCTTGGGCGCGGAAGGTTGCTGATGGCAATGCGGCCTGTCAAATCCTGCAACCTGTCGATCCCTCGCTAGGGTACACGTTGCGTGGCACCTTGAGAAGGGCCATGGCCGCCCAGAAAGACTTCCCGGTTTTCGCTGTTCCTGTGGACGTGTCCGGCGAATTGGCAGTTATGGTGGTGACTGCACTTCGGCAGTTGTTTTTAGGCAATGCAGGCGACAATGGTGTGCTTGACAATGGCTGCGATTGCTGGTGTTTGCGAGGCAGTGAGCTGCAGCAGCATAGCCGAAGACGCGCATTCCAAAGCTACCGAGTGAAAGCTACACCGCCAATCCCCATAGCGATCAAGAGCGCTCGCTGCTTTCTGTGGTCTGACTACTGCGACGTCTGGGCTGGGTGTTCGGCGGAACTACGGCGTATTACATTTCAGGAGGCACGAGCGTTGAAGTTGGGACTTCCTGCGGCAGCTCTGTGGTTTTGGAAGTTGCTTGAGCATGGCTTGCTTTCATCTGCAGCGTTTCGACTGCGGCAGCCCGGTGTAGTCGTGAGAACTGCTTACTCCTTGATAACACTGCTCGGCTTGAGCTGTCAGCTCAAGAACAGCGTCGAAGGCGCCATTCCGCTAGTCGGTGGCATAAAGATCGTACAGCGCACTGTGACCGCACAATGCCAGGCAGCTTCACTCGGAAGCTGTACGCCGCCATGGCAGGCGAATAGTACTGCTCGGTGCGCCGTCGATCAAGGACTACTGGGCGTTGAGGTCGCGGCGCTAGCGTTTGAGCTCCAGTCCGAACCATTTGCAATAGTACCGCGATGACTGGCAACAGCGTATGGCACTTGCACTTCAGCTGCCGGTAGCAGGCAGGTGTCCGGAGGTTACGTCGGGCGTGTTGAGTGTGGAGTGTCGAATATTTCGGTTCTCCCTCGTGGTCGGTAACAGCCAGCCAGCGCTGGGCTAGTCAAGTGGTGAAGGCTGCTGCATTGAGACGCCTCTGAACCCCCGAGTAAATGCCCGCGAAGAGCGTTTCGACTTCCTGCGATTGCCACCGTGCTTTAGTGCACCGCGCATGGGACTTGCCCGCATACGAAAGCGCCAGCACCTCCGGTTGCCATGAGATGGTACTTTTACTTGCATATGGAACGCAAATGGCCGTCACCGAATTGCCACTTCGCGTCGGCATCTGGCAGAGGCAAGTGTTCACTTCCCCAGCCGGCATGTCTGCTGGCAGCCACCTGCCAGGGTATGTCACGGAAGCGAATCCACCGGCGCCGGCACGAGTCCATCGCCGTCGCCATCGCATTTGCCTACACCCACGGACCATGGACTGCAGTGCAGGGCGTCGTGCAAGTGCTTCTGACTCGGGTACTGGTACGGCTGTTCGCCGTGGAGGTCATCAACGAGGGGCTCCTCCTATCTCGGTTGTGTCTCGAAATGATAGCACAGGGCGGTTAGAAACAAATTCAGTAAACCCCAACCAGCTTTTTTAAGGACAAAAAGAAGGATCAAATTTGACGACTCTCGCTTCGCCTCATTTCAACATATAGAGCATCGTTTTGGGTATAGTTTGAATGACTAGTGTTTGGTCTGTACACTGGAGGCGGTGGTGTGCGCTGGAAGTGTGTTGCCTTCGCGCAGCAACTCGAGCAAAAGTGTCCCTCCAGACATCACGAATTATGCAGTTTATCCTTAACTTTAGGACAAAAAATATCCGGCTAATAATAGAATCAAGTCAAACGTCGCTTCAGCAGTTGTGGCCTGGTGCCACAGCGACAGAAGCCCAGTAAGATCGTACCTAAACGAGTCAATACAAATTTCAAGACAGTTTTTGTCCTTACCAGCCCAATTAAGGACAAAAAACTTCAAAACTCGAGGCTGAAAAGTCTGTTTGGTCCTTCGTTATTAGGACCAATTTTGTTGGGGTTAACGATTCCCATCGCATTTTCGCCTACGCCCACGGACCATGGACTGCAGTGCAGGGCGTTGTGCGTCCTGTCGAGCACGCTCTGCAGAATTATCAAGACGCACGAAGGATGTTCTGATCTTAAACCGTTGATCATTGATTTGGTTATTGGTGAGGACACAACCGATGTAGTGCATACGCATTCAAGTGTTTTGCTTCTGAAGTACTTCGGACCCACGTCGAATAGGTTGTCCGAGTTGAGTGCTGTTCGAAACACTCAACGGCGCAGAAGAAATGCAGCCATCTCCTCCTCCATGGCCCGGAGATCCCCTGGATTCATGATATCCACGACGCGCTCCCTGTTAGGTCCAAACTGGGACGGCTGCTGACGATCAGTGAGTTGGTCCGAGCGCTGGTTGTTATGGTTCTGGCGACGCTCGTTCTGGCCTCGGTCGCCACGGACCTGCTCGACAGCGCTGGGCAGTGCCTTTTCCACGACCTCCGGATCATTGAGTTGAGCCTTGACCAAGTCATTGGTTTGCTGATCAGGTTGCTGCATAACTCGGCTGCGCTTAGACCCACAAGGATCGCCCCCTATCTGCTCTACCATCAGCTTCCTCAGTTCTTTCACTTCGTCCGCGAGGGCGTCGATCTTCTCTGACTGCGTCGTGAACTGCGCTTCCAACAGCACTCCCATCGCCATGATCTGCGCACCCAACTGCGCACCCACAGTTGTGATCTGGCCACCCAGAGAATTAATGGCACCTGCTAAGATATTGACCACCCTGCCTGTTCACGTGTGAACCGACTTTTCTTGAGCCCGGACCACACCTCTGAGCATTGCATCCATCCGCTACAACCTCAGTTAGTAGAGCACGTCCGCGGAGCCCATATCAGAGTCCAGCGAATTTTCGGTGTCCTGCGAAACGGGGATTGGATTGAGAGCTGAGCCGGGAGCCAACATCGGAGTGTCGGGTGAAAGTGGCGGGGGGGGGGGGGGGCGACTAAGCTCGACGGGTCCGCCTTGACTTGCCTGGATATTTCCGATAGAAATAGTTCACCTTTGTACACGACGTATTCACTCTTCGCGACCAAACGGAAGATGTCCATATCATCGGTCCAGAACAGCTCGTTCATCCGGTTTGTACCATACATGGCGTTGATATTGAACGGTGCCAGTGCCTTGAGAAGCCGGCCCTCGAACTCTGCTTCATTGACTCCGCGGACGATGATCCAGTACTTCAGCATTTCTCCAGGCGCGAGCTGCCCATAGCCATCGGAGCCGGAAGTGTTCGTCTTCAAACGTGAGCGTTTGCCGGGCTTGCCCTCTGTATTGCCCAGCTTGATGATGGAGGTCGCCAAAGAGTGCTGTGTTGCCAGAAGGAACCGCTTGACTTTGCCGTAAATCGGATCGATGTAGTCGAAGAACGTCTGGCACACACGCTCCGGGATGTGGACACGTTTCTCTATCTGCTTGAAGCCGTCGTCCACCTCACCGACGTACACGGAGTGCTCGCTCTCTAGCAACTTCAGTTTCTGGACGCCGTTGTGCTCCTCGTACTTGACCGGCCAAATTTTCTTGATTGCGTTGATGATGAATCTCTTCTTCTTGACGGGATCCAAGATGGCGAGGACGATCTCGTCATACAGCAAGACGAGCAGGACGTAGGTCATAAAGGCTGCCATGCCTACCTTCCCGACCTCGTCTCGATACTTCTTCACACCTTGATCAGCACGGGAAAGGTCTTCGTCGTCCGAGTCGTCGAAGTACGGGATATACTCCTGGTGAGCAACCTGCGGCTCCCTCGGCGGTGGTTCCGCCTCCGACATCTCCATGGCTACGCGCCGAGCGGGAGGCCAAGCCGGGAGTGGGGGACCGAGCGCGAAGCCGAGCCGGGGGGGGGGGGGTCTGCGAGCGCAGAGAAGCCGAGCCGAGAGCGGAGGGCCAAGCGAGAAGCCGAGCCGAGAGCGGAGGGCCAAGCGAGAAGCCGAGCCGAGAGCGAAGGTCTGCGAGCGCCGAGAAGCCGATCCAGAAGTGAGTAGAGCTGTGAGCGTCGCGCGTCAAATCCAGAAGTGAGGATAGCTGGGGCTGCGAACACCGGGAGGCTGGCCCAGAAGTAGATGCTCTTCGCGAGCGTTGATAGCTGGTGCACGATGTTCCAGTTCTTGGGCACTTCGAGGCGAGCCGACGCCTTTCATGAGGATGCGGAGCTCTTCCTCCAGCTGGGATACGCGGACGCTACGATCATCCGCAAGTTTGCGAGCACTGGCAAGCATATCCACACATCTCGCCGTATACACTTCGGTGTCAGCAATTTGCTGATGATGAAGGCGTTGGAGTCTTGCAAACTCATCCTGTCATTGTGCCACAGTGGTTGGAAGTCCCACGGACGCAAATCGACGCTCCTCGCGCGTAGCTCAGAAACGATAAAAGGCTCCATGGCCTTTAATATAGCTTCGTTTCCAGCAAAGGTTGTGAAGTGACAGCTCTTTGACATGCGCAGGTAGTCGACTGGTCTTCCGTCACTGCGAGCCGATCTGTAACTATTGGCGAAGAGTACTTTCTGGTGATCGGATAGTCGATACTTCTCCATTTTCGTACGTTTGCCGTATTGGCGCTTGCCACCCTTAGCACGCTTGAGCGTCGAATGGAGCGCCTCGCAAGCTTCAGCAAGCTCCGTCGAGGTGAAACCGTCGGGATGAGGGTCGCCCATTACTTGCACCGCTGCCCCCGTTGGCTCATCATGCATTTGTAAAGAAGATGGCGGCGCTGGCGCTGGATCAGCATTGCGCGCTGAGGCCCCGGACGTTCTGCGTCGCTTCGTCGTCGTAGTGGAGCTGATGCCGGTTGCGCTTGGTAGCGCCACGTGTTTCCGCTTCGCCATGACGGGAGTTCGACGGCCACAGCACGGATGAGCTGCTGCGGGTGGTGGAAAAAATGAAATTGAAGAGATCAAAAATAAACCGATAGAGAATGGATACATCACTTGTAGAGGGTTTCTGAATAATAAATCGATAGAGGATCCATATCGGATTCAAAAGGTTTATGTGTACCGGAATTAAATGCTTGATGCCATGTAATTGCTATCACATGGGTTTTGGTAAGGCAAGTTGCCACTTTAGTAGAAAAATCCGTCCGTGTTTTTCTCAGCAGCACCAGGGGCCTTCACACTTGGCCTTTTATAAAAGTAAGCACATGAAAAGATAGAGGGGGAGATCGACTATTACGAGACATCGTCTGCTACGATAGCAGCGCATGCAGTAGCATACTAGCCTCGATACAAAATGTCCTTCAGAATCCGGTGGCGTGCCAGTTTAGTAGATTTTTTATCTTAGATAAAGTAAGGGCCAGGAGAGCGATTGAGCGGTACAGACGAATTTCTGTTATTTCCGAATCGTTAGGGTGTCCGGCTCTCGATCCAAAACGACGGGGTACAATATTTTGAGGTATCTGGGTAGAAATTAGAGTCAGTTTTATGACCGGCCACTGCTGCCTAGTTGGTAAGGAGCCTGTCCTTGATGCGGCAGAACGAGGGTTCAAATCACTCTGAGGTCGTGTAGAAAGTTAAATCGCCATTTCGGCGAGTCTTGGTGCCGGGGTTCCAAGAGCTGTAGGTGCCTGCAGTACGTCCCCCCTACATTCTTTGTCCCTACGTTCTACACTACGGCTTCCTCAAGAATGTCCATGCCTACAGCTGGAAGCTGCGTACTTGTTGCTTGCTCTGAATCCAAGCTCTTGCGCGCTTTTTTCGCTCGGGGTGTGCTTGCCTTCATCCTTGGAGCACGCTTTTGTGCTGTCTTCGCACGCTCCACATCTTCTAGGTGCTTGAGTAACTTGTGCGTCAGCAACTGCCCCGCCACTGTCGCCGTGCTCCGACCGCTGCGTCGTTTCTCGCGTGGAGCAGGCAGCACAAGGAGATCACTCTGCACAGTTTCCTTCACCTTCAGCCACTCCGCCATCTTGACGTCCTTCGGCGTCCCATTCCGCTCAAAGTTGCTCAGACGCTCGGTCATCCGTGACAGCGAAGGTGGGAACAGACCGCACGCGCGAAAACCGGAGGAAATGTTGGTTGAGAAGTTGCACGTTCGCCACGCCAGGCCCGCCAGCTCCAGTGCCATAGCCTTAGACAGCGATACAGAACCACCGTCGCCCGCAAAGCTGCTGAGTAGAGAGCGCAGCTTGGCCTTGAAAGACCCGAACACTGCCACGTCAAGAGGCTGGAAAAGGTGAGTAGCATTAGCAGGTAGGCAAACAAGGAGTACCTGCACATCCTCCGCAGCCCGCAGAATGGACGGGCTGTAGTGAGAACTGCACCCGTCCATCACAAGAACCAGAGGACGTCGAATCGGCGTTGGCACTGAGCCGGCGAAAAAGCGAAGCCATGTCTCGAACAGAGACGCGTTCATGAAGCCGGACTCAGTCGTCGTGATGGCGGCGCCGGGGACACTACAGGTGTCGAGGACGTCGAGCCGAACCGTCTTGCCCGGAACGATGAACACCGGTGGCACGACAAAACCACTAGCGCTTCCGCAGGCCACAATCGTGAGATGAAAGTTGGTGGAGACTTCCGTCGTCCAGACATTCTTGGACCCGCGAATCGCCCCGACCTTCTTGCTCTTCTTGCGCGTCTCGAACGACGTCTCATCGATGTTGAACACTCGACCGCTACACAGCGATTCCTCGACAGTGAGCTTGGCCATTGTACCGAACAACGCCCACGCGTCCGCATAATCCACGTTATTGCGTACGCACGACAGGGTTTGCGCAGTACGCATCGTTAGCACAGGATAGCGCGTCAGGAATCGCCGGTACCAACCGCTTCCAACACTGCGGCCGAACATCAGCTCGGTCATCGCGCACGCTTTCGAAATCACCTCTTGGCGCACCGCTGGTACGCCAGTCTGTTGGCGGGCAGCTATCCACTCGAACAAACTTTGCTCAGCTTCTGTGGGCAAGAGCGGAGCTGTACCACGACGACCGGGCTTTCGTACCACACCATTTTCGGCTGCCTTGACCCACTTGCATAGCGTGCTGTAGGGGATGTTCGTACGTTTAGCAACTTGCGTCTTGGCCTCGCCTGACAGAGCACACTGAATAGCGTACTCCATCTCTTCGTCGCTGTAGTTTCCTCGGGTTCCTACCATGGTTTAGCTGTTGGCTAAGCTGAAAGTAAGCCGAGACCAACAGATTCATGGAGGTTTAGTGGTGGTCGGCGCTCGTCATTTTGTTAGCCAATCATCGAGTCCCCGATCATTGGATTGGCCAAAAAACGATTCTACTAAAGTGCTCACTTTCTACTAAAGTGGCAACTTGCCTTATGCGAATACTTAAGTACTTCTCCGGTCCGCTAAAGAATTAACAGTTCTCTGATCAGACTGCAACTTGCGTTCTACTGCTCCAACAGAGCTGTGGGTGCCCTTAAATTAGAGCGCTTGATCCGCGGTATCACCCAGTATTTTTCATGAATGCATATTCCCGCCATTTAAGGTTGTTATCAGTCGGTTTAAACAATCGGTTTTCACAGGTGTGAGGTTTAAATTCGCTGCACCATCAAAAATGATCAGATTAAAATTTGGAGATACACTCCAGAAAGCGGAAAGAGAGCTTATCTCTGTGATATAATGCTGTTAGCCAACGAGTATTCAAACGCCAGAAAAACAGCCAATCGTGTTTCATACAAATCACTGATGTTGGAGTTTTGTCCAATGAAATGTGGCTTAGCCGGGTAATTCGACCAATCAAACATCGAGGTTTTTCATGAAAAACCTAACTGTTAATTCTTTTCCGGACCGGAGAAGAAAGTAAATTGCTGCAAGTCAAGTCGAGCGTAGCCATCGGCAAATCCGGCTCGATGGCTTCGGTCCGCCCCGTATCTTCAACATTGCCGACGAAAAAAAAGCTTCAAATTGAAGCCTTCAGTCGATTCTCCACAGCAAAGAGGGGCAAGTGTCGAGAAAATTTGCTCCTTCTCGGACAGCGCAATGCACTCGGCCCAGAGCTTCCTCGGCATCAACGAGGGGCTCCGCAGACATCTCTATGCCGTAACTGATCCCATGCGCCCGGTTACGCGTCCGTTTCCAGTTGCCAGCAGTAAGCCGCCGCCGGCAGTCTCCACGAGCATGGCACCAGCTGGGGCCTTCATGCCCCTATAAGACCCGCGCGCTTCAAGAGGAGCCGGAGAAACGGCAGTCTCTCCCACCTCGAAAAAACCGCTGCAACATCAGACCCCACCCACCAGCAACAGCAACGCAGCCAAGCCAAGGCCAGAGCCATCGCATCTCGGCGGGTGTGTGTGGCCGCTTCATCTCTCAATTTATTGCCGACGGCGCACCCCCAGGAAACTCTTCTTGCCCCATGAGCGGCGCCCCGCCCCCGTCCTCCGGCTTCGCGCCGCGCAGCTACGGGCTGCAGCCGCTTTCGCACGCGCCGCGGTCGTCCATGATGTCGGTCGAGTACGACGGCATCCCGCTGCCGCCGCCGAGCATCCGCTCGTGCGGCTCGCAGCAGTACGTGACGAGCTACATCCCCACGGGCGCCGCCTTCCCGCCCAGCAGCGTACAGGACCTCATCTCCAGCATGAAGTCGTACGCGAGCGCCACGGACCTCGTGCGCACCTACAGCGAGATCCCGTCCGTGGAGGAGGCGCTCAGCACGCTGGACCGCGCCGCCGTCGCGCTCAACGCGCGGCGCTACCGAGACGCCCTGAAACTTTACCTCGAAGGAGGATATGCCATGGCCAACGTGGCTGAGCGCCAAGCCAACCCCAAGATCTGCAACTTGTTGACCAGCAAGGGCTTCGAGACGCTCAACTGGTGCGCCAGACTCTGCGACTGGATCGAGGGCCGCGTGAAGGAGAAACACCCGCGGCCGGGAGTGCACAAGGTCGGAATCCCCGTGAGCAACTGGGATGAGGACTGGGTGGGCCCCTTTATGGACGAGGAGGAGGCGAGGCGCATGTGGTACACGCCCGTGTACTGCCCGCACCCCATCGACTTCTCCAACTTGGGCTACCGACTGCGCTGCGTGGAGACTGGCAGGCGTCCGAGACTCATGATCTGCATCACCATGTACAACGAAGGCCCGCAGCAACTCAAGGCCACGCTCAAGAAGTTGGCCAACAACTTGGCCTACCTCAAAGAGCAGATGCCCGGGGACGAGAAGGCGCTGGGTGGAGCCTTCGCAGGCGATGACGTGTGGCAGAATGTGCTGGTGTGCATCGTTGCCGACGGCCGCGAGCAGATTCACCCCAAGACGCTGGACTACTTGGAGGCCATTGGACTGTACGACGAAGACTTGTTGACCATCAACAGCGCCGGTATTGGCGCGCAGTGCCACTTGTTCGAGCACACGCTACAACTTTCCGTGAACGGCAAGTGTCTGTTGCCCATTCAGACGGTGTTTGCTCTTAAGGAGAACAAGGCCAGCAAGCTGGACTCGCACCACTGGTACTTCAACGCCTTTGCAGAGCAGATTCAGCCCGAGTACACGGCCGTGATGGACGTGGGCACAATGCTCACCAAGTCGGCGCTCTACCATTTGCTGTTTGCCTTTGAGCGCAACCACCAGATAGGAGGCGCCTGTGGACAGCTGACGGTGGATAACCCGTTCGAGAACTTGAGCAACTGGGTCATCTCGGCGCAACACTTCGAGTACAAGATCTCCAACATCCTGGACAAGTCGCTGGAGAGCTGCTTTGGCTTCATCAGTGTGCTGCCCGGCGCTTTTTCGGCCTACCGCTACGAGGCGATCCGTGGAGCCCCGCTGGACGCGTATTTCCAGACGCTCAACATTGAACTGGATGTGCTCGGGCCGTTCATTGGCAACATGTACCTGGCTGAAGACAGGATCCTGTCGTTCGAAGTGGTGGCGAGGAAGAACTGCAACTGGACAATGCACTACGTCAAAGACGCGGTGGCCCGCACGGACGTCCCTCATGACCTTGTGGGTTTGATCTCGCAGCGGAAGCGCTGGCTCAACGGCGCGTTCTTCGCGACGCTGTTCAGCATCTGGAACTGGGGCCGCATCTACTCGGAGAGCAAGCACACGTTCATGCGCAAGATGGCTTTCTTGGTGTTTTACGTGTATCACTTGCTGTACACGGCGTTCGGCTTCTTTCTGCCGGCGAATCTGTACCTCGCGCTCTTCTTCATCGTGTTCCAAGGCTTCCAGCAGAACCGCCTCGAGTTCATTGACACATCCGAGTACTCACAGACCGTGCTGGACTGCGCTGTGTACATCTACAACTTCGCGTACCTGTTCGGGCTGCTGATGCTGATCATCATCGGTCTGGGTAACAACCCCAAGCACATGAAGCTCACGTACTACTTCGTCGGAGCGGTCTTCGGACTCATGATGATGCTGTCGTCGCTGGTAGGAGCCGGCATCTTCTTCTCGACGCCAGCCACGGTCCACTCCATCGTGGTGTCGATTCTGACCGTCGGTGTGTACTTCATCGCGTCGGCGTTGCACGGCGAGGTGCACCACATCTTCATGACGTTCACGCACTACACGGCGCTGATCCCGAGCTTCGTCAACATCTTCACCATCTACTCGTTCTGCAACCTCCAGGACCTGTCGTGGGGCACCAAGGGACTGCACGACGACCCGTTGCTCGCTGCGTCGCTGGACGAGACCGAGAAGGGCGACTTCAAGGACGTGATCGCCAAGCGCCGAGCGCTCGAGGAACTCCGTCGCGAAGAGAAGGAGCGCGTGGAGAACCGGAAGAAGAACTTCGAGGCCTTCCGCACCAACGTGCTGCTCACGTGGGCTTTCTCCAACCTCATCTTCGCGCTCTTCGTCGTGTACTTCGCCAGCTCGTCGTCGTACATGCCCGTCCTGTACATCTTCGTGGCCAGCCTCAACACCTGCCGCCTGCTCGGGTCCATCGGCCACTGGGTATATATCCACACGGAGGGGCTGCGCGGCCGCGTGATCGACAAGTCCGAGTGCGGCAACGGCACCGGCCGCTACCCGCAGAACTCGTACGTGCAGCTCGAGGAGCACTACGCCGCGCTCGCAGAGGACCAGCGCACCTACGCCTCCGGACGTACCAATGCGTCAGTACGTACCGTCAATGACGTCTCCTCGGCAGCCTAAGCCTGTCGAGAGTTCCAGCAAACCTCAAGTGCTGCGCTGCGATCGCAGCAGCCTCCACGCAGAGAGGTTCCGACATTGCAACACACTCAGCAAGTTGCGACTCAACCACCCAAGCATCAACTCAAATCCAGTAGCAGAGCGAACAAGTCGAGCAGTACCTAGTGAGTCCAGTCAAGTCTTCCGTAGATGATGGTGCATAGTATATTAATCGCCGACCGCTATACAATTCTCAATCCGCTTAGTCAAAGGTCGCGTATCTTTTTGATTTGATTGACATGCGCGGGGGGAGAATGGTTCAGGACGATCAAGATGCTGCGACTGCGCTGCTTGGCACTTGGGAGAGCAATGAAGCCTTCGGCAACACGGCGCTGGACTGGTCCCAAGCCGTGAAGGACCAGCGAGTGCAGCTTCAACTCACGTTTGAGCCTCGGAACGCCTACAAGTTCCGCTTGGTCTCGAAAGATGCAGACACGGACGTGACGTCCAACTTCCGCCACGTTGTCGCGAGCGAGGGCACGTACGAGCTGCAAGGAGACAAGGGCATTGCTATCCATGGGGACACGTCCGGCATCAAGTGGACGTATCTGTTCGAAGAGAAGGACAGTCTTCGGATTCGGTACGTCGTTAGTGATGGTGGATCGGCGTGGTCAAGTTACTAACGACGGTGACGTTGTGTGCAGGTTAGAGGGGGCGAGGCGCTGGGGCAGATGCAAAGGTGTGGACGTCATCTACTTTGCCAGAGTCAAAACGGCGCAGTAGAAGGAAGGAGGGGAGTCGTATGTATACGAGACTTTATAATCTTTTTGTACCAGTGTGTTGGCTACATGTCAAGGACGTCGTCCAGCCACTCCTCAAGTTGCTCCGTTTCAGCAGGAGTCCTTGTAGGAGCTGGTGCTGCGACTGCCGCAGGTGCACACTTAGCCCCAGTTGAAGTCGACGCGCTCAGGTTGAGCAGGAAGTCCAGCTCCGCGTCCGCTTGAGCTGGTTTCGACGGCGCTGGAGCTCCAGCTGACGGAGCAGCGACAGAAGCGACAGTTGCTGCAGGATTTGCGTGCTCGTTAGAAACTTCTTCCTCGCATCCACTTTCGTCCTCGTCCTGCGGCTCGAACGGCAGGTCGATCTGAACAGCACGACACACACCCGTCCTTTAAGAATCTTCACGGCACAACTTGAAGGAGACATCTCGCTACACTCACGCAGTATTTCGGGTCGACCCTGTAGCGGGCATCCGGTGGCACAAGTGCCAACTGCGAGGCGATCCAGTCCAGGTCCTGTATAGCAAGCGAACAGCATGAGACGCGTGCAACAGCAGTAAAAGACGCCACACAATTAACTCACCAGCACTCCGACGGCCACCTGGTCGTCTGCGGCGTCGTCCTTCTCCTCCCACTGCTTCATGGTGCGGCTCTGGAAATACTCCCCGGGGGCGGCCCCCATCTGCTCCCTGTAGTTCTGCTCCGACGCGAAGAATTGCGTCCGGCCGCCATAGTCGCCCTCTTGTTGCGTCTGCTGGGCGTCGTCTTGCGTCTCCTCGCGCTCCTCGAAGCGGAAGGCGTTGGAGCCCAGATTCCGCAGGTGCGAAGGCCTCCCTCTCCCCGACGCTCCTCCGCGTCCACGCGCTGGTTCGCCTCTTCCTCGCCCGCGGCCGTGCGTCGCGCGATACTTGACTTGAGACCGCCCCATGTTGTATCCTCCCTAATCGTAAAATGGCTCCAAAGTGAGCCAAACCGAGTTTCAACCAATAGCCACGCTCGAAACGAGATTATTGCCGAATCAAAAGCGCTGGATGCTTAGATGAGCCCGTGCACATGCTCCAAAGGAATGAATTTGGCGAAAGGATACAAGACGTATATGTTTAGCTGAAATCAACTCCGTTGTTCATTAGTGTGGGAAAGCGACCACGGCAAAGACTAGGAAGTAGCTTACTTCTTCGACTTCTTGGTGGCGAGCTTGCGCTGGTAGAACTCAAGCTCCTTGCCCTCCAGGATGTAGCCGTCGGCGCGGCCGGACTGGCCGGGGCGCGACGAGATGACGGCGAGAAGGCGGCCCGAGGCGACCTGCTCGTCGAGCTTGGCGTCGAGCTCGCGGGTGCGCTGGCGGGCGGCAAGCTTGCGGAGCACGTGGTCCGACTTCTTGACCGCCTCCTCCTCGGTCTTCTCAGCGTTCTTCTTGACGCCGATCTTGACACCGTAGTGGGCCTCGTACCACTGGCGGAACGGGGTGGCGTCCACCAGCACCACGGCACCCTTCACGAGCGTCTTGGTACGCACAAGCTCGTTGTTCGAGGCGTTGTACACGACATCGAGGATACGCGTCTTGCGGGCGCAGACCTCCGTGCCCCACGAGAAGTTGCCGGTCTCAAGGTGCAGAGCGCGGAACTTCAGGTGGCCACCGCGAACGCGCACGGTGTGCACGCGCTTGCCGCCGAGCTTGGTGTTAGCGGGCTGACGGCCGAGCTCGAATTTCCTTTTCTTGCGGTACTGCTTGCGCTTGCCACCAGTTTCGCGGCGCTTGTGGCGCGAATCGCGAGAGATACCTGATTAAAGTAGTGTAAAACGTTAGCATACCTGGGTGCACTAGAGTGATATCGATCCGCTCTGTGCGTCGGTCATGGGGGACGGCAGCGGGACGGAGAACCCGCAGACCCGAATGCTGCCCGACGAAGGATGCAGCAGTGAGTCTGGGGTCGGTCGAGAGCGGGGAGTCGAGACTCAAAAGACCCGCCACATCGACGCGTGCGCACTTAGCAGCAGCACCTCCGTCCCGCGGAGAACTCCACGGCGGCGAACGAAGAGAAGACGTAGAAGAAGAGAGGCAGGCCCGGGCCGCGAAGCTTACCCATGATTCCGACGGAGTAATTTCGGTACTGTGGGCAGGTCGGAGCGCTGGCGGCAGCTTCGAAGCGCCCCCAGCCAGTCAGTGGAAACGGTGGCGGGGAGCTCAAGTCGGCGCTGATTGGGTGAAATTGCTGTGGATATTTGGTGTGCAGGAACACGAAATTGCTGTAAGGTGGTGTGTAATCACATAATGTTGCCATCGGAATTTCACCCAATCAGCGCGGACTTGATCGACCTTACCCGCCATTTTTTGCCCTAGCGCCTGCAGGCGTCGTCGTGCATCATGCCGCAAGAGGACTTCTCCGCGGAGCTGCTGCAGCTCTACTATGGTGCGTGTGTACATGAATTCTGCGTGGACATGTTCTCCGCTTACTCCCGCGTCGAACGAGCCCTCACACGCGCTTAACCGCGCCCTGTAACCCCTGCAGATCGACTATTCCCGTACCAGCAGATGACCCAATGGCTCAGCTACGACGGAGGTGCGTATTCATCTCTATCACTGCACAAACGGAGCTACAGAGGAGTGAATCCATGTCTCTGTTGCCTGTACTGCAGGGGAGGAGTTCTTGTTCCGCCGCGAGCTGTCGTACACGCTCGAGAACGACACGTACATCCGCTACAAGGCCTTCCACAATGCCGAGGAGCTCAAGACGAGCATGAGCAAGACGCTGCCCTTCAAAATCGATATCGGCGCCGTGTTCTCCGTGTCCCCCGCCGACAAGGGCAAGGTCAGCGCCGCGGACTTCACGCCCGAGCAGCGCGAGCTCGTGTTCGATATCGATCTTACGGACTACGACGACATCCGAACGTGCTGCGAGGGCGCCGCCATCTGCAACCGCTGCTGGCAGTTCATGGTGGCGGCGGTCGAGGTGCTGAACGCCGCGCTGCGCGAGGACTTTGGCTTCGAGAACCTGCTCTGGGTCTACTCCGGACGTCGTGGTATCCATTGTTGGGTCTCGGACGAGCAGGCGCGTGCGCTCGAGAACGAAGCGCGATCGGCCGTGGTCGGGTACTTGTCGCTCGTGGAGGGCAACGAGAACTCGGCCAGGAAGGTCAAGTTGCGTGAGCCGTTGCACCCGTCGCTGGAGTGAGTTCACCTGCTTGAAGGCAAGAGGATGGTGAGGAGATTTATTAACTTTTTGCTGTCTTTAGCCGCGCGTACCGCCTGCTGGAGCCGATGTTTGAGGACGTAATTCTGTCGGAAAAGGGCCAGGGAATCTTGTGCTCGGAGAAGCAGTGGGTCAAGCTGCTGGCGATGGTGCCCGATGAGGACATCCGTGCCAACATGACGCGTCGTTGGGGCGCTACGAACTGCAATACGACCGCGAGTGACAAGTGGCGTGAGCTCAGAGATGCCGTGGACAAACAGGTGCTGAAGAACGCCAATGCTGCTCGCAGTGGAAGCAGCCTCAAGCGTCCGGCCCCCAACAGTGATGCCAACAAGCGCTTCCAGGCGGCCGAGCTACGCACGTGCCTCCAGGAGATCGTGCTGGCCCATCTGTACCCGCGACTGGATGCCAACGTGTCCAAGCAGCGGAATCACTTGCTGAAGAGTCCGTTCGCTGTGCACCCCAAGACAGGACGCGTCTGTGTGCCTATCGATGTGGCCAAGATGGAGGCCTTCGACCCTTTCAAGGTTCCCACTCTCGGCCAGCTGCACGAGGAACTCGACTCCGACAAGGGCGCTACCAGCATGAACAAGTACGTGGACTTTTTCGAGTCCTCGTTTCTCAAGCCGCTGGCTTTGGCCGCTAAGCGGAAGCAGCGCGAAGCCCGCGAGAGCGACGCTGCCATGACTGGCGACTGGTAGGTAGAATGCAAAATGTAGCTGCGAATGATAGAAGGCATGTGCATGTGGGGGCAGGCTCGAGCTATAGCGGGTAAATATATTCTGTGCCTCAACGGCGTAACTTTCTAGACCTGCCTGTATTGTTGCTATTGCGCTAGCTCTGATACCATGTTTTTTGCCGAGCCTGAAGGCCAGTACCGTATACCCTTACGTCCAACAGCGGGCGCGTTGGCCCAATTAGTTCGATCCGCGTGCTGCTCTCGCCGCTTTGAAACGAGAAACGCGCTTGACCGGTTGCTGCAACAGAAATCAAGAGTGCAGACGAATGTCAGGTAACTGAGCTCAACACTAGCAACAACCAACAACAGTACAAAATGTACGTACAGCTTCGCCAACGGGTTCCAGTGTCACCGTTTGGCCGGTGTAATTGGTGCCCTGGAAGCGTGACTGTCGAGGCTCAGCGAAGGAAGCTCCCGGTACAGACACTGGGGTCGGCACCTTTTCGGCGACTTCGTGCTCCACGATACTGCCGGAAAATGCTGTCGACGCCGAAGAGGCCGACACGAACGATGACGAAGAGGATGCTGGCGCTGGCGGCTTGATCGACGGCGACGATGCAGCAACTGACTCAGTAGTTGATGGCGTTGGTGCTGGCTTGGGCTTCGGCTCCGGTTTGTCCTCGTCCTGCCCTCCACCGGTTGCCTTGGCGTTCGCCTTCTCACGCATCTGCTTGGCCTTCTCTCCTAGTTTCTCGTCGGTGGGGCACAGCTCCATGGCGCGCTCGTAGGCCTCAGCAGCTTCCTCGAACTGCTCCAGCGCTGCGAGAGCGCACGCCCTGCGGTAGTGGCCCTTGACCCACGGCTCGTGCAAGGAGACGGCGACGTCAGAATCCTCCAGCGCCAGCTTGTACTTCTTCAGACGATGGTACGCCGCAGCGCGGTTGCCGTACAGAATCTGCATAAGTTACGTGAGAAAAAAAAGTCAGTCAAAGACCTAGTAACACACCGAACCGCTGTATCAATGTATACGTACGTGTGATGTCGGCTCCAGCTCAATAGCCTGCGAGTAGTACTGAGCGGCTGCCTGGAAGCGCCGACGAGAGAAGGCCTCGTTGCCCTTGGCCTTGAGCGCAGCAGCTTGTGCCTCGGTCGACTCCTCCTGCTCCTGCTCCTTCGCCTTGTCCTCCCCCTCGGGGCTTTCGCCGGCAGCTTCGCGCGCCTCCAGGTCCTCCATGCGCTTCATCATGTCGTCCCAGCTCCAAGCCGCCTGCTCCTGCTTGAGCCGCTCCTGCTCCTCCACCTCAAAGAACTCCTTGATGTCTTCCTCCGTGGCGCGCGGAACGGGGCCCAGCTCGCTCTCCTCCTCCGTCTCCTGGATCTCGCGGATGTTCTCGTCCTCGTACATCTTCTGCAGCTGCGCGACGCTGCCCACGTCCGTCTTCTTGGCGTCCAGCTCGCGCAGGTTCTCCTCCTGCGCCTGAATCTGCTTATGCAGAGCTATAGCAGCAGCCAGTAGCGTCAGTATCATAGTCTCAGACCCTCCGTTGCGGCCAGCAGAATCCCTTCGCACCTTTCTTCTTGCGCCCAATGACCTCGACAGCCTGCGGAGCCGACTGCCAGGAGAAATAGTCGTCCCCCAGGTGGGCCAGCACCTCGTTGGAGCGCACGATCTTGCCCGGCGCCATGGCGCGCTTGCCCAGCGGCACCATCACCCGATGCGAGAGCTTCTTGGGCAGCTCCGCCAGCGTGTCGGCCACGGCGTCGTAGCGCTCCACCTGCGCCTGCAGCTGCGCCAGCTGCTCGCGAACGCTCTCCACGCGCTCCTGCAGCAGCCGCGCGTTCGCCGCCTCCGCCATCACGCCCAGCGCCGCCATCGTCCTGGAGTCCCTCTATTTGATCTTTTTGACCAGCCAAAATGACCGGTCTCTTTAATTTAATGTGAGCATATTTGCCTCTCTATTTTATTAAGTGCGCAATCCTCGCGTTAAGTACAAAGATTGCTTCCTCATTCCTTCCCCCGAGACGGCAATACAAAGGCAACGCAGGCAAGAAGATCGGGCGACAGATACCATGGCGGCGGGCGAGTGCCAGACGAGCAACACCAAGGACTACGACGGCGAGGAGGACGACCTGCTGGCCGGCCCGGAGACGGTGCTGGACGAGGGCGACATCGCGCTGCTGAAGACGTACGGCCTGGGCCCGTACTCGCGCGTGATCAAGCAGGTGGAGGACGACATCAAGAAGGCGCAGAAGGCCGTGAACGACCTCATCGGCATCAAGGAGAGCGACACGGGGCTGAGCCTGCCCAGCCAGTGGGACCTGGTGAGCGACAAGCAGATGATGCAGGAGGAGCAGCCGCTGCAGGTGGCGCGCTGCACCAAGATCATCAACGCCGGCGAGGAGGAGGCCAAGTACATGATCAACGTCAAGCAGATCGCCAAGTTCGTCGTGGGCCTGGGCGAGAAGGTGGCGCCCACGGACATTGAAGAGGGCATGCGCGTGGGCGTGGACCGCACCAAGTACGCCATCCAGATCCCGCTGCCGCCCAAGATCGACCCCACGGTGTCGCTCATGACGGTCGAGGACAAGCCCGACGTGACGTACGACGACGTGGGCGGCGCCAAGGACGCGCTCGAGAAGCTGCGCGAGGTCGTGGAGCTGCCGCTGCTGCACCCCGAGAGGTTTGTGAACCTGGGCATCGACCCGCCCAAGGGCGTGCTGCTCTACGGCCCGCCCGGCACGGGCAAGACGCTGTCGGCGCGCGCCGTGGCCAACCGCACGGACGCGTGCTTCATCCGCGTCATCGGCAGCGAGCTCGTGCAGAAGTACGTGGGCGAGGGCGCGCGCATGGTGCGCGAGCTCTTCACCATGGCGCGCTCCAAGAAGGCCTGCATCGTCTTCTTCGACGAGGTGGACGCCATCGGCGGCGCGCGCAGCAGCTCCGAGGAGGGCGGCACGGACAACGAGGTGCAGCGCACCATGCTGCAGATCGTCACGGAGCTGGACGGCTTCGACCCGCGCGGCAACATCAAGGTGCTCATGGCCACGAACCGCCCGGACACGCTGGACCCGGCGCTCATGCGCCCCGGCCGGTTGGACCGCAAGGTCGAGTTCAACCTGCCCGAGCTCGAGGGCCGCACGCAGATCCTCAAGATCCACGCTAAGAGCATGAACTGCGACCGCGGCATCCGCTTCGAGCTCGTGAGTCGGCTCTGCCCCAACACGACGGGCGCCGAGCTGCGCAGCGTGTGCACCGAGGCGGGCATGTTCGCCATCCGCGCGCGCCGCAAGTCCGTGAGCGAGAAGGACTTCCTCGAGTCGGTCAACAAGGTCATCAAGGGCTACAAGAAGTTCTCGTCCACGCCCAAGTACATGGTCTACAACTAGATCGGACGCTCGGCTCGCGCAGCGGCGAGCAGCCGGACACAGCAGGCTGTCGACGCTGCGCGCGGTGGCGGCGGCGAGGCTTTAATAAATACACACGCTCACTGCAGCAATGAAAAACTTACTGGCATCACTCCTGTCGTTGAAGTGGCTAAAACGGATCCTCTCTGTACAAACTGGGCCATCCGACAATAGTCTCAGCAACGGCCAACAAGCACAAGCAGCAACAATGGCGTCGTCGTCCTCTTCGTCGTCGGTCGCGCAGCCTGCGCCGGCGAAGCTCAAGACGCGCTCCGAGTTCTCCGTGACGCTGGAGGTGGCGCCCTCCACCACTGCGACGTCGTTCTACCGCTACGAGTACAAGGAGGCGGGCTCGACGTGGGAGCAGGGCGCGCAGACGGTGGACGCGGCCGTGGGCGCCTCCGAGGTGGTGCTGGAGGACCTCAACCCCACGAGCACGTACGAGGTGCGCATCTACGAGGTGGCCAAGGCTGCGGACGGCAAGGAGAGCGTGTCGAAGCCCAGTGAAGTCGCCGCCGTGGACACGGAAGTGCCCGGATGCGGCCCCGACTCGGGCCAGGGCTGCTTGTGCACGATCCAGTGAGCGAAGACCAGACCAGTCCGACGTGGCAGGCGCTGGGGAAGACAAACAACAACAACAACATCCATAACACTATTGCAGCACAACTGTTCATATTCACACAGACCCCTTTTGTCCACGCACTTACACACCTCGTACAGCAGAAGGCTCCGTGGCGACGTGAGGCTGAGAGGTGTGGAGCAGTCGAGCGTCCTGCTATTGTTGTGAAGGAAGAAGGACGCAGCGCTCAGCTCATTGCAGCTGCGACTTCCACTTAACCAGTCGCTCGTCTTCCGCTGCGGGCGACATCTGCGTCCACACTGCGTCGATGTCCTCCTGCTTCTTCCACCAGGCCACCAAAGCTTCTTGTCCCTCGCGCGCCTCGAAGGTCCTGAGCAGTGCATCGAGTACATCTGCTGCGCGGCCGCTCTCGGCCAAATGTGAGCAAGCCTCACTCAGCCAGTGCACCGACAGAGCCTGCTTCACGAACAGTGGAGTCCAGAGCTCGCTCAGGTTGACGGCGAGCTGGGGAATGTCGACGCGCAGGTCGTCGTAGTCGTCTAGGATGGTCTCTATAGCGGCCTCGATGTCTTCGGATGCGACCCTCTCACCGGTGAAGAGCTGGACCAGCAGCTCAGCCACGTCAGCGCGCACATACTGCTTCGCCTCAAGACTGAACGCCAGCATGATATGCACAAAGTGTCGCCACCGATCAGGGACGGCTTCGAGCTCCTCAATACACTGCACCACCTCTTTGAAGTCCTTGAACGAGAGATACTCCTCCAAAGTGCTGCGCATCTTGCCGGCAGCCTCCTGATCCAGCTCGTCCTCCTCATCGCTGTCTCCACCGCCGAAGAAGTCCTCGATGCCGTTCTCTCGGAGGTACGCTTCCACCTCAGCCTCGTGCGCCCTCACCGCAGCAGGCAGCACACTCTCCGGTGTGATCTCCTCATCCGTCAGCATTCGGATCACCGTCCTCTCGTCGCTCTCCATTTCCAGCACGGACAACACCTCGGGGAATACAAGCGACGTAAGCTTGCACTCCACGCAATGGGCAAGCGCTTCGGAAATGATCCACGAGAGACCGAAGCAACCGGCAGCCACCAATCGACCGAAGATCAAAGCCGAGTATTGATGAATCAGCGGCAAATCGATGCGCATGTCTTCGAGGAACTCCATGACGTTGGTCAGTGCGGCTTGAATCGAGTTCGCGTCCAGTGCACCGCGCTCATACAGCCCGACAAGCAACTCAACAGCGTGCTCGCGCTCGCTGGTTTTGCCTTCCAGCGCCGTATTGATCGCTTGCTCCGCGAACTCAACATGGTACGGGTCCACAGCCAACTCTTGCACGCAAGTGGTGGCTTCATCCAGGTCCAGGATGGAGATGTACTCCTGGATGATGTTCTTGATGCGGCTCGACATTTGTGCAGGCGACAGTTCCTCCGCCTCCTCGTGCTCAGCCTCCTCAGGTTCCTCCGGCTCCTCCTTTTTAGCCACAATGAGGTTGCTGCTCTGCTTTGCAAGCTGCGCGCTCGAGATCCGCGTCTTGTGGCGACGGCGTTGAACGTCATCGTGCTGAGCGTTCTTGCCTTGCTGCTGGAGCTTTTGAGCCTCCCTGCGAACCTCTTCCAGTGTCTTCTGTTGCAGCTCCTGTTGTGGGCAAGCATCAAACAGGTAAAGTGTTAGCACCCGCAGCACCAATGCTATGACAGGGTTTAAACACAATCCTTACCTTGCGGCGAGGCTCCCACATGTGGTCTCTCGTTTCCAGAACATCCTTCACGAGGAACCGAGCTCGCGACGGCAGTTTCGTGTCGTCCGACAGCTCCACCATACGCAAAATGATAATTTTCATAATCGTTTTGGTCTTTGGCTGGTCGAACTTCTTGCCGGCCGTGGCCAGCATTTTGCACAATGCCTCCAGGTCTTGCTCGTCGGGGAAGCGCACAGCTTGAGCCACCTCTTGGCCATCCTCTCCACGGATAAGTTCCAGTCCGAGCAAATAGAAGATGCAGCCTTGGACTCCGGATTGCTGGGCAGGTCCAAAATTCACGAGGTTAGCCCAGTGCAGCATATGAAGGCGGTAGAGTGAAAGATCTTCATACCTTGATCAGATCCACCTTGTACAGCTCACCAATGAAGCGGATGTTACCCAGCATTTTGGCCTTTGCGCGCATCGCAAGCTTTGGAAAAGACGCCACAGTTAGTTCGGTATCCTATCTGGCAAAAGCAATATGGCTGCGGGATACGTACGATTTCACGTCGTCGAGGATCGACTTCCTCTTCTTCCTTCTTTTCTTCTTGCGGACCGGCGTGTTTGTTCTACCACACATAATCGAGTTTAGGTTAGCCTCTTTCGATAATGAACGCAAGCACAGCCTGCATACCGTCTTCTCAAATTCGCCTTGACAACGGTACACAAGGAGCCGGGTAAACGTTATCTGAGTTGCGGCTGCGTGGCGCGCAAGCTCGGCTACAGAGCACATAATGAGCGTCACGTTAATAGATTCCCCATTGCAAAATGCTGGAGTCCTAAGAGAAAGCGTACCTGACTCGAAAGGCCCACCAAACGGCTCATCTCCGCCGATTTCGCTGATCTTTCGCTCTACTCAACAAAGCCACGCACAACACAACGTTGAGATCATCGCTCTACACGTCAGAATCAAAATACAGGGGCGGGCAACCGTAGTGACTTACTTGAGTAATAGAAAGCCCCTGCCTCCTTTTCACCCACAGCAACCAAATAGTCACCATGACGACGGAATTGCACAGAAGGAATAGATTCTTCAACACGAAATAATCACATCGTCTGGAGTTAGTTAGAGCAAGTACACAACACCGGATGCACGCATGCTTCTTACCACTTTCACACGTAGAAGTCGCAGCACTCTCAGGAAGTTCGATATCCTCGAGACAGTTATGTGGCCTTTTGTGCAAGTCATAGACAAATTAGTAAAGCATTCTTCGTAGCAGATCCATGATAGAGCGTACACACCTATCAAAGGGGCCAGCAAATGAAGGGAATGTCGCCTTGTCGATCGCTGTCCAGTAAAATGACTGCATATTCACACACGGTAGTTGGATTAGCAAAGCCCAAGTGATAGGGAATAAGCCACGCGTTTCGAAGAAGAACGTACGCCACTCTCATCACTCAGCACACTCAGAAAGCTCCAATTTTTCTTAATCGTCCGCAAGTGGAACTCCTTGCACAAATCGGCGTACACGTCGCCGAAGTTGGGCTCCTCCAAGGCCTTGTCCATGATGATTGAAACAATCGAGCTTTGCGAGACAAAACAAATTAAGGTGCTGGTTAGAATCCACGGATCATGAACCAGTTTACTACGGAAGAACGTACCTCAGCAGCACAAAGCTGTCGATCTCAACTGCGCAAAGCTCGTTTGTCAACTTCGCGAACTTTTCCCTCGTAAGCTTGTTCAGCAAACTCTTGACATGGTTCAGCGTTTTCTCAAGAGGAGAAACCTCCTTCTCCTTCGTGGGCTTCCAGCGATTCTCGGACACGGTCAGAGGTTCAATAGGACCATCATACAGCGGAGGCGGGGGCGGTCTGCCACCTCCACGGCCACCACCTCCACGACCGCCGCGACCACCACCACGGCCGCCTCGGCCTGGCCTCTCGCGTCTACCGCCGCCCGAGGCACCCTGACTTCTTGAAATCGCGCCACGTCCCGATCGTTCACCCTTTCGAATGCTGCCTCCAATAGACCGCCCAATCCCATAGCCTGCACCAAGGCGTCCAGACGACCGTTTGGCGACGGAGCTTGGGTCGCGAATTTGAGTGACATCGACGATCTTCATATCCATTAGATCTGCAGGCCTCGGAAGCGCAAACGCCATGAGTCTGCTCTCACAAGTACGCAACAGTATACAAGTTAGTGTTCAGGTACAGCCCTGGGTATCGCGCCCGCTGTACGCCATTGCCTTACCTCCTGAGCTCCGCGATCGAATACTGCAGCTTCTGGGCGCGTGCCACAACTGGTCGAGACGGTGCAAGCGATGCTGCCAACGACGACTTGAGCGTTCGGGCTGGCCTTGCTTCCATTGACGCTTGCAACGAAGACCTCAGAGTTCGAGGTGGCGCAGAATCGATCGATGCTGTTAGCGACGACTGCGGCTTGTCAATGGACGAGCTCAATGAGGATTTAAACGGAGCCGCACGCCGCGCCGTCTCACGGTCAGCATTTTCCTTGTCGAGTTTGGCATAGTACTCGCGGGTTCTCGCGTCCTTTTCCGCGCTTGAGCTGTCATTTCCGAGCACCTTCCTTGCAGCCTGCGGGCTCTTACGCCGCTCGTCCTCCATGGAGTCCTTGCGATCCAACGGCGCCTTCATCATCTGCGCCAGACTGCCACCTCGCTCTTTCTGTCGTGCTTCCATGCGTTCTCTGAGCTTGTCTGCAAGGCGTTTGCGCTCCGCCTCATCAACGACAGCAGGTGCTGGCGGCGCCTTCACGGCCGTCTCCTCCTTATCTTGACCTGCAGTAGACTTCTGTGGCTTGGGTGAGATGGAATCTCCAACGGGCGCATTCTTCCTCAGCCCGCCACCGAGCGCCGATGGAGATCGTTGTGAGTCCGGAGGACCTGTCCACCGAGCATCCTGCGAGTTGAGCCTTCCAGCCGAAGCCCCCACCGGAGAACTTGAGTTTACCCTACGCAAAGACGCAGCTCCTCCATCCAGCGATGATCGTCGCGACGCTGAGTCTTGCGCTGGCCTGCCAAACGAGCGGCCAATAGACCCCGACGAAGGGCGTTCCTTTTGAAAGCGGACGTCCTGCGAGCTCTTCGTACTCGACAAGGAGCCCGCAAGCGACGATTTAAACGGTGCCTGCGTAGCTGATGCACTCGAGAGTCGACGCAGAGGCTGCGGGCCATCGTGGAGGCTCGACCTGTACTCCTCGCTGTAGCGCTCGCTGCGATAGCTCCTGTCACTGCGGTCCGAGCGCTGTGAGGACACACTGTCCGTGCTGTTTTTCCGGCTCAGCCTCGTTCTCGACACGGAGCGACTACCAGATCCTCGCTCCGCATTGCGGAGCGAGCCCCGACTCTCTCCGCCCCGCTGTCCTCTCGGCTCCCTACTATTCGACCGACGCGTGGGCTCCCTGCTGTTCGAACGCCGCAGCGACGATCCCTGCCGACCTGCACCTGCTGATCCAGCCCCAGCTCCAGCTCCAGCTCGCTCGTCTCTGCCCTGTCTTACCGGTCGATCTCCTTCCTGGTCGATGGACTGCGCCAAGCTGCTGACGAAGCGCTTCGTCTGGCCCGCGCCCTTTTGCGGCGAGGGCGACGACAGCGAAATGACCTGTCGCGGACCCTTCGTCTGCACCTGCAGCTCCTCCTTCTTGTGCTGCTGCTGTGGCGCCTGACCCCCGCTCGTAGGCCGCTCCTTGCCGCTCTTCTTGTCGCTCTCCACGCGCACCGAGCGCTCGTTGCGCTTGGGCGGTGCGTCCTTCTGCAGCGAATCCTGCAGTGACGAGCGCAGTGACGACCTAAAGGGAGCCGCGGGGGCTGCGTCTGCCTTGTCCCCATTGGCTGCAGCAGCGTCGGTCACCACCTGCACCGAGCGGTGGCTGCTCTTGGCGCTGGGGCTCGTGGCGTCGCCTACTGGGGGCTGCACACGTCGGTAGGCCGTGCGTCCGCCGCTTCCTTTGCGTCCCAAGCCTCCGCCGCGACCTCCACCTGGATTTACAGCAAACAGCAGCAGTTTAGCGACGTTATTACCCGGATTAGGGGGTGTCAACCAGCAACATGGATCCGTGTTGTGACGCAGAGATATCTTGCGATACACGGCGCTGTAGCGAGCGCGCGACGCGGTAATCGGTACGCACCTCTGCGGTGGGCCTCTGCACCTGGCTGTCCATCCATGAAACACTCGCGCGCGCCTGGTTCACGTCGATCCACGCGCTCTAAAGTAGCTCTTCCCTGCTCTTGGCTGCGATTCCGCACTCTGCTTGGCGTTCTCCAGACAGAAATCAGTGATTTAATCAATCAAAGGGGTGTTTAAATCATCAGATGTAGCCATGTACCAAAAATAGAGTGTAGCCATGTGTAAATATGAAATATAATAGGTTTATGAGTGGAGATGGGATTTTCACTTGAGCCAGTCAAAATTGATCAACATTGCTGATCCATCGGGTGCATGCGCCTTGGACACTCGTTGCTGCGCCGCCGCTCTCCATCTCTCCACGCTCGCTCCGCCATGTCGACGGCCGCTTCCTCGCTGGCGCAGACGCTGCAGAACAAGCCGGCGCCCGCCGGCCACAAGATCATCCGCGAGGGCGACGGCGTCATGATCTTCCCCGAGCAGAACCAGGTCTTCTACAACCCCGTGCAGGTGCTCAACCGCGACCTGAGCATCGCCATGATCTCCGAGTTCGCGCGCACCCGCGCGCGTGAGCAGCTGACCAAGGAGGCGCGCAAGGAGGCCGCTGCGGCGGGCAAGGCGGCCGAGTTCGTGCCCAAGGAGTACTCGGACGAGGAGATCGAGCAGCACCTCAAGGACACGGCGGAGGACAAGGGCATCCGCATCTTCGAGGCGCTGTCGGCCTCAGGCCTGCGCTCCATCCGCTACTTCCAGCAGATCCCCGGCGTCAAGTCCATCCTGGTGAACGACATGGACCCCGCGGCTGTGGAGACCATCAAGCGCAACGTCGCGTTCAACGAGCTGCCGCTGGACCGCGTCATCCCCAATGAGGCGGACGCCACTGACGTCATGTACAACCACAGGAAGCCCGCGGACCAGTTCGACGTCATTGACCTGGACCCGTACGGCTCGGCCTCCATCTTCCTGGACAGCGCGGTGCAGAGCGTTTCCAACGGCGGACTGCTCTGCGTCACGTGCACGGACATGCCCGTGCTGTCGGGCAAGCAGCCCGAGGTCTGCTTCTCGCGCTACGGCGCGCTGCCCAACAAGTCGCACTACTTGCACGAGATGGCGCTGCGCATGGTGCTGCAGACCATCGAGTCGTCCGCGAACCGCTACGCGCGCCACATTGTTCCGATTGCGTCGTGCAGCATCGACTTCTACGTGCGCGTGTTCGTGCGCGTGTACAAGTCGCCGGTGAACGTCAAGAAGGCCATGACCAAGCTCTCGTACGTCTACCAGTGCGTGCAGTGCGAGAGCTTCCACCTGCAGCCGCTCGGTGTCTCGAGCGGAAACAGCTACCACGCCTCGCGCGGCCCGATCGTCGGCCAGGAGTGCGACCAGTGCAAGGGCAAGTACAAGATGGCCGGCCCGATCTGGTCGGCGCCTCTCCACAGCCGCGACGTCGTGCTGAAGATCCGCGAGCGCGTTGAGAAGAGCACCACGGAGTTCCCCACCAAGCCCCGTCTGCATGGCCTGCTGACGACCATCTCTGAGGAGCTGGTGGATGCCCCGCTGCACTACACGCTGCCTGGCCTGAGCAAGGTCCTGCACTGCTCCAACCCTCGTATGTCACAGATCCAGGGCGCCATTCGCCACGCTGGCTACGAAGTCTCGCAGTTCCACAAGGTTCCCGAGGCTATCAAGACCACCGCGCCGAACGACGTTATTTGGGATATTATGCGCTGCTGGGTGAAGAAGCACCCGCTGAACAAGAAGCGCGACGGCCAGGAGACCCCGGGCAGCCGCATCCTTGCTACGGAGCCCAAGTTTGAGGCCAACTTTTCGTCTAAGCGTCCAGGACCGAACGAGAAGCCTAAGGCGCTGCGATTCCCTCTCAACCCGGAGCCGAACTGGGGCCCGAAGGCACGTGCCGTGGGCAACAGGGTTGATAACGCGACACCGGCCGAGAAATCTGAAGGTGAGTTTTCCGAGTAAACCACTTGCACTGGTCTTACTGTTAATTCATCAGTCTAACCGTGTTTCAAACCGTGTTTCTATCGTTGACTCAGACAAGACAGAGGAACCGGAGGCGAAGAAGGCCAAGACGGAGTAACGCGAATTTAGACAGGCAGCCCAACTCCATATATTTCCTGCGTAATAGAATGCTTGGGCTTACGCGTACCACAAGTCTGCGCTGGCCCTACGAGGCTTATTGGGATGTGTCGCTGTTCCAGACTTTGACCTTCAGCTCATGGTACGTAAGCGGGTACTCCTCTTCCACGTTGTCCTTCTTGCGCAACTCCTCCATGGACATGTGAGGTGGTCGCAGACCCGCATAACGGTACGGCTGCTGTTTTGACACCATTGCTTTGATGGTTTTCGTGTTGGGCGACTTGATGCCCTCAACAGCGGCAGCAGCGGGCTGGGAGCCTTGCTGCGTAGCTTTGGGACTGCCTATCGTTGAGGAAGACGCTGCAGAGCCAACGCGTGCGGATTCTCCTCCGCTGATGAGTTCCGCTACAGCTCGCGATCCAATACTGCTGCGACGGACACGCGTGGCCACAGAAGCTTTACGTTTCGAGGGCGATTGCTGCGGTGACAGGTTGGCAGCGGGGACAGTTGGCACCGGATCATCCTTCTTGGTGGACTCGACTTTGGCATGGTATGCTTGCAGCACTGAGACGATCTGCTCTTCGATATCCCCAAGCACCTGCTTCATGCCACCATCGCCTGACAACAAAGAGCAAGAGCGTAGTGAGTTCATGAAGGCTCAGAAGGTTGCGAGCTGCACGATGCCACTTACTGTGAACGTCTGAGCACCCGATTCGCGAGTGGAAGAGCAGCACCGCCGGCTTGATCGCCTCCAAGAACGTCTGCATTTCTCGGTTTGCGTCCTCTTTCAGCCTCTTGAGCTCATTTGTGTGCTGCAGCTTTGATCGTAGACCTTCAACTCGGTTCATGCGCTGGAAGTCGACCGAGTCTTTGCGCTGCTTCAGTCTGAGACACGATGCGGTAAGATAAAGCTTAGTCGATGGTTTCTGCCGCAAAACTTACTTTCCGATCTCCTCGCGCAGCTTGGTGCTGACTTGTCGGTGATTCTCGATCTCCTCAGCCAGTTGGTTCACGTGCTGGATGCGGTCGAAGTGCTCTGCTTCTGTGAAGAATCGTCAGAGCAACAAAGCGCAAGCAATGATCAAGCACCGGGTTAAGGAACGCAACCAAACGCAGTCCGACATGAAGCTAGCAGCTCAGAATGGCATCTCGAGGGGAAGGATATTGGTTGTTGAAGGCGTCGATCATCTCCGAGACGGTCTTCGTTCCCGAGACTTCGTGGATCTTCTCGATGTACGTGCGGTTCTCTTGGTACTTGGTCAGCATCGCATCCGACGTGACCTTGGCCTGGCCGCTTTTCCATTTACTGCGCTTGGCACGCGACTGCACCTCGCTCTCGTGCGCCTCGGATACATTCTTCATAATGTCGTTTTCGCCCAGGAACTTGTACTTCTCCACGTCCACCAGCTCCTCTGGATCCTTCTGGTGCAGCGCGATTTCTTTCAGCTCTTGGAGCAGAACAGCCGCCCGTCGATCGCACTTCATCTCCCACTCTTCTCCTTCTTGACGCACGTCTTCAATCTCCTGCTCGATGGCCTCGATCTCCTGTCGCAGCTTCTCCACCTCCTCACCCACTCGCGCCACCTTCTGCCGCTTCAACAGCGTCTCGGTCGAGATCTTGGTGTAGATATCGTCCATGCGAGCGCGCTCCGTTCGGTGCGCGTCGATCACTTGGCGCAGCTGGCGGTTGCGGTTGAGCTTCTCGTTCATCTTGACGAGCCGGCGGTCAATGTCGTGCTCCATCTTGCGCACGCGGCCGAGCATGATGGCGTGGTTGTGGTCCAGCGCCGCGAGCTCGTACAGCTTGGTCTTCTGCTGCGCGAGGGTGGCCTCGTGCGACTGGATGAGCGCGTTGAGCCGGGCGACCTCCTTGCGCTCGAGCTCGAGACGGATCATGAAGTTGTTGCCCTGCAGGTACAGGTTGGACAGCTTCTCGGCCGTCAGCTCGTTGAAGAACGGGTCGTCCCGCGCCGCGTGATCATCGAACGCGAGCTGATTGAACACACACACAGACACAACCGAACGACATGACGTGAGCTCAGATGGCCCGTATGACGCTCGCCGTCGGAGCGCGCACCTCCTCCTCCAGCCGGCGGTTCTTCTCCTGCAGGTCCTCAATCTTCTTGGCGTACTCATTCAGACACAGCGTGAGCTCGCGCGAGTGGCGCTTGCCGTCGTCGTGCTCAAGCACGAGCAGCTGCTGGTCGATGTGGCCGCCCTGCTGCTGCTGCTGCTTCTTCTTGGCCGAGCGGGTGGGCGACACCGCGGGGGACGCAGCCGACGCATGGGCTGGACTCGAGGCCGACTTCTTCAGGGAACGCACTGGGGCTGGAGACGTCGGCATCCTGAGCGGGGTGTGCCACGAGCCAGAGTTCACTGGTCGTTTCAACCATAAAAGGGTCCGGTATTTCGGGATGATGACACCCGTAGCCATGTGTACTGTGGACGAAAAAGTGAAGCCATTGTAGACGAGCGTGGTGCCGCAAAGCGTGATCAGTCTTGATTGCACCCACGTTGCCCATCGCCCAAGGTCTCAACCGGAAAAGATTCGCCGCCATGGGGGTCATGGCGCGCTGTCGGCCTTGCCAGTGTGTGTATCTGCGTGTTTGGAGCGATGACGGCAGGTGTCTGCACTTCGAGCGCCACGTCAGCGCCACGAGGTTTTATCCCCATCACGGCGGTGCTTCTGGCCAACCACCACTTCAACGTCAGACTCGCGAAATATGTGTGCACCACATCACCCATCCCGCTGCTTCCGCTGCGAAACTTAAACGCATCTATATCCCATGTCCTTCTTCAAACGTTCAATTCATATATCTGTTTTAGAGGGTAAATTGGTGAGCACAAGATTATGCTACAGCCAGTCGGACCTGCTACTTCGTATTCATTGCAGCACTGCATACCCTGCAGGAACTTGCCAAGCGTTCAGCTTTGCCAGCGGAGCCGGTACGTCTATTTTTACCCTATTCGCAGCCAATCAGCGCTCGCCCCGCACGCTCCCAACTTCACGCGCCTTCTTTCGGGCCAGAACGAAACAAGCGGCGGCGGTGCTGTGCCTCCCTCTGCCCCTGCGTGTTGGCGCCCCCCACGTGACCCCCCAACAGCCAAGCAGAGCCCAAGTGAGAGCGACGACCAGCAGCACACCCTCGAGGAACCGCCGTCCCCTTCGGACCCCGTTCGCCTCCGTTCCAGCCCCCTCGAGTGGAGAAATGGAGCAATCAATCGCGGACAGTAGTACCGTACCCGTTGTGAATAGTAGCCCCCCTCCGGCCATGGTAGAGCCGAGCAGCCCGGGCAGCACCAGCAGCGGCGGAGGCAGCCCCAGCGCCATGGGCAACAGGAACCGAAGCGTGAGCATGAACATGCACTCGAACGCGCCACCCAGCAAGAAACAGCGGGCTTCGGACGACGAGTACGAGCAGGCGACGCCCCCTCCGGCCCCGGTAGGGGGTTCTACCTCGCCCTACTCTACCGCAGACGCCGTGGAGGCTGCGTCGGCCATCAGCGAAGCTCGGGATCAAGCCAGCGACGAGACGGACGCCCCCGATGGAGAAGAAGACCAGGCGGGCTCGAGTGGATCAGCGTCTTCTTCCTCTGCGATGCCCACTCCTGTGCCGCCCTTCGGCGGGGACGGAGACTCGTCCTCCGATGATAGCGACGTGAACGAAGAGGCCTTTATGAACTGGCTCGTGGATCAGAAGACCGCCGGGATGCCTGCTGGACAGATGCTGGACGCGTTGGGTCTTGGAGTCTCCGAGGGAGTTGCGGTGGACGACGACGAACTGTGGGAAGCCATGTTCTCCATGGGCATTCGGCTGATCAAGCCTCAAGCTTCGGTGCGTTGGGGTTGAAGTTTGCATGGGATGATATAGGCTTTTGGATCTCATTGTTTTTTATTTGTGGTGTTATTCCAGAGGCCACGAGAGAAGCTGGACACTGTCAATACGTTGCAGGACGTGGCGTCGCTGCTGCGCTCGAGCAAAAAGATTGTGGTGTTGGCGGGTGCTGGTATTTCCGTGTCCTGTGGCATTCCGGACTTCCGGTCCGAGAACGGAATCTATAGCGTACGTTCCTGTGGTTACTGTTGTTATTTAGCGAGGCTGGGCGTCTCTGACACAGTGCCTTTGTTGTGCTTTTTTGCAGCGACTAGGCGAGTACAACTTGCCAAACCCGCAATGCATGTTCGGTACGATAGCTAATTACTCGCGAGATGATTAATTTTTCGTGGAAATTCTGACTGGTCTTGTTTTGTTTCGTGCAGACATCGAGTTCTTCCGCTCGAACCCTCGCCCGTTCTTCGCGTTTGCGAAGGAGCTGTTCCCAAAGTCAAGCGGCTTCACGTTCGTGCCGTCTCCTAGCCATTACTTCTTGAAGCTGTTGGAGGAGAAGGGCAAGCTGCTTCGAATTTACAGCCAGGTAAGCACATTGTGTTTTCTGTTCGCGCTGTGATCGCACAAACTGATAAATGTTACTGCATTTGCTTGACAGAACATCGACATGCTAGAGCATGCGGCAGGAATCTCACACGAACACGCCGTATTGTGCCATGGCTCCTTTGCGACAGCGACGTGTTTGGCATGCAAACGGATGTACCCGAACGACGCGATTCGTGAGGATGTGCTGAACCAGCAAGTACCCATGTGCAAGTCTTGTAACTCGCCAGACGGAATCGTCAAGCCCGACATCGTGTTCTTTGGCGAATCCCTGCCGCGGCGCTTTCACGACTCCATTAAAAGTGACGAAGGCGAGGCGGACCTCGTGCTCGTTATGGGGTCTTCTCTCAAGGTAAACCCCGTGCGTAGCATCGTTGGTCGCTTCAAAAAGGACACCCCGATGATCCTGATTAACAGAGAACCAGTCGGCCGTCCGCACAAGTTTGACGTAGAACTGCTAGGATATTCAGACGAGATCGTGCGAGAGCTGTGTCGGCTGCTCGAATGGGAAATTCCACAGCCCGACCCGGTGCTTCTGGGCCAGTCGAACCTCCCACCACCGCCCGTGGTATCTTCGAGCGACCTTCGACCGCTGGCGTTCGAGTTTATTCCTCCATCAAGGCATATGTTCAATGGCGCCAAGTCCACATATTGCAGTTCGAGCGATGACGAGAGCAGCAGTTCGTCTGGTGAGGAGGGAACTGGCGGTGAAGGCGACATGGATGCAGATACCGACGCGGTGGCTGTAGCGATGGATGCAGACGATGAAAAGAGGGCGCCACCTATGGAGGAGCTGGCAAAGGACGATCAAGACGAGCTGATGGGGAGTGGCAACGAGTTGCTAGGAACCTCAAGCTTTGACGATAATTGAGCAACGGTCAGCCTACAAGTGCCTACCCAACCGAGCCCTGCGCTTATTTGTGGGGAGCAGACCAAGTCGCAAGTCGGCGCTTCCATCGAGCCGAGCCGAGCAGACACGCTACCCGCATCGTGTACAACTAACCACAAGGCTGAAGGCGGCTAATGCTGTGCTTCTTCCCATTCTCCTGTTACCCAGCGCCACGAGCTGGGGAAATTTTGTCAATATTGACATACGTGGAGCTACAACACAACACAATATGAGCCCCGTGAGGGCCGCGCTCGGAACACAATTCGTAGACACGCGATAAGCTCGAGCTGTTTGTAAGTAGATATGTTGAGTCTTGCATTCGCCCCATCTATCGTAAACGAGCGTGTTCTGTGCCAACCTTCTTCTACCTAGGATTCCTAACTACCATCTCTGCTTCAGGTCTCCGCGTGTATGAGCACAGGGCGAACCATTCGCCCCTGTGGAGATCGAAGCATGGCAAGAGCATAATGGTCTTGCTTTCCAACCGTCCGACCTTGACTCGCCACAAAGAGCTGCTGAAGTGCTTCACAAGCAACAAATCCGACCGCGCGGAATGCGCCCTTGGGTCGATCGTAGACTGCTGAAGTCACGTAGCCGATGAGAGAGCGCTAGTAAACACGCAACAGCAGGTTTATCAGTGCATTGTTCTCAAATCCAACAGGGAGTTGTAACGAGTTGTTGGCTCTCACCTCGTCAGTCTTGGATTTCTTCGCTTTGCCCAGACCAATATCGCAGCCATTCCAGCTGCTGTCACTGCGGAACTGTTCAAGATCCTCTGGAGACGGTGCAAAAAGCTGGTTACAATAACCAACAAGATGAAAGTTAGATAAATGCAAGCAAGACTGGCGTTGTCGGTACAAATGTTTCTACGTACCATGGCGTTCACATCAATGTTGCCTCGCCTCGGGACGACGACAACAACGCGGACAAGAGTGGGCATCGGCACTGGGACGATCGAGTCGTTCTCAGGTGCTGGCGAAGACATCGTCTCGTCGTCCTTGGTTGCGGTGGCCTTCGCTTTGTAGAAGCAAAAAGGCTCCATGTAACTTTCCCCGCGGAGAACGCAAGGTGCATGGGCACTCTCATCTTCCGCATCACCTTCCTCGTTATGAAGGTTAAAGAGTGATTCCCACCGCGGCTTGAACGGCGACGCCACACCACGCTTCTCAAAATTGAAGCGCTTCGATTTGGGTTTCTTGGCTTGCTCACTTTTCAAGTTGTTCGCGCGCGCCTCCCAATATGCCTGTCCTGCTTGCGTGTCCGGGTAGTCCGCAGGAAAGCTAAAAACCAGAAACGAAACCCATATAGTGTCATACACCGCTTCACCCGTGAGTTCTAGCAATCGCGTTTACGTACCTCGGTTGCTGCAGCACCGTAGACAGAGCAGCGTCTTCCTCTAGCCCCACGACCAGCGCACCACCAAATACCAATGCCTTCAACAAGCCGGGCACGCTCGATGGTGGGCAGATAATATCCCAACCGCTGGTATGCGGATACGGCTCCCGCTTCCTGATAATCAGCAGATGAAGTGGCTGCGAGTTAGCAGGCACTCCATGAGCGCCGTCGACGATCACGCCCTTCTTACGCTGGCGGAAAATCTCGTCGTTAAGCGCATGATCCTTGATGAAGCTGCTCTCAATTTTACGCCTCTTAGACTTCGACCACAACAATGAGCTGGGAGTTGCTTGCACTTCCTTTGCATCTTCGTCCTCTTCTGCATCGCAATCAGTTTGAGCACACTCTACGACTGTGTTCGGGTAGTTGGTACTACCAGGCGACCCGCTGGTCGTCCAGGAGAGCAGCGCCTGCATTTCCTTGAGAATCAGCTTCGACTCCGGCTCCTCGGCATCTATACCCAGCGACGACAAGCTTAACCCCGACAGCGGACTCTCAATCATACTCGTGCCGACCTCCGGAACAGCATCAGCAGGCGGCTCGTTCAAGAGTGAAAGCCCCGTCTCCAAACGAGCCGAGAGATGGCAGAGTTTGCCATCCTTACACCTCGCAAGGCGCGGGTCGTTCACAGCAACGGCGTAAATGCTGTCGTTCTCCTCTTCCTCCAGCACCTTCTTACGATACTTTCGGAGAGCACGCAGCAAGTTCTGTCGGTTGCCATTCCGGCCATTTGCACGCGTGGCCTCCTCATCAAATCCGTCTTCATGGTCCGAATCCTCCTCCTCCTGCATGTCCTGGTCCCCTCCAGCAGCCACTTCCTTACCACCAGCAAGACCCGCCACCAATTCGTCCGCTATCCTGCCACGCAGCTTCAACCTGCACAGCTGTCCACGTCGGTCGTGCATCTCGATGCCCTCTTCGTCCTCTCCAACCACCGCCTGACACGCCGACCCGATCGCCGTCGCGGCCTCCATGTACGCCGCGGGGTGCACCCAGAGCCACAGCTGCCTCTTGGTGTTCTGCCAGTCGTCGTGCAGTTTGAACTCCCCGTTCTCGTAGTCCTTCTTCAACGGCCTCCACATGAACGTCACCGGAGCGATTGCACCCTGCGGGAACTGCCCTTCATGGTGCAACATACTGCGTCCTTCCTCCGCCCCAGCCAGGAACCTGAGACCGTGGAAGTCGGAGCCATTGGGATCCGACACCAGCTGCAGAGCCTCCAGGATTACCTGGGGCAGTCCGAAGAGCTCGATAAGCCCGTAATAGCTGGAGTCGTGCAGCGTGGCCTTGCTCCGCACAGCTTGGAGCGCGGCGGACACGCTCTTGTCCGCGCGGTGCATCGCCAGAATGTAGCCATATTGCTCCCCCATGGTCATGCGCTTGGCGTGCCACAGGTGCGACGGCAGCCACAGCGGCCGCTCGCAATCTGCAACGCTCGTGCGCTCTTGCAGCAGCTTGTGTGGCCGACGCTCGTGCTTCCTGCAACGTACGGAGTCGCTGGCCTTGGACTTGGGGGCGCCGCGCAGTCGCTGCGGCATCTTGTGCGACTTGAACGCGTTGGCGCGTCGCCGCCGCTGGTTCTTCTGCGCCTCCAGCTTGCCATCGGCGGTGCAGGACACAGACGCATTCTGCGACAGCTCGTGCAGCGCCTGCAGCTCCGGCGCACGCGCGTTGGCGAACTCGAGCACCTGCAGCACCCGAGGACCCAGGCCAGCCATTAGACGGAATTGGTTTGACAATCGTCAGACGTGAAAATTCGTATGATGCTCAATAGGATTGTGATGACGTTGGATAGGATAGAGGTAGCAGTTGAGCCGCACTTGCCCAACTACAGTACGGGGCGTCTTAGAGAGCCACCTGATATATCCGATTTTGACGGGGTTTGCGATCTGATAGGACAGCTCCCCGTAGTAGAGAAACACAATGTATTGATTTAATTTAGAATGTGGTCCACATTAATGACTCTTTTGGATAGCAGCCCTGTATGCCTCCAACAGTTAGCGAGGACCTTCTTCGGTATCGGCGCCCGCATGCGCCGAAGGTCTCTGTAGTCGATAGCAATGCTGCGCAGCTCTCTCTCTCGCCTTAGAATGCGACTGATGGTGCTTTTCCCGGGCATCGCTGGCAGGTTGAACGTTTCTTGGCACCACGCCGCTAACTGCATGCCATGCACTGCAGGCTCGGGTCCTTCTTGTGCTGGTCACACAGCTGCAGTTGCTGCGCCTTTGTGAGGGTGACTTGGGGCATCTTGAAATTGCGGAATGACACGGAGGCTTTGGAATGAGGCTGCGGGTGTGTTCCCGCCTCCTTTCAATTTTTTCAAACGGTTTTGACTTTGTGTTTGTATGGTAGTCTCCCCCGCGTGAATAGCCAATCAGAAGAAGCCAAAATGTCACTCCTGTCAGTATGTTGGCCTCTATCTTTGAATAATTAATGCGTATAGGAGATAGCAGGTCATAAATTATAAGGTGGCTCTCTAAGACGCCCCGTACTGTACGCATCGCATCAACGCGGTGCGAACTTGGCACTGAAGCAGTCGAGTGCTTGCCTCAGTAGGCGGCGTGCGAGGAGATCGAGGCCGTGCCATCTAACCGCCTCTCTCGGCTGTACGAGAAGCTGTACTTGTCGTGGTGGAACGTGTGCGCCAGATACCGCGTCGGCCGTTGTATGCAGATCAAAGGGCGTTTTATCTCTGTAACAGGCCTATTATCTCGCTCGACTGTTTAGCGTGTCGTATAGCTTGCCGCGCCCCGAGTCCTTCGTACGAGCAGCTACGTTCAACACTTGTTGGCCGACAGTAGCACCAACCACCGCGCCCGATCGTCCGCCTCAGTGCGTCGGATCGTATTTATTACCAACAATTGACTAGATAGAGCCTAACTAATTAGTACTCCTCTAAACTACCAACACGACTTCGATCAGGTTGACCTCAGTGCCAACACCGATCTCCGTCCGTCTCAAAGTTCACGTCACTTCGTCAGCCTCAGTGCCAACTCCGTCACGCTTCCGTCAATGCCTCACTCGTCAGGAGAGCTGTCGCCCTCAGTTCGTCCACACACACGTGTCCAGAGACCCGCTGTGCACGCTCGACACGTTCCGCTTGCTCGCACTTGCGCCCGAGCCCGCAGATCTTCGCAATCGGCCTGTGTCCAAGCCGTCCAATCTCGAAGTGAGCAGCTCCGCTGCACGGCTTCGCCGCCCACCACGCAACCTCAATGTTGAGTCGACACAGATCCTCGACCAGCACGCTCGTGCCGACCTCCTCGTGCCACTCTTCGTCCGCTTGGCCACTCACAGGCCGTCCTCACTCATCGTCGAGGCCTCCGAGACCTCCTCGGAGCCGTCCATCGTCGCACTCATCGTCATGCTGTGCGTCTGGCTCCCAGCACGCACGTCGCCATCGTCATCGTCTCCACCGCGGTCTCCGAGACCTCGGGGCCGTTCCTCATCATCATCTGCTTCTCGACGACGTCCACCACCGCATGTGCCCGACGCCAACGTCCCCCGCCAGCACCTGGTGCAAGTGTGTCCTCCGCAGGACGCCCACTATTACATCTCCAAACACCCCAATGCAAGGGAGGAAGGAGATGACGTACCGCACGGTTTTGTCGTCCTCGAGCTTCTTGATGGTCGCGTCCAGTTATTGGATCAGCTACAATACCAATCCAACACATGGCATCCTATCAGCTCCTACTGTTGATACGATCGGTCGTCTACAGTAGTATGGATACCAGCGGCTCGCCCGACGACGAAAGCGAACCAAGATACGTGCTGGTTACCGATTGGCAAATCAAAGAAAAAGAGTGTTGGTCTTGCAACTTGTAGCAGCTACTGCTGGAGGCCCTGGAAGTATGCGTGAAGGCGCTGGTGCTGCGCAGCAGTCGCCGCCCTCTCTTGGTCGATGTTGACGAAGTCCTCCATGGTCCGGAAGAACAGCAGCATCTCCGCAGTTTACGTGGCGTTGCGATTGTTGCCGATGTTGAAAAGCTCTTGGACGTAGTCCTGCATCAGCGCGAACAGTCTCTCGCGCTTCGTCAGCTCAGGAACGTCGTAGTCGGTCTCGATGGGGAAGCTGACTTCCTCATTCTGCGGCTGCTGGGCCGCCTGCTGGGCACGCTCCGCAGTGAGGCGCTTTAAGATGCGTCCCACTTGGTGCCTTGATATGACCATCGTATTAGCTAAGTGACTCCAATGGAAACACAATTCAAAAACAAAACATACCTTGATATGGCCAGTTGTCCAGCGATGTAGGCCTGGGAGCGCCTCACGACATGCATGCGCCAGATAGACTCTTCGCGAGTTTCGATCGGGGCGTTCTGCTCGTTCTGCTGGTTGTCCATGGCGCTAATTGGAAAGTGACGGGAGCGCCTTCACCCCGGTCGGCACTCATGGTCCAGTCGTCGTCATAGTCGCTAGCCAGTAAGCATGGGTGGCTTTACAAAATACAACACAATTGAAGTTAATACATTCTTTATTTCTGGCTGTCCTCTCCTGTTGTGTCCTAACGTTGCCGTCGCCTGCGCCGCTCAGCAATAAGGTCTCGCGCTGACGGGCCCTATCTGCATTTCTCACAGCTCTCCGGGCCTGGCGCCGCCGCCGAGCGGCAGCCACAGGATCTCTTTGCGCTTCTCTTAGCAGCTCTCGCTGGGCCACCCTGAGTCTGAGGATGGCCATCACCTGCTCGTTCCTGGCAATGCGGCGGCGCTCCGTCAGGACGGCGGTGTAATCCCCGTACACCTCGTAGAATGGCGCCGAGTTGCGGGGGGACCTTTACGAATTCGAACTTCTCCGAGAAGACCGAGCGGTCTCTCGAGAAGACGATGCCCCTCGGCTTGAACCACGACAGCACCACCTGATCCTGTTCCTCTTGCTCATCTTCTTCGTCGTCGCTGGGGGTGAACCCCGTGAAGTCGTCGTCCAGTCCCCAGTTCAGGATGCTCCGGAGCTGACGGCTGCTGCGTCCCCATATCTCGGCTTCCGTCAGCTCTGGCTCTGGCACTTGGACGGGGGGATCTTGTACGTGTCGGTCTCGGGTCTGCATGTGCACTTCGGCGTTGTATCGTAGGCGGAGCCCTGCCCTCTGGAGGGCATTGCGCAGTCCATGTATGAGGGGCTTCAGCTGTTGAACCGTCCTTGGCAAACCGCCTATGATAGCAGCCACACCAGTGAGGTTGATAGCATCCATTGGGAAGCCGGAACGGCTAAGCTCGTTCTTGAACTTGTCCAGACGCTCGCTCAGTGACACACTACATGGCATACGGTTTCGTTGTTAGCACAGGAAATAATACACTCAACAACAATATAAGTCACTTACGTTGTGAGACCAAACTTTCCAGCGTAGGCCCCTTCGAGTTCTGCGAGGCCCGGGCCCTCTGTCGGAAGATCGAACAACTTTCCGACGCGGCTAAGCTGTAGTACACCATTCGGGTTCCACTGTGTTATGGGGGACCCTCTCTGTTAGGGGGCCCAGCAGCACTCCGTAGAGCATGCATCGCTTCCTCATATACTGGCCACCTACTGCATGCCGTTCATTGAAGCGGACGAAACGGGTGCGACCCTCCATTCGGTCGTCCACTTCTTGAAGCCGTACGAGCTGTCGAGCTAGAGTTCGCTCAGCAGCTCAGTACGCCCGTGGCGCTGCTTGGGCTGGAGCTGCGGCTGCAGGAGCCGCTCCGCCACCGCCACCCCCTCCCCCTCTTCCACCTCTTTGTACGCCCCCACCAGGTCTTGCTCTGTCAGGGCCAGTCGGTTGTCCTCTAACACCATCCACACCGCCAGCAGTTCGACGGCTCGCTGTACTTGCCGTCGTTGCTGCCCTTGCTGTACTTGTCGTCGTTACCGGAGGTCCAGCAGTTGCAGCATTCCCAGCACTACCTGCACTTGCAGTTGCAGCAGTTGCTCCAGTTGCTGCAGTAGTCGCAGCAGTAGCAGCTTCCCGTTCTCCAGCTCCTGGAGATGGAGCCGGACCCCCTCCACCTCTTGGTGGCGGTGTACGCCCTGTTGTTTGTCCCGGTAGCCTCGCTCCAAACATGGTTGGTGTCCTCCTTCCAGCTCCTGGAGGTGGCGGAAGACCTCCACCACTTGGCAGATAGGGCCTCCCTCCAAAACGCAGCGAAGGCAGTCCTGCAGTTCCGAATCCCATAGCAGCAAACCTCGCCGCCGCTGCACTCAGGGCGCCGGCAGCTGGGGTCTAGTGAGGGGTCTACCAGCAGCGGGGGGTCTTCCAACAGCGGGGGGAGGCGGGTCTGCCATGGAGACTTCTGAGGAGACTTTCGAGTTGTGGCAAGGGGACGATTTGAGAACCAGTGGGAGAACCGGTGACAGAAGCAATGGCCCCGGCTAGGTCACACCAGACTTGACACAGGGACTCCCTACAAAGTACAAAAAACGCGCCCTTTTTCATACCCCCTGCATGGAGGTGCGGTATAGGTGCGGTATGCTCGGTACACCGCGCGTTGGCGAACTCGAGCACCTGCAGCACCCGAGGACCCGATTATTAGTTTTGTGTTTGGGCTTAAAAACGCGCCAATCAAATGTCGTTAGAGTTAGGGATAGATATGGATCTCTATCTCTAATCATGGAATCTGTGACTCGCGCAACGCGTTGACAATTATAAAGCTTTGACCGCTGCAAAGGAGGAAGTGTTCAATTTAGTGTCTGTTGTCTCGAAGTGCGCTCCAAAGAGCACTTTGTCCTCACCATAACTAGTTACAATGTTCTCATTAATCGGTTTGGTGCATCGTCCTTGCAAGTAAACGTAAAGATGAGCGACGCCAAGCTGATGAGAGGTAAAACGCCTCCACCCGTAAACGCGAAGACGCAATGCATTATACTCGCTTCGAAAGGTCTAATATTACATTAAAAATGACCACGCAGCAATTCACATCTCGGAATTCGTCCCCTCGATGGATATGGTGCAGACCGCTGCGGTGGCTGCTTGATACATGCCCCCCCCCCCCTAATTGCAATATGCTTGTGTATTTTTGGTATGTTTGAAGGCCATCCTCAGTTCTTGGCAGAGGCGCACATACATATACATGTATTTGAGAGTAGAAACGATAAGTTCTGTAGTGTATGTAGAATATGAGATTTCTGTTCTCGAATACCCCCCCCCCCCTCCCCCGGGAGCAGTAGATTTTGCGGGCGTGATTCACTGTCAGTTGGACAAAATTTGTCCAGCATTTATGCATGTTGCGAGATTGTGTAGACGTACGTCCGGTTTGTCAAAGCACGATGATCAATCTTAAAGAGGTTACCGCTTCAAACTAGGTCTTGGAAATGTATGAAGACCATTTGTCGCAAACTTACTGGTACTTCAAAGCTACACTAGTATGCTAGCATCCTGGTAAACGTTTCATACTGCCGGTCAGCGCCGCTCCGCACACGCAGACACAGCTCCTCTTCATTTCCAGATCGGCGTTTACTCCAAACAGCAAAACCTCGTCGTAACTTGCCGCCATGCGTCTCAGCATCTTCCTCGTGGTGCTAGTCGTTGCTACCTTTTCCGTCATCGTAAGCGCGAAGAAGAACAGCACCGTTCGCCACCTGAAGGGAACGCAGACCGACGATCTCACCGCCGAGGATGAAGAGAGAGGCGCGTGGGACGCCCTCCTCACGAAGATGAGGACTAACGGCTTGATCGGTGGCGTTGAAAAGGGTGCTGCTAACGCCGCTGCCACCGCCAACATTGCTGCCGCCGAGAAGGCCGCCGCCAACGTCGCTGCTGCCGCTGGTACTGGCAACAAGTGGCAGAGTTCGGTCAAGAAGGTGAAGGAGTTGGAGAATGTTAAGAACGTCGAAGGTCAGGCTGCTGCTGCAGCCGCCAACGTCGCTGCTGCCGCTAATACTGGCAATAGATGGCAGAGTGCGGCCAAGAAGGCGAAGGAATTGAAGAATGTTAAGAGCGTCGAGGGCCAGACTACTGCTGCCGCCGCTGCCGCTGCGAAGAACTGGGAGAACGTCGCCAAGGCTGTCGAGTCCGGGGCTCATCGAATAGCATGTGGAAGACCGCGTTCGCCAAATACAAGGAGAACCCCCAGCGACTCAAGGATCTTACCGAAAACCAGGCTGTGCAGATCACGGAGGCCGCTGCCAAGGAAGTTGCGAAGAACCCCTCCAAGTGGCGCTACGTCAAGCAGTTCCTCGAGCTTTCGTTTGGTGCCGCGCTTACGGCACTCTTTGTCGTTGGCATTAACTCGATGTTGCCCTAGACATGACGGAGCACTTAGGTATATAATGCGCGAAGCCACGATAAATACTTGAGATCGAATTACAAGACTTTGCTCTGACCATCTGAGAGCACGGGGCCTTCTTGTAAAGATTACATTGACCAATGACGTAATTGGCATAGGAGACGGAAAATTACTCATTCCCTGTTACCCTACATGTAACATCGCGTGTGCTAACGCGAGATTTGACTCCGCATACCTGCACATGCTTTCATGGGCTTGGCTTTTGCGTAAGAAATCACAACAGTAAAACTGGACGAAACTTCATAAATTGAAGTTGCAAGATATCGAATTTGCTAGGCTGCACATAATTACGAGACCGATGAGCGATTTATACCCCGATTATAATTGAGACATCCCCGATTTATTAGTCTTCAAATTTGCATTGAGCGATGCTTAACCGGCTAATTCAGCAAGACAAACTAATCGGTTTTCACAATAACGCTTGGTTTGCATGAAGTAATTGGATGCTGCAAGGTGAAACATTCTGTGTTTGTACGGTACTTGTTGCAAACCGGGTCCGCATACATATAATTACTTTAAGTTGTTAATACGACTACAAAGCCGACATTGTAAAGGAAATTGAAATAAGCGTTGACATGAGCTGCTTGTTGTGGTGGGGTAGATATTGCTATCGACACTGTGGACCACAACTGACCACAGTCTGTGGTCAGTTAAACAAGCAGTTAAAAAAGGCCTTGTTGCAGATTCAAAATTTGAATTTCAGAGGAACCGATAAATAAATATGTACACTGGATTGCGACAGAACTTCTCTCAAGCAGCTTTTGCTGGTTGAATTTTATCCTGGTATTGACGTACCGTTTAATTTGCGCCGTTCATTTTCGTTCGTTTCGTTTTAAGCTGAGGTGCATTACAGGCATTTAGCGTTCCTAACGACAACCGTTCATTTTTCACTTCTCTGCTTGATCCAATCTGGAAAAAAGGAATGAGTCGAAACCTTTTGTCTTGCAGAATACTCGAAAATCGGTAGGAATACAGATATTTCGTTAGGTACATTGTTGTCTGTTCACTTCTTTGGCTAATGACATCCTACGACCTTGTCGACGATCTTCTCATTCCGCTCGTCCTGTAGCTAGGCGCCTGAGTGGCGATCCCAACACCCCTAAAGTGTGACGGCCACGAGCTCCGAAGAGCTCTCATAAGTGTTACGTGCCAACCAGTGCCCGATGTCACTGGCCGCGTGCTGGGACGCATGCTGCCATTTTTCGGCAGAAATCACATCTCGGGTTATGTTCAGCTGTACGCTCCTGCACGAGTCCATTGCCATGTTCGCTAATGTATCCGCCATCTTATTGTATGCCCGCAGGTGGTGTAGCCACGTCAGGACACAGAGCTTGTCCGCCAGTCTGCGACTCTGCCAATAGAGCCCCTGTAAATCCTTTGCCCTTGGGGGCGTCCGTGTCTTTTGCTGACGGATAATGATTTCGCTGTCGCCAATCACGTGCAACGGTGTCCACTGTTGTCGTTGACACGCACGCAGTCCCACCAACAAACCCATGTTTTCGGCAATATTGTTGGTGATGGAATACAGATATTGAAAGCAAAGAAGAAGAAGAAAGGAGGTTGATTAACAGGGAATAGACTTGTCGTAAAGCTGGCTAGGATATTGAAAGCAAAGTCTTGCTTGACCTCCTACAGTTGTGGAAGGCTTCACTGACCACTACGACTGTTTATTTGAAGATGTAGTGTTTGTAGTGGATCCTAACCTTGCTCGAATTAAAAACCAGTCAACACAGCTTGGAAACGGCACTTTTATTGGAATGTCAATGTGTAGCGGACGAATGCAACGGAGTAAAAGTTTTCACAACCAGCTTCAGCCGTCAAGCTTTCGTGTCCTTACTGGCGAAGGTAGCGACTTGGGCGGCTTTTCGACGCGGTGGCTTTACCGGCCACAGTCGGACTTGGGCACGGCGTTGGAGCGATCGTCGTCTTGGTAGGAGGCTGCGCCTTCGGCTTGTTGTCCTTGGCACCGGCTTTGCTGACGGCGATGGGTTCCTGCTTTCCACTTGAGCCGATTGAAGAACCCTTGGCCTGAGCTGGGACTCCAGACGCGCCGGCACCAACACCCTTAGCAGGAAGGGTTGCAACTTTTTGGTTCGAGTTCGACTGCTTCGGAGCCGCCTTGGTAACCGATGGGCACGGCGTAGGAGCGGGCTTTGATGAGCCGGTAGCCTTGACACGCGGGGGACTGGGTGTCTTGGCAGGCTTAGCAGGCGGTGGGCTCGGCGTCTTGCTGGGCGTACGAGCTGGTGACGGAATTGCCTTCGAGCTTGGAGCCTTTGTCGTTGGGCACGGCGTCGGAACTGGAGACTTTGCAGCGGCCTTAGTCGAAGTGGGCGCCGGAATCGGGCGAGTAGATCCCGTCGTAGCACAGGGAGTCGGAGCCGGAGTAGCAACTGGAGCAAAAGTCGTCGCCACCGGAGTGGGAATCGGAGAAGCAACAGGAGAAGGGATCGTCGGTACTGGTCCTGGAACCGGGCTAGCAACAATCGTTGCGACAGGAGTCAAAATCGGCGCGGGCGTCTCACTGGAGCCTCCAGTGGTGGCCTCCGGCGTCGGGATGGGCGTCTCCACCGCGGTCGTCGGGGCCGGGGTCGCTGCCGGCGTGTCCGGCGTCGTTTGGATCGGCGTGTCCGGAACGGTGGTGGCCTCCGGAGTCGAGGTCGGCGCGGGCGTCTCACTGGAGCCTCCAGTGGTGGCCTCCGGCGTCGGGATGGGCGTCTCCACCGCGGTCGTCGGAGCCGGGGTCGCTGCCGGCGTGTCCGGCGTGGTTTGGATCGGCGTGTCCGGAACGGTGGTGGCCTCCGGAGTCGAGGTCGGCGCGGGCGTCTCACTGGAGCCTCCAGTGGTGGCCTCCGGCGTCGGGATGGGCGTCTCCACCGCGGTCGTCGGAGCCGGGGTCGCTGCCGGCGTGTCCGGCGTGGTTTGGATCGGCGTGTCCGGAACGGTGGTGGCCTCCGGAGTCGACGTCGGCGCGGGCGTCTCACTGGAGCCTCCAGCGGTGGCCTCCGGCGTCGGGATGGGCGTCTCCACCGCGGTCGTCGGGGCCGGGGTCGCTGCCGGCGTGTCCGGCGTCGTTTGGATCGGCGTGTCCGGAACGGTGGTGGCCTCCGGAGTCGAGGTCGGCGCGGGCGTCTCACTGGAGCCTCCAGTGGTGGCCTCCGGCGTCGGGATGGGCGTCTCCACCGCGGTCGTCGGAGCCGGGGTCGCTGCCGGCGTGTCCGGCGTCGTTTGGATCGGCGTGTCCGGAACGGTGGTGGCCTCCGGAGTCGAGGTCGGCGCGGGCGTCTCACTGGAGCCTCCAGTGGTGGCCTCCGGCGTCGGGATGGGCGTCTCCACCGCGGTCGTCGGAGCCGGGGTCGCTGCCGGCGTGTCCGGCGTGGTTTGGATCGGCGTGTCCGGAACGGTGGTGGCCTCCGGAGTCGACATCGGCGCGGGCGTCTCACTGGAGCCTCCAGTGGTGGCCTCCGGCGTCGGGATGGGCGTCTCCACCGCGGTCGTCGGGGCCGGGGTCGCTGCCGGCGTGTCCGGCGTCGTTTGGATCGGCGTGTCCGGAACGGTGGTGGCCTCCGGAGTCGAGGTCGGCGCGGGCGTCTCACTGGAGCCTCCAGTGGTGGCCTCCGGCGTCGGGATGGGCGTCTCCACCGCGGTCGTCGGAGCCGGGGTCGCTGCCGGCGTGTCCGGCGTGGTTTGGATCGGCGTGTCCGGAACGGTGGTGGCCTCCGGAGTCGACATCGGCGCGGGCGTCTCACTGGAGCCTCCAGTGGTGGCCTCCGGCGTCGGGATGGGCGTCTCCACCGCGGTCGTCGGAGCCGGGGTTGGAATTGGAGTCACAACTGGTGCTGAGGTGGTCTCACATGGTGTCGGAGCGGGAGTCGTTTCCGGCAAGGCGGTGGTTGGAGCCGGCGTAGGAGCTTGGGTTAGAACGGGTGTAGGAGAAGGAGTTGGCGCTGGCGTTGGAAGTGGCGTAGTCGCGGGGGCACTGGTCGTCAAAGCTGGAGTCGGAATTGGCACAGGAGCACCGGTCGTAGCACAGGGTGTTGGGGCCGGAATCGCGATAGGTGCTTTGGTCGTCGGGCAAGGAGTCGGAGCCGGTGCCTTAGTCGTCGCACAGGGCGTCGGGGCTGGCGTAACCTTGGGTGCGAAGGTCACAGGAGCCGGGATCACGAACACTGGTTTCCCCTTGGAGACGATCGATTGCTGGGCCTGCTGGCTGAATCGGCCGCCGGCGTCGGCAAGCGGGGCCATCACAGCGGCAATGATGGCGAGGTGGGCGATGATCTTGGTGAGGTTCATGCTGGACAAACACACGGAGGACTGGACACGGGACTGAGACTTGGACTGGACAAACGGTGAACCACACTAGACGCTGCTGCGTAGATGGATCGCTGGCGACGGCGATGCAAATTGAAAACTGAGCTGGGCAAGAGCTCGCGGTGGCGAGGTTGCTGTCCGGCGCCTGGTGTTCGCCAATATCCACCAGCGCCAGCTGCAGCCCGCCTCAAGCTGTTCACCCCACGGTCACCCACCTTCTTTACCAAAATTAAGCTACCGCTACGGCTGCGCTCCTGTACAAAGGCATTCAGAGCCATATCTGGATGACGGCACAAGCTGCTGCTGCTGCTGTATCCCCTGCCTCGTGGGGGGAATAGAGCGCCTCCAGCAGCGTCAGGCGCTCCATGCTGTCGCTTGCGACTGTGTCAGCGGCGCTAACTCGGATGGCACGTAGCATCTGCCAGCGGCTAGTTTGAAAACGGCGATTGGCCAAAAATGCTACTGCGGAATATGCTCACATCACTGACCAGCAGGGTACAAGGAGAAAGGGGCATCTCAACTGGAAGCTCCTTTGACTGTACAGTATTTATCTAGGATGACCACGTGTATGAGGCAAAACCGAGTCCTGGCACCTGGTGCAGGATTACGATCTACTAGATAGCACGTGGCCTATTGACAGTTGGGGAGGTCCCAGCGACTCGAGAGATGAGAGAGGGGGGATGAAGAAAATCAAGCTTAGATTACCAGGTTGAAGAGCAACGACACAGCTACTGGGGAGCCCCTACGGCTTGTACATTACTTTGAATGGAAAGTCCACTATTATCTCGAGGCAAGTTCGCAGTTCGAAGAACTGTCGTTGGGCGGCCCAGGCGAGTTTGTCATCGAGTGACATTCTCGCGACATCCACCGCCTCGGCGATGCAGGCCAGTGTCTCATCAAGCGACGTTCTCGCGACATCCACCACAGGCCAGCACTGGCCCCTGTGTATCATCGAGCGACATTCTCGCGACAACCACCGCCTCGGCGGCACATTCGCCTGACCCGAATTTGCAGTTTCGAAGGAGCGGTGTATCATTTGAAGTATGATACCAGGGCAGATGCTGCGGCTGCGAGGCAGGCGCAGGAGATGCTTACCGATATGCAGTAAAAGAGATTCCTAACCCAGATATAATAAATAATGCTATTTAAAAAGAATGCTGTTATCCTAGTCTTTCCGGTAGAGTCCTGGTTGCGTGTCAAGCAAACACAATATTTGTTTGAAAGTATGATGCAGATGAGCTCGAAATCATTTTGGCGGTTGTGGTCCTTGTTGTCGGAAGTCCATGCAGGAATCTTATTGCTTTGAGAACTGCGAACCCCCCGGACAACCAGTCCGGGTACCCCCAATTCGTTTCCCTGCGAATCGACCGCCCACCACTCGCGGGGAGCCGCACCTCTCATTCTCGCTTTGCGTTGTCATCGCATCACGTCCAATCGGAGACGATCTTGCAGCGTCAACTAGAGTTTCAAGCGGCGGTCTTTATCCTTCGATACCAACAACAACGGTAGTGCATGGTGCACAACAATGGCTTAGTCGCTTGAGACTGCCAAGCTCAGAAAAGGAAAATAAAAAAGAACGCGACAGTCCGCAAACGCGAAAGCGCAATGCATCACAGTTAAATATGTCCGCGGTGTCGTAACGACTTGCGATGCTCTATCCGTAGAATAGTCCGCTCACGGTGAGCCTCACCACTCAAACCTCGACGTGACCGCGTTTCGGTCGAGGAGAGCGTCTTCCTGATACAGCAGCGTTTTACACTTGCTCCCTCACGTACTCTTCCCCTCTGATCTAAAGAGGCAATTATGATGGATATGATGCAGACCGCGGCTGTGGCCACCGCCAACGCGGTCCTCCCAGGCTCCGGCAGCATCGTGAACAGCGCCTTTGAGCTCGGCAAATTATGCAGCGAGATCACAGAGCTGCTCACTGGGATGCAGGAGACCGCGTCCTCTATCAAGACGCAGTCCGCCAACATCGAGAAGGACGTGGCGTACTTCCGCTGGGTGCTGCAAGTGCTCGAGCGCGTCCAGCACAAAAGCAAACTCACGACGGAGCTGCAGAAACTCATCACGAGGTTCGAGACGGAGGTGAAGGAGTACGACCGCGTGATGAAGAAGTTTCTGGAGCAAAACATCCTCAAGCAGCTCGTGTTCCACAACGACCTGGACGCCGTCAGCGCCAGTGTGAAGGAGACCGCTGGGCAGTTGGTGCAGTGCGTCACCACCGAGTGCGCCATCAACGGGAGCGTCACCTACGGTCACGTGGATCAGACCGAGGAGCGAGCCAGTCGCTACATGAAGTTCATCGACTCGCCCGAAGTGATGAAGGCCATGAGCGATGCCGACAATCAGAAGGAGATTCTAGCCATTATCGCTCGCATGGGGCGACGCAATGAAGCCATGATGCAGAGTCCGCTGGAGACGAACGACTTGGTGCTGAATGTGATGAAGGAGAAACTGTGGGCGAGTTCGAGTCGCGCGGTTCAAGACGAGGTCAAGAATCTCCCCGACTGGTACATCACGGAGGATGAAGTTGAGATCGACATGTCGACGATCATTGGGTTTGGCGGAGATGCGAAGATCTACAGGGGCGTGCTGGAAGATGGGACCCCCGTGGCGGTCAAGGTCTTCAACAGCAATGTGCAGCGATCGGAGGAAGCAAAGCAAAAGTTCTTCAACACGATGAAGCTGTGGGTGCGACTGAGCCACTTCAACAATATCTGCCGCCTCTACGGTGCTTGTTATTTTACAGTGACCCCGTTCATCGTGATGGAGTACTGCGATTTGGGGGCGCTGGACACGTATCTCCGACAAGAAGGGGTCGACCGAAGGAAGGCTACTTATGAGATCCTGACGCAAGCTGCTCGAGCGGTTCTCAAGATGCATTCGAAGGGCTTCGTTCACGGCGACTTGAAGTGCGATAATATTCTGGTGACTGGAGATGCTAATGCTCAAGCGAAACTTTGCGATTTTGACCGCAGCTTTGACTGGAGCGCACTGAAAGACAAACTCCTCGTGGATGGAACGGCGGTAGATGCGGGGATTGAAATCACAGACGCCGTGCGCTACTTGGCACCGGAGTGCGTGGAAGGACTGTTACCCAACAGTAAGTCCGACGTCTATTCTTTCGGAATGACGCTATATCACGCGTTAGTTGGGATGCCGCCATATGTTGATATCACTAGCAACCAAGAGCTGCTCGCCTCCAAGCTGGCCCGCAGACTCCCGCCCCGAAACGAGCAATGCATTAATGATGATGCCTGGAAGCTAATCACTAAATGTTGCGACCCCGCTGCAGACCAACGCCCGACAATGGAAAAGGTCCTTGAGTCGATGAAATCGTTGGCAAACCAATCATCTACGGTCGAAACCATGGTTGATGCAGCGATGGGCGTTGGTATTGATCAGATTGATGTACTCGTTTCACCTCACGGAACTCCGGTTAAATCATCGACGAAGGCTGGGTCTCGAGCAATTCCAAGGTCGTACAAGATGGTTGGGGTCGCGATTTTTGCTATTGTGGCTATTGGTGTGATTGTTGGGATCGTGGTGGGTATAGAACCGGATTTGTCGGCGAGTAGTACCAACACTGGATCCGGATTGACGTCTTCTTCGTCAGGCAGTGGCGCTGGGTCAGACTTGTCCTCATCTGCTAGTAGTGATTCAAGCACAGGGTCTACACCAACGCCGACTTCAACACCTAAGCTATTGGGGAGACAGGTATCCACTGTCCTGACGAACGATAATGGGGAGTTTGGGCTATGGGGCGTTGCGGTAGCATCGGATGAATCTGTCTACCTAAGTTTTGGGACTCGCATACTTCACATGATCAATGATGGCACCCCTACGATATACGCGGGTAGCAGCACTTCAGGACATCAAGACGGTGAATTACTACAGGCAACGTTCGGAAGACAAGGCCCTCTTGTTTTCGGCCCAACAGGGGATCTATTTCTCTGCGACAATGGTATTCTTCAGGTGCGGAAAATCACGAGTACTGACGTCACCACCGTTTCCTCACTTACCTCGTCCGACATCGACGTCCTTCATGGCCTCGCTTTGGATTCCAGTGGAAACATCTTCGTGTCGCGACTAACTGAGTTTGATGTTGTCAAGATCACTCCAGATGGCACCATCACCACGTTTTTAAATGCATCGACCGTTCCCATTCCCATGGGCATCGCGATCGATTCGTCCGACAACATTTACGTCCTTGACATGCACAGGATCCTGAAGGTCACGGTCGATGGCGATGTAAAAGTGGTGGCAGGATCTGGGACAAAAGGGTTTGCGAATGGGTACGGACAATCCGCGCGCTTCAGCACTCCCTGGGCGATGACATTCGGCTCGGATGGCTATTTGTACGTCATCGACTTGGATAATGACTGCATTCGCAAAGTCGATATCACCACAACAGAGGTCACGACGTACGCGGGTATTTGCCAAGTCTCGGGGTCTGTAAACGGTCTCGCTACGAACGCAACTTTCGATAACCCCAAAGCCATCGCAGCGGCAGCCGACAACGTGTTTTACGTGACTGACGGGCCCCAGGGGCAACGTCTGCGGAAGATTTACACCGTGTAAGCTGCGAAAAGATTGTATGTGAAAACTGGTCCATTATAGGTCTCTCTACAGAAACTGGCTAATGGGGAGGCTTGCTAACATCTCTGCGGGGCTTGGGTTGGCACCAACAACACGCCAATTTTTTTTATGTTTTTCTATTGTTCAGTCAACTCATCTTTTTCTTGTCAGAAAACTTTAAGCAACCCACAAACCAAGGGCCCTCTAGATGTATTCAGGAGCATCACAGAGTTACGAGGAGAAATGGGCTCGTATACTTCTAATGTTGGTGCTTGATAGCGAGACTTCTACTAGATTTGGCATGAATTGGTTCCGTCAGTTCAGGCGCTTGATGGCTGCAAGGCAGGTGCATTTGGACGCGTCCCAGGATTTTCAGTCGTGGGCGATGGAGAAGGGTGAAGGAGGAAGAAATGGTGAAGAGCGCACGGGGCTGCAGCGAGCAGAGGACAAGTGCGTTTACTGGGAGGCGCAGGTCGACTGGTGGACGCGCTGGGCGAGCGAACACGATTTGAGTATGGACGCTGCGAGCAGTGCCAGTGTCCACGTTTCGTTCATGCAAGGGCTGGCAACGCAGGCTGCTCAAGAGCATCGAGACACAAGGGGTATTCAAGCGGAGAAGAAGCCTGCTCTATCTCCTCGCGGAGCGCAGAAGTTGCCGCGTTTGGGGAACAAAGAGAGAAACTAACGAGTCAGAAGAGCCCAGGCGGTCATAAGCGGTTGCAATTTACGGCGGTGCACTTTGGGCCTCTTGATCGAGCAGATCTTCTGCTCGACAACTTGTCCGACTGCTAACTAATACGCCTTTCGCGAACTCGGAGCAGTCTTCGTCGATTCCCAGAGCCTCAAACACCAACTGTAATGGCGAGGCTTCGATGTCAGGGTCTTCTACCACTAAAACCAGCGGAAGATAGCTTGGTCCTCCATGATCCGACGTCAACGAAAGCACATCGAAAATGGCTACATCTCCACAATGCTCCACGTGAGCAGAGACCGTCTGGACGAGAGAAAACCTTGCAAGACCCTGGAGCCGAGCGCCAGTGCGTTGTCGCCGAACTTGCATAGCGTCTGAATCTCCGCTGCTTTCTCTACTGGCGCTTAAAATGTCTTGAATGACTTGGTGTACAGCACGCTCGTCTGGTAGAACATTTTCTGACGTAGCAATCACCCGAACTTCGCGGTCGTGATGCCACCCAAGTGACGCATACGCAGAGGAATCGAGCATCAATGCACGCATCAGGTATTCGCTTGGTGGAGCAATCAATACGCCACTCGCTTCATCGTCAAAAAGTCCTCCAAGAGAGATAGCTCCATCCTCCGTCGGAGTTTTATTGCTGCTGATCTGGCTTGGATGGGGAAGCACCGGCCGGACGTTGCTCCCCACGAGTTTGCTCAGTGGGCGGTGCAGAGCAGTTGCCAGGCCATACTTCACCTGCATTGCAGCAGCCTTCCGCTCCTCAAGTTCGCCATCCTTTTCAAATTCGTAGTCACCGAGAGCTCCATCCCGTACCAGTCGCTCAGCTAACATTGCTAGCTGCGACTCGTGTAGTATCCGGTGGAAGTGTTGCTGCGTCTCGGGGTCGTCCATGGTGATGTCCAGCAGCAACTCGCCATCCCACAGCTCTTGTAGCCGCACGCAGTAAAATACGTCGTCCACGGCGACGACACATTGGTGGGTGAGTGTGCTCGGAACGGACATCTTGCCTTGATCGCCTTCGGTATCTTTCTCCTCCGGTTCATCGACTATAAACTTGTGCTGGTTCTCCACGGATAGCCTTCGTCGTCGGATTTGCGCTTCGGAACTCGTTGACGGTCGGCTTTCGTCTCCAACGCCAACTACTTCCAACTTCGCAGCCTTTCCAGCTGATAACACGATTCGGAGACTGTCAAACAACGGCTCTAGTAGTTCCTCGTGCACGGCAAAAAGCTCAGCGTCCTCGTTGTTACCACCGCTGTGACTTTGACTCGGACGGTAGCTTGCAAATGTCGAGCAGAACGTCAGCAACTGGCGCAGATCCACCTTCGTGGCCAATGCCTCAGTGTCGCAGTCACCCTCCCAACCCGATCCCAACACCACAGCTCGAACCTCCAGCCACCAAACCTGACAAGTTGCTGCAGCGAACGCTTCCGTCACGTCCAACTCCGCTAGGACTGCATTTTCTTCATGGGATCCAACGACCGAGAGGTATCGCGTTCCTCTATATACCGTCACTTGCTGCGTATTGTGCTGCTCTTGTTGTGCTGCAAGCTGTTCGCGCGGAAGTCTCGAAGCAGCCTCAGGGCCGCTGGTCTCCGATAGCACCAAGTGACCGTTCTTGTAGCCGGCGTGTACGTGATCAAGCAACACTTCCGCCAGCGCTTCTAGCCGCTCACGACGTCGTACTGAATCCTGCGCCAAAAAGCTGTCGTGGTTGGGAACGAGTCGCTGAATGTCGCGAAGGTGGAACGTGACGAAGTCGTCCTGCGCTGACTGAGGCTCATACGCCACAAAGTGCACGCTAAAGCCATCGTCCGGGTCCTCAGGCTCTTCCGCTTCCTCGTAGAGCACTTGTAACATCAGCAGCTGATCGCTGATCATCCTGGAGCCGGTCGTGAGTTGAGTGCTCCGCTTCAAAATTCCGGGGATGCCACCAGCGGCACCTAGCGAGTGATACTTGAGCGCGTGGCTGCTTAGTACCTGCTCCAGCTGCTCGCGCATGGCATCGCGTTCTCGACACACTCGCTCCGTCTCCAGCTGAGCGATGCGCATGCTCTGCTCGGCGCGCATCGTGCGGCTCATCAGCGTCTCCATTTTATGCCTCAAAGCCTCTCGTCCGAGCGATCGCACAGCGAGCTTCAGTCGAGTTTCGAGCTGCGTACGACGCGTATCGGACAGCAGCTGAGCATTCTGCAGCCGCGCTTGCTCAATGACCTCCCCAGAGCGCTGCTGCTCGCGCTCTAGAGCCATCCGCGTCTCCACCAGTTCCGCTGATGCGCGTGTAAACCCCGCGGAGATTTCGCGTAGCTGACGCGCAAGCTCCAGACTTGTGTTGCGTTCTAGCACCAACTGAGCCTCAAGCGCCTGCGTGCTCTCCGCTGCATCAGCTGTCTGCAGTCGAAGCTGCTCTTGTAGCGTTGACAGCGAGACCTTCGCTTGCGATAGTGCGCGCTCAAGAGCAAAGCTGCGTTCCCTGTACGACTTCTCCTCTGCGTTCGCTGGTTCCCCTGCTTGCGGGGGCTTGAGGAATGAGCTTCGCACTGTCTTCAGCGTCGGTGAAGTCGGTCCAGCCTCCGAGAACTCCGACGCCTGGGCAAGAACCTCAAGCTGCTTCATGGCGTTGTCAGCTTGAGCTTGCGCCTGGTTCCTCTCGCTCTCCATCGCCTCCAGAGCTTGTTCCAACTGGGCAATCCGCTCCTTCAACGCCCTCTGCTCCCCATAGCGACGATGCATTTTCTCGTGGTAGGCTGCAGCGTCAACCTGCCGGTTCGCAGCGTGCGAACGCGCCGCGTATTCCTGCCAAAGCTGCTGCATGATAACCGGATCGGGTCCTGGATCCGCCTTGCCGTCCTCTGTTCCTCGGCTCTTGAGGTTCTCGTCACCTGTAATCGTAGCAGGTGACGTAGGCCGAGACGCATTGCTAGGGGATCCAGACAACGCACGAGTACGAAAACTTCCGGAGTTGACTCGGTGGTCGGATCTTGACGGTCGTCGAGGCGCTCCATTAGCTGGCGGGGTCGACGGCGCCCTTGGGGATATGACCGTCGCCGGTTCATCCTTCTCCTGTCGATCGTCCGTCTGGTCCCCGCTACTCGAACTCGCTGCTGCATCTTCGACTGCACTTGCGTCGGGGCCTTGAGTACCTGGCCGGAGGTGTTCGTGGCCTGGAAGCAGAGGGAACACGACGCCTCGCTCCTTCTCCGATACAGATCCATGCTGGTCGACGTCTACCTCATCTGAAGCTTGTGTCGAGGCAGCTCGATGGCGCGGGGTCCTGCCGTTCGCGTGCCAGCCTTTGCCCTTCTGGAAGGGCTGGATGTTGCGATACCCCGTGGGCATGAGGGTCATCAACGGCGACAGGAGGATCGGATCATTGTCCCCCGCTCTAGGAGGTGGCAGAGGACGAGACGGCGGTGTGCTCATATCCGCCAGCGTCGATTGCACTAGGATAGAGGCACCACACGACGCTCCCGTTACGCGCCTGCGTCTCCTGGCGGTGGATGTTAGGAAAAAGCGCCTCCTCCCCAATTAGTCGGTCAGTTGTGGGGCGTCTGAGACCCCTGAACACGGATCGTTTAGTACTCAATGAAGCGGGGCGCAGCGCGGGATTCCAGCGGCGATGCTGCCCTACGGGAGTTGGAGCGCGCTCTGGACGCGTTCATGGCCACGCACGTCGCCACCGCCGCCAATGCACTCGCTTCTATGGCCACCAAGAGCGGAAGTGAAGAGGTCGGGGACCTGAACAAACCTTTCGTCGATGAAGACGACGCAGGCGACACCGCTCTTGCTATCGACCAAGCGACGCAGAAGGAGGTATCAGCAGAGATGGCCAGCTTCCAGCGAGACTTGAAGCGTCTGCAGTGTTTGAGCTCCGTGATCACCAGCACCCGACGAAGACGAGGGCCTTCCAGTATTGTGAGTGTCGTGAGGCTGCTGCTCAGTTGGCTGCAAGCCGTCGAGAGCTCCAGCGCAGCGACTGCTGCGTCATCGAGTGCCGTCGTGGGTGGAGCGTTGCCTCCTCCTTCAGCGGCTGAAGCTGCACGTGCAGCAGAACTGGCTCAGCAGCAGTCGCCGATCGATCCCGTGGCCTCGTGGCTGGTAGCAACGTTGCTAAGGATCATGTTCCGAGCTCCCCAGACGGCTTCGAACGTCGAGATGAGCTCTACCGAACGAGCTGCGGTTGATGAACTAGTCGCTCAAACAGCGGCTCGATGTTTCCTGGCGTTCCAGCGCGCGTGGCAAGCGGACGAAGAGAGTCAACGTCGCGCTCGAGCCGAAAGTTCGGGAACTTTGTTCTCCTACTTGACGATGCGGAAGACCAAGCCCAAGTCACACAGCTGTCCTGGTCCTGCGAGCGCGTTGGCGGTGTGTTTGGCTTGCACGACTAAAGCGGGCGTTGTCTGGGGTCACGTATTGGGCCTTGCCGTTTGTCTCGCGCCCGACGTCTCTCGGATGAAGCTGCAGAACGAAATTCTGGCTCGAGCTGCAGTCTGGAATGCCACCAAACCATCGACAGGCAGCGGGGACATTGCCCAGCATCCGTATCTGAAGCACTTGAGCCACATTCGACTGGGTTTGGCACCCAGCCAAGCTGCTCCCAATGCTACGTTGAGCTCTCGAATGTCGGAAGCTGTTCGCTGGCTACGCGTGGTGATGCCCTTGCTGCTGAAGCCCCATCGGTCTCACGTACGCAGTGCGTGTGCGCACCTCATCTCTCAGATGCTCATCCGAGAGCTCTACCTGCTTGATCGACTTGAACTGAGTGTGTTGTACACGTCCACGGGCAGTGACTGGAGTCGTTGTATCAGCGATCTCCACGCAGCAGCTCTACGACTTACGGATTGCGCCAAGAAGAAGGGACGAGGACGAGCTCAACAGCATCTCGAGGCATCGGCGTGGTCTCTTCGAGCTGTGGTGCTGGCGCTCGCTCCGGGTGAGATATTCACGCGATACTGGAATGACGATACATTGGCACTGCTCAGACTACAGCAGCAACTCAACCAGGATTCCAGCGCTGGAGGTGCCACGACATATAACGTGTTACCGAGTCTCGAGTTGAGCTTCAGGTACATGATGCACCGCCACTTCTTGCTGCGCGACTCGGGCGCCGCAAAGACTGGAGCGCCATCCAGTTCGGACTGCGAGGGGACCATCAACACGACGCAGGCCTGGGTCTTCTTCTCTCTTCAGCGTCTACGCCCGCAAGCTCCAAATTCTACAGCCATCAGCAGCTTCACCGCTCTTAAAACCATAGCGTTGCCAGCTCTGGTGCACGTATCGCGCGCCATCGCCGCTTACAACATGCCCTGCACGGTACAAAACCACCTCCGCCCGCTACTGTCGGAGCCTGTACGTGTCGGTGACCCGCAGATGCTGATCGGACTCGAGGCTCTCGCTGATCTGCTGTCGCGGAATGAGCCTGACGATAAAATTCGGATGGCATTCCGAGTCAATAGCAGCGACCTTCTGGCGAGCAGACAAATGATCGGTGAGCTCGTAGGCCGCGTACTTCTCGCGTGCAACACGCAGATCGGGCACAAACTACTGACGGAGATCCCTGCTGCGACGAAGAACAGGGATAAACTCCAGCTTGGCGGCGATGGAGATGAGGATGACGAAGAACACTGGAGAGACCCGACACAGGCTGTGGCAGTGGCGACTTTCGCGGCGGCCTTGGACTTGATGCCGCCACTGTACGCGCACTTGGGTCTCAGTAATGAGCAGAAGCTGCGGCTTCTCGTGCGCACCAGCATCAACGCGGAAACTGCAGTGCATCGTCGCGCCCATGAAGCTCTCCTTGCTCTTATCGGACCACACAGCTCCCTCTCGAGCGAGCCTCCGCCACCTGGCGCTGGAATGGTAGTGCGTGAACTCACCGATCACATCATACGGATGAACGCCAGCAATCCTGCGGCAGTCAGCGACGCAGCAGGAGCGATTGTCATTTTGAGGCTGCTGAGCGAAGTGTTGGAACCATCCAGAGCTGCCATGACACGCTGGGAGAGCTCTCAAGACCGATACGCAGCGTTAATCCAGGCAGAGGCCGTCGCTCTTTACCTTCTCGCTCGCGGAGATGACAACATCGAAGCCGAACAATTGCTACGCCTCACTGCATTGGACACGCTCGAAGCCGCACACAAGGCGCGCGTGGCGTGTTGCGAGCAACCTGCGATACGAAACTCCGTCCAGCTGCCTCTAGCTGACCGGCCAAGCGTGTGGGCGCTGCTGGTTGATCTCGACTCCGACTTGAGCACGGCGTTCTTCAGCTTTAGCCCGGAGACATCGCAGGACCCACCACAAGATCAATCTGTAGACAAGCGCTCGGCCTTTCGGCGTTTGATCCTTGACACCACCGAACGTCACAGCTTTCGGTGGTCTCTCTGCCTCGCACGGGTCTTCAGGAGTCTTGCGAGGAGAGCGCCTGACGTGATCGCGTACATCTGGACCGACGTGGTGGACAAGGTGGCCAAGTTGGAGCCCGTGCTTTCCGTGACGCCGGTGCCAGGTGACTCCGCCCAGCAAAACCAGCGAGAACTTGCTCGTTGGAGAAATTTGGCGTTGTTGGCCACGGTATCGGCGTGTCCAATCCTCCAGTCTCCGACTCGCAAGAAGGAACTTTCTTCATTCTCGTCCGAAAATGGGTCCGAGCCCCCAAGTGTGGCCCCATCAGCGATGGTGGCTACACTTGTACGCCAACTCGCTTGTTATCTTCGAAGCACCAATGTCGGACAGCGAAATGCTGCCGTGTTGGCGTTGGGTCACGCCGGCTCTGTGGCACTTCCAACGCTGGTGGAGGTTCTGGCCCGACTTGAGGGCGAGGTATTCACTACGCCTTCTAGCAACGGGGAACAAGACGCGTCGGACGGAAGTTCACAAACACCAAATGCTCTGCAGCGTATGCGCAGTCCCAGACAGACAAAGCTGCCCAAGAAGAAGCTGCTCGAGATGCAGCACGCGCGCATCGCTCAGTTCAGTCTGCAGTGGGCCGTTGGTCGATGTTACCGGATTTTGCTTGAGTCTCGAACCCGTGCGCATGACGATGAAGAAGAACTCGAGCCGGGTGGTCCCATGGCAGATCGTCTTCGCCGGGCTGCCTCAGCCTTTCTAGCCAAGATGACGACCACGTTTGAAGACACCGCAGTTCCCTCCACTGACCATAGCGAGGCGAGTGATGGAACACTGAGCTTCAACTCGCAGGTGCTGGAGGAGAACCCCGTCCTTCTGATGGTGCAGCTAGATTTCATCGCACTCTTGCGAGTACTGCTCCTCCATTCGAATGCGGCCACGAAACCAGTATTACAGCTTCCCCACGATAAGTTAGCAGCCTTGCTACTTAGCTGGTGCGGATCATTCGACAAGGACCTTGCAGGTGCGGCGGTGGTAGGGTATCTCCATACAGGTTTCGTGGCTCCAGAAGCAGGTTGCGAGCTTTACTCTCACTGGATGAAACAGTGCGATGTCCACACCGCTCGCGACGGGAAGTTAGTCTTCCCATGGATCTGGATCGATAGTCAACATCAGCTGCTTGGTGCGGGTGGATCTGCCAGTGAAGCTTGCTTATCGTCTCGGAGCGTGGCCCAGTACTTGATCTGCCATCGAGCGTTCTCGACCCTGGCCGAGCTCCTTCGCAGTAGCTTAAAGTCTGCAGATGGAACTGGAACTTGGGACGGCGACAGCGTAGCGACGTGGCTGGACGCATGCTTCAGCGTGGACGGCGTCATGTTTCCTCACTTCAACGACCTCCACCAACTTGCACAACGAGCTCTGCACGTTCTACTGGAGTTACCCCCTGGGAGCGCCCGATTCAACCACGTGGTCAAGCGTTGTCTCGAGAAAGCTACCTACCCGATTTCAAGCGCAGACAAGTCTGCACTTCGGGTAGCTCGGCAGTATCTCGAAGCGCTTGGGGCCTCGAATGAGGTAATGAGCTTCTTCCGGTCACTGCTGCTTCGCTTGCAAGAACGACGTGGTGATGCTAAAGACGGTGAGGAGTCGTACCTTGCCGTGCGTCTTCTTCACGTGCTGTTGCTCCACGTGGGCGTTCAGCTTGACGATAAGCTGGTACATCAGCACCGCCAGGTAGCGCTGGATATGGTCGCTGCACTCGTTTGTGAGCCGGACACAAGCTGTGACGACGACGAGTCTGCAGCAACTCGATGGGGATTGCAGGGATACTACAGCCCAAACCTCGAAGGGCTGGTTGCCGGTCGGCTGCAGGTTAGCGTGTCCGCGCTATTGGCGTCAAGATTCTCCGTCCTCAGTCTGCACGTGAGCCTTGCAGTCTTACGATCGATGCCAGCTAAGACGCCTCAGGTCGGTGACGACGTAGCACAGCAGCGACAAATGCTAGCCGCAGTGTTACCGTGGCTGGCTGAAGTACCGCTGTGGACGCCCAGTGAACCGAGCAACAGATCCATGGAGCTGCTCGACTTGCTGTTTGGCCTCACCGCAGCCTACGCGGGCAGTTGTGGAGAGCAACTTGACCATATCTGGCTCACACTCGCGTTTGCGAGCACCGGAGGCGACGACACGAACCTGGGGGAGATCGTCAACTTTTTGTTCCGGCAGCAGCGTAAGAGTCAGCTACCGTCCGATACGGCGAAGACCATCATGTGGTGGCTGTGTCGTTGGCAGGACGCAGCACCTGATGTGCTCCGGTTGTTGCTGCTGCAGATTCCGTTGATGGCTTCAAAGGAACCGGATCCTAGCGAGGTCGCGACTGCGTTGGACGAGTTGACGGCGCTTGTGACTTTGGCGAGCGACACGAGTTGCCATTTACTTCAGCCCGGAGCAGGCACCTCCAGTGCCGACGTGCGAGCGTTAGCGGTTCATCTGGTTCACATCGCACTCGCGACTCTGTTCGCGTTGCTGGAAAGTGACAACGTCGATGAAACCGCGTCAAACAGTATCACGCAGCACTGCCACGTTCTGCTCCACTCCGTTCTCCCGCTGCTAGAAGCACCACGCGGTCTGCTTGCTGCGGCGTTAGCTCTAATCAAAGCTTCGACATCGCGAGTCAATGCCGACGAGAGAAACAAACGATCTTCTTCTCGGGTGCCGCAACTTGAGGAGTTCCTGGAGGCTCTGCGCGCTCTCGCCGTGTGCTTGTCAGCCAGTGAAACTCAGATCTGGAGCGAGCTGTGCGTCCAAGAGATAGCAATGACCATCTCCCTCGAAACTGCTTCAACTTCAGAGAGTCTGGGAGCTCTACGACGACCCTCACCACCTCATGAAGTCTGCATCCGCTTCGCCTTGGTGGCTTACACCCAGTTATCTCCACGTTTCCAGGGGGATGTTCTTCTGTCGGTGCTGACGCTACTCCGACAAACGCTCACTGCTGGCGTAGAAGATAACCGGCTGTCGAGATCGTTGTCACTTGCTCGAGAATGCCTAGCTCTGCTTGCAATGTTGATTCGGAGCATGCCAGTGTCCAGACTGGTGCTGTATCCTCAAGTGTTCTGGGTAGCGCTGGCTCTGCTTACGCATTGTCGGCAGCAGCGTGACAACACCCCGAGTAGCGGACCCTCATTGCATGACGGAGCTCTGGAAGTCTTGGCAATACTCTGGGAGCGCACTCCATTCTCTACGCATCCCGTACTACAGGACGTCATTCGGGGCACACGACCCGCTCAGTGGGAATCCACCACTGCCCGCAACTCCGTCCTCATGGAAATCGTACGCTGTGTTTACAACGACGAGGGCGTTCACAGTCGGGTACGAGCGTTGGAAATGCTGAGTAAGGCAGTCTTGCTGGTCCCCCGCGACTTGCTCGGCGTATCAACTCGCGAACACCTCGTGATTTGCACACTTGCCTTGCTACCTGCACTTGTGATCCCGTCCATGGAGCCCAACAACTCAAGAAAGGAGTCGAACCTGGAATGCTACGCTCGGGATGATCTGGTAGTGCTGTGGCAATCCGCTGGAGCTGCTGAAGCGTGCGATCTACTTGTGGGACTGCTCCAAATGCCAGAGTTCATCCTGTCTGAACGAGTCAATGCGCGCAAACTGGCAGCCACGTTCATGTCGATATTCGTTCCTGCATTGTGCAGCTTGGAGCAGGAATATGACGGCACCGAATTCGACGGCTTGAGGCTGAGCTTGGAGGTCTTCGTCGCGTGCTTGCCCCAACCTGCCGGATCGCAGACTACAGAGGCAGCACAAATGGATTCATCCGGTACGGATCACATCGACGAGCGATGCAACTTCGTCTTCGTCCTGCTGGAAGAACTGCTGCGAGATATTCTCAAGCGGAAACAATACACGTGGCGACCTGTTCCGGAGCTGGACGCGGCTCTGGCGAGATTGCTTCGAAGCCCGAAGAATGAGCGACAATGGCGCGCGTCCGTACGAGTTCTCAGTTGGGTTGCGGAGTTGGCCAAGATGACGGGAACCACTGGGACTTCTGTCTCTCCATTGCCTGTCCCATCAACAGCAAGAAGGAGTTTGCCTGGTGGTAAATCGTCAGAGATGATCACATCACTCGGACGCATTGCAGAATCTGAGGACGATCCTGGGAACCACACGGCGGCCGGAGATGCAAGCACACTGAAGAAGACCCCGTCCACCAGAGCGTTGCAACGATTTGCGTCTCCACGATCTCGAAGCAGCGGCAGCATCGTCAGGAATAGTGGCGGCAACAACAACCACGAACTGCCAAGGATACCGGAGCCTTCGTCAACGAAGAAACACCAACTGTCCGAGCAACCCGGTAGCGAACACGAGCTGTCAAGTGATGGCCAGCCCACAGCAAACGCTTGAACGCATGTTAGTCTGCTGCAGGGTCTACAGGTCACAATACAGGCATGACGATTAGTAAGAGCTTGGGGAGAACAGGATAGAGACTGCCAAATACAACAAACGTGTTAATCAAAGCATGTTAGCATCACGCAGCCATTTCTATGCAGTCCAGCAGAGCCTCGTACCGAGGGCACGCCGGCGGAAGCCGCTCTGTCTCGGGTCTGAATCTCATCTCCCTCTCGGCTATCTTCACGTCTCGCATCCTTTATACCTCTATGCCCACAGCTCCTGGATGTAGCGGTGGTCGTCCTGCAGCTTCTTGAGCGTGGCCAACGCCTCGTCCGACGACTGGCCGCCGAACTTCTCGATGATCTCGTGCAGCACCTTGTGGACGTCGTTGCCCATGCTCGTGGCACCACACACGTAAATGTACGCGTCGTGGTCGCGAATGAGCTCCCAGGTGGCCTGGCCATTCTGCACCAGCAGGTGCTGCACGTACACCTTCTTCTCCTGCTCGCGCGAGAACGCCAAGTGCAGCTCACTCAGCACACCGCTCTCCTGGAAGCGCTCGAGCTCGTCCTTGTAGATGAAGTCCTCGTCGCGACGGCGGCAGCCGAAGTACATGATGGACTGGCCCACCTCAATACCATCCTCCTTCTGCTTGGCACGCTCGTGCAGGAACGCACGCATGGGGGCGATACCCGTGCCCGGTCCGATGAGGATGATAGGTGTGAGCGGGTTCTTGGGCAGACGGAAGGTCGATGCACGCATGAAGATCCGAGCGCAAGGCCACTCACGCGGCTTCTTGGACCCCTGCTCACCCGGACGGCTGTCACGCTTCTTCTTGTCGTCCGCGTGGGCCTCCAGAGGCTGCAGTCTGCCCAGGTAGTTCGAGCACACGCCGCGGAACACGCGGCCGTCGCTCTTCTTGCTCTCGATCAGGCTCACAGTGGCGTGCACGCGCTGAGGGTTCACGAGACTCGACGACGAGATGGTGTAGTAACGCGGCAGCAGGAACGGCACGATGTGCAGCAGCGCCTGCACCGACACCTTGACGGAGCGGAAGTGCTCCAGGACATCAACGAACGAGCGCTCGTCCTCGTGGATCCACTTCTGGTACTCGTCCTTGCCCTCCTTCGAGGCCAGGCGCACGAGCTGCGCGCGTTCATCCGCGTTCGACGCAAAGAACGCAAGCTGCTTGAGCGGGCCCTTGCGCGGGGCGCTGTTGATGGCCAGATAGCGCGTAAGAATCTCTCCAATAGTGCAGGGCGACGGGAACGGGAACTCGCAGTGCAGGTCCTCGCCCACAGGCTTGAGCGAGACCCACTGGTCCAGGTCGTAGTCCATGTGCTTGGCCAGCTGCTCCACCACGCGCGTCTCGTTCTCCGCCAGCACCGCCAGGTTGTCCGCCGTCTCGTACGTCACGCCGGTGCCACGCAGGTCCAGCTCCACGTGCACCGTCGATCCTCCCTCAGTGGACGAACGCAGCTCCCTGTTCACCACGACCTTGGCGCTCTTGGCCGTGAAAAAGTGCTTGGTCGAGGCCTTCATCTTGACGTCCTTGGACGCAGCAGCATCCGCCAGCTTCTCCGCCTCGGCCGCACGGATCTCCACCAGTTCGTACTCGTACTCGGGGGCCGTGAGCGTCTCTCCGTCCACGTCCTTAGCGTCAGCGTCCTCCTCCTGGTCCTCATCTCCTGTGATGAACTGCTTCCTCAGCGCCTTCCAGAGCGGCTCCTTCCACTCGTCAAAGTCCTCGTCCAGTGTGGCGTCGTCGTCGCCCTCTCCGTAGTGGAACATCCTCCGGGCGGCGTGGCCCTCCATGAGGCGGTCCACCAGCCGCCCCATCTCGTTGAAGTGCTCGTACTGCGTGTTACCGAGCCCGAAGACCGTGTACTTGACGCCGCTGAGCGCGTTCTCGCCCAGCGCCTGCTCCTTGTCCTTCAGAAAGTCGATAAAGTCCACGGCGTTGTCCGTCGGGTCGCCCTCTCCGTATGTAGCCATGACGAAGATCACGAGCTTCTCATCCTTGAGCCTCTGCGCCGCGTCGTAGTCCTCGAGATCAATAGCGTGCGTCTGGAAGCCGCTCTTGCGTCCCTCCTTCTTGAGCACCTCAGCGAAGCCCTCGGCTGTACCCGTCTGCGAACCGAACAAGATGGCTACACGGCCGCCAGGGTACTCGGGACTCTCGTCAGTGGCGCTGGCGGTGGGGGCGGAGGCAGCTGCGGAGGAGGCCGAGGGCTCCGCCGCCGCCTTGTACATCTTCATCTGCTGGCCGATGCGCAGCATCTCCTCGGCCAGTTTGTCCTGTTTGGGCTTGGGCTCGCGCAGGAAGAGCACGGCCGTGGCCAGCACGGCCAGCAGCGAGCCAACGACCACGTACGAGTCGGTCATGTGACTGGACTTGCGCTCGGCTCGGCGGATTGTGGAATGGCTGCACGCCTGCCACGCACTTTTGAGTGAGTTTTGGACCGCGTGGTCGGGGTAGAAACGTGTATGGTTTGGTGGCACAATGGAGGGAGGTGCTTCCCGCTTGTTGTCTGCTTGCAGACAACTTTCATTCGCAGCGAACGGAGAGGACTTTGCTCGACTTGCCATAATTGAGAGCGGTCGAGAAGGCGGCGGTAAGGCTGGAGAGAGGCGCATTTGCGTAGTTGTATTCGAATCTGCGCTTAGCGCGATGAAAGTTTTTGTTGGTTAGTTTTACGAACGAAGACGGCAAAACGTGGACGACATTTCCACTTGAGCAACGGTGCTGATGACGGCGTCCATGCATGCGTTGCACTGGGCCTGATTCGATGATGCCTACGCGGCAGATCGACACGTCATGTGGACATTTCAGATGCTGCCACCGGATGCGAGGTTGAAGCCACTTCACCTCAGTTCTAGCGCCGCAGTATTCAATAGAGAGCAACTAACTTACAGATAATGACTTTGTGTGTATTTCTTGCAATCTATACGGTGTAGATCTTCCGCAACCGCCGTCCATCCGTCACGTAGAATGCGCTGTCGGCTGCTGCTGCAATAGACTGGGGGCTGTCGAACATGGCGCTCGCCGCGAGGCCGTCAGTAGACCCCGAGGTTCCGCAAGTACCCGCGAACGTAGTGACCTCTCTCGTGTCGAGACTCACTTTGCGGATGCAGTAATTCAAATAGTCGGCAACGTACAGGTCTCCATCTGAGCCAATTGTCACCGCCCAAGGCATGTTGAAGCGCGCGGACTCTCCGATCCCATTCACGAAGCCACTCGCCCCTGATCCTGCCACCACACTCATCGCACCCGTGGTCGTGAACTTCAGCACCCTATGCTCATCGGTGACGTAAATGTTGTCTGAAGAGTCAATTGCGATGCCCATTGCAAGGGTGAAGATGGACGCGTTCCCAAACGTGGCGACGCTGCCATCTGAGGCGATCTTGACCACTTCGTAGTCGGACATGTTGGATACGTACACGTCCCCTCTAGAGTCCACCGCGATACCCTGCAAGATATCCCTATTCGTGACAAATTTGTGGATTGTGCTAACGTTGGTTCCGGTGATTTCCCGCACGGTTTGATAGCCATTATCACAAAAAAGAGGTCACCGTCCGGGGCAAAGGCAAGAGGCCCCTCTCCAAACTTCGCGTATAATAGTTCGCCGTCGCGATAGCCTACGATATCCACATTACCCGCGTACACGGTAGGGGTGCCGTCATTGACGACTCGAAGAATTTGGAACCGAGATTTCACGTAGACGGACTCGTCCGAGGCTACCGCGATGCCCCAAAGAGCATCCGCCCCACCAACTGTCAGAACTGTCGACACTTGTCTTCCAATGAGTGTACTTGTTGCTGTCGGTGTCGGTGTTGGCGTGGACCCAGCGCCTGAATCACTGCTTGTCGATGTGGACGAACCAGCTCCAGCGTTTGAACCACTGGCGCTACCTGATGAGGAATGTGTCGCTCCTGAGCCAATGCCGGACGAGGATGGCTTCAAACGTATCACGATCCCAACAATGACACCAATAGCTACAAAAGCAAGAATCGCCGCTCCACCGATCTGGTACTTTCTTGGAATGCGTCGAGGCCCCGTTTTCGTCGCCGATTTCACGGGTGTTCCATCGGTCGGAACGAGCACTTTGATCTGGTCAGCTCCAACCCCCATCGCCGCATTGACCAGTATTTCGACCGGCAGTTGGCTTACCAACGATTTCAACGCTTCTAAAACTTTATCCATAGTTGGGCGCCCGTCAGGCACGGGATCGCAGCATTGAGCAATGAGCTCCCAGGCACCATCGTTGATGCTTTTCACATTTCGGGACGGCAATTCGCGTGCCAACTTGTACGCTCGCAGCTCTTCGTCGCAACTGATGTCGGAATACGGCGAGACTCCAGATAGAGCGTGGTAGAGGGTCATTCCGAAAGAATAGACGTCGGACTTACTGTTGGGTAACATTCCTTCGACGCATTCCGGCGCCACATAGCGCACAGCATCGGTGATCTCGATCCCCGCCTCGGCTGCTGTACCATTCACGAGTCGTTTAGATTTCAGGGCGCTCCAGTCGAAACTGCGGTCGAAATCACAAACTTTCGCCTGAGGGTTTGCACCTCCAGTAATGAGAATATTGTCGCACTTCAAGTCACCGTGAACGAAGCCCTTCGAATGCATCTTGAGAACCGCTCGAGCAGCTTGCGTCAGGATCTCATAAGTAGCCTTCCTTCGGTCGACCCCTTCTTGTCGGAGATACGTGTCCAGCGCCCCCAAATCGCAGTACTCCATCACGATGAACGGGGTCACTGTAAAATAACAAGCACCGTAGAGGCGGCAGATATTGTTGAAGTGGCTCAGTCGCACCCACAGCTTCATCGTGTTGAAGAACTTTTGCTTTGCTTCCTCCGATCGCTGCACATTGCTGTTGAAGACCTTGACCGCCACGGGGGTCCCATCTTCCAGCACGCCCCTGTAGATCTTCGCATCTCCGCCAAACCCAATGATCGTCGACATGTCGATCTCAACTTCATCCTCCGTGATGTACCAGTCGGGGAGATTCTTGACCTCGTCTTGAACCGCGCGACTCGAACTCGCCCACAGTTTCTCCTTCATCACATTCAGCACCAAGTCGTTCGTCTCCAGCGGACTCTGCATCATGGCTTCATTGCGTCGCCCCATGCGAGCGATAATGGCTAGAATCTCCTTCTGATTGTCGGCATCGCTCATGGCCTTCATCACTTCGGGCGAGTCGATGAACTTCATGTAGCGACTGGCTCGCTCCTCGGTCTGATCCACGTGACCGTAGGTGACGCTCCCGTTGATGGCGCACTCGGTGGTGACGCACTGCACCAACTGCCCAGCGGTCTCCTTCACACTGGCGCTGACGGCGTCCAGGTCGTTGTGGAACACGAGCTGCTTGAGGATGTTTTGCTCCAGAAACTTCTTCATCACGCGGTCGTACTCCTTCACCTCCGTCTCGAACCTCGTGATGAGTTTCTGCAGCTCCGTCGTGAGTTTGCTTTTGTGCTGGACGCGCTCGAGCACTTGCAGCACCCAGCGGAAGTACGCCACGTCCTTCTCGATGTTGGCGGACTGCGTCTTGATAGAGGACGCGGTCTCCTGCATCCCAGTGAGCAGCTCTGTGATCTCGCTGCATAATTTGCCGAGCTCAAAGGCGCTGTTCACGATGCTGCCGGAGCCTGGGAGGACCGCGTTGGCGGTGGCCACAGCCGCGGTCTGCATCATATCCATCATAATTGCCTCTTTAGATCAGAGGGGAAGAGTACGTGAGGGAGCAAGTGTAAAACGCTGCTGTATCAGGAAGACGCTCTCCTCGACCGAAACGCGGTCACGTCGAGGTTTGAGTGGTGAGGCTCACCGTGAGCGGACTATTCTACGGATAGAGCATCGCAAGTCGTTACGACACCGCGGACATATTTAACTGTGATGCATTGCGCTTTCGCGTTTGCGGACTGTCGCGTTCTTTTTTATTTTCCTTTTCTGAGCTTGGCAGTCTCAAGCGACTAAGCCATTGTTGTGCACCATGCACTACCGTTGTTGTTGGTATCGAAGGATAAAGACCGCCGCTTGAAACTCTAGTTGACGCTGCAAGATCGTCTCCGATTGGACGTGATGCGATGACAACGCAAAGCGAGAATGAGAGGTGCGGCTCCCCGCGAGTGGTGGGCGGTCGATTCGCAGGGAAACGAATTGGGGGTACCCGGACTGGATTTATGGGAGATTCGGGGGCCGACAGGCCCCCGAACTCCGATAAATTTAGGTGAGATCTCCGAACTCCGGCTGCAGCCTCGGATGGGCGCAGCCGTTTTCCTTTTATTTACCGAGAACTTGTAGCTGAGGAGTCCGCAGTAGGCATGGCCTTGTCAGCAGCGCGCAACGATAACAAGGCAGCAGTAATCGAGGCGGTTGGACGGCGCGCATTCCCTCCACGTCTAGTTTATCCTGAGGAAAAGGTGGATGACATGCAGTTGTCGCGGCTGTTTTCACGCCCGTTGTTCGTGTGGATCCCGGAGTATCGAGGAGGCAAAGGTCTGCCGTCGTGCATCAACCGAGACTGCAACTGCAATCCGAAGGTGAAAGACTATTGCCGTCGTGTGGTGGAATCTGTGGAGTGCAAGTGCGACCTGGTATTTGTGAAGTATAGGTGCGCTGTAACAGGATCATATTTTTCCACTGTGAGCCCGGATTACTTTGCACAATGGCCCGATATGATTTTTCACTTTCCGTTTGTTCTGAGCCAAAAGCTAGTGTTCTCGAACTCACTGATGGAGATGGTTCATGACGGTATTACCGCGCAGAATGGGTTGCAACGTACCATGGTCAATATCGAGCGTAGGCGCAAACAGCGCTACTACAAGCTTCTGGGTCTGTTTTCCAGTGGTATCAAGCGAAATCACGAGCGTTGCTTCACCTATCTGGCCCCCACTCCAATATCAGAGGATCAGTATGCAGATCAAAACAAAGTTGTTGACAATCACACGCTTACGACGGCATGGCTACACGCTACAGAGCTGTACGGGTCGCTGTGTGAAAAAGTGATGAAAGACTGTGTTGTAAAGAGGGTCATGAGAATGGATCACTCTGTCAAGTTCTGCAAGCGTCTAAAGCTGTGGAAGGCCAAGGGCCAACGTGAATCTCTCAAAGATGCAAAGATGATTTTGCTGTTCCAGAATGAAATTGGGCAGATTATCGGGCGGAGGCTGACCAGGTCTGAAAACAAGGAAGAAACACGGGCCTTGCTTCAGCATGTGAAGTCGCAGTTTCGTTTGCCTTCTGGGGACGACGTGGAGCATGTAGTTGTGTCGGATAACGCGTCGGCGGTCAAGAAAATGGTCTCAGAAGTGTTTGGCAGCGAGGTGGTCACAAAACAGGACCCATTTCACGTGATAACTCGCATCACTGAAAAAATAAAGGTACCCGTCACCAGCAAACGAATTTCAAAGGAGCTCTCCCGTGCGATCTACAATGTGGATCGTGAATTGCGCCCTACTGCTGAAATGGCCCTTCAATTTCAAAGTGTAGTCAACGGTGTTTTGCGCTCAAGTATATCGTGCAGCCTGAAAGATTGGAAAGGGTCGTGTCAGAGTAATTTGGAGCAGATTCAGCGTGGCGAGTTGTACGTGAGCTCAAACACGTACGAGGAAGGCGGTCATCGAGTTCGCGTGGTATCTACTAGCCAACTTGAGGGCTTCCACTCTTCCTTAAAAAAGCTGCTTACCAGAAATGTATCGATTGATGTTGGCTTGCGGATCTTAGATTGGTTTATCGTCAAGCATAATTTGTCTATCGGTGCTAAGTTCGGGCGCAATCCACCCATGAAAGGCGTTGATTTGATTTCGGCGGGCCATACTGCATTACTCTGTGGAACGATGGTCCCTACGTCGCCTCAAATGGAGTATGTTATGCAGCTTTTCTCTTCGCCGCTTGTACCCCCGCAGTATAGAACGGAGACCGAGCGTGACTTTGACTTTGACTCCTGGGCACAGGTATTTCAAAGGGCAAAAGTGAACACAACATGTCTGGAAGGGAATCTTAATCGCTCCCGGCAACACCGCTCAACAGTAGCGGAACTGCTGTTAAAAAGGGCTGTTACCCTCCAATCGGCCAAGCTGAAGCGTGACGAGTTTTTTAACTCTCTTCGACTGGCAAGTACCGAGTGCGAAGGCGACCAGGGCTTCTCTGCGGAGGAACACGAGCTGCTCAGGCAGCTGCGTTGCGAACAGGCTGCTAGCAAGCGTGAATGGTGCACGTGTGAAATGATCACAACGATGATGTTCAACATTGTTGTTTGCAACAACACGAACCCTAAAATACGGCTACAACAGCGGAGTTATGCTACGATGGTCTCAAAAATTAAATCACTTGGTGCTGATCCTGAAAGTACAAGCTCCGCTCGAAAACAAGCAAAACTGTTCAATTTTGCTTCCCAAGAAGCTGTTTCCCTGGCTTTACGTTCACCAATAGACTGCGAGGCCGATTTGATGCGCGATGTCTTCAAAATTCTGCGAAAGTTCAAGGCCGGCACAGCTCGTAAACAATTATTTCACCGTATCTACGACTTTGCAAGTTGTGTCTGCGCTGGAATCGGTCAACTTGATGAATCGGTGCGGGAGAAGCGCTGGGAAGCGCTGAAGGCGGCCCAAAATCGTAAAAAGAGGAAACTAGCCATGGTCACGAACCCCACAGACGCTCCATTATCTTGCCCAGCCCCTGATGAAGAAGAAAAACGAGTCGAGTCACTAAGTACTTTGCTCGTGACAGATCAAGAAACTGCAGCGAACGAAGGCATCGATGCTACGACCACTACAACTAGTTCAACTGCAGACGACACACCTCCAGCAAGACTACAACCGCTGGTTAGCCGACGCGACACAGTTGGGATTGATGAAGATGCAGGACAATCAAGTGTTCCAGCGAAACGGCCTCGACCATCTACTATCGCTCCAGAGCACTTGGCTGAGTTGCGTAAATTGTCTGATTCGCTGGTGTATACTCGTGGAAAATATATATTGCTGCAGCAGGAGCTGAAGAAATATTACCCGGACGCGAACCTCACGGATAACCAACTACGCTGCCGCCTTAAACGACGTCGAACAGCAGAAACAATTGATCCCAAGCCAGCGAGTAGCGGCAACGAGATATCTGACAGCGTTGCTCCACCTCTTGCTCCAGCTAGCAAGGCGACTTCGTGTTCAAGCTGCCGCCAGAAGCACTTTAAGTGCGGTGAAGGGTCTCACAATCCTGCGTGTTTGCTAGCGAAGAAGAATACAACTCGTACGATAACAGAGTTCTTTAGCGTATAGCGATAAAATCAAACTTCATAGCACATCTGTTTTTCCACTAGCATCGAGACATACCATCGAGACAACATTGTGGTCAAATGTGGTCGAATGTGGTCAAATGTGGTCAAAGTGGTCGCGAGACAAATCCCACCATCTCCCATGCCCCCCCCCCCCCGGACTGGTTGTCCGGGGGGTTCGCAGTTCTCAAAGCAATAAGATTCCTGCATGGACTTCCGACAACAAGGACCACAACCGCCAAAATGATTTCGAGCTCATCTGCATCATACTTTCAAACAAATATTGTGTTTGCTTGACACGCAACCAGGACTCTACCGGAAAGACTAGGATAACAGCATTCTTTTTAAATAGCATTATTTATTATATCTGGGTTAGGAATCTCTTTTACTGCATATCGGTAAGCATCTCCTGCGCCTGCCTCGCAGCCGCAGCATCTGCCCTGGTATCATACTTCAAATGATACACCGCTCCTTCGAAACTGCAAATTCGGGTCAGGCGAATGTGCCGCCGAGGCGGTGGTTGTCGCGAGAATGTCGCTCGATGATACACAGGGGCCAGTGCTGGCCTGTGGTGGATGTCGCGAGAACGTCGCTTGATGAGACACTGGCCTGCATCGCCGAGGCGGTGGATGTCGCGAGAATGTCACTCGATGACAAACTCGCCTGGGCCGCCCAACGACAGTTCTTCGAACTGCGAACTTGCCTCGAGATAATAGTGGACTTTCCATTCAAAGTAATGTACAAGCCGTAGGGGCTCCCCAGTAGCTGTGTCGTTGCTCTTCAACCTGGTAATCTAAGCTTGATTTTCTTCATCCCCCCTCTCTCATCTCTCGAGTCGCTGGGACCTCCCCAACTGTCAATAGGCCACGTGCTATCTAGTAGATCGTAATCCTGCACCAGGTGCCAGGACTCGGTTTTGCCTCATACACGTGGTCATCCTAGATAAATACTGTACAGTCAAAGGAGCTTCCAGTTGAGATGCCCCTTTCTCCTTGTACCCTGCTGGTCAGTGATGTGAGCATATTCCGCAGTAGCATTTTTGGCCAATCGCCGTTTTCAAACTAGCCGCTGGCAGATGCTACGTGCCATCCGAGTTAGCGCCGCTGACACAGTCGCAAGCGACAGCATGGAGCGCCTGACGCTGCTGGAGGCGCTCTATTCCCCCCACGAGGCAGGGGATACAGCAGCAGCAGCAGCTTGTGCCGTCATCCAGATATGGCTCTGAATGCCTTTGTACAGGAGCGCAGCCGTAGCGGTAGCTTAATTTTGGTAAAGAAGGTGGGTGACCGTGGGGTGAACAGCTTGAGGCGGGCTGCAGCTGGCGCTGGTGGATATTGGCGAACACCAGGCGCCGGACAGCAACCTCGCCACCGCGAGCTCTTGCCCAGCTCAGTTTTCAATTTGCATCGCCGTCGCCAGCGATCCATCTACGCAGCAGCGTCTAGTGTGGTTCACCGTTTGTCCAGTCCAAGTCTCAGTCCCGTGTCCAGTCCTCCGTGTGTTTGTCCAGCATGAACCTCACCAAGATCATCGCCCACCTCGCCATCATTGCCGCTGTGATGGCCCCGCTTGCCGACGCCGGCGGCCGATTCAGCCAGCAGGCCCAGCAATCGATCGTCTCCAAGGGGAAACCAGTGTTCGTGATCCCGGCTCCTGTGACCTTCGCACCCAAGGTTACGCCAGCCCCGACGCCCTGTGCGACGACTAAGGCACCGGCTCCGACTCCTTGCCCGACGACCAAAGCACCTATCGCGATTCCGGCCCCAACACCCTGTGCTACGACCGGTGCTCCTGTGCCAATTCCGACTCCAGCTTTGACGACCAGTGCCCCCGCGACTACGCCACTTCCAACGCCAGCGCCAACTCCTTCTCCTACACCCGTTCTAACCCAAGCTCCTACGCCGGCTCCAACCACCGCCTTGCCGGAAACGACTCCCGCTCCGACACCATGTGAGACCACCTCAGCACCAGTTGTGACTCCAATTCCAACCCCGGCTCCGACGACCGCGGTGGAGACGCCCATCCCGACGCCGGAGGCCACCGCTGGAGGCTCCAGTGAGACGCCCGCGCCGACGTCGACTCCGGAGGCCACCACCGTTCCGGACACGCCGATCCAAACCACGCCGGACACGCCGGCAGCGACCCCGGCTTCGACGACCGCGGTGGAGACGCCCATCCCGACGCCGGAGGCCACCGCTGGAGGCTCCAGTGAGACGCCCGCGCCGACGTCGACTCCGGAAGCCACCACCGTTCCGGACACGCCGATCCAAACCACGCCGGACACGCCGGCAGCGACCCCGGCTTCGACGACCGCGGTGGAGACGCCCATCCCGACGCCGGAGGCCACCGCTGGAGGCTCCAGTGAGACGCCCGCGCCGACGTCGACTCCGGAAGCCACCACCGTTCCGGACACGCCGATCCAAACCACGCCGGACACGCCGGCAGCGACCCCGGCTCCGACGACCGCGGTGGAGACGCCCATCCCGACGCCGGAGGCCACCGCTGGAGGCTCCAGTGAGACGCCCGCGCCGACGTCGACTCCGGAGGCCACCACCGTTCCGGACACGCCGATCCAAACCACGCCGGACACGCCGGCAGCGACCCCGGCTCCGACGACCGCGGTGGAGACGCCCATCCCGACGCCGGAGGCCACCACTGGAGGCTCCAGTGAGACGCCCGCGCCGATTTTGACTCCTATCGCAACGATTGTTGCTAGCCCGGTTCCTGGACCAGTACCGACGATACCTTCTCCTGTTGCTTATCCGATTCCCACTCCGGTGGCGACGACTTTTGCTCCAGTTGCTACTCCGGCTCCGACTCCCTGTGCTACGACGGGATCTACTCGCCCGATTCCGGCGCCCACTTCGACTAAGGCCGCTGCAAAGTCACCAGTTCCGACGCCGTGCCCAACGACAAAGGCTCCAAGCTCGAAGGCAATTCCGTCACCAGCTCGTACTCCCAGCAAGACGCCGAGCCCACCGCCTGCTAAGCCTGCCAAGACACCCAGTCCTCCGCGTGTCAAGGCTACCGGCTCATCAAAGCCTGCTCCTACGCCGTGCCCATCGGTTACCAAGGCGGCTCCGAAGCAGTCGAACTCGAACCAAAAAGTTGCAACCCTTCCTGCTAAGGGTGTTGGTGCCGGCGCGTCTGGTGTCCCAGCTCAGGCCAAGGGTTCTTCAATCGGCTCAAGTGGAAAGCAGGAACCCATCGCTGTCAGCAAAGCCGGTGTCAAGGACAACAAGTCGAAGGCGCAGCCTCCTACCAAGACGACGATCGCTCCAACGCCGTGCCCAAGTCCGACTGTGGCCGGTAAAGCCACCGCGTCGAAAAACCGCCCAAGCCGCTACCTTCGCCAGTAAGGACACGAAAGCTTGAAGGCCTGAAGCTGGTAGTGTATACTTTTACTCCGATGTACATGTCCGCTATACATTGACATTCCAATAAAAGTGCCGTTTCCAAGCTGTCTTGATTGGTTTTTAATACGTGCAAGGTTGGGGTCCATACAACACTACTAGTATATCTTGAAATAAAGAATACTAGTAGTACACTGTACAAAGTAATTAAGTTGACAGTCGTATCTAGTAGTGAATGCGTTGTATCGGGTCAGTGAGGTCTTCAAGTAGTAAATAGGAGGTCAAGCAAGACTTTGCTTTCAATACTAGGGCTACGCATAGGCTGGGATAGCAATTTTATTAGGGAAGCCAGAACTTTCACCACATCAGTAGTATTACGACGACTACCAAAGCGTGCGAGCGCAACCTCAAAGCTTAACGACTCGTCGCCTCTCTTGCCTAGCAAGTGAGAGGAAGAACTATCAGCTTATGGGACAAAACGAACTTTGCTTTGGAAGCTGGTGATTGGTTTGGTCCTTCGATATTAGGACCAATTTTGTTGGGGATAAGGGATGCAGGGTGAAACTTAACGAGTGCGGGCAGCTAATGACGAGACCGAGAATGCAATGAACCCAGAACAGTGGGCGATACATGCTCTTCCAAACACCAGGAGCGTATCGCGAGCAAAAATAACATGACCACATAACGCAAAAGCGCAATGCATTACATTTTTAATCTCCCATCAGTTCCGTAACCGCTCGCGATGCCCCAGCAGCGGAATGGTGCTCAATTCTCGAGCAGATTGACGTCATTTCCCACTCTCACCAACTACTGAAGAGCGTATTTTACGGGAGTACGACCATCAACAAAGCCTCCTCACTCCTACGGGCGATCACTATGATGGATATCGTGCAGTCCGCTGCGGTGGCTACCGCCAACGTGGTCCTTCCACGCTCGGGTGCAATCGTCAACAGTGCGTTTGAGCTCGGCAAAATCTGCTACCAGGTCGGCCTGGTGCTAAACGGTATGCAGAAATCCGCGCCCTCCATCAAGACGCAGCGCGCCAACATCGAGGAAGACGTGTCGTACTTCAGGTGGGTCCTGGAGGTGCTGGAGCAGCGCGTGCAGAACCAAGAACTATTCACCAGCGAGCTGCAGAAGTTGATCTCCAAGTTCGAGACGGAGGTGAACGACTACGACCGCGTCATGAAGAAATTCCTGAACAAGAGCGTGCTGAAGCAGCTCGTGTTCCACAGCGACCTGGATGCCGTGAGTGACCGGACCAGAAAAACTTCTAAAGATCTGTGTGAGCGCATCAACACCGAGAGCTCCATCAGTGCGAGTGCAGTCTACGCAAAGCAGGAGGAGCGAGCGAACCGGTACATGAAGCTCATCGACTCTCCAGAAGTGATGACGGCGATGAGCGACGCCGACAACCAGAAGGAGATCCTCGCGATCATCGCTCGTATGGGACGACGTAATGAAGCCATGATGGAGAGCCCTCTGGAGACTAATGACGTGGTGCTCAATGTGATGAAGGAGAAACTATGGGCGAGCTCCAGTCGCGCTGTTCAAGAGGACGTGAAAAACCTGCCGGACTGGTACATGACCGAAGATGAAGTCGAGATCGACATGTCGGCAATCATTGGGTTCGGGGGAGACGCCAAAGTCTACAGAGGGGTGTTAGAAGATGGCACCATCGTGGCGGTGAAAGTTTTCAACGCCAACGTGCAGAGATCGGAGCAAGCAAAGCACAAATTCTTCAGTACGATGAAGCTGTGGGTCCGCCTGAGTCACTTTAACAACGTCTGCCGGTTGTACGGTGCTTGCTATTTCACAGCAACCCCCTTCATCGTGATGGAATATTGTGAAATGGGGTCACTTGACACGTACCTCCGACACCAAGGGGTTGATCGAGCCAGCGTTAGTATCGGTATCCTGACGCAAGCTGCTCGAGCAGTAGTCAAGATGCATTCGAAGGGTTTTGTGCACGGCGACTTGAAGTGCGATAACATTCTCGTCACCGGAGGTGCGAATCCTCAAGCTAAACTCGGCGATTTCGACCACAGCTTTGATTGGAGCGCTCTGAAGTCGAAACGACTCGTGAATGGTACAGCAGTAGAGACAGGGGTCGAAATCACGGATGCCGTGCGTTATTTGGCGCCCGAGTGTGTTGAAGGGGGGGGGCTGCCCAACAGTAAATCCGATGTTTATTCATTCGGAATGACCCTCTACCAGGCGTTGTCCGGCGTATCACCGTACTCCGACATCAGTTGCGATAGTGAGCTGAGAAATTGCAAGTTGGCTCGCGAACTACCGCCCCAAGACGCCCGATGCATTGGCGAGGCGGCGTGGAAGCTAATAACGAAATGTTGCGATCCTGCGCCAGATCAACGCCCGACCATGGAGAAGGTTTTGACTGAACTAAAAACACTGAAGGCCGAACAAGCGACCGAGACGGCTGCGAAAGCGTCTCGCCTAGACGTCGCGTCCATGGACGTCCAAGCCAATGTTGGCCATGTACTTGTGCCGATTGGCCGAGGTATGAAGCAGCTTTCACCAAAGAACGTGGACGGAAAGCAAGTGAAATCTCGAGGAATTTCAAGAGCGTACAAGTTGTGTGGTGCTGTAATACTTGCTACTGTGGTAATATGTGGTATCGTGGTGTGGATCGTAACGGGTACGAAGCCAACCTCGTCCGTTAGTACGAATTCCAGCACTGGGTCGTCTTCTAGCGGTGGTTCAAACGCTGGAGCAGATTCACCGTCGTCGAATAGTGGCTCAAGCGCTGGGCCTACGCCGACGCCGACATCTACATCGACGCCGGTACTCTCGGGAAGACAAGTGTCGACCCTCCTGACGTACAACACGCACACTCTTTGGGGTATCGCCGTGGCTTCAGATGGAAATGTCTACTTAAGTGCTTTAAACCAAATCCTCCGAATGACTGGTGACAGCGCTCCTCTGTGGTACGCTGGCAATGTGCAGAGTTCGGGGTACCAAGATGACACCCTGCTACACGCCAGGTTCGGGGGCGGACCACTCGCCTTGAGCCCAAGTGGGGACCTCTTCCTTTGTGACAATAGCTATCTGAATGTGCTGAAAATCACCACCACAAAGGTCGGCGCCCTCGCCTCGCTCGTATCCGCGATGGTTTTGCAGGGTATCGCCTTGGATTCCAGTGGGAACGTATACGTGTCGAGGGCTATTCAGTCTGATGTGGCCAAGATCGCCCCGGATGGCAGCATCACCACCTTCGCAAATTCGTCACGGGTTATAAATCCCATGGGCATCGCGATCGACTCGTCCGACAATATTTACGTTACCGATCAGCACCGGGTGTTAAAATTTACGCTAGCTGGTGAAATGACCGTACTGGCGGGCGGGACACAGGGGTTCGTGAATGCAGTGGGGGAATCAGCACGCTTCAGCACCCCCTGGGCGGTAGCTGTCGGCTCGGATGGGGATCTATACGTCGCTGACTCGGACAACAATTGCATTCGCAGAATTAACCCCTTTACGAGGGAGGTCACCACGTACGCGGGCATTTGTGGAACATCAGGAGCTATAGACGGACTGGCGACGAACGCCACGTTCGAGATGCCCTTCGCCATTGCAGCGGCAGCCAACAATGTATTCTACGTGACGGACGGACCTTACCGACAGGGTTACCGACTGCGAAAGCTCTTCACAGCATAGACCACCAAAACGCAGCAGTACCTGGATCTGGCTCTGTGACGTCTTCATCAAAGAGTCATCCTGTCGTGTAGGTGGGGTTGGTATCGTATCTCTTTGTGCGGCGAGCCTGGGTGACACACTCGGCGCTTTGGCCATGCTTAAGCCTTCACTTTTGAACAGTTCAACTGTGAATTCTTGTGGAATGGATTCGACAAGGTAAGCTCAACCAGCAGCGCTATATTGAAAAAAAAATAGTGGACTCCTAATTTTGGCTACAGCGCTAACGAGTTTGAGGATTCGTAGCGAAAAATACACAAACGCGAAAGTACACAAAATTGCACCCCCACAGCCCGTAACGACTGCGGTGTCCCCCCCCAACTCTTTCCACCGCCTCGGCGGACACTCTTGCCCGTCCCGTGTTCCTTCCATCGCACAGGTGTTCATCGCCTTTCAACTCTTGCAAACAACTGCAGCGTACTATGGATTTGATCCAGACCGCGGCCGTGGCCACCGCCAACGCGGTCCTCCCAGGCTCGGGCATCATCGTGAACAGTGCCTTCGAGCTCGGCAAACTATGCAGCGAGATCGCCGAGCTGCTCACTGGGATGCAGGAGACCGCGTCCTCTATCAAGACGCAGTCCGCCAACATCGAGAAGGACGTGGCGTACTTCCGCTGGGTGCTCCAAGTGCTGGAGCGTGTCCACAATAAAGACAAACTCACGACGGAGCTGCAGAAACTCATCACGAGGTTCGAGACGGAGGTGAAGGAGTACGACCGCGTGATGAAGAAGTTTCTCGAGCAAAACATCCTCAAGCAGCTCGTGTTCCACAACGACCTGGACACCGTTAGCGCCAGCGTGAAGGAGACTGCTGACCATTTGGTGCAGTGCGTCACCACCGAGTGCGCCATCAACGGGAGCGTCACCTATGGCCATGTGGATCGCACCGAGGAGCGATCGAACCGCTACATGAAGTTCATCGACTCGGCCGAGGTGATCAATGAGATGAGTGACCCTGACAACCAGAAGGAGATTCTAGCGATCATCGCTCGCAAGAGTCGGCGCAACGACGCCATGATGCAGATGCCACGCGATACCAACGACTCTGTCGTCGACGTCATGAAGGAGAAACTGTGGGCGAGCTCGAGTCGCGCCGTTCGAGCAGATATCAGCAACCTCCCGGACTGGTACATGACCGAAGATGAGGTGGACATCGATATGTCGAAAGCCGTTGGGTTTGGTGGGGACGCCAAAATCTACCGAGGAGTGCTCAAAGACGGCACCCCCGTGGCGGTGAAGGTCTACAACGCCAATGTGAAGAGATCCGAGGAAGCGAAACGAAAGTTCCTCGATACAATGAACTTGTGGGTTCGTCTCAGTCACTTCGACAACATTTGCCGGCTCTATGGGGCCTGCTACTTCACGGCGACCCCATTTATTGTGATGGAGTACTGCGAGTTGGGGTCGCTGGACACGTATCTCCGACGAGAAGGAGTTGACCGCGGCAGGGCCAGCCTGGAGACTCTTGCACAAGTTGCCCGAGCGATCACAAAGATGCATTCGAAGGGCATCGTCCATGGAGACCTGAAATGTGACAATATCCTGGTCACTGGAAGTGCTGACCCTCAGGCGAAAGTTTGTGACTTCGACCGAAGTTTTGACTGGAGCGCGCTGAAATCTAAACGACTCGTGAATGGTACAGCTGCAGAGGCCGGGATCGAGATCACCGATGCTGTGCGCTATTTGGCGCCCGAGTGTGTTGAGGGGCTGTTGCCCAACAGTAAATCCGACGTCTACTCATTCGGAATGACCCTCTATCACGCTCTTGCTGGGGTGTCGCCGTATTCCGACATCAGTTGCGACGACGAGTTGCGGGCGTACAAGTTGGCACGCGAATTGCCGTCTCGAAATGTGAGAATCGTTAGCGATGGCGCCTGGGAGCTCATTGCTCAATGCTGCGATCCCGTGCCTGACGGGCGCCCAACTATGGATAAAGTTTTAGAAGCGCTGAAATCGTTGGTAAGCCAGCTGCCGGTCGAAATACTGGTCAATGCGGCGATGGGGGTTGGAGCTGACCAGATCAAAGTACGCGTCCCGACCGATGAAACACCCGTGAAATCGGCGACGAAAACGGCGTCTCGAGTAATTCCAAGGAAGTACCAGATTGGCGGAGCGGTAGTTCTTGCTCTTGTGGCTATTGGGGTCGTTGTTGGGATCGTGGTGGGCATGAAGCCATCCTCTTCAAGTGCTAGTTCCAGCACTGGGTCGGGGTCGGTCTCATCTCTATCCAGCAGCAGTAGCGGCTCGGCCGCTGGGTCAAGTTTGGCTTCGTCGAGTAGTGATTCCGGTTCTGGATACACTCCGACACTCGTGGGGAGACAAGTATCAACAATTCTGACGTTCACGGGGGATGACGGGGTTTGCGGCATCGCGGTAGCTTCGGACGAGTTTATCTACCTGAGCGCTCGGCGCCGGCTTCTTCGAATGACCAGCGATGACTACAATCCTACCCGGATCGCGGGTAGTCCGGAAACCACGATGGATATGACCGGTGTGGACGGTGCGCTATTAGACGCGATATTAGGAAGAGAGGGCCCTCTTGCCTTAGGCCCGAATGGTGATCTCTTTCTTGGTGATAGTGACCGTGAAACGGTGCGCAAAATCAACAGCACCGACGTCAGCACCCTCGCCTCAGTCGCGGATGCGTTGGTCTTGCAGGGGATCGCCGTGGATTCGAGTGACAACGTGTATGTTTCGAGACTAACTGAGTTCGACGTGGTCAAGATCACCCCCGATGGCAGCGTCAGCGTTTTCGCAAACTCATCCATGTTCACACTTCCCATGGGGATTGCGATCGACTCGTCCGACAATATTTACATCACCGACCAGCACAGGATTCTGAAATTCACAATAAACGGTGAAATGAGTGTCGTGGCGGGCGGTACAAAGGGGTTTCTAGACGCGGTGGGGGAAGCCGCGCGCTTCAGCACTCCCTGGGCGGTGACTATCGGCTCGGACGGCGCTTTGTATGTGGCAGACTCGGATAATCATTGCATCCGCAAAGTCAATGTCACCACTACCGAGGTGACCACGTACGCGGGCAATTGCACAACGTCCGGGTCTACAGACGGTCTCGCTGCAGACGCCACGTTCGAAATGCCCGTGGCAATTGCAGCGGCAGTCGATAACATGTTTTACGTGGCTGATGGGCCGAATAGGGAAGGTGTGCGCCTCCGGAAGATTTTTACTACATGAGACATTTCGGGTTTCCAGCCTAGTTGCAGATTTAAAACTTAAATTTCAGAGGAACCGATAAATAAATATGTACACGGATTGCAGCTTTTACTTTTCTTTCTGGGTTGAATTTTATTCTGGTATTGACGTACCATTTAATCTGTGCCGTTCATTTTCCACTTCTCTGCTTGATCCAATCTGGAATGTGTCGAAACCTTTTGTCTTGCAGAATACTCGAAACTTAAATCGGTAGGAATACATTATACTGGGATAGCAGTGGCCGATAGGTCATGCTGCTAGGCAGCTCAAATCGGGTTAATTCGTGCCTCGGTAACTGAAGCCAGTAAACTGAGGCCGGTATCGTGGTCCTTTGTCGCTGGCTGTCTTTCTACTGGTGACCCGGTAGCTGGAGCCGGTAACTGAGCCCGATTCTTCCAGACATCGTGTTTAGTCAGGGCATGACTTCAGCCTTTTCGCATTCTAAAGCAACCGACACCTACGTACGTACCTATCTCCCTGCTTTTCCTTTGTCTCGCGAGCTGCAACAAGTGCTCAGTACAGCCACAAGTTCCCTAAACTAACATGATCGCGCGTTTTTCGCCATAATTCGCCACTATCAGGTTCACTACGACCCTGAATTCGAGACGTGGTTTTGGCTGACTGTTGTAGTAGGCCGTGTCTACCTCGGTCTCGCTGACAGGCGTCATGGGACTTCAGCTATTGTGCAATTTTGCACCACTAAACCAAGCAGCCTACCTACGTACCTAGCCACCCGCCTCTCCAACGATTGCCTGAGCGCCACCCACCACCACGGCACTGGGACCCCGTGATGGCTAGGATAGGAGGGTTTTAACCGTATATGTTATTGTTTTGTTTTTAGTTTATAGCAGGCTTTTTATCATTACCCATTGGTGTCTCCTGCGCCTGCTTCGCAGCCGCAGCATCTGCCAGGTAATGCGATACTGTCTGGTAAGTTTGGAGCGGTATGAGGACAACACGCGTTTTAACTACGAAGTACAAAATGCAGTAGCTACAAGCCTGATAGTTCTGTAGGCCACGATTTCTAGCGAAGATGCGCGCCGTATACACCCTCCCAGCTGCAATATCGCCGCATGCAACGGTCGCGGGGCCATTGATGTAGTCGTAAGCTTTGAAATTTAAGGATTTTTAAAAGAAATAGTCTGCTCAACGTCAAAGTTTGGTATGATTGAGGGCTATACTACATACATTGAGTAAGTGTCTCCTGCGGTCACACATTCGGTGTACAAACAATGCAAAAAAAAAAAAACGTAACGTTAACTATGATATAAGATATTTAATGCTCCAGGTTTATCATAAAGGTATCGCCTTAACCGAAAATTTTAAGGACAAATCTGATTGGCCACCACTTCAAATTCACTCTGTACTCACGAGTGCGGAACGGAGCTCGTGCTCGGCCCTCAAGCAATCACTCTGCATTCCGCACTCGTGCGCTAACTTCAAGGCAGCCCCGCGATCACTCTGCGTTCAGCACTTCGGCGCACGCGTCAAGGCATCTCCGCATTCACTCTGCATTCGGCTCTCTCGCGTGCATTTCATTGCTCTTCAAGACACCTGCAACCAGCGCCCCCGAGCTTCTTGCCCACTGAACTCATGTCGGAGAGCGATACATCTACAGGCGACGAGTACGAGACCGACAGCGACATCGAAGACCAAGCTCCACCTGGGACCTGGCGCTACGTAACGGCAGAGGTCGAGCGAGTGGAAGTCGACGACGTGGACAGCTTCCTGCTGGCGAAGGCAAGAGAAGAATCAAGCACTGTCATCGGCCGGCTCTTACAGAAGATGTTTGGAACGTCGGATCATCACCTTCCTGGCGTCGACGTTGAGTGCTTCATAAATGCCTGGTTGGACCCAACCATCCTGGCAAGCCTCAAGAACTACGCCAACAAGAGCTTGCGTGAGGCAGATGCGGTGACCATTGACGACGTTTTCCAGTTGATTGAAGTGGAACTATGGCTATGTTTCTACGGTATCACACCGGACGCGTTCTACAGCGCCGAAAACGCCAAGTGTTACCCACCTGCGGCGGCAGTCATGCCCCTTGCGAAGTACGGATCGTTGTTGGTCGCATTAGGAATTTCCAACCCGCAACATCGGAGCGACACAAGTCACTGGAATGCTCCCTTCACCCCCAATCGAGATATTTCGAATACTATGGAGCAGATACGCCGATTTTGTTCGGACGTTGGCTTTGTCAATGATATCACCATTGCTTCGCTCGATGACGACATGCTCCGGCTTCGATCGCAGCTAGTCGATGACTGTGGGTTAGCCCACGTCCGGAACCCGAAAAAAGGGTAGCGTGCTATGAAATGCAAGTCATTTTATTCCATTATTTTCTCTAACATTACATGATGATTGAGCAGATATGGACCAGTACACCACGGAATTGTTTCGGTCGTCACGGGGTTTTATCTTGGTGGTCATATAGCTGGACGTGGTCAATCAAACATTGATGTGGTACGAATATTGCAGCGCTCGTTATGTGGAGCATCTACCGAAAACCAGATCAGCTTGCCTGGGATACTGCATGCTTTGGATCGAGGTTACCAGTCACATGGCGTAAATCAGCAGATCGTGGAATCTGGTGGCTCTATCGTTGGGACGCACAAGCGCACTGGACGATTTCCTTTTACGTACGATCGCGCTGGCACTCGTTTCCAACGTTTGGTTACAATGAAGGGGGAGCGAGCTGCATATTGGGCAACTCAACGACTACCTACTCCTGGACTACCCAATGTTCTAGCGCATGCACTTGCGTATCGCTCTGGTCTCGGGAAAGTGGCGTTATGCTACACGTCTAACCCGGATGGGTCCTGGATCCTGGTCCTACGTCACAAGCTCACCTGGTGCTGGTGATACTCAGAGTCCGAGCGATATATTCGCCCAGTTTGAAGATGGTGTTGACCGGATTACGATGACTCAGCGCACACCAGACTGGTTTCTTTTGCGGAAGTTCAGGATCACCGGCTCGGTAGCAGTTAATATTTTCAGAGCGGTGGCTCGCTGTGGTAACGCTGGTGATACTCCGGCTGATGACCCTGACATACAAACTGTGGTGCTACTGCTAGCACTTGGCCGGACCCGAGCAGCTCACAATGAGCTTCAAAGTGACAGACCCACCTCACTGACACGAGCGGAGCTTGTGGTAAACTCCGGCGAAGAACTTAAAACGCTGTGCCGTAGTGCATCATTACCAGCCTACGGAACAAAGAGCGCAATGATTGATCGGTTGCTTGGTCAAGGAGAGGAGCGCGTGCAGCAGGCTGAATTGACTATAGAAGAGGAGATTCTAGCTGCGTGGTTTATGAAACCTGTGTCCACGTCCGACATGAAGATTGGCTCGGCGAATGAAGACCGGATCGCAGAGCATATTACCACTTTTCTGGATTTGCATTCAGAATATCATATTGAAGGGCTCAAAGCTGACGGGCTATTGTGCAAGTAAGTTGAGTGGATTTGGTTTACAGATGCACTGATCAAATTACTAACCGTCATATTGTTGTCAGGAAGTCAATGCCAGTGGCTGCGTTTTCACCGGATAATGTTGCTTCAGTTGTGTCTGTCGGACGCGGGCGAATGTACGCAATCTTGGAGTACAAAACGCGCACTAAGCCAAAGACTGAAGAGAAGGAGAGACGCATGGCGGCAAAGTATGGTGCCTTCACCAGCGTTGACGTTATAACCGATGGATTTGGAGGGAGTTTTACGGATTTGATTCCTGACGTGAGTCATCGAGTTCAGCTCCTGCACAGTGTGGTATGCGGCGGTATACAAGATGGATTCATTGTATATGCTTCACCAACCTGCATCATACGTGTGGTTCACGTGTTCGTTGGAGTCCGTGTCTCCTGGACGTACCGCTCGGCACTGAAGGCGATTCAACACGGCTATATGGGGTGGATTTACGACTCAGAACCTGTACCTACGTTTGATCCTCGACAACTAGGCAATTGTGTCGATCAGCAAACACTCGTTCAAACGTTAGGTTTGTGGAAGGCAATTGTGAAGATAGTGGACGACCGCTGCAGACCTCTCCCAGTTGCGAAGCATATCCTACCCTCTCTGATCGCACTTTGGAATCGTGTGAAGGGTGGGATTGATGTATACTCGCGCTTCCTGAAAAACGTGAAGGCCAAACACTTCCGGCTATCGCCCACTGGAGCTATCTGGCTCAGGATGATGATGACACTCGTTTACAATGCCTACCAGTCATTTCTTCTCTTCCGGGTACGTTTGGCTTCGAGTATGGTTTGTTTGTATGCGACTAATGCGCGTTGTTCAGTCCAATTCGTTTTTAATGAATAGGTCACTGTGCACATCCTACAAGGCAAACCAGAAGTTCAAGCAAAACCTTCCGAGCTTCAAAGATTTTTGCCGAGATGCTGCGTCCGTCGTGTCCAAAAGGCCCATACCGGTCTCCAATCGCGGAGCCGTGGAAGCAGTGAAACCAGATACTACGCAGACCAGAGCGTCTTTTGCGTACAAGAAGCGCATACATTTCGAGAAGGAAAAGGAGTGGAGAGATCCCAGAATGTCTGACTTTGAAACGCACAGGATGGTAAGCTTGAAGTTTGCATTCGATGTATGATAGGTTACATCTAACCGTTGCGCTGCGTTTAGGTGGCAATTGAAGGAGGATTCCAGCGCTGCTGTGAGCTGTGTTGTCGTCTCAACCATGATGCCGAGAACATGCCGCATGCTCGCAAAGGCTTCAAAACTCGATACGCCTGCGAAGTGTGCCAAGTTTCGCTCTGCAAGATCAAGCGGTGGAATGGAGTCCAATCCTGTTTTGAAAAGTTTCATGCTGAGCGAAAGCTGGCAGACCCCTGCAAGCATAGTGAAGCAATGGAGCTAGCCAAAACGAATGTGAACCGGGCTCCTCCACCTTCCAGAAAGCGATCTCAGTCCTCCGAAGCTCCCAACCGACGTGCACCAAGCATTCGCTTGCAGGCGAAGCAGCGCCGGCGGTCGCTGCGCCTACAACTTGCCAGTTAATCATGACTAGTCGCCACAAAATTTTTGTCCTAAACTTAAGGACAAATCGCGTTTTTTGCTATGCATCCAGAAGCTTTTTTGCAGAGAGGGTTTGAACGTGTTAGCGTGCTTGAATCACGGATAGCAGCTTGAACCAACTTGATAAGGCATCGAACTTACGTATTCAACCTCCGGTTTGCCTATTGTCTTCGTGGACACTCTCAAACGAATCCTTGGAAATTGATCCTTTTATTTCTCCTTAAAATATTCTTGTTGGGGTTATCTTAGCCGTTTTTTTATGCAGATATAAATCTTCATCACCATGAAAAATCCGTGGCCTATGGTAAGGTGTAAATCTTCCACGCGTGGGGCCGAAGCGTTCCTCCATCAACTCCGTAAAACACATTGTCGGCTGCCGCGACAACGGCGCTGGGGTAGATGAACGTGGCACTGCTACGAATTTCACTGGTAATGGAGCCCGAGTAGCACGTGCCCGCGTACGTCGTCACCTCTCTCGTCGCGAGGCTTATCTTGCGGATGCAGCTATTTCCTCCGTCCGCGACGTACAAGTCGCCGTCCGAGCCGACAGCCAACGCGCTGGGGGAGTAGAAGCTCGCGGATTCCCCCACGGCGTTGTCGGACCCAAACAACGTGGATCCCGCCGCCACGCTCATCGAGCCGGCGGCTGTGAACTTCAGTATTCGGTTCTTGTCGGTCACGTAAATGTTATCCGCCGAGTCAATCGCAATACCTCTTGGAAGGTTGACAGCGGCAAAGGTACTTGCACTACCGGTCGAGGTGATCTTGGTCACTGCGGTGTTTCTTTCATCCGTGACGTACACATTCCCACCGGAATCCACTGCGATGTCGTGAAGGCGTGACGGAGAGAGCGTGGCGAAGGTGCTGACGGAGTTGCCCGAGATTCGCCGTACCATGTCGCTGTCGCAAACGAAGAGGTCACCGTTAGGGGCGAAGGCCATCGCCCCCAGCGACGCAAAAAAACCTCGCGCTCAAGAGATCGCCGTTCTGGTAGCCACTGTTGATGTTGCCGGCATACTCGACAGGGGAGCTACCTTCGGTCAATTGAAGAATTCGGAACGAATCGGCGACGTAGAGGTCCCCATTTGAGGACAGAGCGATGCCCCAAAGCCCGATAATGTCCATTGAAGTTGAGGTATCGGAAGTAATCAAGAGCGAGACTTGCAGACCGTGGAGCGCTGCAGTGGGTGTCGGAGTTGGCGTCGGTGTTGGAGTCGGAGTTGAAGTGGCGGTTGGTGTTGGCACAGGGTCGGCAGTAGTGGAGGACCTGGTACTTGAATCAGTAGTAGACGTCCAAGTGCTCGAAGCACTATTCGCAGATGAAGAGCTCGTCGTTCCTGCTGCACTGTTGTCACTGCTGGCGGACGAGGATGTCGCTGAGCCTGACCCAGTACTGGAGTCATTACTCGAAGCTGAGAATGGTTTGAGAACCACGACGATTCCAATGACAACGGCTACCACAACCATGATAACAAGCACCACAGCTCCACGGAATTTATACGATTTTGGAGTCCCTCTAGACTTCACTGGCGTTCCGCTCGCGTGTTCTGGTGGAAGATTCTTTGTGTCTCGGCTGATCGGGACTAGTACATGGTCATGGTCGATCGTGTCCTGGGACGTTTGGATATCCATCACCGCATTGACTAGGACTGGAATCCGGTCTTTGCCTTCTGGAACGGCAAGTTTTGTGGAGTTAACCGTGGATAGCTCGGCCGCCAACGATTTAAGCGCATTCGAAACCCTCTCCATTGTCGGTCGTTGACTTGGCACAGGGTCGCAGCACTGCCTGATCAGTTCCCAAGCGCCGTCACTTATACATGCGACAATCCGAGACGGCAGTTCGCGAGCCAACTTGCAAGTTCTCAGCTCTTCATCACTCGTAATATCAGAATACGGCGACACCCCAGCCAATGCGTGGTAAAGCGTCACTCCGAAAGAATAGACGTCCGACTTGCTGTTTGGCAACATTCCCTCCACACACTCTGGCGCCAAATAGCGCACGGCATCCGTGATTTCAACCCCCGCCACTGCTGCCGTCCCGCTCACGAGCCGTTTGTCTTTCAGTGCGCTCCAGTCAAAACTTCGGTCGAAATCACAAACTTTCGCTTGCGGGGGAGCCCCCGCCGAGACCAGGATGTTCAAGTCGCCATGGACGATGCCCTTCGAGTGCATCTTGCGAATTGCTTGCGAGGCTTGAGCCAGGATCTCGAGACCAAATCTGGTGCGGTTAACGCTGTCTTGCCGCAGAAACGTGTCAAGAGAGGGTCGCCGTGAAGTAGCAGGCCCCATAGAGGCGACAAATGTTGTTAAAGTGACTGAGGCGCACCCACAGCTTCATTGTCTCGACGAATTTTTGCTTTGCTTCCTCGGACCTCTTCACATTGGCGTTGAAGACTTTGACCGCCACGGGAGTGCCGTCTTTGAGCATGCCTCTGTAGATTTTGGCGTCTCCGCCAAACCCAACGGCTGTGGTCATGTCGATGTCCACCTCGTCTTCAGTCATGTACCAGTCCGGGAGATTGCTGATGTCAGCTCGAACGGCGCGGCTTGAGCTCGCCCACAATTTCTCCTTCATGACGTCGACAACGACGTCGTTTGTCTCCAGCGGGCTCTCCATCATGGCCTCATGGCAACGACCCATCCGCGTAATTATCGCTAGGATCTCCTTCTGGTTGTCGGGATCGCCCATCTCATTGATCACTTCGGGCGAGTCGACTATCTTCATATAGCGTTCGGCGCGTTTCTCCTGCTTTGAATAGGTGGCACTCGCACTGATGGAGCTCTCGGTGTTGATGCGCTCACACAGATCTTTAGAAGTTTTCCTCGTCCGGCCACTCACGGCATCCAGATCACTGTGGAATACGAGCTGCTTCAGCACGCTCTTGTTCAGAAACTTCTTCATGACGCGGTCGTACTCGTTCACCTCCGTCTCGAACTTGGAGATCATCTTCTGCAGCTCGCTGGTGAATAGTTCTTGGTTCTGCACGCGCTGCTCCAGCACCTCCAGGACCCACCTGAAGTACGACACGTCTTCCTCGATGTTGGCGCGCTGAGTCTTGATGGAGGGCGCGGATTTCTGCATTCCGTTCAGCACCAGGCCGACCTGGTAGCATATTTTGCCGAGCTTGAAGGCGCTGTTGACGATTGCACCCGAGCCTGGAAGGACCACGTTGTCGGTGGCCACCGCAGCGGACTGCACTATATTCAACATCGTCGCCGTTGCTCACAGCGACGCACGGCACGAAGGGTACGGTGTGACGTCTTGTTGCTGGGCTCGCTGGCTAGACCCGAGCTAAGCGGTAGATCCGGTGCGTGAGTTTTTATTTTACCATTCTGCCCGTGGTGTCGCTCTGAAAGGCGTTTCAGAAGTGTGGTCATATTTAACGTAATATGTTGCGTCTTCGCGTTTTCATAGCGGCCGTTTTGCAGTCTTGTGGCACGTGTAAAAGCCAGTAGCACAAGCTTAAATGCGATTGAACGTGGGGACAAAGCACTCCATACGTGATGTGATAGCGTAACCTACCTGGCCAATGCTTAGAGCTGCGGTTCTCTATATGATTTCAATGCGTTTATCCACTCCTCTTTCGTTTGCTGTTAAGGACGTCGATGCTGAATCAGCACCGGGATCATTACTCGACGAGTGTCAAGAAGTGAGTCGGATAACTACCGGTAGCAAGACGAAGATCTAGACAAATCTCTGTGTCAAAGCTTAGTCCCACGCGAATTAGTTCGACGACTGACAGACCAGTTCAACTTATGACAAGTCGTTCTACCGGCGTCGTGGTGTGATGAGTTGGGTCAGACGAGCGGCCTGAACCCCGACGTGGCAGTGATAGACGGAAGACAGGAGCGGCCGAGTAGGGATGAGTGGGACGTTGAACCCCTGCAGACCTTGGCGACCTCGTGTCGCCAGGATCGGCAGCACGTGTGCGGCGGGCGCGTGCCTCACGAACTCGAGCGTCGAGCTCACTTTTGAAATAGACGGCGAGGACGCAGAGCCCTCGGCGACAGACGCGACTCGGGAGCGAGTTGCAGGACGAACGAACGGCTGCTTCGGTGGACGTGCTGCTGGACGACGTGGTGAGTGACGGACAGGAGGGCGAGTGGCGCTCCGAGTCTTCTGTGGACTGCGAAGTAAGGACGGACACAGCGGTGGTGTACGTCCAAGTGGTTTAGAAGGCGCCGAAGTTGCTCAGTGCGTACGTGTCTAGGAAGTGCGTGTAGTGTTAGTTAGTCAGCAGCGTCGGCTGCTACGAGTTTGTATTAGTAAATAAAATAGGTTGCGTTGCCAGCTGGGCACGCGCCGGCGGGGTATCGGAAGTTCTGGTACCTTCGGCCTGACGGACTTTGGCTGAAGATCAGCACTTGGGCGGCCAACTCTCGCGTGCAGAGCCCCAGCACGTTACATGGTGGTCATACAGGGGCCTGCAAGTGAAGACGTGAACGAGCGAGACCGCACTACGACTTCGGCGAACACGCCCCGCGAGATGGCGAGAACGATGACGGTAACAGCACCGACCGAGACGGCCCAAGGTGACGGCTCGACGGGCAGCATGGCGACTACTGTAACGCCAGGTGTGCGAGAGACGCGCAGGGCTCGGGTGCAGAGCGGCGACGAAGAGACGAAGGGCGACGGCCACGATGACGAAGGCGACGGCGACGGGTCGGGTTCGGACCGCAGCAACCCGCCCCAAGATTGCGAAGTGACCCTTGACGGAGAAGGCGGTGGAAGCGGGAGCGCTACCAGGACCGACACCACCAACCCCGCCATGATGACGACGCTCACGACGGCGCTCCTGCAGCTGGTCTCGTCCATGGACAGGATGGAGACACGCGTGAATGAGCTTGAGACGCAGCGGAGCATGGGCACGAGCGGGCGCCCGGCCCCGAACACTCAGCTGGAGACGACACCGAGTACTCGCGCACGGAGTGCTCCTCCGTCTGCCACGGCACCCATGGTAGCAGCGCAGCGAGCCCCGACACCGACGGTCTTCGGGCGACGCAACGGGCACGGCGACGATCCAGACGGCGGCGACGGCAGTGACCCCGACGACTCCAGCTCCGACGATGACGACGACGGTGGCAACGACGGACCGCCCCGCCAAGCCCCACCACCAACCGCAGCTGCTGCACCTCGCCGAACCCCTCGAAACCGACGACGCGCGATTCGTGACCTGGAGCTGCCGACGTTCCAGCCCTCGCCGATGGTGTCCGTATCCACGTGGATCGCACGTGTCGATCTGGCCCTACAAGGTGCACGACTGTCCGGAAGCGGAGACTGGACCGACAACGAGCTTTATTACATCCTCGGTAACAAGCTACAAGATAACGCTGCACGCTGGTGGGTGCAGATGGATCAGGAGGTACGCGATGGAGAGAAGACATGGACGAACTTGAAGGCGGCGCTGGTGCGGCGGTACGGAGAGCGCCCCGATCGTTCTGCCGCTGAGTGGCGCGTGAGCCAACGCCGTATGATGCCTGGCGAGACCTTCGCCGACTTCGCAGCGGGGTTGCGCGATCTGTGCGACCAGAACCGAGTGAGTGAGCGTGTGTTGCTCGCCCAATTCTACCGCAGCCTAGAGAAGACGACGAGGCAGCTGGTAAAGCAGGAGCCGAAGCCCCGAACACTTGAGGAAGCTGTCGACAAGGCCACCGAAATAGACGACCCCATCGACAACGTAGCGCGTGGCATGTTGAACATCGGACAAGCATGGGCGACGGCCCCGAACCCGTACATGGTGCCAATGAGCGGTACGACGGGACCCCTGATGGCGATCCCTGGCATTGGAGCAACTGGCCCCGCAGACCTGGCGGCTGGCACGACCATGGAAGAGCTGGATCTGGCGCACTTCTCGAACCCACAGGGCGTCTGGAACAAGTTCACGGGCACGTGGGACATACCCGCCGGACGGCAGTGGAATGGACGCTACTGGGCGAAGAAGAGCGGGAAGCGCGACCGGCCAGCACGCGCTGCGGAACCGCCTGCTGCGAGACGTATGGCGCCGGCTAAGGCCGATAAGAAGGCCAAGATCAACATGGCAGTGGCCGCCGACGACGAGTACGACGAGGAGAACGACGAGGACGAGGAGACGGCTGTCTCCCATGCGCCGGCGCCTGCCAAGAAGCGGAGAAGTGTGGTGCCAAGGACGAAGGCGGTGCCGAAGGCGACGACACGGATGGCCAAGGCTAGTGATGCTTCGACGGACGAGAAGCCCGCCGCACGACAACTTGGCGTGCAGTGCTACGCGTGCCACCACTTTGGGCACATTGCTGCCGAGTGCCCAGACGAAGACGCCCGCACCCGAAATGAGGAGTACTTGAAGCGTCGCCGCGAGCAGAAACCCCAGGGAAATGGAGACCGAACGGCGTAGGGGGATTACGTCGTTCGGCGACGCGACGAACTCCCCAGCAGCTGGAGACAGCGGCGGAGACGAACACGGCGCGCGGAGTGAACGTGTCAGCGACAGCGGTGACGGCGGTGACCGACAATGGTGAAGTAAATGACGGCGGAGAATTGCTGTCTATCGACGGGAGTGTGGCAGCTGTGCGACTGGCTACCATGGCTCAATTGGACGGTGAGCTCAAGTCCCGAGACGGTGAACGAGCAGCGCGGTACGTGGCGACAGTGCGGCCCAGCATGGCGGCGCTACGCTACTGTTACCAGACGGACGAGAGCAACATGAAGGACGAGCCAGATGAAGATGAGGCGATGGTGTCCTCGGTGGACGTTGCGGGAGCGGTGTCGGCGACCACGGCGACCAGACGGCGCATGGAGGACGAGATGAAGACTGAGGAAGGCGACGCGGCGGCAACCGATGTGTCGAAGACTGAGGAAGGCGACGAGGAGCCGCCTGAGACGGCGAAGGGCGAGATGATGGAGCTCGGCATGGAGCTCACGAGCGACGTGGTGACGGCGTACGGCTCGGTGGCGAAGGTGCGGTCTGCTGTCAAGCAGTCACGCCGAGAGGACAAGCAGCGCCGTGCTGCACGACGAGCAGCGCGATCAGCACACGAGGGTGGCGACGTTGAGCGAGTCGTCGCCCAGCTCGACGAAGAGCTACGGGTGCGACGACAGCAGCACCAAGATGAGGCGCGACGAGACCTGGAGCGGCGGCGACAGCAGCGTCGTGGCCATGACGAACGACGTGCAGGCGGCGGGGCCAGTGTCAAGCTGGTACAGCGTCGAGACGTGGTGACGTCCACGGGTACGACAGACGTTGTTGAGGCGAGTGACGGACTCCCGACAGCGGCAGTATTGGTGGATGGCAAACGACAGGCCATCAAGATTGATAGCGGCGCGCAGTACACTGTCGCTGGGACCGACTGGATGATGAGGGGCGAGCGTATGAGTAAGCCCGCCCCTGTTGACTTCATTGAGGGCATCGGTGGATTCCTGCTTGACGTAGTGGGCGTGTGGTCATTCGAGATGCGCACGGTGTTCGGTCAGGTGGTGACCATGGAGGCGTGCGTCATCGACGGCTGTAGTGACGAGTTCCTGGTCGGCGTCGACTTCCTCGAGCGACACGGGGCCAACATTGACTTCAAGTGCAAGGAGGTTAGGTACAATGAGCGCGAACAGCTCGTGGTGATCCCGTTCATGACGAGTAACACGAACGACGACGGCCACAGGGCGAGAGTGAGACTGATAGGCGCCACGAAGTTGCAGCGCCGAGCCGTGCAGCCGATCGAGGTGTCAGTGGCAGCACCAGACGGCGAAGAGGGCATCTTCTTGCCCACGGGCGACTTTGGTTCGGTGCTGACGGCGGCGGCAGTCACCAAGGCGCAGGGAGGTAAGGCTCTGGTTCCCGTAATCAATGTACATGGCGGCCACGTGCGGTTGCCGAACAAGCAGCAGTTGGGTGTGTGGATTCCGGTGGACTCCGACATCGCCGTGTTGGAGATGCATGACGAACTGAGCGAGGACCGACTGAGAGCGTGGATAGGCGAGCTCGGTGACGAACAAACGCCACTAGAGGACGAGGAGAACGTGAACATGGGAACGACTGATCCAAAAGCACGTGCTTTGATTCTTAAGTTGCTACGAGCCTACCGTGAATTGACGAACGCGAAGGGAGATTGTCCGCCAGCGACTACGTTGAATGTGGAGCATCACATCAACACCGGTGACGCAGCACCGATCATGATGAGACGACGCAGACAAGCGCAGACGGAGGACGCAGTTGTTGACGAGAATGTGGATACGATGTTGAATGCAGGAGTCATTGAGCCAGGCGAAGGTGCTTGGGGCTTCCCGGTGGTTCTTGTCCGCAAGAAGGATGGATCCATCAGGTTTTGTATCGACTATAGGGCCCTAAATGCTGTTACGAAGAAGGACGTCTACCCCCTTCCCCGAATTGACGAGACGCTGGAGTCTCTCGGCGGTGCTAGACTCTTTACGACGCTAGATCTACGTGCAGGCTATTGGCAAGTGATGGTGGCAGAAGGTGACCGCGACAAGACCGCGTTCATCACCAAGCGCGGGCTGTTCAGATTTAGGCTGATGCCGTTTGGATTATCGAACGCCCCTGCGACCTTTCAGCGCCTGATGAACGGCGTACTACGAGGACTAACCTGGACGACGTGTTTAGTCTACCTTGATGATATCATTGTCTTCTCGAAGGGCGGCATTGGTGAGCATGTGGTCAAGTTGGCAAGCGTGCTGGAGCGTTTGTCGGCTGCTGGCTTGACGCTCAAGCTGAAGAAATGTGTGTTTGCGACCGAGGCGATGGAGTATTTGGGCCACATGCTGAGTGCAGACGGCGTGCAGCCGCTGGATCGATTGGTGACGGCTGTCACGGAGTTCGCACGACCCACGAACCCTGATGAAGTGCGTAGATTCGTGCACCTCGCAGGCTACTACCGAAGATTCATCCCTGCGTTCGGCTCGATCGCAGAGCCTATGACTCGTCTACTGAAGAAAGATGTACAATGGCAGCGGACGGAGGAGCAAGAGTTCGCATTTTCGAGGATTAAGTTGCTGTTGACTACGAAGCCGGTGCTGTTGTACCCAGATTTTGAGCGACCCTTCAGACTTGTGACCGACGCCAGCAAGGTCGGCCTTGGAGCGTGCTTGCAGCAAGACCACGGGCGTGGGTGGCAGCCCATTGCCTACGCGAGCAAGGTCAACAACCGCGCTGTGTCGAACTACTCGATCACGGAGTTAGAGTGCTCCGCTGTAGTGTGGGCGGTGAAACAATTTCGGCCGTACCTGTACGGGCGCGTCTTCACTATTATTACCGATCATGCTGCTCTGCGGTGGCTGATGACGCAGCCGAACTTGGCGGGCAGGCTGCACAGATGGAGCCTCGCGCTGCAGGAGTACGAGTTCAACGTGGAGTACAGGCCGGGTGCGTTGAATGTCGTAGCTGACGCCCTCTCCAGAGCACCAGCAGCAGTTCGAGCAGCAGTTGGGCGACGTGAGCAGCTAACACCACCTGAGGTGACGGAGGAGGCGAAGAATGACGACGAAGTGACCAAGGACGACGGCATGGGCGATAGCGGCTCGACGGCCACGGCGGACAGGACAAGCAGCCGCTCCGAGGCGAACGGAAGTGACGACGCGAGTGCCGATGCAGTGACGAACAGCGGCAGCACGGCGGACGTGAGCGGTGACGGCGACGTGCAGATGGCGCGCACGCCGCTGGAACCCCTGCAGACGACGATGTACCAGCCAGTGCACGAGCCCGTGGTGACGGGAGAGCAGCCCCTGTTGACGACGGAGTCAGCATCGGCAGTAGAACCCTCGCCGACGAGTGCACAACTATCGGGAACACAGCCGCTGATGATGACGGACCCGGTGCAGCTGAGCGAGTCCCCGTCAAGCGTGCAGCCCCTGTTGGCGACGCAGCAGGTGTCGATGGCGAACACTGCGACGAACGAGTACCCGACGACCGTAGAGAAGCCCCTGTTACAGACAGCAGAGCCCCTGATGACGACTGAGTCAGAGCTGACAGCGAACCCGCTGCTGGAGATGCCTCTGATGACGAACGCGGACGTCGAGAGCTCGCCACTGGTGACGAGCTTGGACGCGCCGAGCCAACACCTGACGACGAACACGGACGCGGCCGAGCCCGTGATTGGCATGGACACGGGTGGCACGCTGAGCAAAAGTAAACGCAGGAAGCGCTCAGCGGCGGCAGTGCCGACATTACGACGTAGTGCACGGATCCAGGAGCGAGACGAGCGGCGAGTGCACGGTGAGCGCGCAGTGGCGACTGTGAGTGGGGATGACGACCCAGTGCGGCAATCGACAGCTGGGGGCACCACAGCGACGGCACCGATGACGAACGAGGGCGCGACGAGAACGAGGGCGGCGTCAGTGACGAACGAGGACGCGGTGGCGATGAACGAGGGCATGACGAGCCCAGACGGCGTGAATGCGATGACGAACGGCTCGATGTCGGCGGTGCAGCCAAACGAGTCGGTGCAGGTGGCCCCCGAGAAGGCCAAGACGCCGGTGCAACGCAGCAAGGTAACGACTACACCTACGACAAAGCGTGGATCGAAACCCGCAACGACGACGAAGACGATGGGCAGCGCGAAGCCTACGAAGACGACAGAGCGAGCAGTGAGCGCGGCCACCCAGCTGCCAGAGACGCAGAAGGCGCCAGACACGGTAACTGGCAGCGGCGACAGGAGTGGTGAACCGACAGCACGTAGCGGCAACGAGGCGGGTGACGGACTTGACAATGACGACGAAGAGTACGCCGCCGTACCGTACACGCTGCAGGTAACAGACACGGAGATCGTGGCGGCTCAGAAGAACAGCAAGTTCGTGCAGAAGTTGATAACGGACGGCGCGTACCGTGGCATGAAAATTGAAACGCGATTCGGCTTGGTCACAGTGGCGACGACGCATGGCTGGCGAGTTGTGCTGCCACCTGCGTTATGGGCGCCTGTATTCAAAGAAATGCACGGATCAGTATGGAGTGGGCATCTACGAGGACCTCACACGTATGGTAGAGTTTCGCAACTCTATTGGTGGCCTAGATTACAGGCTGAAGTGAAGCGATGGGTACGAGGCTGTCCTGAGTGCGGCAGCAGGAAGTCGAGACCACGAGAGGTCATTCCGCCTTTGAGAAGCATACGTGGTGGCGACGTTGGAGACCGGTGGGCATTAGACGTTGCCGGACCGTTCCCCATAGCAGCAGGAGGCGATCGGTACGTCATCGCCGCGATCGAGTACGTCACGCGGTATGCAGTGGCCTGTTGTGTGGAGACGCACACTGCGGTGAGTGTGGCGACGTTCCTGATGGAGGAGGTTGTCCTCAGATTTGGCGCGTTCCGGGAGCTATTGACAGATGGAGCACCAGAGATGGCGGGTGAGGTGATCGACCAGTTGGTAGAGTTGCTTCAAGCGCGACAGGTGAACCCAGTGCCATACCGTCCACAGCTTGTTGGCCTTGTCGAGCGATTCCATCGTTCCTGGAAAGATTGTGTCAGTACGTTCATGACGGAGGAGCGGCAAGACGATTGGAACCTGTACGTCAAGTTCGCCGTCTACGCGTACAACAGTGCTAGACACTCTACTGTGGCGCTTTCGCCGAACGAATTGATGATGGGGCGTAAGTTGCGCCACCCAAACGAGCTACTGAGGCGATCAGAAGTGCGAGAAGCTGGCGACCTGCAGAAGTACCACGAGCAGTTGTTAATGGCCATGAGGAAGAGTCACGAGTGTGCAGAACAGGCCCGGCAGCGAGAGCAGGAGAGGCAGACGCGCTACTACAACAGGAAGGTGCGACGACGACGTGAGTTTCGACCTGGAGATCTTGTCTGGGTCCACAACCCGCCACGTGGGCGGACGGCGACTAAGTTTGTACACCAATGGATGGGCCCGCTGCGTGTGGTGGAGCCCGCTGGTTATGAGAACCACGTGCTCGAGCGAATGGATAAGAGCGGCGAGAGGGAGACAGTGATAGCGCACGAGTCGTTCATGGTGAGCTACCACTATCCTACGAGCCTACTCGAGCAGATCGCGGACGACGTAGACGACCAGCTGGCTGATGAAGATCAGCGCGAACGACCCCAGCCTGGCACGGCGGCAGCGACGCCTATTGGAGCAACGGCGCCGGCTGCTGGACGAGTCACGATTGCTAGCGGTGCGAAACGAAGTCGCGCTGCAGTGGCAAGCACGGGCAACGAGAACGACGAACGTGGTCTACTGGTGGAGCGACGACGTAGACGACGACGGAATCGCGCTGGGCAGTATGCGCTCGAGTACGAGCTTGTACCCCGAGGTGACGTCGCCAAGTGGACGACCGGAGACGCACACCTGTGGAGGACGAAGGACGGACGCACCACGGCTCGGTGGGTGTCAGTCAACGAGTACGAGCGGCTTTTCGTTGACGGAAGGGTCGTGGAATACCCTTCTGATGAGGAAGTCGTGTGATGAGTTGGGTCAGACGAGCGGCCTGAACCCCGACGTGGCAGTGATAGACGGAAGACAGGAGCGGCCGAGTAGGGATGAGTGGGACGTTGAACCCCTGCAGACCTTGGCGACCTCGTGTCGCCAGGATCGGCAGCACGTGTGCGGCGGGCGCGTGCCTCACGAACTCGAGCGTCGAGCTCACTTTTGAAATAGACGGCGAGGACGCAGAGCCCTCGGCGACAGACGCGACTCGGGAGCGAGTTGCAGGACGAACGAACGGCTGCTTCGGTGGACGTGCTGCTGGACGACGTGGTGAGTGACGGACAGGAGGGCGAGTGGCGCTCCGAGTCTTCTGTGGACTGCGAAGTAAGGACGGACACAGCGGTGGTGTACGTCCAAGTGGTTTAGAAGGCGCCGAAGTTGCTCAGTGCGTACGTGTCTAGGAAGTGCGTGTAGTGTTAGTTAGTCAGCAGCGTCGGCTGCTACGAGTTTGTATTAGTAAATAAAATAGGTTGCGTTGCCAGCTGGGCACGCGCCGGCGGGGTATCGGAAGTTCTGGTACCTTCGGCCTGACGGACTTTGGCTGAAGATCAGCACGTGGGCGGCCAACTCTCGCGTGCAGAGCCCCAGCACGTTACAGTGGAAACTCATTTAATGAATTTCGTTTATGAAAAACCTATGGTTTGCAGTCCTGCGGAGTGTCGCGCTCAGGGGAAATGAACGCAATAGTGCATCTATAGTGTTCTTGCAGAAGTTTTAGCAAGTAATTCGTACTGATACCAGGTGTCGTGTCGATGAGTTTGTCAAAACGATCAAAGCAATAATTCAAATTCGTGGTAAGGTACAGCTCGTACGGCTCGTCTGAAGTTGACTCTCGCAGGGTTCTGCGTATTAATTGTAAGAACCGTGTACTACAGAGTGTTAAGGATTTGCTGGTCCTGTCTACGAGTGCGGAGAAAGGCAACTTGCAGTGCGTACTAGAGTGTTGGTCATGGAAGCGTCTAGGACATTCTAGAAGAGGTCGGTAGGCTCGCTCTGTGTAGGACACGTGGACAGGTTAGCCAGGAAACTCTTAACTCAATCAATCACTTTCCATTCTGCGCTGCAATCCACGAGTCCAAGTTAAAGGTTATGAGCTCAAACGCTTCCAACCCGAACGAGATACTCGCCGACGACAACTACTTCATGTGGGAGTTTAACGCCCGCATGGCGTTGGCGAGGAAGGGTCTCCAAGCACACATCGCCGCAATGAGGCCAGAAGACGCAGCGCGCCGCGAGACGGAGGAGTGGAAAGCCGCCGACATGAAGGCGCTGGCGGTAGTGGCGAAGATGCTAAGTCCGACGTACCAATCGATGATCCGGGACACGGCATCGGTGCATGAGGCGTGGGAGACCCTGTGTGCTTTCTTCGTGAAGCAGACGCTCCACAACCGGGTTCAACTGCGGAAGCAACTGCACGAATTTGCGCTGGGCTCCGGAGAGGATCTGATTAAGCACATCGTACGCTTCGATGATCTGTGCGCGCGGTTGGCTGCTGTCGGCGAGACGATGTCTGAGGACGAGACGTTGGTCATTTTACTGGGAAGTTTGCCCCCTGAGTACGATGCGATGGTTCGCATCATTGAGGCCCATGACAAGGTTACGCTGCTGGACGCAAAGGAGATGTTGCGTCGTGAATTCGAAGTGATCAAGAAACGCGAGGAGAAGGAGCAGGCGTTCAAGGCGTCGACTCGCGAGCGTGGTGGTCGTGGTGGCCGTGGACGCGGAAACGGTTCACGTCGTGGTGGTCGGAATGCCAGCGGTGGCGGTCGGGGACGTCGGCCGAACAAGAATCAGTTTCGCGGAAGCTGCTTCAACTGCAGCCAGTTTGGCCACAAGCGCGAGGACTGTCCGGAGTTGAAGAACGACAAGGCCGGAGATGAGTTTGTATTTTCGGCGACGAGCAGCGCCCAAGTACGTGCAACGACGCGGTTACTCGACAGCGGTGAGAGCTGTCACATGACAGACGAGCTGGTGGACTTCGTGGAATATCAAGAGTTGAAGTCGCCAATTAGTATCACGGTCGCAAACGGGCAGCAGCTACCCGCAAAAGGAAGAGGATCTGTGCGTTTTGTCCTCCAGAGAGGTCGGCTGGTCAAGCTGATGGACGTCTTGTATGTGCCTCAGCTGGACAGAAAGTTGGTATCGGTCCCGGCATTGACAGCGCGTGGAGTGCTGGTGCAGTTTGAACGCGATCGCGCTACGCTGATCGTGAACGGGGAGGTCGTTGGAGTGATTTTTCGCAGCGGCAAACTATTTGCATGGCACGTGGATCAGTTGGAACAAGCTCAAGCTGCTCAAGCGGTCGGCAACACCAAGCAGGGCACTGACAATACGCTGTGGCACGCCAGGTTGGGGCACGTTTCGGCGTCGAAGATGTTCGCGATGTCTAAGGTTTGTGGTGGCCTTTCCGCTTTCGACCATGGAGATGGTCGTATGATCGCTGTTTGTGGTGGTTGTGCCCAAGGCAAGATGACGACGAGTCCATTTGCGTGCAAGTCGGGCAGTGAAGTGAAGATGCGTCACCCTCTTGAAGTTGTTCATACTGATCTGATGGGTCCCATGAAGCCAAAATCCAAGGGCGGTGCTCTGTATGTCCTCACGTTCATTGACGACTACAGCAGATTCATCTACGTGTACCTGCTCACGTCAAAGACACAGGTGCTGGATCGGTTTCGCGAGTTTAAGGCTCTTGCTGAGACCCAGACGGGTTACAAGGTCAAGTGTCTCCGTAGTGACAACGGAGGTGAGTACACCAGCAAGAGGTTCAACCAGCTCTGCGCGTCGAGCGGGATCGTGCATCAGACCAGTGATCCGTATTCGCCGCAGCAGAACGGCTTGGCGGAGAAGATGAACCGCACTCTCGCCGAGATGGCTCGATCGATGATGTACTACATGGAGGTTGATCGGCAGTGGTGGGGTGAGGCTGTAATGACAGCAGCCCACATCGTCAACCGGATTCCGAACAGTGCGCGCCGCGACAAGACCTCTATTGGTGTTCTTACGGGTGAGCAACCCTCGCTAGATTGGTTAGCTCTAAATTGGATCGTATACGGAACTGATCTGGTGTATGATCAGGACTGTTGATCGGATGTGTGAACTGATTAATGTCAAGGTGCAGCAAGGGTGTAGTGGTGAAGTTGCTGAATTATAGGAATGTGCTAGTAGCTACCTAACAATACCTAAAGTGCGACACTTACTGAAACGGTGGAGTTGTTGGAGGGGGCGACTGCTTCGCTTGTCTCCACGTCGCTCGTATCCACGTCGCTCGTAATATCGGCTGGAATGTGTACAACCTCGGGAAGCTGGATTACTTCACGAGCAACGCGTCGAGCACACCCACGAGGGACGTTGGCAACACGACGCACATACTCTTGCGAGATCGTCTTGATCACCGTGACGAATGTAGCCATGGAGGGGTACGGCGTTGGGAACCTGCTATTTAACTCCCGGTTAAACCGTTCGAGAGGATTGTTTGTCCTCGCGATCAGTTCGTTGTCCAGCCCAAACACATTCCAAACCTCGATGGAGTACTGCGCGAGCCATGTGCGTTCGAAATAGCCCCAGAATTCACCCCATTTAGCTACCGAATAGGTCACATCAGCTACCGCGCATCGCCGCTTGATCTCCCGCTTCACCCATTTAATCCCTCGTTCGATGTGGTCATGCTGAATCACGGTCAGTGTGTCTAACACACCATGCGTCATGGCGATTCGACACTCCTCTTCCGGAATAGCGTAGCGCTTCATAGCGCGACGGAGTGCCTGCTTCATATGAAACAGGCACCCTAGCACAATTGCGTTAGGAAACTGGGTTTGAAGCGAATCCATTAAAGCGGCCTCAAAGTCGCAGACAATCTCAGCGGGTTCAATCTGCTGATCGGTAGCTTGCACGATGAAGTGTATCATATCCCAGTAGCTGTCCGCCGTTCGAGAGGTGCTCAGAACGTAAAACACAGGTACGAACACGCCCGACGCGCGATCATGCACCATGAACACGACGCATTGCGCGTAGCCACTCGGAACACATCTGAACGTTCCATCGACGAATAGCGTCGTTCCATGATAGCGTAAGAGCGCTACCAGCGCAGGGTGCGCCCAGCCCAGAAGACGAGTAGGCTTGGTCAGGTCGTCTCGGTTGGGTGTAATGCAGTGAAACTGAAAAAATGTGACAGCCTCATCGAGCGCGTGGGAGAGCGGCGGAATCTCGATTGAACCGTGCACGTTGCCGGAGTAGTGTTGGTTTCTTGCATGATGCACGCGGCGTATAACTTGCTGCTCCGACAGGCCCCGCACGACATCAGGGTTGTCGAGTAGAAACGTCGTTGCAGCTCCTCCCACACGCGACGTACAGGCCACGCAACATGCTCAATTGCTAAGAGGTCAGCTTGCGCTTTCATTTCAGCTTCAACGTTGGTAACGGAGCTAACTACAGCTGTCGCGCTGCAACTGTGCGCCTTGACGCAGGTGTAGCCCATGGACGCAATCCGGAACTCCATCTTGCCGCCGCAACCCGCTCGATACTTAGAACATCGGTATACAATCTTGCGCGAAGAAGCCCAGCCGCGAGTATACTTGTACCCCTTGAAGTAACACGTTGTGCGCTCAGCACGTCTCGGGGCGTGGCTGCTCGTGTCTTCAACCGGCGGCTGAGGGCCGCGGTCACTCTCCAGCACCTCGACCCCCACTTGACCGTCTACCGCGACTGCGTTGACACTTTCCTCCATGCCACTTGAGCCCTTTGATGCAACTTCACGACTGATCGAGTAGCGAACACTGCATCTACCATGCCTCCAGCCTACCACTAGTTTCCCGATCACAGATCCGATCATCGACGCGACAACAACCCGATCATAGACCAGATCAGTTCCGTATACGAACCAAAATAAAATCTACCGCTAGATTACCTTCGGGTATTTGGATCAAGTGGCTACGTGCACCTGGACAAGAGCAAGAGGACGAAATGGGGCGCCAGGTCGCACCGTTGCATTTTCTTGGGGTATGCCGAGAACTCCACAGCATATCGCGTATGGGACTGTGAGGATCAACGTCTCGTGAAGACTCGCACGGTAACGCTGGACGAGCACCCGCCTTCTCGCTACCGCGATGTTGTTCTCATTGATGGTGGGCGTGCTTCGAGAAACGTGACTGCGGATGATGACGACGACTGGGGTGCTTCGTACCTGCCCACACCTCCTACTGAATCCACTGCGGACATGGACATTGATGAGACGGGTGAACGGGTGACGGACATGGAGGTGGAGCCAGCACAAGGCACGGTTGTTTCGCTTGTGGGGGGCTCCTAGGTGATGCAGTCGGATGGTACCATGCATTCAAGCGAAAATCGGACAAGAATCCCTGCAAGTGAGGCTGATTTGCGCGTCGATCGGCGCAGTGATCTAGCTTCCACTACCTATGAGCCTAGTCAAGCCCCTCGGCTCCCTGCGCCCTCCTTCTCTCGAGGGATTGCTGCATAAGAATCGACCAGGACCTTGCCGTTCAGCGAAAACCGAATCGTCTTCAGTGGTGGATCAAGACCTGACCGCGCCGCGAGAAGTGATCAGGGTCGACTTCTGACCAAGGAGATGATGATCGTGCTGATGCCGGAAGCGGTAGCGGTGGCGATGTTCCGTTGCTTGCCAACGAGCCACACATGAGCCCGGAGCATGACAGCGAGGTTGGAGAGCCAGACCCCAAGCGCCCTCGGCTCGGCGAGTATGAGGTCGCCTTGGCCGCGACGGATGTGCCTGGGAGTTATGCCGAAGCCATGTCTTCGCCGGAGGCTAAGCAATGGAAAGAGGCCGTTCGAAAGGAGATCAGGGCCCACATTCGCAATCACACTTGGGATATGGTCAGGCGTCCTCACGGCGTGAAGGTAATCGGCTGTAAGTGGGTGTTTGCCTACAAATTCGACGAGCATGGCAATATTGTGCGTTACAAAGCTCGGCTCGTCGCTCTCGGTTGCCTCCAGACTCGTGGCGTCGACTACTATTACACCTACTCGCCAGTCGCAAGCACCAACACTATCCGCGTGTTTCTCTCTGTATGCTGCAACAAGCGTCTGAAGATCCGACAGTTCGACATTGAGACGGCTTTTCTAAATGGAACGCTCGACGAGGATGTGTACATGGTGGTGCCTCAAGGTGTTCGTGCTGATGGAGGTCTGGTGTGCAAGCTGCGACGAAGTCTCTATGGGTTGAAGCAGACCGCAGCTGTGTGGTTCAAGACCATCCGGGCAGCATTTGTGGAAATGGGCTTCGTCCAGTGCCGCGCGGACCCGTGTCTCTTTGTTCGCCTCGGCAAGAACGGTCAATCCCCTGTGTACATTGTCCTATATGTGGACGATCTTCTGGTGGGCTGCGCTGCGGACGCTGAGGCCGACGAGATTTGTGCTGCACTAAGTTCGCGGTTCACGGTGAAGTCGCTGGGAGATGCCCGATACGTACTTGGAATGGAGATCGAATACGCACGTGACAAGGGGGAGTTGGTGGTGAGGCAGACGCAGTTCATCAAGCGGATGCTCGAGCGCTTTGGTCAAGTTGAAGCCAACTCAGTCCGAAACCCCATGGTGCTTGGCCAGGATTTCGCCCCCGACGACTCCCACGACATGTTCGAGGATGCACGCAGTTACCGCGAATTAATTGGGTCTCTTCTGTACGTCGCGAATGCAACGAGGCCTGATATTAGCGCCGTTCTCTCATCGCTGTCGCAGTACCTCGACTGTCCGCGCGAGATGCATTGGCGTGCTGCTCTTCGGGTTCTGCACTACCTGAAAGGCACAGCTACTCGTGGGATTCGGTTTTGCTATAAGTCGGGAGACCGAACCGGTATCCGAGCCTATGCTGATGCTAACTGGGGCGGTGACAAGCAGACACGTCGCTCTACATCGGGTGTTTTGCTGCTGCTCGGTGGTGGACCAGTTGTCTACAAAAGCAAGCGCCAGAACACAGTCGCCTTGTCGTCTGCAGAGGCAGAGTACATGGCACTCTCCCTTGCTGCTCAAGAGGTGCTCTGGTTGCGGTACTTGCTGGTCGAGATGGGTTTCAAGGATGAAGGTCCGACCACGCTCCAAGTGGACAACAAGTCGGCGATTGCAATGGCTACAAATCAAGGATACACACCGCGGGCCAAGCACATCGATCTACGAGCGCACTTCGTTCGCGACCATGTCGAAGCCGGTCGGATCAAACTGAAGTATGTGCCCACGGACGATCAGCTGGCGGATTTCCTCACCAAGGCGGTGCCAACACCGCGTCTGATGCAGCTGTGCAATGCAAGCGGGGTCGTCGACATGCAAGTTGAGGGGGAGTGTTAAGGATTTGCTGGTCCTGTCTACGAGTGCGGAGAAAGGCAGCTTGCAGTGCGTAGTAGAGTGTTGGTCATGGAAGCGTCTAGGACATTCTAGAAGAGGTCGGTAAGCTCGCTCTGTGTAGGACACGTGGACAGGTTAGCCAGGAAACTCTTAACTCAATCAATCACTTTCCATTCTGCGCTGCAATCGACAAGTCCAAGTTAAACAGAGTAGTAAGAAACATACTTACATATTGTATTGCTTTATCGGGAAAACATATTAATGGCAGTGTATTTACTGTACTATCATATTTCGATAGCAGTGAAAGTACTATTTATCGAAGTCTTTGGCAAAATTTGGGAAAGGAAGGTGTCCCCAAATATCTCGGTAGGGTTTGGATCGATAGGGTTTGCAACTATTGCGCACTCCAACCGACACACGAGCACTTCGACCTTTGGGCACTTGCTTGCAGCAACTCCGCCGCCGCCCGCTGCTGCTGCTGCGCCAATGGAGCGGTCCCATGTGCTCGTGCGTCTGCGTGGCGAGTCGGCTCCGTCCACCGCCGTGGGCATCTGCCGCACCAGCGCCAGCACCGTGCGCCTGGAGCACAGCGAGATGTCGCCAGGCGTTGCCAGCATCAGCTTCGAGCAGGTCTTCGACGTGCAGGACAGCAACGCACACGTGTTCCAGACGAGCCTAACGCCTGCCGTCGACGCCGTAGTCGACGGCAAGGCCGCCACGCTGATAGCCACGGGCGCGGCGAGCGCAGGCAAGTCGTTCGCGTGTCACGGCGACCAGCAGAAGCCGCGCAGTGGACAGGCGGAGCCCGGGCTTATTACGCTGGCAATTCGACGCGTTTTCAGTGAGTTAGAGCACAGATTAGACGCCGGCTGGAAGTGCAACGTGCTGCTGAGCTGCTGGGGCGTCGATGCCAGGCAGAACGAGGCGCTGACGGACCTTCTAGCGCCCGGGACGAGTTTTCCAGCTCAAGACGTGGAGAAACTGCTGGTGGAGCGCTCGGTGGTGGTTACGACGGCTGCGGAGGCGGTGCATACGTTCTTAAGAGCGCTGGAGAGAGTGAAGGAGATGGAGACGCAGGACTTTGTGCTGGCGCTGCATGTGGAGACGCTATCTCCGACAGGTGAAGCGAGACGAGGACGGCTCCTGGTTGTGGATATACAGGGTGGGTCCATTATCGAGCCACGAGGAGAGGAGGTGAACCAGGTGGAGAAGAAGGAGAAAGCGGGGTACTTCTTGGATGCACAGTTCCCTGTGAATGAGGCGCTGAGTGCGGGGTTTGGAGCTTTTGTGGGCGGGACTAGTGCGACGTACTTGCTAGTGGCTATTCAGACCCCGGCTCAATTCCAGCAACAGGTAAGCGAGGTCTGGGTCGGAGCTGTCGTGAATCCTGCACGCGTGTTAAATGATGTCGTGCTACCTCGTTAGGCCATTCAGTCGCTCCTGTACGCTTGCAAGGCGAAAGAGATCAAATACTGCAGCAAAGTAAACTTCTTATCAGCTTTCGTCGCGAAGAAGAACACCCATCAGCAAATTGTACGTGAAGAACGAGCAGCAACGGAGGCGGGAAACCAGGCACCAGGTTGCAGAGAGGATTTCATCGCCCCTGATGCTCCCGGTTCTGTCGCCTCAACTGATCGGTGCGTCGCATTTCTTTCCATTATACCATGGGTCAAACTCCATAGATCTACTAAGTTTGTTGTTTACACTAGATCCACAACGTTTAGTGATTATACATTCGAGATGCCGTTGGTAGCGCCTTCGCTCCACATAAGTGAAGCGCCTGTGCTATCACCCAGCTTGGGCCCCAGCACAAGCTGTGAAAGTGAAGAGCAGCAAAGGCAATCGGATATTTCCAGACGTGTGCGCAAGGCATACGACCTCGCCAAAGCCGCGACTAGCTCTCCGACGAAAATGAATGCTCCGATTGGGTGTACATCCAACCAAGAGGACGCAGCCATTCATGCGGTTCTGGATGCAATGCTGAAACATCTATCTTGTGATACGCTGCAGGAGTTAACTCTCCAGGCTAAACTGGAGCAAATCTGCACGGCGCAAATTGAACTAGAGCGTGCTTTAGCGCACGAAACCTCTATCAAGGACAAGTGCATCGACCGGATTTCACGACTAAGCCAGACAATGAGCTGCCAGGTCGTAGAGCACGAGCAACAGCTTCAAGAAGCTTTGACGGCAAAACATGCAGCCGAAGCTCAGCTACAAGACCTTAATATTAAGTTTGATGGCGTTGGACGTGAGGTATCGCGCTTGCAGGCGGAAGTCAAGGCGTTGAAAGCTAGCCAGAATATCACAGCTCACAGCGAGGAGACGCTGAGCGCAACCACTGGATCGGAACATGACCGAGCGATGCTTCATACCTTGTCGGCACGGCTCGAGGAAGCTATGATTCAGGCCAAAGACGTGATAACATACAAGGACGGCGTTATCCAGTCGCTTGAAGAGAGACTCCAGCTTGCAAGCAAGCGTGGGGCTGACGCAGTGAAGCTACTAGCAGAGGAGAGAAGCCGGTTTGATCGCGAGAAGGCTCAGCTTCTTAAGCAAATGCAGGAGAAGAGCAGCAACCAGGAGAGTGAAGAAGTTTCGAGGGTACAGGTGGAGAACATGACTCTCCAGCAGCAGAAGGCTGATCTCACGGTTAAAGTGGCGCAGCTAACGCTCGAGATGGAGACGGCTAGGTCGCAGTGGGCACAAGAGGCGCATGATCGTGAAGTCCGAGCTGAGCAGAGATGCGGGGAGCAGGTTGCTAAAGCTGAGCAGCAACTTGAGCAGGCCACGTCGGCGATGCAGCAGCAAATGGCACAATTCCGGAGTGAATTTGATATGAAGATTGCGAGGCAGCGTGTAGCTGCGCAAGTGGCGTGCAAGGCTGGCGAATTGAGATGTGAACAACTGGACCGCGATCTCCAGCGTGTGAAACTCAAGCTAGTCAAGCAGAAGGTGAAGTTCGAAAAGAAGGCACGGGCGCTGGTAGCGAATGCTCACCAAACACACGAAGAGCCTTTGGCGGTTCTCCAGCGTGAAACTGAAGACTTGTCCGTACGCATGGAGATCATACTCCAGCGGGAACAGACTGCACTGAGATGGGCGTACAAAAGTGAGGAAACTGTTGAAAAACTCAGGGCCGAGGTGGAGCAGCTGAAAGCATCAGCGGTCGAATTGGAGCGAGAACGAACAGCTTTGCGGAACCTGTGCAAGGAGCTCGAGACGGACAAAAAGTCACTCCAGAATGAACACGAGCATCGAATACGTGAGCTGGAGGAATCACTAGCAAAGCGAATTATAACAGCTGAGGCTCGAGTCCATGAAGAACGAGACAAACAGATGAGCCGTCTTATGGAAGAGCACAGCGCTGTAGAGCAGCGTTTGAAGGCGCTGATTTCCAAAGCGGAACAAGAGAAGGCAGCAATTCAATTGGCGAGGCAACAGTCGACGTCATCTGTATCATCGCGAGCCTGTTCATCTGACGATGGATCGTTGGCGTCCGATAGCAGTCGTCATCAAACTATCGATGATTTGGATGCCCTCATCGACTCGAAGGAGCGGCGATACAGGCGTGGAGAGAAACGGAGGATAGCGTGCGGCTCGACACGCTCACCATCATCGTCCCCACCAACCAAGAGCTCCTCTTCATCTCTAAAGAGGGAGCTCGCACGCAAAAAAGAGGAGATTGCAGAGCTTTCGGCACGTCAAAAACAGCTCCTGGCTGCGTTGGCGACCGCGAATGAGCAGGAAACACTGGCCAAACGGCAGATTCAAGAGACCGAGACTCAGCGTCAGCAGGAGTTATCGCGGTACGAAGAGCTCTTGCAACAGCTCAACTCCGTCAAGCAGGAGAACTGGAATCTCAGTCTCGCTCTCCACGTCACGGAGACGACAAACCAGCAGCAGCGTAGACCAGGACGATCCGGTCCAAATTACTAGCTAGGAATACGATTAGAACACCTGTTTGCTGTGACTTTGTTGTGGTCATGTCGAGTGCTGCAGATTTTTAGCAAGCCGATCGGAGGCGTTCGCGAGCGTTCGTTCAGCGGGTGCGAAGGTACGGGCTGAGTTAGGTCACGTCAGAGCTCTTGGCCGACCGCAGTTGTTATTTTTGCCTCTGCGTCGAACGCTTTTTTGGTTGACGGTTGCGCGTGGTGTTATGTTTACTTATTTAGTCTCTGCTCCGCGCGACGCAAGGTGGACGGAAAGACAGCCAGCCACAGCGTTTTGCATGCCGCGTTGAACATGGTCAGGTCGAGCGACGCCAGCGTAGGCAGCAAGAGCAGCAAGGGCAGCAAAGGGAGCGAAATACTCTCGTGGCGGGTGCTGTCTTTCGGCCGTCGGTCCGTCGGTCGGTCCAGTCGCTCTGTCGGAAGAGTGCACTCCAACTTTAGTCTCCACACGAGGTTGGCCAGCGTCGTCGCTGAAGACCGACAGGACGCGTTTGACCCCAACGCGACGCTGGTGAAAGTCTGGGAGCAGGTGCTGCTAATCTGTCTGGTTCACCAGTCCTTCCTGCTGCCGTATTTCTTGGCGTTCCAGTCCGCGGATATGGAGACGGTCTCCGTTATGTATGTAATTGTTGTGGCACACGAACTCATGTTCGCCGTGGACTTGTGGGTCCAAGCACATACCGGCTACTACTCAGATGGCAACCTCATCCGAGACACAAAGCGGACGAGGAGAAAATATGTGCGCTCGCGCCAGTTTGTGCTCGATATCGTGGCTGTCGTGCCCACTCAGATCCTTGTTGCGTGGTATCCGGAAGTCGTGGTGGAGCTGTTACTCGTCAAGTTACTTCGATGGTCAAGACTGCCACATCTCGTGTCAAATCTCGACGAGCTCTACGCCAAGCATTTCGTTGTGCTGAAGCTGCTCAAGGTTCTGGTGTCCACGGTATACCTCGCACACGTTCTAGCGTGCGTTCGATACAGCTTCGGAGACGACGACACTCACACCAACAGCTGGCTACCGGATAGCTCGAAGCACAGCAACTCCCTGAACAGACACTACTTGATGTCGTTGTTTTGGAGTGTAGGCCTCATGACGGGTCTGTTCGAGGGGCAATTGCCTCAGCACGTCACCGAGTTCCTGTTCACGATCCTGGTCGCGCTCTGTGGGTTTTCAATGTTCACGACGCTGTGCGCAACAATCTTCGTCATCTCCAAGTGTGAAAGCGATAATGCGGAAGCTATGGGGGCACGAATCAACCAGTTGGTACACGTGCTTTCGTTCCACCGTGTACCAGAGAAGCAGCAAGCGAAGGCGGTGGAGTACCTGAAAGTACGGTGTAGTATATATCTTACGTGCTGATGATTTTACAGCGATTGACAATTTTTTTCTACATGTTCTTACAGCGCTACTACACAGACACGGAGTCAACGGATCGAGAGACTTCCAAGCTGCTGTGTCCATCCATTGCGAATGACATTCAAGTGGAACTGTTGAAGTCGACCATCGCACAGATATCGTTCTTTGGGGGTTGTAGCGACCAGTTTATCGTGGCTCTGACGAGTTTGCTGGAGTTGATTGCCGTCCCTGCCCAGACGACTCTGTTTTCAGCTGGAGATTATGGAGACGCCATGTATGTTGTTCACTCTGGAGTGCTTACGATTGTCGTCAACTTCGTGGCGGTGCGGGAGATTCGAAAGGGGTCATGCTTCGGAGAGATTTCGGTGTTTTCTTCGATGCCACGGACAGCCACAGTCGTTTCCACTACGTACGCGATTTTATATAGGTTGTCGCGTTTCCACTGCGAGCGAGTGCTCGAAGGGTATCCCGACTGCGCGGCTTCAATCGCCTCTCACGTGGATGCAATCCTGCACCAGCTCAACAATGTCGAGAATGAAGCAGGCAGTAAAATTCTGCCGCCTACTGCTGTCCTTCCCACAGACAACCAAAAGCGGACATTACTGCGAAATGCGTCTGTAGCAGCAGGAGCCGTGGCGGGGGCGTCGGCACTTGTGAGAGTACTAACGAGGAAGGGCAGCGACATCTTTCTGTCTTCACGGAAGTCGCTCTCACGGCGGCAATCGAAAAAGAATGTTGTGGGGCCAGCACCTCAGGACTTCCTACAATCACAGTCGAGCTTAAAAAGCAACACGAGCGCGCAGGCTTTTCGAGACACAGGACATTCAACTCCAAGCGAGGATCCAGTGTTGGCGTCTGGACATAGAGTGAGCAGCGGCCGAGCAGTACGAAAGCGACCACACGATCGCCGACCACACCGCACTCCAGAATACGAGCATGGCGGGTGTTGGCGGTTCTTGCTGCTTCGAAAGTGCATTGACCACCATTCGCGCGTCCGCAAGTGGTGGCTGCTGCTACTTTTGGTAAATCTTTGCTACTGCTGGGTCATGGTTCCTGTTCAAGTGTTCTTCCCGCTATGGCAACAACCTTCTTGGGTGACGCTGACGGCTGACAATGTCTCCAATCTTGGATTGTTGCTGGATCTCCTGCTAAACCTGAACTTGTCGTTCATGGTGAACTCGGAGAAGATCATGGACCCGAAGCAAAGCGCGCAGCGGTATTTGAGCGGAGGATTCTTGTTCGACTTACTGTGCGCGTTCCCCTACGAGTACTTCAACATGGCGGGGTATGGGCTAATGCGGCTTCCACGGCTTCTGCGCGTGCTTCGTCTGAAAGAACAATTCAGTGAGATCGAGTACTTCATCTCTCTGAATGGCAAGCGGCAGCTGATACTCCTCGGGCTGCTGTTATTCATGATGGTCCACGTCGTTGCATGCGTTTACTTTGGAATCTCCTACTTCGAGGGGTTCGATCCCAACGAAGACGAAGCTTGGGTATGTCCTACCAGTCTCTGCCTGCGACGGCTGAATGCAACGCATCTTGAGAACTGCAACGGGACCGTTTTCGACGTTATATTGGATCGAAGGACGTTGCAGGACATCACGGCCATGGAGTATTCCCGCTCTCTCTATTATGCGATTGGAGTGCTCGCGTCACCGGGCAAAAGTGTCGAGCCTACAAGCGATGCACAGCTGATTGCGGCGCTGATACTAATGTTGGGCGGGTTCTTGGTATCAGCCGTCGTGGTGGACAACGTTCAGAAGCGTTTCACGGCGTCTGCGTTTGAGCAGAAGAAGTTCTTCGAGGCGAGTACCCGTATCCAGCGGTTTCTACGCCGACAAAAAGCTCCGCTGACTATCCATCACCGTGTCAAGTCGTTTCTGGACTTTTGGTGGTCCTCCCATCGCGGCGCAGTTATCAACGAGTTACTTGCCGATCTCCCACGGTCCATCCGACTCGAGTTGCTGCGAAGTATCTGCAAGCCAGTGCTGCAAACGCTAGCACTGTTGCAGGGCGTACACCCAGTACGAGACAAACTTGAAGAAATCCTGGTTGAGAACGCTAGATTTGTTTTGTATGGTCAAGGTGAGACGGTGTATCGCCACGGTGACTACGCCACAGGATTGTATTTCCTTCTGGAAGGAAAGGTATGTGTAGTGCAGATGGGAGGCTCGCCTTGTGAAATATCTCGCGGAAGTTATTTCGGCGCTGCAGCACTCATGCATCAGGAGCGTGGAGAGGGCTATACCGAGCATGTGAGTGCGAATAGTGGGTGCGTTCTGCTGTTTGTTTCGCGAGACCAATTGCAAGCCATGGAGACAATTTACCCGGTGTTCAAGGCCGAGCTGTTGGCTCTTGATCAGAGATTACTCCGAAACAAGGTGGCGAGTATGAGTACAGACACCGATCACGAGATGCAAAACGACAGTACGCACACGTCATGGCTACACAAGGTGGTCATTGGACTGAAAAGTACTTTCACAACGATATATGACCCAGACTCGTTCTTCATTTTGGCGTGGGAGACGTGGGTGTTCGTGGTGATGACGGTGCAATGGGCGCTGGTGATGTTTGAAGCGTGTTTTCCTTTGGACGGTCAACACTGGATGGCCGACGCCCTGATGGTCTTCCTGGAGATCTCATTTGTTGTCGACATGGGCATCCGATCGCGTCTAGGATTCCACGAATACGGGAATAAAACGATGGATCTACAGCGAATTCAACGGCAATACTTCAGATCGGCAGCCTTCGCGCTGGACATCGTGGCCCTTGTGCCCCTCTATGTCGTCAACTGGAACGTGCCAGCAAACAAGCGATGGGGTTTACTGAATGTAAACAAGTTGCTGCGACTATTCAAAGTCCCTACGCAGTTATACGCGCTGGAAGAGCGATATTTGAAGCGCACGACGGAGCTTCGTGTGTTCAAACTGCTCTACTACACGTTCATGCTGTCGCACATTTTGGGGTGCATCTGGTTTAACTTCGCGTCCAACGAGGCAGCCCCAAGTTATTCAAGAGAAAAGAAGACTGCGTTCGGAGAAGACCCGTGGCTACCGTCCAAGGATTTAGAGGACGGATCCCATGTCCTTCAGTACTTCGCGTCTCTATACTGGTCATTCGGACTCATGTCGTCGTCTGGCTCGTCCCAATTTCCGAAAACCACTGCGGAGGGAATGTTCAGCGTTGTGACCATGACCGCTGGTTTCTTTTTGTTCGCCTACGTGATTGGCAACTTCACCGACATCATCGAGCTCACGGGATCGGAAACCAAGGAATTTAATGCCAAAATGAGCGCTGTGTGCCAAATGCTGGACCATTTTCAGATGCCGGGGAGTCTCCAAAAGCGTGTCAAGACGTTTCTCCTCTTCAAACGGTTCCACACCATCACCCAGGAGCACATTCTAGTCAATTGTTTGCCGCCGCCATTGCTCACGGATATTCGGTTTGTATACCTCATGCCCATGATTGAGAAAGTTGCGTTTCTCGCTGGGATGGAGAGGTTGATTACTCGAATGCTTGTGTCTCAATTCACGCAGGTGCTGGTTTCGCGTGGCGAGTACGTTATCAAGTACGGGGAGAGTGGCAGCGACATGTACTTCGTGTTCACTGGCGTTTTGAACGTACTTCTACCCTTGCGAATAGCCAATCGCAACAAAACTACGTTCAGAGAAGCTGTTGAAGCGTTGACGGTCAAGAAAGCTGGAGACGACAATGGCACATCGAGTCGAGTCGGCCCACGGTTGGAAGACATCGTCTCCCTGGTTACCAGCAACAGCGAGAAACACAGCGTGCAAAACCAACCAAAGAAGGTCAACGAGCTCGCAGCGGGAAGTTACTTTGGCGAGAATGGACTCTTCACCAATGCCCAAAGGAATGCGTTCATCCAGGCGCAGACTTCGTGCATCCTGTACAAGTTGTCTCGTGAATCGCTGGAGCTGGTCTTCGACAGGTACCCGAACTGGAAGGAGAAGGTGCTCCAGTTGGTGAGCATCCATCGCGAGCAAGGAAGACTGCAACAAGTCTCACGCGAGGTTCAAAGTCGAGGGATGACGATTTCCACTGGGTTGGTGGTGTCACGCTCCGACATCATGAACGAACGTGCTGAGAGCCTGAAGGAGAAGCGCTATCACGCTCGCAGCACTAGTGCACACAGCGGCCTCATCTGTATGAGCTTGGTGCGTTTCCTCGACGCATATGCGCTTCAACCTCTCCTTAAGTTGGGGGATGGTCTCATTCACGGTGCTGCTGTCCAGAGTAAATTTCACCTTACGTGGCTGCGGTTTATGGTGGCTTGTACAGTGTACGTCGCGATCATGATACCGTACGAGCTCGCCATGGACGCTATGAGTCGGGTTACAGTCGTGGTCACCATAGCGAAGTTCTTCGAGTTGCTGTGCGAGATCGCGTTTGTTGTGGACATTTGGTTCAGCTGGCATGTCCAAGAATGCTCGACCTCTATGGAGCTATACGACCAAAAGCTGAGCAGTGTCTACAAGAAGGAGCGCATGGTGTGGGATATCTTGGCTGCTATTCCGTTCTACGACTTGGTCTCTCTGTTCAGCAGTATCAAGTGGCTCAAGTTGCTGCGCTGCATCAAGATTCGCAATATCTTGAGCTACCTGGACGAGCTAAATCGTCGTGGCGTGTCCAACGACGTAAAGCGCTTCTGGCATGTCTGGTTGCTGTACTTGCTGATGATCTATTGGACTGCCTGTGCCTATCTGGCTGTGGCGTTGGAGTCGGGCTTCGGTACGCAATGGGATTCGTGGCTCCCATCGCAGGAATTGGCCATCTCAGATCCTCAAAATCCGTCGGCGACGCAACTAACGCGACGATTTCTCCGTGGGCTCTTCTTCGCAACAACAATATTCGTCAAGAAAGGATACAATCCCGATCCAGACACAGCGTCACTGTACGCGTTCCACATCGCCATTTCGTTCGTAGGACTGATCGTAATGTCCTTCGTGATCGGTGAGCTTGCCAGCTTGTTCATCTCTTTCATTGGACTGGAAGTCGGCTTTCGCAAGAACCACATCGCTGTCGAGCTGTACCTGGCACGCCTACGCGTTAGCGAGCAGATTCGGTCGCGAACCTATGCGTTTATGACGTCGCTGTGGTCATCGCATGCTGGTGTCAATTACGAAGAGCTTCTGGAGGAGATGCCGCAGGATATTCGAGCTGCGTGTGTCCTGCACGTATCCAAGAAGCCGCTGGAGTGGTTCGTCATGAAGGTTGTGACACCGGTATGCTGGGAAGGAGACGAGTCCATCGACGCCCTGACGCTCTCACTGGCCGATAGACTGCGGTTCGAGACGTACCCTCGCGATGAGAACGTGGTGACGGAAGGCAGCATCGTGCGAGCCATGTACTTCGTGATCAAAGGCCATCTCACCATGAGAAGCCGGTCAATGATGCATCGTCCTTTAGGCCTTCGTGATGGCAGCTACTTCGGTGAGCGAGGACTGCTTGGCTGCACCATCAGCGCATACACTGTGCGTACAGCCCGAGCTTGTGACTTGCTCTCTCTCAGCTCAGAGGCGTTCGCGCAGGTGCTGCAAAAACACTTATTCACGCGCCTGGCGCTCAAGCTCTGTGAACGAGCCTACAAACACCTCAAAGAGCAGCACATTACGACTTGCTCGAAGAGAGAAATGGAGGAACACTGGGGAACAGCGCTACTGCTTATCCTGCAAGAGATTAAGAGGTGTCACCTGTCTGCGGTGGAACCCGATAGTGCTGCCGAGAACAAGGGGATCGGCGTCTTGCCGAAAGTCAGTGAGTTGAACACGGAGTTCACTGCTGTATCCTCCTTCGCACCTGTCGAACCGATCCCTGACGTCAACAAGGAGGAAACGGAGACGGAAAGCCCAGCCGTGCCTGAACAGGAAAGTGGCGAAGACATTCCGACTGCTACAACAGAAGAGACGGAAGAGACCTGCAACATTATCAAAGAGCTGGGAGGGCTACCAGCGAACATGGGCGAGATGTTTGAGGCTTTGAACACGGCGCGAACGTGCTTTGAAGCGTTTGCCCCGCTGCTTCACATTTTGTTGGCGACCGACCCATTGGACTGGAAAGCGAGCTTCTGGGTCTGCACCCCTAGAGGCATCAACCACTCGGAGGCACAAAGTGCGTCGCTGTCCGTCGAATCGGCGGCGAAATCTGGTCACCGCAGTCAAAGTGCACCACTTCTGATGAAGCAATCGACTATGGTGGAGAAGTAGCGTACTACTGCTACTACAGATTCGTTCTCGAGTGTGCGTCATCGGCGAGGCTCTCCCACGTCCAGTCCCGGAGCATCAGCACTACCATCGTGCTGACAGCCACGATATTACCAAAGCTTATCCCCAGCCACAAGCCCTTGATACCAAGGTCACACTGGAATGCCAACAGAACTCCAAGGGGTACGCCACATACGTAGTACGCCAGTACGTTGGCAATAGCAGCAGCCTTCTGCTTACCAGCTCCCCGAAACACACCTTGAATCACCGCGTTCAGCCCGTCCATCACTGTCAGCGGCGACCAGATAGCCATGACGTGGGAAGCAAGATCTGCGCTGCTGCCTTCGTCCAGAAACAATCGAGGAATTTGGCCACTGAGGCCAAAAAGCAGCAGCGCGAAGATCGACGATAGAACCAGGGTGATTGTCAGCGCAACGGTGCGTGCCAGCTTGGCAGTCCGCGGCATACCAGCCCCAAGACAATTCCCGACTCGAATGTTGGCGGCGACCGAGAGACCAGCATACGCCGTGTGAATCAGCACACTGACGTTGACCATCACGGAGTGGGCCGCAACAGCAACGACACTATCCGGTAGCAGGCCCGCAAGGATGGAGAGCGCCTCGAACGCCCACATTTCCATCCCAAGCATGAGCATCCCGGGGACCCCAAGTCGCATGAAGAGGCCGGCATAGTGTGTGGCGGCCTTGACATCCCAAGACTGACGCCACCACTGCCTCAAGTGGTGCGGTCGCCACAGCAAGTACGGAACAAGCAGCAATGGCAGAACGAAGTTGCCCAGACTCCTGCCCATTGCAATGCCGTTGAAGCCGATCGAGGTGTGGTAGGCAAGGCCGTAGCCAGCAGCGGCGTTGACGAGGTTCCCGATTACCGCGATTGTAACCAGTGGCGTCATGATGTTTTGAGCTTGCAGCACCTTGCGCGTGAGTTCGTAGAGGAAAAGACACGGCACGCCTGGAAGCATCCACCGAGAGAACTCTCCGGCCAAGTGCGCGACTTCTTCGTCTTGGCCCAATCCTCGCAGTATGGCCTCGGTGAACGAGTTGGTAAGCAGCATCGGTATGAGGAGTACCGTGAGGATCATATGACTCCAGTCTGGAAGTAGACGCCAATCTTCTCATAGCGCTTGGCCCCGTAAGCTTGTGAGCAGAGCGTGTCTAGCGCTGACGCCAGGCCCAGTCCAGCGGAGAGCGTTGTGACGTTCAGCAACTACAGAACAAGAAAAATAATTAGTTAAGTTACTCCCCGTAGAGCAGAGCTCAAAAGAAACCCAACTTACCATGATGGAGAAGGTGGCCGCGTCGATGTAGTGCTGCGCATAGGGGGAATCCATGTTGCCAGCGAGGAGGATCGATATGAAGCCCGGCAGGAATTCCAGGAACGTCGTCACCATCTACAGAATCAGCAAGAAGAAGCCGTGAGCGCACCTGCTGAAGTTCCTCGTTAATGGGCAGTGCAACGCACCACAGGGCCAACGAGCTTCATCAAGGTCTTGACTTCTTCCGCAGTCTGCGGCTCGGTCTCGTTGGAATATCGATGTCCGTGGCCTGTCTGGGGCGATGCAATGCTCACGAAAGATTCGTCGCGATCGCTCTTGCTGTCTTCATGGCCGAAGAGTTGGTGGTGCATTCGTCTCTTCACGTTGAGATCTTCAGTGAGGGGAGATTAAAGGCGACTAAAAGGGAATCTTCCCACCGACGAAGTGAAACAAGTCAAGCGACGGGTTGAAATGACTGCATGCATACCAGCAATTATCGAAACATTAGTAAAGACTCCTGTACAGATACAAGTGTATGCATCATCTACTCCTTTGTGCATTACTTTAGTACGTTTGCCTTATTCGTTTACTTCTTCTTGGCGTCGTTCGGGGCGCTGATCTCCTCGGGGGTCTTTCCGCACAGCCGCTTATGCAGCTTCCAGGCCGCCTTCTGGCAATCCCTCGAGCAGTAGACCGCATCGCGGCACCGCGCACACTTGGACAGCTTCTCACTGGGTGCATGGCACTCGTCGCACGTCTTGCCCTTGGTCTCCTTGAACCAGAACATGGTGTCCTCCTCACTGGGGTGGGTCACGCCCTTCGGGTCGTCTTCTCCGTGGCAGAACACGCTCTCACTAGACGCATAGAACTCCCACTTCTCCGTGTGGTGCATGAGATTCTGCCCCACGCAGCCGAACCTGCTCATGAGCGAGTCGAGCTTCCGCGTCTTCTCCTCCTTGAACTCGTCGCTCAAGTACTCGGCACTCTCGGGCACAAACTCCACGGCGAACTGCGCCACCGACCCGTACTCCGCCTCGCCAGCGATTGGCGCAAACTCCTGGGAGATGGCAAAGTCGCTCAAGCTCCTCATGTTCTCCTCCTCCTCCGTCTTGGGCAGCGGCAGGAAGTCCGCGTCGCCCAGTAGGAAGCAGAACATGGGCTTCTCGTCCGGTTTCTTGTCCTTGGAGTGCCCCACAACCTTCTTGAAGGTCTCAAACTGACCGGCTTCACTGCGCTGCTCGGCGGGAGGAGCCACGTATACAAACACCAAGTCTGCTTCCAGCGGGTCGGCCACGATCTCGTACCCCATGAGCTCGCAGGCCTTGCTCAGTCGTTCCTGAAACTCTACGAAGCCATTGGACTCGATGTAGGTCTTGGTTCTAGGTGAGGAAGGGGATAGAGATGCAGAGTGATGGTACGTCTCGACCCACGACGCGTGGAGGTATAACAAGCGGCAGCCGATGCCCGTGATGCGGTGCTCGGCCTGCTTGAACTCGGCCTCCTTCCTGGGGGATAATGGAGAGGTTAGACCTGCGTAAATGCATAACAACCGACGTGAAAAAACAGAGCTGGACGCGTACCATGCGTAGTCGTAGCGCATGAACACCTTGGAGGCCAGCAGCCGCTCGCGCCACGGCTGCAGCGCCGACGCCGGCGCCGCCAGAGGAAGCACGGGTGTAGCCATGTTGGTGATCAAATTTTCGCTAAGTGAGGTTTAGGCTGTTTGATGGACGAGTGTACCAAAAGTAGGGTACTTCGCGATTGTTCGAGAAGGTCTTTGCCGCGTCGCGTTTGGATGTCTCGAACATTGTCACTACACTTGGTTTTACTATATCGCTGTCCCGGTGCTGCAAATCGAATCGAGACAGGAGGGATGACCCTTTCTGATTATTCGGTTACTTCGATACTAAATTAGACGTCGCCCCTCCCAATCATTAGGCTTTGTCGTCACGAACCGCCATGACCGTTGCAACGCAGTCACCTACGGCCATTCATAACTCAATTGGCTACGTACGACCCCAGCACTACAGGACCTACGGAACCCGACCATACACTACAATACAATGCGGAGCTTCAACAGCGGAGGCGTGTGCACCTACGGCCTCAACGGCCAGGCCGGCTACCTCTTCGAGCGCAACCAGAACGCGCTGCGTCAGCGGAGTTTCGGACGCGCCCGAGGCTTCGCCCCCTTGAAGAGAGCGCGCGACCACGACAGCGACAGCAGCGACGAGGAGGCGATGCGGTACCCAGGACACACACGACGCGCGGTGCTAGACGGTATCAAGCGCATGCGGGTGTCGAGTCCCGTGGAGTCGCACAAGAGCGACGTGGACTCGGACATGACGGACGAGGAGGCAGCCACGCCTCGAACCACGTGGAGGAAGAGCAAGGCCATTGTCCCAGCGGCTCCAGAGGCCGGGAAGAAGCGGCCGCTGGTGTTTGCACCGGCAGCAGAGGCGGCGTGGAAGATGCCGCGGCAAGGAGAGTTCCTGGGTGGAGACCAGCACATTGAGATCCCGACAGACGCGTCCTGCAGAGCCATGGTGGTGTTCGACCCGTACCAGTCGATGAATTTGTCGACCGTGCCGCGGGTGGAGCTGGTGGAGGATGACACGCGGCCGGAGACGGATGGGGGCTCCGAGAGCGAGGAGGAGCACTGCGTCCGGTTTGAGGAGCTGCCGTCTGATAACGACGAGCCTGTTGACATGGATGTGGACTGAAGTGGTCGATGTCGTATACCGCCCAAGTGACCCTGTCCTCCCCCAATGGGTGCGTGGTGCAGCAATTGATTGTTCGTCCAAATCACCTATCATCTTCCACGCCGAGCTGCTTTTACGCGCTGGAAGTCTGCACCACGCCCACTGAAATCCTATTTAGCGAAGCATAACGTTAAGAGCCGCAGCGACAACAGCGCAGCTCACTAATAACATGATGAACATTTTTTCCTGTCACTCCTACCTACTCCTTCTTTATTATCCGTTTTCTTTCGCGCTGGAGCTGTGGTCGAAAACTAAGGCAAAGTGCCAAATTAGTAGCTTGAGCCAATTTAGTAGCTCCGCTCCTTTTGTCCAATAGAAAAAAATGTAGCCATTAAATACGCGCTTTCATTTGGCAAAAAGAAACCAGCTGCTTTTGAGCGAAAACCTGAAGGACTTGATATCGGCGCTATTCTCCTCAGTTCCAAATCACCACCTCACCTTCCACGGAAGTCGCGGTAGCCAACGAGGGTGTGGCTGCAACATGGGGACGAGATGGCGGGGCCGAGATGGCAGCGACGATCTTGAAGGCCACGACATACAGCGTGAAAGCGCACAGAAACCACGAACGACGCAGCCCGAAGACCGCGCTGCTTCTGGAAGCGCGCGGCATTGTAAGAGGGTGTTGTGCATCGTATAGCGCATAACGAGCCGTATTGTATTGCTACTGGGGAGCTGGTTGTGCTCAGGCGTGGTGCAGCATGTTCATATTACATGTAGGGCAAGTCCTCGAGTGCAGTTTAGTATGCATACAATACAGCACAAGTGTCGTGTATGATAACCACCGCACAGCAACTAACATAAGGGAACCGGTCAATCTGAGGCCGGTCGACCAATTCAAGGCCGAGCCCATTTTAGCCAGTAACGATGCTGTTTCCTCTTTCCTGCTCAGTCATTGGTAAAAATCGTGTTAAGTACTAATCCCATAAAAATTGATGCGGTTAAAATTGGCGGGAACCCGTGGCGGGAGTAGAATAAACGGTTGGACGGCAGCTAGAACGATGGCAGCCAGCTTGGGGCTCTCCCATTTCCAAACAAGCAATGGTTAGCGTCTACACGGTGGAGAGGAAGCAAGACATTATCGCTCAAGTCCGCGCAGGCACTACAGTCGTTGGTGTCGCCGCATCTACCGGTGTTCATGAGCGGACCATCCGGAAGTGGATGGCTACAGCGGCTGCGGGACAGCCCCTGACTCCTGCACGACCCGGGCCGAAGCCCTTCTTCCCACGTGACGCCGAGCGCCACATCTACGATTGGGTCGTTGGCAGACAGCTCGTGGGGCATCCCGTCGGCCGATCCGCCGTCATTCGCAAAGCCCAAGAGATTGCGCTGCTCGGTTGCGGCGAAAGTGTGCCGCGTATGGCGATATTCAATCTGGCAGCATTACGCCCGCCCTGCCGGGTCAATAAAACATCACAGGAGGCGTCTTGGGTCCAGGCGGCGCGGGAGCTTCGAGCAGAAACACGTGGGCATCGTTGTGTCGTGGCACTGGTGGCGGCGGCGGTCTTGGGGCTTCAGGAAAGCCGGCGCCCCGGGCGCCATCCTGCGCGGCGTGCGGCATCGGCGTCAGTCTCGAAATGCAGTGCTTTCGAAAGTGGCAACACTCGTTGAAAATGCATAACCCATCATATAGGTTGTAAAAGCAATTTATGCTCGTTGATAATGAACCTACCCCCGTTATAATGAAGGTCATCCAAAGCAAGATAGTATACTGAGCACAAGTGTAATTCCGGCCTCGAACTGGTATGCGTTCCTGTCAAAGTGGTTTCATTCGCTGACGGCCCCACAAAACAAACCGATTGGTTCACGATCCAGAATAACCTAAGAAAGAAGCCGAGACGTCGGGCTTTTCAGAACTGTCACATTTTGTTCTCCCCGTCATACGGATCGCAAGTAAGCTGCTTGCAAATGAACAGCTATCAAAGCGGCCCCTAATTGACCGTTCCCCTTATACTACACCTACCTCTATCGAGCCTCTGGCACGTCATTGATTGACATACAGACTGCTGCTGGCAGCATCGCAGCCACCGTTGAGCACGCGTTGAGGTCTTCGCCGCCGACACGCCAAGGCTACTGTACCTGTTGTGGTGCCGAGCCGAAGATACACACGGCTGGTCGGCGTGAGTATAGCGCAGACGTCCATCGTGCTCCTTCTAGCGACCGCGCTGGTCTGCTACAGTATGAATCGCCTCCGGAGTTCGCATCGCATCGCGAGTACGAGGCCGCCGTGGTGGCAACCATCCAAGTGGTGCCTATATTATTTAATAAACTAGACTTTATCACGCGATGCGCTGAACATGACGTTTGAAAGGATCGCATCCACCTAACCCTAAACTGGTAGCCCTTCATACTAAAGTCAAGTGTAATAGGGCCACTAAACTGGCACCACCGCAAATTCGATGCTTCGCGTTGCCGGTTAGCTAGAAGTCGATTACGTGGTTTGTTGATGCCACAAAAAATCACAAAAATCCGCTGGCGTCTCCTCTTTACGATGGTGTCAGGAACATGTCAATCCGACCATTCCTTCCGGAGTTATCGCCACTTTTGTGCCGGTACTCCCCCGGGGCCACTAAATTGGCCCTTTGCCTTATCGCTTATTGGACCTGCGACTACGCGTAGTTGACGCCTACGACGAAGACTTCCGCCTTGCATGAGTTGAATGCTGTAGCAGCAGCTAGAACGTTTGCTTGGAAGCCTCTTTCATTGGCCGGGCAAGCAAATTCGTGTACCGGTACCAGTAGGTCGCACTCTGCGACGACAAAACACCTTTCGACTGCTTCGAACGGTAAAAGACTCTCCCGTGTTGCCAGCTGAGTCAAGACGTCGACGAAGTGGAGAGCATTGGAACGGACGCTTCATCCCTGTCGTCACCTGAACAAACCGCACCAATTTGTCTTAAGGGTCGATGAAAACAGCGTTTTACACATGATCTGCACCTGAACGAGCCTGAGGCAACAGCTAGCTTTGTGAATGCAAGTTCAAATCAGTATAAAACACAAAACACTGGCAAAAAATAATCGTAGGTACGAACAATAGATCAGTGGGACGATGACCTCGGTGTACTCCTGCATAGTGCTCGATGATCTATACTGATTTGAACTTGCATTTTGTCTATTGTACACGGGCATCTACACGGTGTCAATGTTCTTCCTACCGAACCGAGTATACTACCCGCAGCTCAAGTCCCTGGACGAGGCTGGGTTTGAACAAAAGATCGGAAGTGTACTTACATACGTAAGTTTGGACTACTGGTGATTGGCTACGTGATTCAACGCAAGCTTGGCATCTCCATGCTGCGCTTGATCTCGTTCGTGCTAGACAAAGGTTGTAGGATGGTGCAGGCCAATCTGTGTCTGCGGATTTTCTTCACGGTTGAAAGCTCCCTCGAACACAGAGGTAATGTCAAGGGGAATGCAAGTAGAAGAAATGAGAGCTTACCTCGACCTTCTTTGTCTTGAATCTCAGGGAATGACTACAGCTTATCGTTCAGCTGGCTACGTAAGCGATCAAATGTTTAGAAGCCCTTTTATTAGCAGATCAAAGGTATGACAAGATAGATCGATCAAAAGCGTAGTCACCCCTGAGCCAGCTATCAGGGCCACCTGCCCGCAAGTACTGTATATTGAATGATCAAATGGAATTCGGGTGATTGTGTTTGAGAGGGGGGAGGCTGGTACCAGCGCTTGTCTCGGCAACTATTTTTCGTGCAGTCGAGAACGGCCTGGCAACAGTTTCGATAATGTGGCCGCAAATCTCTTTAGCCACGGCATTCTTGAAGAAGCTATAAATCAGCACGCACCAATTAGACCAATTAGTAAACATCTCTTGCAAGTGCTCCTTCCTTTCATGCGCACATTTTGTATTCGCCACCAGCTTCGATTTGGTCGGGGTTTTCTCTACAAACAGCATCCCATTAGCTACAACAATAGTAATAACAGTATATAAGAACTGATAGAAAATGAAGTACATTCGGGACCAAACTCCCTATGCACCGCTATCGCAACCACGTAGACGTCTTCTTTCTTGCTCTTGCTTATTTCCGGAAACCCCAAATCCGTCATTGTCGATCGCCAATTCATCCTGCGAGCTCCGTTTTTCACCAATTCCGCTACATCGCCAGATTCGCATGCCTTGAGACGCTCAAAGAGAGGGCTATCGGTCACTCCCATGTAGTCTGCTAGTTTCTTCTCACAGGCATCCCAGAGGGCGGGGACGCGCTCGTTTGGGTCGATGTCCACTGTGAACGTTGTGTCGCGTCCGTAAACGAGGTCACGAATTCGCAGTATGCTGTGGTTGCGATGTGAAAGTGACGCTTAATCCACGACGATTGACAGATTTGGACGTAGGATATTGACTGACAGGCAATTCCACCACAACCATAAACCACCCAGCTTTCGAGCATCGCAATCTAGTTGATCCCTATACAGCTAGGAGAGCCTGTACTGTCGACATGATCTAGCCTGGCTGCTGAGCCGGTGAAGATAATGGTACAGCGAATTTCCGACTAACGTTAATCATTATTGCATCGAAATACGACCACCGAACCTGGGTTACAGCACAAAATGGTCAGTGCAATGTTTCAACGCGAGTTCAATTCCATCGTATCCATTCATCTTATTAGCATAGCAGACCCCACAACATGAAAATACAATGGCAGGTAGATCGATCGGGCCGCCTAAATGCACTCTCTGCTATAAGCTGCATAGTTGCGTCGGAATTGGTTCCGTCGAACGCGATCAACAACGCACTACATCACTGCCACATCGACTTCGAAGAAATCCCACGGCGCGACACCGTTCGTGTTGATGTACTCGCTGTGGATGCGCTTGAGAAATCGAAAACGAGTCTCCGACGGTAGTCGTTGGGTACTTTTCTAAGCTGCCACTTCAACGCGAACGCGATGTGCCTCCTTCTCATCCATTTCACGACGCTCAGTGTACGCGCTGCAGACCTCTGTGAGCCACATGGTCCAACGCGGCAAGTAGTACTTGTAACCCTTGATGAGTCCAGCCCACTCTTTCCCAGCGTAGCCATGGATAGCCTCGTTGTTGTTGTCCCCCAGCGTGTCAAAGCACAATACACATAGCAGCCGAGTCAATTGCCATTAGCCATCGTTGTGGTGTCTTGGATAAATCCATTCGGTCCGAACAGTGAACGATGGGACCGCACCACCGAACTCAACATGTACCGGAGCAAGTTTCATTCTCTGATTCTTGGCCTAGAACTTCTTCATCGGACACCAACAACTTGTGGCAACATGCGTGGACCCGTTAACGACGATCACGGTAAGGGCTTTTTAATCACCATATATTACCGCTCCCAACCTAACAATATGTGGTCTTGTCAACCGTCCAGGGAGGGATAGCCTAGAGGTACACAAGCCTGTGCTGTATAATACCATGTTGCTTAACTAACCTGTGGTCTGGCGTGTAAGCATACTGTAGAGTATGATGAAAGACAATCACCAGGAGACACCAGGGAGCCCACAACTGCAAGGTACCCAGCCAATTTCCTTTTCCGCTGCCGATACCGCTGCCAGAAACTTACCTAGTTCCTTTGTCGTCGCAGACACACCATGCATGGTGCGTGTGGTTCAGGCGATCATCTCACTGATACCTGGAATCTGCATCGCGATTGGGCTACCAGGGTGGGCCAGCGCGAAAACGATGGGTTGGATATTGCTCGCTGTGACTGCTCTGGCGGCTGCACTTCAGCTCGCACACCTCGCCTCGAAGATGGCGACGGGAGAGCGCGGGCGCCGTCTGGAGCTGATCCTTCGTAGCTTTCAAAAGCCGAGCATGGACAACGTTGTTCTCGTGGGGGTTATTTTCGCCATCACAGTCTGGGCTCACGCTTAGCAATGTTCTTATAGCAAGATATCAATATGAACTCGATAATGCGGCGTCTCCACTGCGGCGGACCTTGGTTTAACGAATACCACCGCAGCACCGAGCTCTCCCTGTCATTCATTTCTTGCCTCACCCTTCTCTCTGTTGTGGACGCAGCCCCCAGCTTGCTGCAATTACCTCAGCGTAGCCGATTTTCATCATACTTTCAATTCGTCTGTTTGGTCCAGGTTACTTTTAACTTAAAAGTACTCCGAAATTCGAATGAATCCCTTTCTAGACTTACTCGCACTAACGCCGATTTTACTCGAGTTTAAGCTCGCTTGACAGAAGCGGGCTGCCGATGGGCTCCAGGAGTTTTGTCGGCCGTGCACCCGGCACCACTACCAGCACGTGAAGCGAGACTCGGTCCGAAGTGTTTGCCACTATTGAGGCGCAGATCGGGATTCGCTCAAAACCTCGCAGGTTTCCATCATTGTCGAGACGCACAGCTTCCGCTGCATGCAGGCACCTCCGTCCTGCTTGGCCAGAAAAAGCTACAGATCCTTGGCTTCTCCTCGGATTGCCGCCGGGCTCTTCTCCTTTACCGCTTGCTTGAGTACAAGCTCAACACTCCAGTCCCAGAGACTTTCTCCCTCATCTTCACATGGCTACACCCGAATCTACCAACACTTAGATTTCTCCTAAATTAGAACCCCCTACAGAATTAAACATTTAGAGCTTCCAGATCGACTAAACTGTTACAATCAGTCGAAGCTACACTACTCACTGTACTCTCCTTCAAGCAAGCAAGTGTACTGTCGCTCCGCCGCAATGTCCCGCTTGTTGCTGCGCTCGTTGCGTTCGCCACCCGCCGCTGCAGCCCTGACCGTAGCCGGCAGCAGCGTCTTCTTCCTCGCTCCCCCTCCCACGCGCCTCGACGCCCCTCCGGCTCCCTCCCCTTTGGACGACAAGCCCACCTTCTCGGAGCGCACCGTGGGCAACTACGAGAACCGCCTGCGCAAGTTCAGCGCGCCCGAGCGCGTGTTCGAGTACTTCTCGAGCGTCGAGATCGAGCGCCAGTTCTTCATGACGCGTGACGACCTGGCGCGCGCCGTGACGCCCTACACGTACCGCCACGGGGCGCCGCTGGCCTCCAAGAACCCAAAGTTCAACGCCAAGGCGCGCGAGGACAAGAGCCCGCCCGAGGTGGCGGACGAGTACCGGCGCCGCGTGCAGCGGCTGCTCATCGACAAGAGCAACGTGACCAAGCAGGACGTGCAGGAGCTGCTGGCGTACAGGGAGAAGAACCACGTGGACTTTGAGACGCACGTCAAGACGCTGCACGCGCTGCAGGTCACGAACGCCGAGTTCGACGAGTTCGTGGTGGTGAGGATTTAGTCCTTTATTTGGGAGGTTGAGGGCGGGTATTAACTAGGTTTATTGGTGGTGGTGTGGTAGTTGCACGGCGGTCCGGCGCGGCCGAAGACGTTCTTTGACCTGGTGGACGCGGACGGCGACGGGCTCATTAGTTACCCGGAGTACATGTTCTTCAACACGCTGCTGGCGAGTAAGTGGGGTGGTTGGTTGATGGGGGTTGTCGAGGGATTAATTGGGCGTTGTGGTTTTGTTGTGCGGTGCAGTTCCGGAGCGGCAGTTTGAGTTGGCGTTTAAGATGTTCGACACGGACGACAACGGCAAGCTGGACCACAGGGAGTTCAAGCAGGTAAGACGGCGACGATGATGAGTGTGGCTTTGGGTGAAGGTTTTTTTTTTCTTATCGCTTGGTGTTGTTGGTGATTTTGTTGTAGATCATGGAGCTGATGCGGTTGCGCACGCCTGCGGGTCGTCAGGACCGTTCGCTGCATGACGACGACGACGTACCGATCTTCAAGCACCTGTTTGGCGAGCTGGCCACGGAGTCGCTTTCCTATGAAGATTTTTGCGCCTTCCGCCGCGACCTCAAGCAGGAGATCATGCGCATTCAGATATCCTTTCCACCTCGCTATGGTTTATTGCTGTTTTGGGGGGTTGTTTACCGGGTTTCTATTGGTTTCCTTAACGTCGGTTTACTTCGAGCAGTATGATGTCGACGGCGATGGAACTCTTTCGCCGCGCGAATTCGGCATGTTCTTGGTCTCCCACGTTGACCAGGTAAAGTATGCGGTCATCTCAGGGCGGAAACGAGTTTCTTGTTTCTAACCGTGTGCTTTGTACCGTAATTTGTAGCGTCACATCGAAATGTGGGTCGACCGTGTCGACAGGCTGCGAAATCTGAAGGTTTGCTAATTTATGATTTTGACGGTGCATGTATTGGGCGAACTGTACTTTACAACTTTTTCATGCTGCTACGAATTGAAGGGACACATCACGGAGCAAGAGTTCATGGATTTCAATGTTTTCCTTGAGCACCTTGACGAGCTGAAGGTGGCGATGGATCTCGTCATGCAAGAGCGCGGTGTGAACAAAGGCATGTCAGCTGAAAAATTAATGCATTCGGAGCTGGAGATTGTTGCTGATACCCTAATATTTTCTGCAGATCAATTTCAGCGCGCTACGAGGGCAGCAGTGCGTGGAAGCAAAACGACCAAGCCGGTTACTCCTCTGCAAATCGACATCCTCTTTGCACTGTTTGATCTTGACAGTACGCGAGCCTTGGTATTTCCTATAGCTGGATTATTTTTTTTAACCCTCTACTTGTTGCTGTAGACGATGGACTTCTATCTACAAAAGAATTCATCGAGGTCATGCAGACTCGCAAGGACAGCGGATTCAACGAGGTATCTAATTCTGCGCGGTATCATTAATTATTTTAATTTTCTCTCTAACATATATTTGTTTGCTCCAAAGCCTCGTGACACGGGCGTTTTCAACTTCTTCCGGCACATCAAGGAGTGCATTGAGTGCATTTTGTAATTCCGAGTTAACGGTACTTTCGCCTGCTGCATTGGTACAGCGGCGAATGTGTCTGTTTCACCGCACCAACTCTCGTCCCTGAAGGGTTCTAGTATGTAGTTGTCCCGGAATAACACTTGGGCATGTGCAGCAGTATCTTTTGTTTCTTGGTTTTGTCTTGGTGGATGAGGACGAAGTTGTTCACAGTATTTAGTAAGTATAATAATTACTTGAAGTATCTTATTTATAATAATAATAATAGTTTAAAAACTGCGAGAGTCCATACCACTTCACGTCGGGCTCGAATTTCTGAAGCAGCCGCCTTTGTACAGTGCAGATGAACGCACCTTCATGTTCGCTTAAATACGGTCACATTCGCGAAAGATGGTTCTCGTCGAGCTGACTTGCGTAATTGTCGGTAATGGCCTGGTGTTCGAAGTGGAGATCGACGATGGCAAGAAGATATCTGCGCTGAAGGAGATTATCAAGAAGAAGCAGTCTGACACGATCCAGGTACAAGCAGACGCGCTGAAGCTCTTCCTGGCGAAGCAAGGCGACGAGTGGATGGATGGGTGTAGCTTTTTATCGAGGAAACGATGTCTGCTCATCGAGGAAACTCTAAAAAGTACGAAAATCGAGGACCAATTATGTTTAGGTGATTTGTTGAGGAAAGTGGTCACTCGATAAGCAGTCGGACATTGCATTATCATGCCGCTCCGAGGCAGTCCAGCACATACACTTTGACGCTGCTGCCGCGTCGCGGGTGCTCGATGCAGTTATATAATGTACGGTCTTGCAGTTTTAGTCAGAGCGCGGAAGGTCGGCCCTGATGACCTGGTGGCGTCATTTTTCGGTACCGTTGTATGATGGGTGCCATTGCATGCAACGCGCTTTAGGAGCTGCTAATCTACGCGACGAAAGCACAGATGTGTATTCGCGTCTGCGGTTCCGCCAAATTTGTGTCGTCCAACAAAGAGGGTTTTGCTATTAGCAAAATTTGCTAAGCCATCATGACTACATGTATCATGTATTGATGAAACTAGGAGTTCAATTCGTAACGCAGATTCACCACACTCGCTGCGGACAAACCAACTATTACTATGTTCGATACCAACAAGCTTCAGTGCGAATTTTACCGGGGTGGTCATCGCACGATTAGCGGTATGGGGTTTGTATATGCCTCCAGCCGGTGCGATCGACTCAGCACCACGGAGCGGGCGCATGGACTGTCATCGCGCATGCTATACTGTGATCGAGTTGCTATCTAGTCGATGTGTGGTGGTGCTACGGCAGCGTCAGCTTGCCGTCACCATTTGTAGTGGCAGGCTAGTATCCAAGCCTTGCCCACTGCATCGGGCAGCAAGGCTGAGTTGGCAGAGGCGTCCGAGGACGAGGTACCTTCAGGTTACAAGTTTACAGTTTACATTGGATTGACATTGAGCAAGAGCTAGCTGGCTGCGAATCAACTCCGTGGTGAGCAGGCAATACACGAGGGTTACCTGGGAGCGCAAGCCCCCCCCCCTCCTTGTGTGTGTTCGAGTTTCGTGAGTTCGAGGCTTGAACCCACTACACCATTCAACAGAAACAAGGTTTAGCATATCATGGTTAACTAGCTGCGCTGGTGTCATCGACAAGGATCTAATACGCAGCAGCAACTGTGATCAGTTCAGTAAGAAAGATGGCCTTACACGTATTATATACTTTATAATTAATAGATAAAGATAACATTACGCTTGTTTAGAGGGTTGTGCGTTACTAACGCAGCGTTAGTGCAGAATACGCAACAATGGTGGTGATCGACCATGTCGTTGCGCTACTGTAGCTGCAGTGGTATCGATAGCGGTGGTGGTCTATAGCTTATGTTAAGCTGCGCACACAGCGGCACCTTAATTCAACGGTATCCTCATCATCCAGAACTACCGAGACTCCGCATTAGTAAACCCACGGGACCCTGGCCAACGTCAACCAACGATATTAACACAACACCTAAGTTGCAGCAAATGCGGTGTTCTGAACATCGTGTTCACCATTAACCTACCAAGCCATTATCAGCCGCAAGAGCAGTTGCAGGAACGGCGCACTGAGTCGAAGGGTGTTCGCCTGTGGCTGCGGCGACTAGTGGCGTGGGTCCATTCGGAACGTCCATGTACCCATTCACGGCGCCCTGGAGGTCAAGTGACGTATGTGGCAGTGATAGCCGCTCGTATCCAGCGCAACCGCCAGCGGCCGCAAGACCATCGCTCTCAGATAGTTTTAGTTTTTGTGAGGTACATTTCAATCCTTTAGTAATCTAGCGACTAAGCCAATGCCCTTATCGCTCTCAGATAGATCAGTGTCACCGCTTCAGAGGACTCGGTCATCCTACTGAAACGCTAGGCTGTCCATTGCCAAAAGCAAGCAGCAGCTTGCAGTAATCTATACAAGTTAGGACTAACGCACAGCAACTGTGGGCACCACAGAGCGCCCCTAATGACCCCACTGTGCAGTATTGCATTCTAAAAAGGCGCCGTCCGTGTTCCCCGCGATGAATCCTCGCCGAACATCCGTTTTCAGCTGCATTCCTCGATTAGCGTACTTTTTGCAACATTCCTCGATGAACATCCATGATTCCTCGAAAATAAGCCCGCCCCGTGGATGGATGTGGATGCCGCTGAAGCTTTGAGCCTCAGCGATGATGGAGGGCCTACCAGGCTTTAAGGAGATGAACCGCAGGTTTTGGCTCAAGAATAAAGAGCACTTTGGACTAAACTTTACGCCACAGGAAGACCAAGTTCACGTGCTCGTGGTGGTTCCAGACGAAACGGAATCTCAACGGGCTAAACGGCAGAAGCTCAGTCTTCAGGGCCCGCTATATCAGCCAGCACTTGAATGGACTGATCCAGAGCTGCGCGCCCAACTTCAAGTGGAGGACGGGGACCAACTGATTAAAATGGAGGAAGCTCACGTCAAAGGGACCGGAGTTGGCAACAATCGGTACCCATTGATCCTCTTTCGCCGCCAAGGAGTGATAGACGAGTGGAACGTGATTAACCACAACGTGATCGGATGGGGTTCGCTGCTGTGGATTTGTGGACCACCGGGCACAGGAAAGTCGTGCGCAGCCCTGGCTTTTGCATGTTCACTCAAGCCCTCCATTTGGGACGTGGTTTGGATCCACTACTCGAGAGATGTGGAGTTCAATTGGGTAGATTATTGAAAGTGGCCACAAATACACCAAACTTTTTCAAACTGGCCCAAAAACTGGCAGATGGAAATCTGGGACAGGAGAAAGAACGATGGGAGCAGCTTTTCACAACTTGATTCTCGACTGAAGGCCTCAAGCGCAGTGTCCGTCGTCATCTACACTGAGGTGGGTTTGCTGTGTGTTTACCGCCCTCTCGAGGCTTAACTATTAAGCGTTCGTATCTGTACCAATGTAGAGCATGCGGTGACTCTGGTATGTAAATATTCGTCCTGCAGATACTGAGATCGCTCTACCCGACCTCAGCTTCGAAGTAAGTCTACGTTTGGATAGCAATGTCGATCTTCAGCTAACCCTCGATTGCATGTACGTGGCCAGAGCACTGCGTCATTGGTAGCAGCAGAGTCCACACCAAATGTGCGCGGTGTTACATGCGGAGGTCTAACCGAGTACGTCGAGTCCAAGGCTACTTCAAGTCGCTGGACATTTTGGCTCGACCGTGGGGCATGCACACCACTGTGTTTGCTGCATCGCGCACGCCACGTTCAACTTCGTAACAAGTGCCGACCATGAAAAGGTAAGCAAGCACTAACTGTTACGATATGATAGAAGTATCTAATTTCGGCTATGATACAGATCGATAGAGCAAGTCGTGCTGCTGTGTTGTTTGAATTAGGACTGCCTGGCGTTTTTGACCACCTTCGTTTGATCCGCATGTGGGGGGTGAGTTGTGTGGTAACAAGGCCCAGTGCTTCCAAACCCGGAGAGAAGGATGGTCAAGAACGTCAGGAGGTCCCCATGCACTGATACATTTTAAAAGGTATTCATGATATTTGGTAAGTTGATTTGCTTCATCTAATTGTTCTTCGTATTGCATACGCTCTATAGGGAACCCCACAGCTCTTGGACCCCGACTCGAATTGATCAGAATGTATACTCACTCAGGATCGTCGAGTTTGAATCTTGTTCTTCCGTGGTGCTGACCGAATTCCGGCGATCCAGCAATTCAAGAGGACACGACCCAACTATGTAAATTCCTGCTCGAACGTCGTCATCCACGGTTCCCTTTGCTCGATTCGGACATTTTGCAGCGTTGTGTCGCTCAGCCCTCCCGCAGAGACTACAAGTGTAATTCTTTCGTTTTTTTGGCTGCTCGGCTCGGATCTCGCTGCTGAAAAGGTCGTGCATACTTGCAAGAACTGCAGCTCGCTCACTGGAGATCGTTGCTTTCTGCTTTGGGTGACGCGGTGGTCGAGATGTGTTTGGTCCACCTGTGCTGCGAATTCTTTTTTCTCGTGTGGCAATATCGCGTTTTGCAGCTCGCGATGAGCCACCGCCTTGATTGTAGAGTGGTGGGGGCAGAATGTTCGGGTCTGGCATGAGTGCGGGGACGAACGGCAGGCTAATGGCAACGTGCTGGAATGCTTGAGCATACGACGGTGCTGTAAACGCATGGTGAAAGAACCTGTAGGCCCCCCTGCCGTTGTACTGGAGGATCCGCTTTGAGCATGGAGAGCTGCCACGATGTGCCGACAAGGTATCTGCATTTGGTAGCGATCAGGACAGCGTGTACACGTGCCAGTCTGCAGGTCTACCGTAAAGGTTCGTGAGCCATTGTTTAGAAGTGCATCTTCATCTTCGACGCTTGCTACTTCGTCTTCGACGTGGAAGACGGACTCCGAGTGTTTCCGAACGGTACACGCCGAAGCACTCCATATATGTTTGTCAAACTTTGCCTTCGCCCGAGGAGTCACCGTGTGTTTAGCGTGCATCCAGTCCCGAGCATTCTCCTTTTTGGCCGCAATCGTCTTGGCGACGACGTTGCAGAATAAAAAAAACAGCACCGAACACTTGGCTGTCTCGAACTCCAGAAAGCAGCAGAGCCCGGTTTTGACTCTCTACAGCGCTTGTAGTTCTACCTCCAAAAAGAGGGCATCCATCACCAAATGCTTCTACAGACCCCCACTCGGTTTTCACCGCTGAGGTTTCTTCTGGAGTTAGTTTATCGTTGCCAAACTTGGTCCAGCTCGAAGGGTGAATATTTCGCAAGTACTGAGCGACCGATTGCTTCTGTTGTTTTCCATTGACTGTGACTGTACGCTCTGCCGGAAAGCGGTTGTTGATCTCAGTCAGCACCGCGTCGTACTCCACAAAGGTCGTCGTGGCTTGTAGCGATAGGATTAGGCTCCTAATGCTGGCGATGTTTGGCTCGATAGAACGAAAGTGTCCACACACGTTCAAAAAAAATGTGCAGAGCACAAAACTTAAGATGTATGGGCACGCCGCGCACGCGGAGTCGAACTTGCGCAGCTCGCTGTTTACCTCGGTCGGAAAAGAGAGGTCGGTCGTGCAGTTTAATTCCGGCCACGACACAGCTCGCAAAAAACCACTCGAAGTTGTCGGCTGTCTCCTTATGAACGAAAGCCACGGCTACCGGAATGTTCCCCCAGTCTCCGTCTTTGCCGATCACCAAGAGGCAGACGCCATTATATCGAGCATGCTTCATGTGGGTGCCGTCGCATTCAAGCAATGGCACCCAGTTGTCTTGCCCAGCAATGAGAGAACCAAATGAAAGGAACGCTCGGTAAAAGCGACCTCGACTATCCAGCTGACATGACACCGTAGATCCAGGATTCTCGCGCGCAAATGAGCGGAGAAAAGCCGGTAGCTTGTCGTAGTTGTCCTCTTCATACTCCATCAGCTCTTTGGCACTGGATATTGCTCCATATACTAGCGCAGGGCGGTGATCGACGTTCACATTGTCCGTTATTTTCACCGAGGCAGCGACGCGCGCCCGTGCAGTACTTAGCCCCTTGACTACAGAACTTTTGAACCCTGGTAGCTCCATCAGCAACTTCTTGGAGCATTTCCGCACCGCGTCACAGCTGGGAGAATGATCAAGCTCCAAATCGCTAACAAACCAGGCTTTCTCAGGACAGAACGCCAACTTTGTGTTATCGCTTTTAGTGGGCCGCTTCTTGTTCAGCGTCACCTGCCAGTCACACAACTTAGAAACGCATTCCCATTTCCGCACGTGACCGGAATGTATCTCCTTTTTGATCGACTTGTTCTCGTTCCACGCGTAGGCACGCAGGAACTCTGTGCTATCCGGAGCTGTAGCAAAAACATCGTGTCGATTGATGTCTTGTCGACCAAACTTTTTCATCAAATCAACCTTTCCGGCCTCCATGACACTTGCAGAGCGAAGTTGGTAGTTGCGTGGTGGCAGCAAAGTTGAATGTTGCGCAGTAGCAGCAGAATTGTTGTGGTACAAATTGGTGTGCGTTTCGTCCTCGCTTGGTCCTCGCGTCTGGTATCTATAACGAGCTTGAAGTGAGCAACCAATCAAAATGAAGTTAGTAACCATCTGCCAGTTTTTGGGCCAGTTTGAAAAAGTTTGATGTATTTGTGGCCACTTTCAATAATCTACCAGTTCAATTGCGTGCGGATGCAGGAGGGGGTTAAGCAAACGTGCTCATTCAATGAGTATGATGTGGAGACGGTGCTGCCTCAGGTGTTGGAGCCGGTATCTTCTTCTTCAAGAAAAACCATAGTCTTTCTGGATGGCTATGTCAGCGAGTCGGACAATGCGAAGCGTGCCTATCGAGTTTGCAATAGTTGGCGCAAACGTGATCTAGATCTGCGTCAACTGGTGTGCGTTAGCTCAATGGCAGTAGCCGGCAAAGAATGTCGGCTGGAGGGTGTAGCTGCTATCGCGGACACTGACGAGGAATTATTGGAGAGGTCTCTGTTTGATTTGTTTTCGTGGACGCTTGAAGATTACATGAGTGCGATCAAGAACACTGAGTTCTTCAAGACCGTTCAGGACAAGTTCCCGCCCTATCGTCCTCAGCCTGGTGTTGTGGAATCCGAACAAGAGCAGAGAAAGAAGAGACTCGAAGAGAAGTATTTTGTAGCTGGGGGAAGCGCGAGGGTGATGTTCGAGTTCACCCCCAAGAATGCAATTGAATACGTCAAACGAGCGCTCAATGCTGTCCAAAACTCCCAGATTTGTTCGGATATGCTGGCTGGATGCGCGGCATCGACCACAATCAACCGTCTCTTGGCCATATATCCCGTTGGCGATGAGGATTCAGAGTCTCGCAATGTGCTTTGTCATCCCAGTGTGCAACCTGAGTAAGTTTCGTAGCCCAACAAACGAGCTCGATTTCAAAACCCATGTTCTTCAGCCAGAGCGAGCTTTGCGATCTAGTTCTGGCTCTTCGAAACCAAGCCTACCATTCGCCAAGTGCAAGGCAATGATCGAGGTCTTCGGTGTCGCCTATAACCCGACTGACTGCAGTTTTGGATAGCAAGCCAATAAGACGATTTTTTTACTAACTATCACAAACTTGCGTGGAGGGGGGGGGGGGGTCGAACAAGTATACGTCTCGACTCCTATTCACGAATTAATTAATTGAAGCTGTTCGACGCCTCGGGGCATAGGTGTCTTCAACTTCATTGGTCTAGCGGCGAGTGTGTCGATTTCCCCATTATCGTTCCTGAAGTACCTATGTAGATGTCCCAGAATACGGACCGAACAGCACTTGGGCATTTGCAGCGGCCGTATCTTCCTCTTGTTTCTTGGTTTTGTCTTTCTTGCCGTCGCTGGACGAGGACGACGGAGTCCACTTCAACAGCTTGTTCTTGAACTGCGAGAGTCCCGACGACGCGCTTTCCTTCGTGATGTACCATTTCAGATGCGACTCGAACTTCTGGAGCAGCTTCTTCGTCGTGCAGAGCTTACTCTGGCAGAGGTATGGTGGCAGGTCCAGGTCGAAGTGGCTCAGGTTGACGAAGAAGCCGTTGCAGTTGATCCGCAGCCGAACATTGCCCACCCGGACGTACTTGACGTAAAATAGTTCGCAGTCGTCTGCCGCAGGGGGGTCGCTCTCGTCTGGCACTTCTTCGGAACTCGAAACAGAAGTAGGCGAGTTCGGCCCGCCCACAGTCAACGAGCTGCTGCTGGACTCGATGAACATGCCGCTGTTTGATCCGGCCGAGTTGCTCTTCTTCAGCGTCCGTATAGTCGTAGGTGTAAGTGGTGAAGACGGAGGCACACGGGCCTTTGTAAAGGGAGAGCTGGAGCCTTTCTGGCCGGATGGAGTGCTACTCGAAGCTGTCGGCGACACAGGGCCGTACGTGGATTTCCGACCGAAAAGGACTTGCTCCGAATTCTGTGTGCTGGCGGCAGGTGGCGTGGTGTTCTCGAAGAAGAACTTGTAAATCAGTTCGTAGAAGTCGGCTGCGAGCTGGATGACGATCATGTTGGACACCTCCGGGAACATGCTGACCTCCAGAACTTCCAGCACGCGCAGCTTTTGTCCGTGGACGCGGACGATCGGCCCACTTTCAGCGCGAACCACGAGCATCCCCTTCTGGTTGCCGAGCGTCAGCTTGGAGCTGCTCTCGAAGCGCTTATCGACCAGAAGTTTGGCCTTCAACACTGCCGTCGGGTCTTCAAATGCTGCGGAGGACGGTCCAGGATGCAGGTTGTTGATCTCGAGCCACTGGAGATTCAACGTGAGCTTCGTGCAGTGGTTGGTGAAGTAAGTGTGGCAGCCAGTGAACCCTTGGATGCGAATACTGACAAATTCATGATCTGCCCCCGAGATTTCGGGACTCAATCGCAGACGCCACTGCATCCCCACAACTTTAAACGAAATCGCCTTCAACGCAGAGGATTTGGAGCGAGACGCCGCCCCCCGCGTGCGAATTTCTCGATTCCGCAGCTCCTCTTCGAGTAGAACGTGGAGTTTCTTCGTGGATGTGGACGCTACCGGCGCGTTCGGGTTCGGGACGAAGACGGTGATGTCGCTCCCGTCTAAATTTTGCTGCGGTGTCTCGGTCGAGTACGTCCTCGGGGTGTACGTACGCTTGGGGCGTCTCGCCATCGACGGTGGAGCTAGCAATACGTGTCGGATGACGTTCATGAGCTGGTAGAACTGGTGACGATCGGTTGAAAGCTGCAGGAACGACAGGTCTACTTCCGTGCTCGTGGCGTTGGTGATGCGCGCGTGGGTGTACGACGTGGTAAGGCTGCATTCGTCCATGATCTTCTTCAGTAATGACGACCCTGAGGCCGAGGGAGAGCCTACATCTGCGTGCGAATACCACAACACACCAGCCGAGATGTCGACGTCGATGGGGGCCACATGAGCCGTAACATTGTCGAAGGTCAGGTTGGCGATCGTGTTGTTCTCGCCCGCATCGGTGCCGATCTCGAAGTGGATGTGCTTGGACGCCAGCAGCATGTTACTGCGAGTGTTCTCCTCGCGTACGTTGATCTGCGCGTCGTGGATGTCCACGGTGTATGCTTTCATCGCGATCGCCACTTTCGGAGCGTCGTAGTCGCTCGTGTCTTCTCCGAGGCTTCCACGCGACGAGCCGCTGTCGTCGTCCAGAGATCTGGAGGACATTTCACGGTCCGAGTCCTGCTGACTCATGCCCAGCTTGCCTTGTTGCAGCAAGTCCAGCAGCGTGTCACGCGTACTGCCTCGACGATTGAAGACCCGAGGAGTTTCGACACTCGCGTCAACTGAGTCGGTATCAGCGCTGCTAGACACAAAGGAGGCCGATCGAACGCTGCTCTTCTTACCAAGCCGGTAAGGTGCTTCTGAGCTTGTGTCGGCTTCGCGTTGCTCCTTGCCGGCATCTCGCTGAGCGTTCAGAAGCAGCTGGAGACTCTCGACAGTCGTCGCGACCATGTAGAAGACGCTGTCGCGCGTTTGAAGCGTCCACAGGAGTCTCATGGAATCGACTTGGATCGGACAGGACCCGTCCTTGAGGAAGAGATTGTCCATCGACGCAGATCGGCGCTTGAGTCGTGACAATCTCTGCTTGATGTTTTGCGTCCAATTCTTGGCCGAACGGGGCGATTTTGGTGGAGAGATGGCAGCGGAGGATGCTCGCACTGACACGGGGACCTGCAGCATGGGAAGTCTCCCACTCGGTGTCTCTTGCTTTGTAACGTTTGGAGTACTAACCATTCCGAACTCGTAGTCGATCAGGGCGAAAGTTTCGTGCATTTTGTCGAAAGTTACCGAGTTCGATGGAGCGAACATCGCAGTGACTTCGTCGTCAAGAGCGTCCCAGTCCTCACCGTCGCCGGGCGTGTACGTGTTGCGATAGCTGGTTCCCAGTGTTTCCAACGAGAAATTGGAGACCATTTCCGATCCAAAGGGGAGAACGTCGGGGGTCGTCTCCTCTACAGCCGCAAAGTCGTCGTCAACTTGAAGCAGATACCCGCGAAACAAATGCAGGTACACTGTCGCCTCCCAGAGCTTCCACTGCCGGTGAGTGGTCAGCTCCAAGTCGGAGGAGCTGTCCGTCCGTACCACGCCATGGGTAAGGAACTCGTTCGTCATGACCAGCATCCCGATGTCCTGCGTCGCTGTATCCCACCAAGCGAACTGCATCAAACTGACCGACACGTCCCATTGCACGCCGACACACTGCACTCGCTTACCGTCGTCAGACTCAGTCGCGTTCGCTTTGGTTGATTCATCCGCTGGATCTCCGTCATCGTCGTCGGTTGTCATGTAGATCAGCCACGGGTACACGCAGTCCCAGTTCATGGCAACGAGGGCTTCGTTCGCGATCGGCACGTGCGTCGGTTGGTCTTGCGCCTGCGTGTTCCCCATGGTAACTTCCAGCGACAAACTGTACTCGAGTTGTCCGGTGTAGTGGATCCCATGCTTCCAGTGGATAACCGCGTTCACCGTGACTTCCGGTATGAAGAGGAACTGCAACGAATCTTCGCCTCGGTGAACTACAGACACAGCGCCTTCGTGACTCTCCACTAAGTCCGCGTCCTCGAGCATAACTCGCAGAGGCGAGCACTTGAACCCGAGCATCTGGAACTGACGCAAGTTGAACGCGACTTCGCCTAGCAGGACCCGAGTGACCTTGCTTCCGATTTGGTCGCGGCCGTCGGTGTCGCCGTAGGGGCAAGTCAGCTCTGCGCGCTGGAAAGCTACGTCGAGGTTGCCAGCGTAGCGCAGTCGAAAGCTTGATTGTTCCGGTTCTGGCTTGGCATTTTCCGATTCTTTCGTGTCGAAAGCCTCCTGGAGGATCGGGACCTGGCGCAACAAGGCGTCGAAGGGCTTTCGCTCCATCGCCAAGTGGAGATCTTCCGTCAGCATGCTCAGATCAAAGCATAGCGTACGCGACACAGTGGAGCTCTCGTGGTCAGGCTGGTCCCAGAGCAAGGACTGACTCCACTCTACGTCGGTAATGGAGAAGTGGAGCTCGGTGTCTTGCAACTGAACCAAGGGTTTGTCTGGAATCGCGGCACTCAACGCAGTGGCAGACACCGATCCCTCCATCACCATGACTTGAGTCGCGACTTCTGCGAACGATCGAGTGGCGAGTCCCTCCTTCCCGAGACACTGAGCGAGGCGAGCCATTGTCTCGCTGACTTCTCGTGGAGTGCTCCGCGTCATTTTCACTCCGAGCGTAGCAATAGCAATGCTCGCAGTGTCTTCCGTTTGGTCAGCCCCCTCCAATTCAATAGTGAGCGCGCCACAAGCGAAGCCAATTCCCTGAACCGAATTCCGCTTTGCTACGTCATTCTTGTCGGAGGAGCCGCTGGTGAGTTGATCGAGGCGCAAGAACAGCAGCAACATGCGACTATGTGGGCGGAGGTGCATCTTCAACACGTTGCAGCGAATGTCGCTTTGAACGGGGATCTTGGTGAGGTAGCGTTGTCGCCCGAGACTGCTTCGGTTCTGGAATGACGCATCCGTCACCTCGATACTCGACAAAAGCTCGCCCCACTGCAGCCTCGCTCTCGCGCAGTTAAACGATAAAGTCGCGGACAGTTGAGTCTCTCGGTGTGTTACTTTGGCGTCTCCCAACCTAACCGTTGCCAGGTTTGCCACCCCTGGGATGTCCACCACGTCCACCGTCGTGTCTTTCGAGTAAACGTTCGTCCCCACAATTTTCAACGCGCTTTGGTTGGTCGACTGGGTACCTGCTGGCAATCGGTTCTTCTTTGAAGAAGACGAACTTGACAGCAACAAATCCAATTGATCAATGATGTTCTTGATCGCGGCCCACTCCAGTAAGAACGTTTTGTGCTGACGGTAATGCCATTTCACATTGGTGGTGTCAATGTGGATGTCCATATCAACTTCAGTGACTTCGCTCGTGGCCTTCTCCTCTCGATCCACCTTGACAGCATGGAGGTAGATCGCGGGGAATCGACTGGGTTCACCAACACTTTCTGGTAAGAGTCCGTTAATTGAGACGTACTCGAACTTAACCGAAGTCCCGACTGTTTTCGTGTTCTGGGAGGGGTCTAAACAGGTACTTAGCGTCAATTTGACGCCTCCGAACGCTGCTGAATGAGGACTGAGCCCACTGGGAACAACGTCAACACTGATATGCTGCACCACAATACACCGTTTAACGGACGAGGACCCATTCTCACCCGGAACTGGAGCTAGCGGCATCTGGACGGACGTAGCTGTACCATACGCAGTAAAATCGTCCGTGCCGCCATCCTTAGCGAAGGCCTTGAACGACAACATCCACGACGACACCTCCATCTCCGCCTCCCAGTTAACACGGCCTTCTCGCTCTTGTACTGCGAGTCGCTCACCTGTTGAACCACTTGGCCGCTTTGTTAGAGCGGATTTTATCATGCGCTTCGTCTCTATCTGAAGCTGTTCCACTCGTTCTTGCGCTACAACCAGCGAGCGGAAAATCTTTTCCGAGCGGTGGCTTAAGAAAGCCTCAACTTTGTCAAACGTGCCAGTCACAACTCCACGGGTTTTGGCTGTTTGCTTCGCTCGCGTCTCGATACTGGATATGGATAAAATCTTTTTGTCTGAAGCTAAATTGTGAACACTGATGTTCTGGATCAAAGCTTCCACGTGCACCCTCACCTCATCATTGCTTCGTACCGTTTCTTCTTTATCGGAGTCTTCGCTTTCAACGCTGAGAGACTCGAGCTGCTTCAGATACGTTAAGCAGCGAACGTCGGCACGAAACTGAAGCGGGACACAGCCGACAATCTCCACCTCGTGAACAATATTAATGCTGGTATGGAAGCCAGTGATCTCGACCTCTGAAGGAGACATCGGTGTTGGTACTGGTGCAGTCGGTGATTCTCCAGAGCAGAGGCTTTCAACTGACTTAATGCCTCCAATATCTGCCAACCCTTTGCGAATTTGCTCGTTTCTGGCTGCAAGTAGACGATCAAGAAACGCTGTCGACACAACAAAACTTGTGGATTTCTCCTCACAGCCCAGCATCTTGCATCCGAGAAATTTCTGGTTCCGTAAGTTGAGATCCACGAGGACGCTGGCGTCCGGAACTTCCAGGCGCACTCCATCACTGCCGTCACTTTCTGCACGATCTTTATCATCATCGCTATGCTGAGGCCCGCTTTGTATCACCATCGATTTCGCCTGAGCTTTCAGCTGTAACATCTCTCGCTGAACAAAGACATCCGTGATTCCAACATAAAGCCCTTGACACCGAAATCGTGTCGTGGTCTCTAAGCAATTGACGCGGAGCTTGATACTATTCACCTTGAGATCCACAAACCGCATGTAGCAGATCGGATTCGTCTTGGCTAAGAAAAATATTCAGACAACAAATACGAAATTAGTTACAAAAAAATACAATTCGTAGAAGAGATTGCGCTCACTTCGAGTGGTTGTAGCTGCTCCGTTGTTTGTCGTCATCTTCTTAGGTAGAAGTGCGTCTCTTAGCAGCTCTTCATCGACTTTGTCGACGCCCCCAACCACCTCATCGATCACCAAGATGCAAATCTTGACCAGTCCGAACGACTCGAAGAACTCCTTCACGTGGCTCTGCACTGCCACTTTGGTCAGCACCAGGCGCCAAGTAGTCGAGCCACTGCTACTGAGCTCCACATTGAAGAAGCACAGAGGCTGGAGCGACACCCGCTCCACTTTGACCGTCACTGGGCCGAGCTTCGAGTTGCGCGAGCGAGACTTGGACAGCTGGAACGTGACGGCCTTGGACAGCAGCCAGCCCATCGCTCGGTATCGATACAGGAACAGCCATCCTAGTAAACCCAGCAGCAGGACCCACTTGCGGTGCCATCCTGTCGCGTCCTCCCCTGCCATTATGGATACACAGACGCCTTCCAGTGGATCAATGCAATGCAACCTTTCGCGACGCTTGGATCTTCTGTGTCCGAATTTAAACTGCCTAAGTTGAAGTGAGGCATACAAACATCAAGTAAACGAGTGGATACACGACAGTTTGTTCGGAACGACACCCTTTCTTACCACATGTGACTCGTTCTCGTACGATATTCTCAGCGACTTCTATTACACCAGCGGCGGAGGGGATTCTACTCAGGAGTTCCCCTTTACAACAAGTTGGGCCAGGAACTCCTGGTACTCTACAGTCCCAGACTGGTCTTGATCGAACACGTCGAGCAGCCGAGCCGCTTCGTCGCGTGAAAATCTGCAGTCTAGCACCAACTTGACGAACTGGGCCTCGTTCAGACAGCCCTCTTTGTCCAGGTCGTACTCGCGGAAGGCGCCTTGCACAGTTCCGTGGATCGCGAGTATCCGCTCAAGCATCGTCTTTTTGAGCGCCTCGAGGGAAGGAGTCTTGGACTGAGCCTGTGGCTTGGCAGGTGAACGTCGATAGTGAGTCTTTGGCTTCGAGTACCCCTTCCCCGGAGACGCACGCTTACCAGCTTTCTTCTGGGTGAGGCTCCCTGCAGCCGCTCCGCTCTCTTTGAATGCCCCGAAGCCAGCGATAAACTCCTTGTAGTCGATGAAGCCAGACACGTCACGGTCAAGGTGGCGAATAACCTTGCGGATCTCCATCTCCGGGAGTCGATAGGACTTCAACACGCTCCGGAACTCTTTGTACTCTAGTAGACCATTGCCGTTGGTATCAAATTTACGGAAAGCCAGGCGTAAATCTCGGGTTTGATGCGCCATCCTCTGCGCCAACTCGCGCTCGATCTCCAGTATGGATTCCAGCTCTTCTTCGTCGAAGATCTCCTCTGGAGCAGCAGCCGCCATCGCGCTGATCCCCTCAGCGGTGCTTCCTGGATTCACGCGCAGTGGGTTAAATATGACGGAGAACTCGTCGAGAGAGATCGTCCCTGAGCCATCTGTATCCAGTCTTCGGATTAATGCGTCAATGTCGTCATTCTTTACGATGCCATACCGCTTCATAAAGTGGCGGAACTCCTCGTGGTCCAGCTCCCCGTTGCCATCCTCATCGTACTGGTAAAACGCGGTCTCTATGGAGTCGTGACAGCTCAACACACGCTTCATCCACTTGAGTTGAAGGTCCCGCAGACGGGCACCACGAGCGTTCTTTGACTCTATTGCTGGTGCAGCTGGCTTCGCTACTGAACTCCGGCGAGGAATGGCAGCAGTGGAACTTTGACGTCTCTCGTGGTCTTTGTTCACTCGGGATTCGTGGAAGATTGTGGCAAACTCTTCGTACTCAATGCAGCCATTGCCGTCGGCATCTAGCTTCTTCATCAGCGACGTGATGTCCTCTTCCTCGCGGATCCCGAACTGATTCATTAGTTTCCGGAATTCGTCGCGAGATAGGTCGCCGTTTTGGTCCCGATCAAAAGCTGAGAACGCTGACCATAAGGAGTCATGCGCTGCCAACGCGCCACGAATCCATTTTTCTTCCAGCTCCCGTAATCTAGCAGCTTTGTTGGGTTTGCTGGCATTTCTGCCCTCTGAAGCTTCGTTCAAGTTGCGAATAGTCCCGGATCTTACCCCTCTCTTGATAGCACGCTGACCTGCAGCATTCTGACGCTGGTCTGTGCGAGCAACGGCCTTCCCACCTCCTTTATAGCGAGCCAGACGCTGTTCGTTAAACACTGACAAGAACTCTTGCAGATCAATCACCCCGGAGTTATCTGCGTCCAGCCGCTTCAGCAACATGGAGATGCTCGCTTCGTCCGTGATGCCATACTGACCCATGAAGTCGCGAAATTGTTCGAAGTCCATCTCATTGCGCCCTTCTCGGTCGAACTCCAAGAAGGCATTCTCTATCGAGTTGTGCCTGCGAAGCACTCGCTCCATAAACTGCAGTTCTTGTTCTTGAAGAGCAGCAAGACGTGTCTTTATGCTCTGTTCGTTCTCAGCTTGGGACGATTTTCTTAACGCTTGAGCTAGCCGCGGATTAGAATCTTTCGTTGTATCCTTATATCGCGCAGAAGTCTGCTCTCGTTGTTGCCGGGTGCTTTTCTGCGATGGTTTTATCTTTCGATCATACACACGCGCAAACTCAGTAAAGCTGATAGAACCGCTCCTGTCTCGGTCAATTTCATCGATCAATGCGTCAATTACTTCGCTGTCTTTTACTCCCGAGTCGTGCATCATACGGCGAAATTCTTCATAGTCCAGCTCACCGCTGCCGTCGCGGTCGTACTTGTTAAACGCAGCGTTTACTTCTCCATCCACTTTCGAGGAGGGTGTTATCCTCCGGTCGTACACTCGAGAAAACTCGGCGAAGCTGATAGAACCACTGCCGTCTTCGTCGATTTCGTCGATTAGAGCATCAATCGCACTTTTGTCTCTCACTCCAAGTTCGCTCATTAACCGCCGAAACTCTTCATAATCCAAGTCTCCACTGCCGTCTCGATCATACTTGCCAAATACTGATGCTAGTTCATCGCTCGGCTTCGTAGAGCGTTTTATCCTGCGCTCGTAAACCCGAGCGAATTCATCGAAACTGATAGAGCCACTGCCGTCTTCATCAATTTCATCGATCAAAGCGTCAATCTCCTTGTCGTCTTTCACTCCCGACTCGTGCATCAAGCGCCGGAACTCTTCGTATTCCAACTCGCCGCTACCGTCACGATCAAACTTGTTGAATGCTGCAAGTGCTGCGTTATTTCCTTTCGAGACCGGATTTTGATGGCGCTGGCCCTCACTCAACCCCTTGTTAACTTTGAGCGTCGTTTCTTGAATGCCTAACAGGTTTGCAATTGTCTGGAGATCAATCTTTTCTTCCTCGTCAGGATCGACTTCCCCCAGCACAGCCCGCAATTCAGCGGCTTTCAATTTGATGCCAAGTCCAACGAGCAGTGCACCGAACTCCTGGTGATCGAGACTATTGCTGCCGTCAACGTCATAATTGTCAAACTCTGCCTTCAGGTCTCGCGATCGGCCCGTCCGTTGCTTCGAACTCTTCATCGATTCGTCGAACTTGCTCCGGATCGAGTCTAAAATCTGCTGAAGATCCGTCTGTTTAGTTGGCCTGGAGGCACGCGTAGCTTGAGACTGCGCTGTTGCTTTAGGGGGTGATGATTTCTCGATACTTTTAGCAGGCGAAGATGCGCTTTGTGTCGGTACCACTGGTACAGGCGGCCGGTAGAACAACAGTCCAGCTGCAAACTCGTCATAGTCAATCGTTCCAGAGGCGTCGCGGTCCAGGTAGTCCACGATGGTCTGCGTCTCGTCGGGTGCGAACTTGTACTTGGCCATAAAGCGACCAAACTCCTCGTAGTCCAGGAAGCCGCTACCGTCCGTATCGTACTCCATGAAGACCTCTCGGATCGATTTACTATGACCCATGACTCGCTCACGCAGCTTCGTTCGGATGGCCTCCATGGGGTCCTGTACCAGTTCAACTGCTGGCTTCTTCGCCCCAGTTTTCGTTTTCCCTTTAGTCTGTGGCTGCACATTCTTCTTCTCCGTCAGCTGCGAGAGTTGTTGCACCTTCTTGGGCGAATTGCTGTTCTTAGATGCATAATTCTGCTCTGCCCCGAGCTGGACGTCGCCCATGAAGGCGTGGAAAGACACGCTCAGCTGGTCTTTCGCGCCCAAATGACGCAGCAGCAGCTCCGCGTCGGCGTCCAGGAAGTCGTGGTCCCGCACGAGCGCGCGGAACTGGTCGGCGGTTAACACTCCGGCTCGCTCGCGGTCGTAGCGGCGGAAGACGTCCTTGACGTTCTGCGTGTCGCTGCGCACGAGCACGCGCTCCAGCAGCTTCCGATGCAGGTCACGGGCGCGCGCCGTCATGGCGCCAGCTCCCGAGCCTTCGCGGGCGGAAGTCATCGGTAAGAGGCTGCGGGGAATGCGCAGCGACGGCGCAAAGCGTGTCACGGCGGAAAATAGGGTCTTGCCGCAATTAGAAACAGCGCAAGTTGAAGTTGTCAGAGTGATGGTCGCTTGGTGTTGTCCTGCTTCAATTGCCCTATTTGAAGCAAGGATACGATTCCAAAGTATAAAATGGAAGAGGGGGGCGGTTTAATCGGAGTCGCGTTGAAATCTCCCAGCATTATTAATCAAGGGCAATAGCGATGGTGAATGGCTCGGCGAAGCGTGGGGCGGAGCAGAGGCTACTATGGTCGCTGGTGGCAGCGCTGGCGGTGTTGAGTCTACACCTTTTACGGTTCGTACTTGGCATCCGCCCAGTTCAATACAGCCAGTATACAAATGTATACCGTCCGACCTTCGTATACCCTGTGTATAATTTTGTGTTGACGACACCAACTTTTCAGTTCAAAACAGTCACCCCCCTCTTTCAAAACAGCCAAAGGCCTGCAAATCGTATCTGCTGATCAGATATTTGCCCTTTTTCACTGCATTCCTGCACTTTTTCACTGCAGCGAAGGTCGGTCGATGCGATTTGCAGCGCAAAAGTGGATCTTGTGGAGGTTGGTATTGATAAAAGCGGGTGAACGGCTCTTGTTGAGGTAAACTGACAGACAATCTGTACTGTTGTAGGGATATTTGAGCTATGAAGAGCCGCTACTGTCCGAATTGGGAACTTTTCAGCTTGAGTTCGCGTACCTCGCGCACGCAACAAACGACGACTCGTTCCTGCTCCAAGTGAACCACATCAACAGCGTTGTAAGTGATGATACGAAGTTCTGGGCCAAGTATTATGAACTAATTGAAACTCTCTGAAAACTATGAAGATGGTCGATGTGGTCGAGAAGCGCTACACCAACGGCTTGATTCCTGTCTTGATGGACTGGAATACTATGGTGTACGTTTCCATTCTATGTTGCTCGAGGTTATCCACGCTAACATTGTTTTCCCTTAAATATCGACGCAGGGCCCACCCAGGCTCGATTATCTCTGTGGGGGCTCTAGGTGACAGATACTACGAATATCTTCTCAAGCAATGGCTACTTTCGGGCAAGAAGGACGACCAGATGAGAGATATGTATGTCACGGCTGTGGCAGGGATCCAAGATAAGCTGGTTGGATACTCCTACCCGCCGAATTACGCATATATCGGCAGGCTTCTTGTCACCGGCGATTTAGAGTCTGCAATGGAGCATTTAACCTGCTTCGTGCCGGGGATGCTTGCCCTTGGGTACATGCACGGCATGCCGACCTCTCATCTGGAGCTGGCCAAGGAGCTCACAGAAACTTGCGTACAGGTACGAATTAATAAGCGGATGCGTGTCTGGAGGCTACTTACCGATTCACTAACGCAAAGCTTTGTCTACAAGATGTATCTGCATTCTGCATCGCACTTGTCCCCAGAGATAACTCAATTTGTCACCGTAACCGACCCCGAAGGCATCCAAGCATCGAACCCTGAGTTGTTCGTGTTTCCTTCGCATGACTACAACATCCTCCGGCCTGAAACTGTGGAGAGTTTGATGATCCTGTACCGAGTTACAGGCGACGAAATATACCGCGAACATGGACGGATGATCATGGAGGCGTTTGAGAAGCACAGCAAGGTACGCAGTAGGTAGAACTCCGACAGCCGCGTGTTGGTTGTCGAATACTGCGCAGACCAATCCATTCTAACAACTACTGTGTGTGTGCATTTCACATTAGGTTCCTTCGGGAGGATACCGCGGCACTGTCGATGTCTGGAACGGTACGCCGACAACCAAGCAGGGCGGGATGGAGAGCTTCTTCATCGCAGAGACGCTCAAGTATCTGTTCTTGCTCTTCTCGGACGACGATGTTCTACCGCTCGATGAAATCGTGTTCAACACAGAGGCCCATCCGTTCCCAGTGTGGCGATAAGCACGAGATGTTCGTCATGTAAGGTCATGTGCACACAGTCGGTGTAGTTTTCAATCGCAATGAAGCTAGAGTTGCATTTCGTTTTGCGTTGAGTTCGTCCACGGACAGCACATTTGCGCTCTCGGCAAAATGTGTAGCCAAATCGGCTGGAATGCCGGAAACGGAGTCCTCAATCAAGATTTATTTACTACGGCGTAAGGATGCTGAGGCCCGCCTTCCATTCAGGAATGGCGAGCTCGGTGTGGATACACTGAATCAGTTTTCAAACAGTTTCCTTCACGCTGGGGGCTCATGGTGTCGAAGCGTACGCACTGACTTCGGTACAGCTCCAGCTCGATCGAGAGTTTGGTTTGTTGCCGCATGCATTCACGTTACATCTACACTTGTACTGTACCTATTATTATTATTATTAATACCTGTGGACCCCCCGTTCAAAACGCACGCTCGAGGTCGGGCTGAAATCCAGTGAGGTCTTCACAAAGTCCATGCGAATCGCATGATGCGGTGCCCTCCCTCGAATCACAGGGATGTATTCCGGCGCGACAACATCGCGGTCTACCGCTTTGACTCAAAGTTTAAAACCACCAAAGCTTGCTTGGCGTTGCTGCTTCGGGCTTGCGCATTGAACTTCCTGTCGAATGGCCCCTTCTTCCTTCAGTTAGCGATCCTCGAGATTGGCAGAGCCGGTAATGTCACCACACGGTGATCACTGTTGAGATGGTTTGGCATGGAGCTCATTTCGCAATTTGCTAGGGACCTCGGCAAGCGTTGACGACTCGCCATACGTTGGAGCTGCGCTCTGCTCGTTGTTGTGGCCTCGCTACTGGCAGCTTGGGATTGTGCCTCCGCCAACTCGGACTTCCGACCGACAAAACTCTCGAACGTGGCCGCCGACCCCACCAACGACAGTTCTAGCAGACTGTTAAGAAGTGGCAAGGCAACTGGAAACGACTCGGAAGGTGACAGCATCGCTGACGAGGAGCGAGCGTTCGACGACCCAGCGATCAACAAGCACTTGAGTCTCTTTAAGGACTGGGCAAGGAACAAGGAGACCCCGGAGAGCGTCTACCAGTACTTCGAACTCGCTCCACGCGTAGAGAAAGCATACAAGAGCGGCAAGTGGGCGCGGCTGCTGAAGAACGAGAAGTACATCATGTACCGCAAGCACGAAAAGTACCTGCATCTTGTGAAGACAGCAGAAGCCCATGCGAACAATGTTCCGGTTTAAGACGTACAATGCCTCCAATGTTGCGAATGCATTGCAATTGTCCATCGATGTATCAAGTTTACACCAGGAAAAAGTGTAAAATGAACGATCAACTCGCCTGTTGTTGCCATGGCAGTCCAAATATTTTACCAGGCTGCTATCGCTTGAGCCTTTCCACTAAAAAAATATAAAATGTGAGGTTCCAGCTGGCAATTTGCACAATTTTCTTACTGGACGGATCAGCCACTAAGTCCAAGCACCACTTGCTCTCGCCACTCTGGACTCCCCACGATAGAGAGCATATACGCGATGGAACTGTGCCAGGAAGACTCGGCGGCGTACTGGAAGGGCCTGTGGCACGGCCTGCTGCTCATGCTGCCGGTGCTCACCTTCCTCTATCGCAAGTGGAAGACGGCCGCGGAGAAGTCGGCGGTGCAGCAGCCGGTGCTCGGGTACGAGAACCAGCAGAAGTGGAACTTTGCTGCAGGTCGAGAGAGTATTAACCTGATTGTCTTGTGTGTTGTCTTCTTACGCTGTTGATGCACTACCAGAACGTACGAGTGGTGTTCCTATTGCCACTTTCGCGAGGTCGAGTGGAGTGCTAATGCCTTCTGTGCTGCTTGCTGCAGGTCCTTCATGAACGAGCTGTTCGCCTTCGAGGTGGTGCTGGTCGCCGGTGCGGAGCTCAAGGCGGTGCGCGACCAACTCAAGAGCGCCGAGGACGCGACCCCCGTGAACGAGAAGAAGGTGCAGGCGCTCAAGGAGCGCGTGGTGGACGTGGCCACGGTGCTGCAGAAGAAGCTTGAGACCATCACGCCCATCGTGTCGTTCTTGCTGGAGCAGAGCGTCGGCGTCATCAAGGACCACCACGCGGACAAGATCGCCGACGAGACCGAGGACAGCGATGAGTCCAAGAAGGACAAGTAAAGATGATAGAGACAACAACAACGTGCCAATTGCCAGTGTGTGTGTCTAAATGCTAGCTAAATCTGGCGACCGCAATAGAGATGAAGAAACAATAAACGAGTGTCGTAGTAGTAGAAGACGCATTTGCTTTCTTTGTATTGAACGCAGCTCAGGGTCGACACCTACGCACCGTAGCGTCGCCCCGACGCTCTCCCCGAGCCACAATCCCTACAAATGGGGGAGGTCGACACCGTCGCACCGTAGCGCTTCAGATCCACGCTTTCCTCCCCCGCTAAACCAAAATCTGCGTTTCTTCAAATCGTCCGTAGCTTGATCAGAACAGAGTCCACTGCCGATACCATGGCATCAGAGACGCAAGTCGCCAGGCGCTTACTTCTTGATGGCGGTCTTGGCCAGGAAGTCCGTGTGCTCCTGGTACGGCGAGGGGCCGAACGTGTGCTGCTCCCAGAGGTCCGGGGTCAGGTACGCGTAGGTGGCGCGCAGGGCGTAGAAGGTGGCCTTCACGAAGTTGCCCAGGGTGCGCGTGTGGCCGCGGGCCGAGGTGTAGCAGTCCTCAATACCGGCCATGCCCAGAAGCTTCTTGGGCACGGGGGCGGCACACAGACCGGTACCACGCGGGGCCGGGATGAGGCGCACGCGGACGGAACCGCACTTGCCCGTCACCTTGTTGGGCACGGTGTGCGGGGCACCGACCATACGGCCCCAGTAGCCGCGGCGCACGGGCACCAGCGAGATCTTGGCCAGGATGATGGCGCCGCGGATGGCGGTGGCCACCTCCTTAGCGCACTTGACGCCGAGGCCGATGTGGCCGTTGCTGTCGCCCACAGCCACGAAGGCCTTGAAGCGCGTGCGCTGGCCGGCCGTGGTCTGCTTCTGCACGGGCATGATCTTCATGACCTCGTCCTTGAGCGACGACTCCAGGAAGTAGTTGACGATCTCGCACTCCTTGATGGGCAGCGAGAAGAGGTAGATCTCCTCGAGCGAGCCGATCTTGCCCTCCTTTACCAGGCGGCCGAGCTTGGTCACGGGCACCCACTCCTTGGACTCCTCACGTCCACGGCCACGGCCACGTCCGCGGCCACGGCCACCGCGGCCGCCACGGCCACGGCCAAATCCTCCACGTTCTCCAGCGGGCGCAGGCGCAGCGTCAGCCATTGTCTTCAGTAGTTCCTCTGCTTCTTGGGGGCGAAATGAACGAATACGGCGACGCAGGGGCGGCACGGTCAACGGAGCTCCCCACGATGACAGCCTCTCCTCCAGTCAACCAAAATGGCGTGGACCACGCGGTGCTTATGTTCGAAACACTAATTACAGCATGTTGCGTGGAGCATGTTGCTTGAAGAAGTTCGCAGAATGATGGTTGCGCAACGTAAGCCATCACCGCCGGTATAAATACGATACCTACGCTATAGCATGCATTCCACAAGTAGGCCATAGTGAGAAGAAGTGAACCAGATTTCACAACATGATATCCTGCGATATAGGTTAGTGATGGGGCGACTAAGTACGTAAACTTCTCGAATATGCAACGTACGTGTTGACTGGGCAAAATTGTGGGGCTGGAGTTATTGGATAAAGGGGGCGACATCGTCCTTCAGTTCCGTAGACTCTGGCGAAGATGATGCTGGCGACGACGTCGACCCAGCGCCTGCGCCGCGAGGCCGCATCGGCGCTGCGCGACCCTCGTCAGGCTCGGCGTCTGCACTTGCTGCAGCAGGTGCGCGACGCGACAACTTGCGCTGCCGGCCAAGATACGCGCGCTGCCACAACCCGTCTAACCGAATCCTTGCTGCGCTTTTGTGCCTGCTACAGCAACTGGGAAGCTCGCTGCAGCGCAACGGCGTTCGCGGTGTGCTCCGCGGTGCGCAGCAGAACCCGGCCGTGATGCGCCAGGCGATGCAGTCCACGCGCCCGCACTCGTTCCGTACGTTTGATACATATTTAATGGTAAAATATCTATTGCAAAGGCGCTAAACTGCTGTATTGATTGCTCTACAGTGCGCAAACCTGTTGCGGAGAAGCCGCTGAGCTGGGCGACGTGGCTGCAGGAGAACATTCCGAAGGGCTTCGGCCGCTTCTACCCGAAGAACGGCGGCGCTAGCGGTGCTGGCGGAAAGGCTGGCGGTCCGCCCAAGGCGGCGCCCAAGACAGGTGAGAAGGGGGCAGGTGACGTGAAGAAGATCAGCTCCAGGACTGCCGAGAGCAAGACTGGCGGCAGTGGAGGCAGTGGCGGCTCGTCGGGAGGCAGTGGAGGCGGCCCGAGCGGAAAGGATGGCATGGCGTATCTCGTGCCTCTGGCTGTGGCGGCGCTGTTCCTGTCGGACCTGGCCTCGATCGACAAGCCCATGCAGGAAATTACGTACCAGGAGTTCCGCAACACTTTTTTGGAGTCTGGACGGGTGGAGAAGCTCGTGGTGGTCAACAAGAAGTACGTGAAGGTGTTCCTGAACGATATGGCTGGCGCTGCAACGGGAGCGAGCGCGGTGCCGGGCGCTGGAAACGACTTCTCGGACTGGCAGGACCCCAACGCCAAGGGACAGCATGAATACGACTTCAGCTCGGAGCCTGAGCACCATGGCAGCGGTGGTCGTGGCGTTAGCTTGCCTGGCATGGGATCGCGTGGCGGCGCAACTGGCCGTCCGATCTCCAGTCCGACGTACTACTTCAACATCGGCAGCGTGGAGGGTTTCGAGCGTCAGCTTGAGCACGCGCAGCACCAGATGGGCATCCGTCCGCATGACTACATCCCGGTTCAGTACAGCAACGAGATTAGCTTCACGCAGGAGGTGGTGAAGTTCCTGCCGACCATTGTCCTGATCGGTTTCCTGCTCATGACGATGCGCGGTGTTGGTGGCGGTGCCGGCGGCGGTGGCGGTGGTATTGGCAACATCTTCAAGGTCGGCAAGAGTCCGGCCAAGAAGATCACCAAGGAGGACATCAAGATTTCTTTCAAGGACGTGGCCGGTGTGGACGAGGCCAAGAAGGAGATTATGGAGTTCGTCGACTTCCTTCGCAACCAGAAGCGCTTCACGGAGCTCGGTGCGAAGATCCCCAAGGGTGCGCTGCTTGTCGGTCCGCCCGGTACGGGTAAGACGCTGCTGGCAAAGGCCACGGCTGGTGAGGCCAGCGTGCCTTTCTTCAGCATCTCCGGTTCGGATTTCATTGAGATGTTTGTCGGTGTGGGTCCGTCCCGTGTGCGTGACCTGTTCAAGGAGGCGCGCGCGAATGCCCCGTGCATCGTGTTCATTGATGAAATTGATGCTGTGGCCCGCGCACGTAGCAAGGGCAATTTTTCGGGCGGCAACGACGAGCGTGAGAACACTCTGAACCAGTTGCTGGTTGAGATGGATGGTTTTAACTCGAGCGAGGGCGTGGTGGTGCTTGCTGGTACGAACCGCGCCGATATTCTTGACAAGGCCATCCTGCGTCCCGGTCGATTCGACCGGCAGATCACCGTGGACGTCCCGGACATCAAGGGCCGTCGCGAGATCTTCAAGGTGCATCTCAAGGGCTTGACGCTGGACGGCAACGTGGACGACTTCGCCCGCCGAATGGCTGCTCTCACCCCCGGCTTCGCTGGTGCTGAGATTGCCAACATCTGTAACGAAGCCGCCATTGTGGCCGCACGACGGAATGGCTCGAGCATCTCGTTCAAGGACTTCGAGCAGGCTACGGACCGTGTGATCGGTGGACTGGAGACGAACCGCATCATGTCGCCCGAGGAGAAGAAGACGGTGGCCTACCACGAGGCTGGCCACGCTGTGGCCGGCTGGTTCCTGGAGCACGCCGACCCGCTGCTGAAGGTGACCATTGTCCCGCGTGGAAAGGGTTCGCTCGGCTACGCGCAGTACCTTCCCAAAGAGGTGGCGCTGCACAGCCGCGAGGCCCTGACAGACATGATGTGCATGGCCCTCGGCGGCCGCGCGTCGGAGCACGTTAACTTTGATGGCCGGATCACGACGGGCGCCTCCGATGACCTGCGCCGTGTGACGCAGATCGCCTACTCGATGGTGCAGCTGTACGGTATGAACGAGCGTGTTGGCCAGCTCTCGTTTCCCAAGGAGGAGGGCGCCTACCCGGACAAGCTCTACAGTGACAAGACGTCGGAGATCATGGATGAAGAGGTGCAGAAGATCGTACACAACGCGTACGAGCGCACCAAGCAGCTGCTGCAGGACAAGCAGAACCAGCTGCACGAGCTGGCCGAGGAGCTGCTGCAGAACGAGACCATCAACCACTCGGACATCGTGCGTGTTCTGGGCCCGCGTCCGTTTGGCGGCAACAAGACATACACCGAGTTCGTGGAGGAGTCCTGGAAGGACGCTGACAAATATGAAGCGGACAAGGCCAAGGCGCCCGAGGCAACACCCGAGGCGACGGCCGAAGCCAGCAGCGACAACGACAGCGACAGCAGTAGCGAGGAGGAGAAGTCGGAGTCGTCCAGCGAGGGCGACGCTGACGTCGACGCCAAGGACGGCGACAAGAAGTAAGAGCTTCTTGCAGCCAGCCGCCAGCCATAAACGCTCCATGCAAATAAACGCCAACAAAGGACCTGTGTGTTGTACATGCATGCATTTGCGTACTGTAGCTCTCCTCGCACGCGGCGCCTATATACAGCTGGCACTTGGTCGCCATCGCTTAGAATATCGTCCTTGGTATTACACTAATGAGGGCGTCGAGCGCCACTGCAGCCAGCCTCCTCCACTTCCTGGTCGGCCAACTCCTTCCTTCCTCTCCCGCCTTGAACCTCCTTGTTGAATCCTTATAAAAAAGCACATGCAAACGGCCTTGGGGTTCCTTCTCGGAAGAACAGCGTCTTCTTCTTCTTCTTCTTCTCTCTTGTTTTGGGCGTCTCTCACCCCTTTCACATGGAGTTGCGGTGCTGGAAGCCGTTACGGAACGAGAAGGCCCGCTCCAGGTGCGACGACAGGTTGAGCGTGCGGATGACTTCCTTGAGCGGCATGCGCGTCACGTCGATGTCGTTGATGGCGCACAGCACGCTGCCCTTCTTGACGAGGCCGCTGTTCTCGATGGTACTCTTGCGGCCGTCGTACTTGCGCACGAAGCCGTCCACGACGGGCGCGCCCGAGTCGTCGCGATCCACCTGCAGCACGAGTCCGCACGGGCCCGGCGGCACGATGATGGTGATGAGCGGGTTGGCGCGCTGCTTCCAGTCCTCCTCCGTCACGGACTCGTCGTCGTCGTCCAGCGAGCTGTCGCCCTTCTCGTCCGGGAACGAGTACGAGTTCCAGGCCTGCCGCCGCTGTTTCCTCCTCTTGGAGGCGGGCGAGGCCGAGTCCTCTCCGTCCTCCTCGTTGTTGTTGCTGCCCGAGCCGCTGCTCTCTGTGGTCGTGAGGCTGCTGCCCAGCGCCAGGCGTGAGCTCAGCAGATTGAACTTGCTGCGCGGGCTCAGCGGCGGCTCCTGCAGCTTGGCGCGGAACGCGTCCGCGTACGCCTGCGCGCTGCCGTGGCGACCGCCGTGCGCGTCGTCCGCGCCGTCGTCGCGCGCGTCATCGGACAGCGCGTACGTCTCGCCGCGGCTCAGCAGCAGCGAGCTGTGCTCCGGGTGCTGCAGGTGCTGGTACTTGGGCGGGAAGGCGCCGTACTTGCCCACGACGGCGGCCACGCGCCCGGCCTTGAGGATGCCCAGCCGGTCGTAGCCCAGCCCGTTGAGCCCCTGGTCCTCGGGGCCGCCGCACGTGCACAGCGCTGCGCCCATGAGGTCGGTCTCCTGTCTTCAAGTCGAGCGTCGCGCAGGATCTCTTCGGTTATGGAGCGGCTGGCTTCCCTTTGGTGAAGCTGAGTTGCTGCTTTGGCTTGGAATTATCCAAGGTGACAGAGACCATGTCCTAAAACCTACCCCTGGAAGAATACTAATTGGCTGAAAATAGTGCGCGACGGTTTCATACCCGGTTTTGACCCATTTTTAGGATAGTCTCTGCGGCCCGGGTCCACACCGCCGAGCTTATCCCGTACTATGGCTTCGCTCAAGGTGGCGGTGAAGACTGGCATGGCAGGCAGTGCTGCATGCACTGCTCCGACATGGAGTCCCATGATGGGACACAAGGTCCCGGCGGGCTTGTCCACGCTACGGGCCGGAAGGGTTCAGGAACGCGTCTTCAGAAAGGGCGGACCAAATTTGCGATTTGCGCAAAAATGGACAAAAGTAGATAGAAACCTATAACCTGTCAAAGCCGTGCCATCATTTTCTGCTTTTCAAGTCAAAACACCTATTTTAATCAATAACCCCCGCAGGTAGATAAGTGCGAGCAGTGCTGCATGATCAAGTTTTCAAGTTGAAGTCGGCACCCAATCAAGTCGCGTCGCAGTCGCCGATCGCCAGCCACTGCTTTTCATGCCCGGCGGCCGGAAGAGCTTGCCGAGACAACGAGACAACGAGACAACGCGAAGGCACTTAAGCAAGGAGCTGGTACAGTGTTGAAGCCAACGCGTCGCAGTGCGATGCAGTCGACCTGCAGGCAGGCGGGCTGGCGCTGAATATTTGAACTCCAGAAGGGATTCAGGTGCAGTGAGAACACGCTGAAATGCTAGAGAACTGGCCAACTGAACGCTGCACCTTGACGTGCAAGTACAGTCTTCTTCCCCGTGATATCATAAATAGATTCCAAATCCATCGCATCAAAACAACTCAACAGTTCTGGCTTCGTTGCGAGAAGAGCGCGTAAAAATAATTGAGCGTCTCTACGACAGTGATTGGAAAAAATATATTGGCAGCGAGTTGCGCGATTTGTCGTCATTGCAGTCTGGCATTGCAGTGTTTGCTCTCTTGCAATTGGGTATTGCAATCAAAGGCTTCACTGCAATTTACACTGCAATACTCTGTCATGTTGCAATATGTTACTGCACATAAGATATTGCAATATACAGACGGCTAATACCTCTTTATTATGTACACAAAACAGAATTTTCAAGTCCTCTATGTTCGATATCACGGTGCTGGAAATTAACAGCAGACAATCGCTTGGGGCGTGCTGGAGAAGCCAAGGTGACAGAACTGAGTGAGGAACCACCTGAGTGACCACAGTTGAGTATTTTGAGTTTCGCTGCAATATTGTATTGCAATATGCGCGGCACATGCAATTGGGTATTTTGTATTGCTACCGCACTGCAGTCATGCATTTTGCTTGCAATATTTATCCGGCGTATAGACCAATATATTTTTTCCAATCACTGCTCTACGATGAAGAAGCTCGTGCCGTTCTAGACAATCGACGGTGTCGCGGAGTCAATCCGCCGGTACCAAAACTGTAGGCGACAGTTGAAATACATGCGCACGCCATACCTAGTCGTGAGGGCGGGCTGCTCGGCGCAGCATCCAACAGCTACTTATTGGCTGTCATCAGCGCTGAACCGTTCTACCCACTGTTCACCTCGCTGTGGCCTCCATGATCATCCGCCCATGTTCGCGGTACATTTTGTCGCCTGTAACTTGGTACAGGCAGGGCCGCCGATTATGGCATTTTTATTTATGTAAGCCAAGCTGGCTCATAAATAATGGTAAGGCCTGCCAGAAAGAAGAGAACATAAATAATGTCATGGAGAAAATGTGTCTCATAAATAATGTTGAAATATCATGATCCTGTATTACTTAAAATTTGTATTGGTCTCTCTAGCCGCTGGCAGGGCCGCCGATTATGGCATTTTTATTTATGTAAGCCAAGCTGGCTCATAAATAATGGTAGGCCTGCCAGAAAGAAGAGAACATAAATAATGTCATGGAGAAAATGTGTCTCATAAATAATGTTGAAATATCATGATCCTGTATTACTTAAAATTTGTATTGGTCTCTCTAAATTGCAAGATTTGTTTCTGATAATTTACCCAATTACAATTATTGCTAGGACCTCTGGACATAAATAATGTTGTGACCAAGCGAAAACGGCCAACATACATTATCCATACTTATTTATGGTCATTATTTTTATGGCCATGCTATTTTCGGTGGCCCTGGGTACAGGTTCATTAGTAAACTCCACAGTTTCAGCCGGGGGGGGGGGGGGGGTATTCGGGGTTCGTTGCGTGGAGGCCTTCGGATTTGGTATCAGCGGCGAATTAAGTTATCTCTGGGGACAAGTGTGAGGCAGAATGCGTTAGGCCTATTAATAGACACGCATCGGGTCACGAATTCGTACCTGAACGCAGGTTTCTGTAATCTCCTTGTCCAGCCTCCAGATGAGAAGTTGGCACGCCTTGCATGTAGCCAAGGGCAAGCATTCCCGGCACGAAGCAGGTTAAATGCTCGATTGCAGACTCTAGATCGCCGGTGACAAGAAGCCTGCCGATATATGCGTAATTCGACGGGTAGGAGTGTCCAACCAGCTTATCTTGGGTCCCTGCTACAGCCGTGACATACACATCTCGCGTCTGGTCGTCCTTCTTGCCCGAAAGTAGCCATTGCTTGAGAAGGTACTCGTAGTAGCTGTCACCCAGAGCCCCCCACAAAGGTTACCGAGCCTGGTTTGGGGCCGCTGGCTCGTGAAGGCGATGATCTACTGCAAAATTCAGTTCATCGTTCTCAGCGTCATGAAGGAAAAAGTGCAGCCGCTATTCTAGGCAATCTACCTGACCATGTTGACTTGGAGTGCGATGATATTCTGGTCACTGGTTGTGCTCATAGTGAAACTATGCGATGGAAAGGCAAACTCCTAAATGAAGGAATCAAAACTTAAAGATGTTGCCACAGCACATAGAATTACTCTTATTGCGATCTGGTTAATTGACTATTGGGGGGATTCGCCATGGTTCACATTCGTTAATTTTCGTTGGCTAACGGAATGGAGTCACATGGTGCATATCATAGCACAGCAAAGCTGATAAATAGTGTTTTTGCGGGTCTCAGGAACGCTTGGCTACAGAGCACCAGCGCCGACGAAAGTTTCTCAAGCAGCACAAGCTCCAAGGTCAATCAAGGAAATCCTGACTGAAGAGAACAAGCTGAGCGTGGACTGCGGGCTGGAGGACCCCACGCTTGGACGAAATTTTGCGCAATATTCGCATCGTGATCGTGCTGGGTGGGTAAAACACGTCAGAACGCGTATGGCGAGTTGGCTCGATGAGCCGGCAAGCGTACCTGACCCCAGAGGCGACACGACAAAAAAATACACTGGCATCATACAACGAGGCTTCGCCCGATAACCTTTATGTGTTGACATTCTCGCCCTGCCAAATACTTACTCCACCCCTGCGCTCGTCACTATCAATGCCACAAGCAGGAGGATCATGCCACAAATAGGTCTCATTTATGGTGCTCGAAGTTTGCGGTGGTTGAATATTTTCGACCAATCAAAAGTATCGTCGAACTTAACAGTAACTTACCAATGGACCATTGGCAATGGTAAGTGCGTCGTAAACTGAAGTTCCCTGATTGGCTGTATTCCATGCAAATCGACCGTTAAACCAGTACGCTGTGGGACCTTCATTAGAATTACATTTGCTGTCGAGTTGCGTACCTTCGGCTTGAGTACGTCGTCCTTCTTTAAGTTATCTCCTCTTATCCAATCACGCTAGCCCACAAAACTGCGGTCGCCACTCAAACCGCGACGCCACACAAACAAGAAAGCGCTCCGGCCTCTCCCCTCCTCTCGTCCAGTCCACACAGCAGAGCACCATGGTGCAGGTGTCCAAGCCCCTGGTGATCGCCGGCGTGTCCGCCGTGGCGGCCGCCGCCCTCCTCGCCTTCGCGCTCGCGCGCGGCAGCAGCTCCAGCGTACGTACATCAACACTTTCCATCCGCCTCTATCGACCTCCTCCCTGCCAGGTTTTGGTGGTGGTTTGATGGAGTGTATGGATGTACCATGCGCAATGGTACACTTATTTGACCATCACTCCCTCGTATCCATGTAGGACGCCAAGAAGCAAGCCAAGCAGGAGGACGGCGTGCGCGAGGTGCCCAACCTGCACAAGGAGCAGCTGCTGAGCATCCTCGAGACCATTTGCACGCAGATGGGCCAGGTCGTGATGCAGCTGGCCAAGCTCGAGGCCAAGATCCGCCAGGAGTCGTCCCAGAGCGGGCGCTCGCTGCCCGAGGACCAGCTGGCCTCGTACCTCATGGGCCAGTTCGAGGAGGCCATGAAGGCCATCGAGTCGCAGGTGTACGCCAAGTTCCAGACCACGGAGGACGAGGTCAAGGTGGCCACCGAGTACTTCGAGGAGGACGGCGACAAGGACGTGGCCAACGCCGTGGCCAAGCTGCAGGAGCTCTACCGCGTCATGACCGGCGGCGGCTTCAGCGACGTCGAGGTGCCCGCCGATCTCACGCTGACCAAGTTCATCGAGATCATGCAGGAGACCATGGAGTCGCTGAACGTGGCCATGGAGGAGGTCTGCCTCGAGGTCAAGGAACTCAACCCGGACAACAAGGAGGAGGCCATCAACCAGCGGTACGTCAAGCGCGCAGACAACCTGTCGGCCGAGATCCACGCCAAGCACGGCCTCACGCGCGAGGTGCTGCAGGCCGCCATGATGAAGTACCAGCAGGAGCCCGCCTTCCTCATGGCCATGACGGAGCTGCAGCAGCAGCAGGCCGAGCGCTTCGCGGCCGCCGCGGCCATCTTTAACGGCGAGGTGAACATGGGCTTGACCGAATAAGCCTCGTGTTTACAACTATCTACTAGAAGAATGGAACCCCCGATCGATCACACGACGGTTTAGCCAGCATTCCCCAGCCAGCTCCCATACGACACCAGCCCCACCGCTCTTTCCCCTCCTCCCTCCTACTCGTTCTTTCCCGACGCAGCAACGAACGAACACGTCAGCAAGATCCAACGCCGTCCTCGTCCCCAGTTATGATCGCTCACTAGGAGCGAAGTAGGCAGCCGAGAGAGAGAGAGAAGAGAGAGGAGGCTCTGCGCGCCTTTTTGACTGTCTGGCTGTGCGTGTGTGCGCGTCGGCTGCATATTGGTTGAATGAGTTGTGCCGATCAAGTCCCGCGTTCGTGCTTGTGTGTCTGTGCGTTGAGTGCATCCCTGTCTAACTGCTGTGGCTTGTGTGTTGCCTTCAGTGCAGCTCGTCTGTCTGCCTCGGGTGGACCTTAACTGGAGGTGCAAGTTGAAGTGGTTGGAACAATGTCCACTCTTTCGTGTCTGCCTCCGTGACAATTTCGTTGAGCCAAGAACACCTTCATATTTTTAGTCGCCGCTCTGAAAGCACGCCAAGCCCAAGTTCGTCGCGCCGCAGCTCGCAGTTCGCTTTTAGCTCGACGGGGCGGGCGGCATGCAGCAGGACCGACTCGAAGGATGGATGGTGAGGCAGATCGAGAACGCCGACCTGGCCAAGGAGACGGTGATCCAGCTGCCAGTCCCGAAGGCCTCCGCTGCTTCCCCCTTGTCCGCTAGAATCGCTCGGCCGTCCGCTGCAACACCGAGGAGGCTCAAGGGCGGCGTGGCAGCCTCACGACGCTCAGTTACTGCAGCTGCAGGACAAGAAATGTGCTCCCTGCTCCCTTTGCCGTCGCCTCGTCCTGATCGAGAGGCGGCTTTAAGCTCCCTCTCAAGGCACGAACCGGACGAAAGCGTCGAGAAAATGTGGCGCTCGCAGTTCCATGACCGACAGCAACCTTGTATCGAGAGTGGTCGCGTGGATCGGACGAAGGTGCTGCACAATATGAAGGACAAACAGCAGCACGGGGATGACGAGGACTCGCCACTGTTCCTTTGGGGCTTACCTCGCGAACACATTCTCGATTTCATCCGTCAATCGTTGCTGCCTTCTTCATGGGCGTACGTCTCGCTCCAAACGAGTAAACTGGTACTTGATCGCTGACAATGTTGACAAATTGCTTCTCTGTAGAAACCCTGCATCTAGACCGGTAGGCGAGTGGGAAGCTGTGCCGAATGAGGAAGACGAAGTGGAGCGCGTGCGACGCATACTGTAAGGTGTCGTTTTGATATAAGCAGGCTTATCGAGGTCTTCTTAACCGAAGTTGCGTTGTATGAATTAGAGCCAATGCTCTCGCGCTGGCGCCTCCCAAATCGCCCAAGAAACCTTTATCACCTCGGTCCCCATCCCCTCCTCGTAGTCCGAACAAAAGAACCGAAAACTCTTCAAGTCCTCGTCGAAATGGCGGGATGAGCCCTCGAGTGCAGAGTGTAATTGGTACGGGCTACATTTCGTCTCCACCGTCAAGTCCAAGATCGACGCGGATAACTCCGCGGTCTGAAGAGAGGTACGAGGCTCACTACAATGACGAATATTTCGCGCGGATGAAGAAATTGAACACCCGGATGCTCGGACAGAATCCACAAGTTCATAGCTGAACTCCGAGCTGATCCAAGTCTATGGGCTGCGTTCCAAGTACGTCCCCCCTTTCCCCCCCTTAGAAACTATTGGGGAAATTGTCGACTTTAGTTATCATGCTTATTGCCATTGCAGCGGGATATCGAGCAAATTCAACACCAACATCGTCTGGTAAGATGTGCCCTGAGTTGATTAATTTTTATAGATTTTATTTTTCTTACTTTCAGTTTTTTTGTGGTCTACAGAAGCATTACACTAGAGATGTAAGCTCACTTGTGTCTTTTGTCCTCACTCTGCTACCTTCCACCTCACTCGATTCCCTTGCTTCAGAAAATACGAGAGAACAAGGAGCGCGCTAGAACCCCAAGGTCAATCGAAGCGCATGAGCTGAGGTAGGCAACAAGTTTTTATGTGATATTCCTACAAAAAATCCTTCAAGCTGACCGTCTCCGACACTCTTACCCTGGCGTGCTAGGAAGAAAGAAGCCGCGGAGCGAATGGAGCGTACTCAGCGACAGCGGGAGCAGATTGTTCAGCTAGAAGACGAGCGGCTGGCAGCAAAACGCGAGGCCTATCTACGCCGGGTAAACCCCACAAGGCAACTGTCAGCTGCGGAGCTGGAGTTGACAGTTCGCTATCGGCGACGCAAGATGTGGCTTCACGTCATGTCGTTCGCTGCGATCTCGCATCGCTGGCACGAGCAGCTTCTGCACACCAAGCACGCAATGCTCATGGCCAGGATCGAACGCACCGCTGCGTCTACGATCCAGAAGATTTGGCGTCGATGGAAATGGCAGCACGCGTCCAAGCACACGGTCGTCATCTACACGTGGCTGCGCAAATGCATGTGGAAGTTGCTGCTGCGAGTGCGGTGTCGTCGCAAGACGCGGAACGCAACTCTGTTGCGGCAGTTCATGCTCGACCACTTCACGGAGAGTCACGCTACGCGAAACTTTAACCGGATGATGGTCCAATGGCGCAGCAAAGTCATCCGCGCGCAGAAGGCTGGCATGTGAGCTATTTTTTTTTTACTGGTGAAGTAGCTTGGAACATACTTAAGGACTGACGGTGTTCTCTGTGTGAAGGTCCTTTATCAATTGCAACCGGGCTCGAATGCAAGCGCTGTCGATCTGGTGGGACGAAGTGGATCACGAGCGACAGCGTATGGACCGTCAGCAGAACAGCAACATCGACGACGGTCGACGACTTACTACTCGACAGCCTTCCGGCCGCAATCTTCTAGGACCCGCTCCTGGATCTGCAGGGTCAAACCGAAAGAGTTTCTCTCGAGCAGGCTCCATTGCGATACTGGGAGGGATGGACGAGAAGCTGGCCACCATGCAGATGCTTCTCACCCCCATCGAGCTCCAGCGTCTGCAGCAAAATTCAGTTCAAGTCGTGAAAATCCCCAAAAGGTAAGTGACTACTTTGACTATCGTGTGGTCACGTACCAATGACTAACTTTGTGTTATCGATTACTGTAGCATCAAGATTCGGCTGCTGACGGAGCTCCTGACCAACGCAAGGAGGGACTTCAGACGCAGACAACAAGCGTACAAGGAAATGATGCTCTGCGCAAGCTACGCGAGGTTAGACTTTTTCTTTGCTTTTTTCTTACCGATAAAACTATGTTCGTGCTAACCAATTTTCCCTGCATTGGTTTGTGCAGAGAAGTCAAGCTGGAGGAAGCTCGCGCTATCGTGCAGAGTTCTGTGAAGGCCACGGACAGCAGTCGAAGCATGACGCGTACAACCAGCGTAAGTCGGAGTATGAACCCTCCTCCGTGCTTCTTGCTCTTCTCAGACCCCAACGGAGCCAAGACGATGGAGGCACTTGTGCGCCGAGGGGTGCAGCTCACGTTGGAGGCCGATCCAGAGCTGAAATCGCTCGTCACCCGCCAGCAAGAGCATCGATTGCAGTCGCCTCATTCTTCTCCTCGCCGACCGTCAGTCTCATTCTCAGGAGCTGCAGTGTTGGCTGGTAACTCGGCTCCGTCAGCTTCGCCGTCACTTTCGCCTTCTCCGAGATACAGCATCTTGAAAAAGCCCACGCAGAGAAATCTCTTCGCTCCATCCGTCGTGTTCCCACCATCGGTGCTCGCTGTCCCCACCTCTGACAAGCCAAGCACTCCACCAAGTCAAGCAACTCCAAGCTCCGCTACACACCGCTGACAATGTTCAACAACATCAATGCATTTTAATTTATTAGCGGCGCGACATAATGAAACCGAGCTTACCACGTCACTGTTGAGCCCCTTTGCCCCCGCGTTCTTTGCCTACAGCCAGACGAAGAATCAAAAGAAGACTCGACGCAAGCCAAGTTGGTGTGATTATACTCTATCCATGTCTTCAGTCCGAGTCGGAGTGGCGGAGCTGCGCTGTGACGGTGTGTTAGAGCCTTCTGTGCCCGATGTTCGAAGCAGCGCCATGAGCTGTGAGTGGTTGAGTTGACTATTCCGCATGGCGAGCGCCACGCTGCCGCATACCATTTGGTTCGCCGAGCCGCGACTGTGTCCCTCGCCCTCCATCTCTCCTTCCTCTTCGTCAATGTCCTCGAACACGAAAATGCTATCGTCCCACGACAGGTTGAAGTCGAACTCCGTCTCACGGATCGAGTTGTTGGGCTGCTCGCCGCCGTGACTCAGCCGCACGAGCTCCAGCGGCACATCGGGCACCGTCGCCTTCGCCTGGTTGACCAGTCTGGCGTCTTCAATCCGCTTCGACTTGGGCGCGCGACCACGCACTAACGTCACGAGCTCCAAGCTCAGCATCGGCGACTGCACATCAATCGGGATGGCCTCGATCAGGCCGATGGGCTTGGAGATACCCTTGAAACTGTAGTAGCCATGCGCCTTGAACTGGAACACAGTCGAGCCTGGAACATCCTTGATCTTCTCTGACTTCGTAATAATCTGTTGGCTGGAGCACACCGCTTGAGCAGCGCAGAACGCACTCCACGCGTCTCCACCGATAAGCACCTGACCACCATGAGCAGCCTTGGCAATGCGCGCTGTCTGGTTCACAATGTTGCCGAAATAATCCGCACGTCCACTCGTTTTGTGCGGGCTCACACTCGCCGGCACACCCGTTTCAATGCCCATCGACATGGAGAAGCGCAGCTCCTGGTTCTCGTTCTCCATGTTCCACTCGCGGAACTTTTGCCGGATACGCAGCTGAAACTCGCCGCACCACAGGATGGCACTGGCAGGCGTGAAGAACGCCAGCATGAAGTCTCCCTGCAGCTCCTGACACTCATAGCCGTTGTGTTTACGCAGCAGCTCGCGCGCCACCATACACAGCGTCTTGATGCGATCTGCGAGCTCCTCCGCGTGGCAACGAACCAGCGGCCGAGCGCCCTCAATGAACGTAAACACCATCGTCACGGGCTTCTGCGCCGAGGGGGCGTCACGCATGCCGAGCGAGAGCTGGTGCGGACTGTTTAAACTCGGGAACCGTCTCAGCTCCAGATCCCTCGGCAACAGCAACATCAGCAACACCTCGTCACCTAAAACCGCGTGACAGCCCAAATCCTCCACCACGGGGTTGCCCAGTTGCACGAGCTGTTCCTTTAACCGGTCCCAGACGTTGTCACTCAGGATAATCTGTCCTCCATGCGCGTACTCGCTCACCGTCTGCGTCCACTTAACCGCTTCACACAACGACAACTCGGGCGAAATATCCGGATCCGCCGTGTGGATCACCATTCGCACCCGGAAGCCACGGTACAGCAGCATGTTCTTCTTGGTTTTGCCATTGGTCGTCACCGACACTTCCTTCATGTCGTCGAACTGCTTGAGCAACTTGTCGTTCCACGCGGCGTACACCAAGCTCAGTTGCAGGGAGAGACACCACTTGGCAGCGTGGAACTCGGAGGCAAACGCGATCACGAATAATCCAGAGCGAGAATGGGATAAAATCTCCTGGCCGCCGTACTCGGACGCCAGTCTGGATAACACCGTGTGCTCGTAGAGCAACTTTGCGTCCTCCATGAGGTCTTTGGCTTGCGTCATCATCTCCCGGAAGCCTTGCACGGAAACCTGCACGAGCACGACCTTCTCCCACCGCACGGGGGTGAGGTCGCCCAAATCGGTTTTAATCTTGTTCACGGCGGATTTTTTGCCCAAAATGGTGCCGTTTGAACCCACTCCCGAGTACTCGGAGCCGGAAACCTCCCCACTTTGGGTGCTGCTGCCCCCGCCACTCTCCGCCTCTAACCTGGCTAGGCGAAGCAGAGTGATGTTCTCTCTATCCGAGCCCTGTTGCTTTTGCGAATTCCCCTGGTTACGCACGGGCCGCAGTCCGTCCTGAGTTGCCGAGATCTCGTTCGAGGCAAATTGCTCCTTCTGGACACTGGCAGTAGCGTAGTCGCTCGAGTCTTGGATGTTGCCACCGTCCGGCTTTTTCACGCTCATTTTGCCTAACGGCCGCGTCGGGTTCACCCCCACCAGGTCCTGTTGCTGGAGACTCAGCTCGCAGTCCAAGCTGTGGCGGAGCGGGTAGTTGGCGTTCACGTGTCGCAGCGAGTCGCTCGAAGTTGCCGAGTCTTTATCTAACCCGCGCGGGCTCTGGGAGCGCACCCACGGTCCGCCCTGGTCGCCGCCGCGCCGCGGGTCCTCGTCCAGCCCGTCCTCCTGGTGCACGTGCTGCAGGTACGGCGCCAGCTCGCGCACGATGTCGTTGCGCGGCAGGCACTTCTCCAGCACGCGCATGCAACACCACCAGCACATGATGGCCGCCGCGTCCCTCTCGCTTTAAGTGGTGCTAACCTGGTGCCTGGAGGAGAATAAAAAATCGAGGTCCTGTGTTCGGGTTTAGAGACTCGCGGTTAAGCCAGTGCTAACCGCCTTTCCTCCCCCTGTCTTCCTTCGCGGCTCCTGCGGGACTTCTCTCTAGGGCGCTGTGCCCTGCTGCGCGGTGCGTTTCGCTCCGCTGTCTCCGCTCCTGCTCCCTCCGGGCTCTCCGGACTGTGGCTGTGGCTGGCTGGCTGGCTGCGCGCTTCCTCCGCTCGCTCGCTCCGCTCCGCTCTGCTGCCCCGACGGAGGGGCTTCTTTTCCGCAATACAGTTGGCAAATGTATGCCGGGGCTCACTGGCGCTCTCTATTGGAGCGCCTGTCGTCGGGTCGCCGTTGCGCCCCGTTTCTGGCCACAAGCCCCCAAACCTTCGATGGAATCGCTGCAACCAAGACAAGAAGTTGCCGTACCGGTACATGCAAGTGGCAAAGCCAACAGCGTGGAGCTCTATTCTCCAGCCATCGGAGGCGCTGATACGAGCGGCGCGGACGCCTCTCGATACGATAAGGTAGGGCGACACACACACTGTCCGGCCTTGTCGGCCGACACCTTGCCAAAGTGCAAGGAAGGTCCCGGATTATGACGCTCGTTTACGCTCCACACGGCACGGCACGCGCTCGCGGGGCGAACGAACACGCGACCCATATCCAGGCAGTCGCCGTGCCGAGCTCGACGCGACGGCCGAGGCGACGTCGGGCTCCTTATCCTGGCCGTGAACCGAAGCAGTGGGCACCGTGTTAAACACTGGGAAAGTCGCATCTATCCGCCACCACAGCAGAAACGATGGCTGACTGCCTGATTGCCAGCAGTTGCCCGAAGCGCTTCGAAGCTTCGGGGCTGGGAAGGGAGGGCAACAAGACCGAGACCAGCAAGCAAGCGAGGCAAAGCGCCAGCTTTAGGTGAAATGGTTTTAGCGGCGTCGCTCAGCAAAGGACACGCAAGTGCGTGTGATCGCGTAAGCCGACTTAATGCGCTTCGCAGAGAGGAGCTGAATGAAGGTCGTATTTTAGGGCCTCGCCTTAATAGTTGCCGCCGCCTACGCCGAGTTGGCAATCATCATGAGCAGCGTGATGTACATCTGGATCTTCTCCTTGATCATGAGCATCAGCGCCGACGAGAGCGCTCCCTGTGGCGGAATTATCATCAGCATCAAACAGCAGCATCATTAGCCTTCCAAGCACCAAAGAGATCTACGCTGCAACCACTTCAAAATTAGCTACGTACCCTCGTGAGCTCCGGTCCAAGGCCACGGTAGAGCGCGAGCGGGCCCTCCTCCGTGTACACCCGCTGCAGCGTCGAGGCGATGGTCTCCTTCTTGGGCTCAGCGCAGGTCTGGCCCTGCTCCGCATCACCCACAGCAATCTGCTTCTTCTTGTTGGCCTGCATCAGCACCTTGGCGCGGATGTACGGGAACAGAACGAGCGTCGCGATGGACCGCGCAATAGCTCCCAGCACAAATGCCAAATGGGCACAATGCAAGAAACTGTAAAAACTTCACCCTCCACCACACAAAAACCCTTATTAATGCGTCCTCACCTCCAACGCGCCCAGCGCCTGCGACGCCTGCTTGAACTTGCGCAGGTACACGCCCTTGAGTCGCTCGAAGACTGTGTACTGGATGGCCGGCTGCAGACACAGCACAAAGTAGGCCCCCAGGCCCTTGTAGAGTCCCCCAATGCCGCTCTCCTTGACGATGGAGCGTAGAATCTGGAGGATACTGCCACCACTGCCAGAGCCCGTCTGCATGCGCGTGCCCACGAGCTCCATGGGCATCGTGATGGGCAGGTGGCACAGCTCGCTCAGGTAGCCGATACCCAGGTCCGTGAGCGTGCCGATGGGCTTGCCGTCCTTGGGCGCCACCATCTGCGCCAGCATCGTGTAGGCGTAGAAGTACAGGAACTTGGAGGTGGAGGACTCCGCCGCCTTGTACTGGATGCCCTGGTAGAGCGACTTGATTAGTGCCAGCTGACGGTTGGGCTTGGTAGAACCGCCCTCCTTGTCGTCGTTTTCCTCCTCCTCGGGGAGTAGCGACGCGCCCGACTGGATGCGCGTCTTGAGCGTGTCCAGAGGATACAGGATACTCGTGGACAGGAAGCCGCCCACGCCCGCCGCTGTGGCGGCCGCCATCATCTCCATCGGCTTGCTCAGCGCCATGCTCGTTACAGGATTAGTGTCTGCCCCGAAGTGGAAGCGACGCACGTTGGAATGATTCCGGCGGGAAGTGCAGTAAAGCGAGGGGGCATTAAAGTGGGATGGACCAATCAGAGACGAGCGTTATGGCTGCGACTTGTGCACCAAGTTTTGATTTTAGCAGCCATGAACAGCAGCGATCTGCCGCCGGCGTCAGACTAGCCCTGCAGGTCGGAGCTGCGATCGCCGAGACGACAGTACATTACTGCATCGCTCGGCCGTGGAGCGCCTAAGTCTAAGATGAAAAAAATACCATCATGCAAGTTGAAGCGCATGCGGTCAAGATTGCCACTGGCAATTTGACAGGCAGGAGGACAGAGACCAGAATGGCATCCACGACAGCAATCTTGTGCGTGAAAATTGCCGTGGAAAGGCTCGCTGCTGCAGACGGCAACGAGGCACGCGTGGCTGGCCGAACAGTTTTTTTTTTCTTTCAAAACTATAGTTTTTTTCAAGACAAGGGTACTGTAACCTAATGTGAATTGTAAACTACTGTGCAGTGTTAGCTTCTTGCCACAATGATAGTTCTTCATAGTCCTCCTTCGTCTTTTGTATTTGTTGCGGTTTAGACGGCTATCTTCTCCCGATATAATAGTCCTCCTTCGTCTACCTACTCTACCTACCGGCGAGCTCTACGAGCTTGCCTCCACTCAACTGCAGCCGGGGGTAAATAAACACTGAAGCTCTGCATGTAGTTTGTATCTTACGTCTACAGCATACTACGGACGGGGTAGCGAAAGCTCGCGATCTTGCGCGCGACTAGCAAAACGATGTCCGATGGTTGAAACATCTGAGCTTGCAACAACGACATCGCCTACGACAAGCTCGCGGAGGCATTCGCAACTGCAGCATCACTGCTCGTTGAGCTCCAGGCTCCCAGCAAGACAATCGAGAGCAAATTTCGAAGCAGCAATTCATGCAACACCGCAAAACACTTCAAGTCCACCAAGGTGGAATCGAGCACAATCATCGGGATTGCTGATCCCCCACAAAGCGAAGGCAAAAGTGCACTCCTCGACCAGCTCCTCCTTCCGCCGCTGCTGCAGCCTCCACACCACATGTACTGTACCTCGCTATTATCTCGCACTCTGCAGTGCCGGTGAACCCTCGCACTGCGCAGCTGAAGCGGTGAGTCTTTTGGAGCGCGGCTCGCAATCTCCACCTCAGGTGTCACAGTTTTCAGGTTTTATGCACTCGGATTGCGGCACCCTCAGAATCTGAAGCGCAGAAGGCAAGTGCGTCACTCGCCGTTTTGCCCCGGGCCCCACAGAGCAAGACCAAGAAGACCAAGAAGAAGAATCGCCCGATGACCGTCGTCGAGCACGCCAGCATGCGCGCGGCGGAGACGTCCGCGCCCCTGGGCTTCTGGGGCCCTCCCACCTCCACCATCGACTGGTGCGAGCTCAACTACGAGCACAGCTTCTACGTCGCCGAGTTCTGGAACACCATCAGCAACTCGCTCTTCGTGCTGCTCGGGCTCTACGGACTCTATCGCAGCATCAAGCTGGGCTTTGAGCCTCGGTTCCACCTGCAGTTCATCGGCGTGATGGTCACGGGCTTCGGCTCCGCCATGTTCCACGGCACGCTGCAGCACGTGTACCAGCAGTGCGACGAGACGCCCATGGTCTGGTCCATCCTGGTGTGGATCTACATCGTGTACAACAACGAGATCGAGCAGCTCCCCGTCGAGCACGCGACGCGCTACGTCATCGCCTTCCTCGCGGCCATCGGCGTCGTCTTCACGGTCATCCACGCCATCTACCGCTTCACCACGGTGTTTCAAGTGTTTTTTGGCGTCCTCGCCGTGCTCACGTGCGCGCGGCTGTGCATGCACTACGCGGAGGTGAAGGACCCGAGGGCGCGCGCGGTGGCCAGGTCCTACGTCACGTCGGCGCTCATCGGCTTCGCGTTCTGGCTCATGGACTACCACTACTGCCACACGCTGCGCGGGCTTTCGGTGAATCCTCAGGGCCACGCCTGGTACGTTTGTTGCTCATCTCGATCGGTTATGCAAACTATAGGCGATAGTTGCTGCTGCTGGTTGGCTGGACTGGGTGGCTAATGAGTCGTTGACGTTGTTGTTGTTGGATGTTCGTCGTCTTTGGTTGCAGGTGGCACATTTTCATGGGCATTTCGTCGTACCACGGCCCGATCTTCATGCAGTATGTGCGCATGGAGCAGCTCAAGAGGAAGGTGCACATCCACGACACTTGCCTCGGCATCCAGACCATCGTCGTGGAGGAGAACGGCGCGCTCGAGAGCCCCAAGAAGCCCAAGCAGTTGTAAAAGCCCCACGGTTGTGACATGTCTTCGAGTTCGTTGCCTCCGTTATTACGACGTCGGCCCCATATTAGCGTTAATTAATATCAACCTGCATAGCTAGCAAGTTAGTGAGCTCTTCAAGTGAACTCCATCCCATTGCCATGCATACGAGCTCCCAGGCGTTTTGCCCACGGGTCGGACGCGCCGCGTATGCCGGCATGCAAACGACGGCCACATGTTTATCCCGAGCAGCGAGCAGCCGTTCTGCGCAACTTATTCGATCTCACACTGAAATGGCTACTTATTCAGAGGCATACCTATTCTGAGTCAAATTCCGTATGAGACGGCGGGTCGGTACTTTCACGGAGCACGCTAAGGTTGAAGATGACCGAAACGACCGACCGTATGCCCCACCCCGATGCCATTTCCGGCCATTTCCGCTTTCGCCGCATTCTTGAGAAGTCGCCGCGCTCGCTAGAATGGCGACTACCAGCAACAGCATGCGTTCGCCCGCCCCCGTGGGCTTCTGGGGCCCTCCCACCTCCACCATCGACTGGTGCGAGACCAACTACGAGCACAGCTACTACATCGCCGAGTTCTGGAACACCATCAGCAACTCGCTCTTCGTGCTGCTCGGGCTCTACGGACTCTATCGCAGCATCAAGCTGGGCTTTGAGCCTCGGTTCCACCTGCAGTTCATTGGCGTGATGGTCACGGGCTTCGGCTCCGCCATGTTCCACGGCACGCTGCAGCACGTATACCAGCAGTGCGACGAGACGCCCATGGTCTGGTCCATCCTGGCGTGGATCTACATCGTGTACAACAACGAGATCGAGCAGCTCCCCATAAAGAACGCCAGCAAGTACGTCATCGCCTTCCTCACCACGATCGGAGCCATTTTCACGGTGGTGCACGCCATCTACCGCTTCACGACGGTCTTCCAAGTGTTCTTCGGCATCTTGGCGGTGCTCGGGGCGGGGCGGCTCTGTGTGCACTACGCAGAGGTGAAGGACCCGAGGGCGCGCGCAGTGGCCAGGTCCTACGTGACGTCGAGTCTCATTGGCTTTGCCTTCTGGCTGATGGACTACCACTACTGCCACGTTGTGCGCGGACTGCCAGTGAACCCGCAAGGCCACGCCTGGTAAGAAGGATCTGTTGAGGTAACTGAAGATGTTTTTTGTGCTTACCGGTATTGTTATGCTGCTTTTATTGGCTGCAGGTGGCACATGTTTATGGGCATCTCGACCTACCACGGGCCGATCTTCATGCAGTACGTGCGCATGGAGCAGCTCAAAAAGAAGGTGCGGATCCACGACACTTGCCTCGGCATCCAGACCATCGTGGTGGAGGGCTGCGCGCCCGCGAGTCCCAAGAAGCCCAAGCAACTCTAAAGAAATAGGAGCGCCGATCCTCTGTCTATTGCCCATGAATCTATTTTACAAACAAAGCTGACACCAATTGTTGCCCTTTGGTGTTCCACTGCAACTTGTACCCATATCGCTTACAACTGGCCTAAAACTATCATCTATTACAGGTTTTTACCCAATCTTGGATGATCTGATGGAGTCCGCGTCGGCCTTGCTGCAGCTCGTGTGCAACGCCGCTACCGGCGCCCAGAGCGCGAACCAGAGCGAGAGCGACCTCATCCGCCGTCTAGAGAGCGCCAGGAACCAGTTGCTACGCGTTGGAAGCGCTGAAATCGCCCCAGAATCGGCCGCGATCGCTGCATGTCACGTGACAAGCCAAGTTGTGGCACATTTGGTGTGTCATCGGCCTCTTTTAGCGACTGCCAAGTGGCATAAGCGGGTGTTCCTGTTAGAGACTGCAGTGGCAAGTGCTGTCACGGCGATCACGAGCTCTGGGGGTGCAGTGGATGGGGAGTTAGAGGTGGAAATACCGGACAGGAGGAATATCTGCAACAGCTTCAGTTGGCTGTTGCGAAGGCTGTGGAGGAGCTCACCGACACCACAACAAGCAGTTAGCACCACTGCAACCTTGGTGAGACTGTGCGTGTTGCTGGGCTGTTGCTGGTTACGGTACGATCGAGTGGGGAAGCTGGACAAGGTGGAAAAGTTGCTCAAAGGCTGCAGCGACTTCTGCGTAACGCACGAGGGGGCCGAGAGGCTGGCCAAGTGGCCGCTGTTCTTGCTTGGAATGGTGGTTATGGTGAGGAAGGAGTATCAGAAGGCAGTGGGGTGCTTTCAGGGGGCGGTGGAGAAGTGTGAAGAAGAGGATGGGGTGTTTTTCTATTGGTATGCGGTGGCGTTAATTCAGAGTGGAAGGTCGAGTGAAGCTGCTGTCGCTATGGATAAGTGTATTCGAGCGAATTATGAGCCGGGGGCGTGTTTGTCGCTCCAAGCGCTGGTGAACCTGCAGGCAAGGGATTTTCATGCTGCGGCGGAGCAGTTGCAACGCGCGCTGGAGATTGATTTTTCGCAGTCGAGATCGTTCTTTAATTACGCGCTGCTGATGGAGCGAATGGGGAACTTTGAAGCGCAGCAGCAACTGCTCGAGTACGCGTTGGAGTCTGGTACGGATACTAGTGACCCCCAACGCAGTGAGGCAGGCGGTACCCTATTCGACAAAGCAGGCCTGTCGGCACTGTTTCCTGCTCAGTTGACGCGTGTGAACGCATCAAAGATTCAATTTCACTTGGCAATGGCTGCGATGGAAAATGGTAAAATATTTTTGCGTGCACATAGTAGATAGATAGATACCTTGTGACGCATTTAACGCTTGTGTTTTTTGTCGTTCAGGTAATTGGTCAGAGTCCAAGAAGCATTTTGAGGAGTTCCTTGCAACTGAAGAGCTGCCCCAGTCTACTGCTGTAGTTGCTGAGGGTACAAGGGATTATGTTTATGTGCTACTCCAGGTAAAAACTGGGTTTACTTTGCTGTGTTCGAATGATAACAACGAATGTTGCTAACGTATTTGTGAAAATTGTTCATTTCTAGTGCAAGCTTCCGTCGCTAGCGCTCAAGACCTGTGAGCACTATCTGCTCAAGTGCGAAGGAAGTAGTACAGACTCCATGTCGATGCTATCGGTGATCATGTTGCATCTGTACAAAGCGGACGCGTTGTTGTGCTTGGAGCGCGTTGATGAGTGCTACGAGTACCTCAAGAGCGCCGTCGAACCGAAGGTTCATCAGCAATTACGGCAGCCAGGGTCAACTGATAAGTCTGATGCAATCTCCGACGAAGTTGCAGCATGCCACAGGCAACTACTGAACAACCTAGCGGTGGTCACGGCTTGCCGCAGTGGCGTTGAAGCTGCCATCTCGCTTCTACAAGAAGGACTCCAGCAGTATCCAGACTGTCTAGCCATCAAGTTCAACCTCGTTCTGCTACTGTGGAGAAAGGATGAAAAGGCCACTGCGTGCTCTGTGTGGGCCAAAGCTCGCGGCTGGAACCTTCAAAGTGGTGCTCCAGGTCAAGCCAGTCGCCTTCGTCCCTCAAGTTGGAATCAAGACGCTGCTGCGTGTTCCATCTCGGAGCACGTTCATGACGACATCGATGGAGAAGAAGGCGTATCGACACAGCAGCTCTTGTATCTCGACGCCTTGGTTTTAAATCACATACGCAAGTCTCGGGGCTCTAAACTGGAAGATCGCTCTCTTCAGTACGTCGAGCACCTCGAGAGTTTGGGCACATCGGATATTCCAAGAGTGCGAAACTGTGGCAAGTCGCTCTAAAAGAAGAGGTTTCAAGGAATTATTATTATTTTCGCACTTGCTGTGCCTGGACTCGAAGAGTGGAGACGCCCAAAAGAAATGCCGGGTAAAAGCTCTCGTCGTGCCAAGAAGAAGAACGGAGCCGCTAATGGTCCGCTGACTGTGCTAACTCCAGAGCAGAAATGGTGGAGGGCAGTCGGCCGCCTCGCCCAGTTTCAGCTCGGCTGCAGCCTCTTGATGCAGCTCTCTTACGTGGCGTTCCCCGCCTACAACTTCTCGCTGGCGCTGTGGTGTTTGCTGGCGTGTACCCCGTCCTGGAGCGCCAAGTACACGCGTCTCGTGCCGCTGCACATGATCGCCATCAGCTTCTCGGTGGTGACGGACATCGTGTGGATGAGTTTGTGGGTGTCCGGTAAAGTGTTCTTCGACCAGTTCTGCAACGCCAGCGCGGTCTCAATCGTGAGCTGCGGAGGCGCGACCGATCACTTCCCGGGCTGCAGCACGAACCAGTTCGCTCTGTTCACTCTGATCCTGAATCTGCTGGCCAAGGTCGCTACCGTTGTGAGCATGCAACGCATCCACGCTATCCACGTCGCTAATCGAGCCAAACACCGCAGCCAAGTGGCAGCAGCCGACAGAACTAGCGACACGTCCAGCGCTGCTACGGGTGCTGAGGTGAAACCCTTGTCAGAAAACGCCAATACTGCAGTTGCAACCCAAGAGCGGACGAATAGCAACGGGAGCTCAGGCTCAAAGTAACAAAACCCAAGAAAACCACGCTGTTATTTTGCTATCGATTAGCATTATCTATCCGAGTCCGTCTCCGGTTGTTCCCACCCTTCGTCATCTTCTTCTTCGTCTACCTCCTCTGCCCTTGCGGTTGGTGCTGCAAAGTCGTCGCTTGAAATGTCTTCGGAGACTTCTGCTATGACGCTCCCAGACGAATCCGTCGTGCTTGGAATTTCTGGCGTCGGACTTGTTTCCACTGCTGTCTTTGAAGGCTGTGGCACGGGTTTAGAGACAGCAAATGGGTCGACCATGCGGTCATCGGGGAGTAGCGACACGAGGCCGTGGTCGTTGCAGACAACCACGAAAGCCTCCATGGACAGCGCGAAGGACTGGTCGACTCCACCCATCAGAGCCTCGCGGAACATGCGCAGGATGCGGCGGTCGCTGAAGTGCGGCTTGCGCTGCCGAATTATGGCGCCGAACTCATCCAGCGTCAACACGCAGTCGTGATTCACATCGCCCTATAGATCACCGTACAACATTGTTAACATCCACTCAATCCGTTAGTTTTGAGCGGATAAAATTTACTTACAGAGTCAAAGAGTGCGGTCAAGTCCCTCTTGATGCCATCACGTCGCTGCTCGAGTGCGTCCATCAGCAGTTTGAGCACTTTGTGCACGTCGACCACAATCCGAGGAGGCGGAGGCCGCTGAACACCCTTGTTGGCTTCAGGTGCGTGGATCGAGGAGGAGGAGTCGGGCTTCTCACTTGCGAGCATAACACGCCGCATCTCGGCTCGAACTGCAAGACGGTTGCCCGATATTTCCATAATGTTGTGCCCATCGTACATTGCTGTATTGTGCTCGACCTACCAGTACACATTCGTTAGTTGCGCATGACAAATGACGTGATTAAATCTACGCACGAACCTGCCGACAGTAAGATGAAATGCTGTCCTCAGGTAGGCAGCTAATATACCACCGTAACACGTTGATAGCATGGTCGAGAGGCACCCACTTTTTCGTCGGCTCGACTTGTACGACGTGCTCCAAGCCTTTATTAGCCCCGCCTTCTTCACGCTTGTGGGGTTTCTTGCCTTTGAGAGGCGATCGTGGTGGTGGTCGCAATAAATAATGTCTCGCTTCTAAGAACACATGAAGGAAGCTTCGATCTAGGTATCCATAGCGCCGTGGACCCTCAGCATCGGAATCACTGGCAGTTTGAGATGCGCTGTTGCTGCTTTTCTTCTTGCTAGTCACGTCGGACTTTATACCTGAGTCGGTGTCACACTCATTGACGTCTTCTTCTGGACTTTTGAGGAGATTTGATAACCGGGCGAACAAGCGAACGTGCGAGTTGCGCTGATACGTGTTCTTGACCGAGACCAAAAATCGATAGAGGCCGACTTCAGCGCTCTGGCGCAGGCCGTGCGTCTTCAGGAAGTACTCACAAATGAATCTTGGCTGTTAATACACAAAAAATAGAATAAATAATAAAATAAGCACTTAGCGTGTTCGATTCTACAGAAGATGCAGTCGTACAAGTTCTTCTCGTGCCACGCCGTCGGCTTCGTCCGCCCTGTCGGATACAAATTTGTCGTCGTAGATTGCCTCAATCTGGGAAATCACCTGCTCTAGGGAGTAAAATGGGAATGCTAGGACGGATTTGGGCAAGTTTGAGAGGAATAACACAGTATGGCTTGGCAACTCCCTGGTACATACATACGTGAGAGTGGTGAGACTTATCACATTTTCAGCTTGCTTGGAGGTTAATTACGCACCATTGCTGCTCGATGCGGTCAATTCTCTTAGCCACTTTCTTCGTGTGCTTCTTCCCCTTGGCAACAGACCAGATATCCACGTCCTGTTCACGCACATATCATAGTCAATATCTTGCTCGTACAAGTTGGGAGGTGGGTGCACGGTTGCCGCTCAGTACCTACCTCACCGTTCCCATCTTGCGGATATTTCCCAAAAGGATTTGATTTAGCTGCTTTTGGAATGGGGCGGCCGCCGCAGTTCTTGCAGGCAACGAACGCGTTAAATCTTCGCCACATCATCTTGTGCAAGGCGCTTTTCGATACAAAACGCGGGATTCCATCCTGCTCCGTTGAAGCACAAAGGGTCAGCAAGCTTGTGTTGTTGCAAAATTGCAGTATATGTACGATCCGAGTTTGAATCTGACCTGGACATCCCACAGCCCATCGTCATCCACTTCCGTTTGTGAAGACCGAGATTCATAAACGACTGGAGGAATCGCAACAATTTCCTCCAATTGTTTCAGTGTCACCTCTTGCTTGATAATGAATCGGTCCTTCTCTCGAACGGTGCGCCTACACGGAAGCAATTTAGCGTCAGTAGGAAACTATTCTCCTCCAAAATGCTCTCGACAAGACACGCACCTGAGGTCGTTAATGAGCTGCTTGTGCTGAGCTTGCAACTAAAAACGCAATATCTGTGATAAGTGTAGGATACAGTTCAATGTATGGAACAGTCAGTTGTACCTCTTCTCGGAGCTGCTTCTGGTACTCGACCATTTCTTCATGAGTTTTCTAGCAGATAATACTCTGCGTGAGTAGTCAATACGCGAACAGAAAAGACCCCACAGCAGCGATCGCACCGTCAGTTGGGCAAAATCGTCCCGCAACTTGCGTTCCAGCACTCTTTGCAGCGCCGCGGCATCCTGCAGCTGAAGAATGTGCGCCTCTAGTTCGCGTTGGTTGCCCAATTCTTTCTCAATCTCCTTCATCTGCCCTCGATAGTCCTGCAGTTCAATCTCTCGAGCGCGGTGGATGATCTCCCTCGCCGCCATTTTCTTGCTAATTTTCACGCATTCCGTACACTTTCGCTCGTATTTCTCGCGCCACCGTTCAGCGGTTGCTCGGTCCTCTCTGCGTTGCGCCTCAGTTCGCTGCTCATACTCCCAGTACAACCTCAACGAAAGCTCAAGCAGCTTCTCAAAGAGCTTCAGGTAACTCTCCTCGATGCGGAAAAGCGTGTGACCCAGTTCCCGACGGTGACCCATCGTGTTCTGAGCCACGTCCTTAAACTGCGCCGATAACACGCGCACCGAGTCGATAGCTCGGAGGATTTCCGGATCACGTTGGACACGTTCAAGTTCTCGCTGCTGAGCTTCAGGGTCGCTCTGCAGCAAAGCGCGCGGTAAATATCGACCTGTGACGCGGTGACACAGCGCACTGGCGTACGTAAACAACTCCGTATTCTCCGCCTGTTCCAGTCGTTCTGCATAAGTTTCCAATGAAGGAGACACTTGCACGGGCGAGGCGAGCTCCTTCTTCACCAACTTCGGCGCAGCAGGAGGATTCCCATTGGTTGGGGTCAATGCATCGCTCCTCCCGGGTCTAGGCAGTGACAGAGGCCCTAATGTTGTCGGTGATACCGGCAAAGCTGGCTCCGACTTCTTCCCTGTCTTCTGGGTTTCAGGCAAAATATCCGTAATAGCAAACTGAACCGGTCGTCTCGATGGCCTCAGCTGTTCTTCATGCACCAGCAACGCCTCGGCGGATATACTGGCGCTCAACGCTTGCCTCTTCTTCAGCGTCTTCTCCTTCTCCTTAGCCGTCGGCAACGCCGACGGGGAGCGTAGCATGATTCCCAGCAAATTAAACACTTCAACTTACGGTACGTGCGGTTGCCAAAAATAAATTGAAGAAGTCCCCAAATTAACCACATATAATCAATCGAGGTATTTCCCCACGGGTGTCTCTGGATCGGGGTATCGAAATGGAAAACAGAAAGTGCCGCCAACGTCGAGTGAGTTAAAGTATCTGGGGTAGATATTCTATGCTTAGTCCTTAGTTTTCCTCCCTTGGAGTCATCAAGTGGTATGCCGAGCTATTAACACCCAGATCTTCCGCATATCTCCATCTAGCACGCCTTGGCAACAGGGCGGTAGGCGTAATACTTGGCATCCGCCGATTGTCCCTTGCAGCGATAGTCAAAAACGTCTTTACGGGCATCGGGGAATTCGCAGCACTTCTGGTTGCCCTTCCTGCCATAAACGATCGCGCCGCCCGTCAGTGCGCAGGTCTTCTGGGTGAAGTCGGCGGTCAAGAAGCCAGAGCTCTCGTATCCCATGCCAAAGTCAACTCCAGCACACTGTCTGAGAGCACCGTCACTGATAGTGGAGGTCAGTTAAGCAGGTGAGTCAAAAATGTCACGCAGTACTTACATGGGCATCAGCAGAGCGGCGAGACCAACAATGACGACCAGGACTTTCATTTTGATGAGTGTTCTGGACTCGCAAGGTGCGGCGGGTGGAGGAATTTTCTAAAATGAGCTGCAGTTGTTGTACAGTACTGACACAGGAAGTGCCCTGCCCCTTTTGGTTCTGTACATTGTCAATACAGCTGTCAATGACAACGTACCTATTTACCAGCATCTGTTTCTGTCGTGACTCACGAGAGCACGTACGGTATTACTTACAGTAAGTCTTATGTAAGCGTACCGTATTGTTGTCGCGTGGCACGTGATCGAGCACACTACGAAGGACACAGTACATGTAAATAAAAAACTTATTTACAAATTTACAAAAATTGCCAAAGAAAATTGAGTGGGCTTCATACACAAGTACTATCATTGAAATTCAGAAAAATGACTAACACACCGCACCTGTCTACGTGTACTGGAGTGAAAACTTGCGCCATGCTATTTCCCTACATCTGGCCCAATTCCGAAGACCATGATTACATGGTGATTACAATGCGAATTATCCGTCTGTACATGTAATCAATGATACGGAGCTGAGCTCAAGGTAGAGAGCAACCTGGCCATCCGACCTAAATATGATTGCGAAGATCGACAGCTTTTTCGGTCAATATATGTGATACTGTATCGAAAAGTGCCCGGGTGAAGCTCAGGAATGGAGGAATTAAACGTTTGTAAGGGGTTCAGTAGACCTGGCGGTTGATGAAAGTAGATTTGGAACCATTAGTAAGGTTTCGAGCTCAGCACTACCTTCACTTTTCCTTCACACAGTACACCATTTCTCAAGCAAACTGATCGTTTTTTCAAGCAAAGTGGTTTTGAGATCCTTGTGCAACTTAATAATAACACGTAAAAAAGCCAATTACCAAGCAAAGTGGTTTTCTGATATATTTTTACCAAGCAAAGTGGTTCGTACTTAAGCTAACTACCGAGCTCCATGTCCTCGCCGCGCTCGGCAAGAAAAATGCTTTTGAAGCAGTGCCGCTCCATCCGCCAGACCAAGCGCTGATTCAATATCTTCTTACTTACTTCTACGGCCTCCTTCATGAGAGCCATTCTGTGAGCAGCCAGCGAGTCGTACTCGCCGCGCAAAAGCAGCTCACGGCGCTTGACTGCAAGATGCTGTTTCATGCTTGCCTTCAGTGCGTTGAAGCAGCCTTCGATGGCATTGCACATCGGGCTGTACGGCGCCAGGCGCAGGATGACCAGCTTGTTGCTGTTGACGATTCCATCAGCAACAAGCTGCTCACGTGCCAGCGTCTCCACTTGGCTGTGCGCGGGGGCATTGTCGGTAACCACGACGACCTTCTTGCCCACGCAGCACTCCTTGTACTCGTCCGAGTTGAGGGCGGCGACGAACAAATCTGCGACGAACCGCGCATTCTCCTCCATGCGGATGGATCCCTCGTGCGTACGAAGCAGCACGAGTCCGTTACCGGGCGACACGCCGCACTGCACGTGCAGATTCTTGCCCTTGGAGGGCGGCAGCGTTACCACTGCGCGCTTGCCTTCGCGTGCCCAGCCCTGGTTGCGCGCCAGGTAGATGTTGAAATTAGTTTCATCATGATAGACGATCATGTCGCCCGCGGACACGTGCTTGTTCAGCGCGACGGCGAACTCCTTGCGCTTCGTCTTGTTCACGTCGTTGTTCATGGTGGCCTTCTCGACCCGAAGACCCTTCACCGTGTACAGCATTCCATGGAGGGCACGGTGGATGGAGGAGATGCTCACGTCGGCGGCCAGGTCGCTGAGCAACCGGTCCTTCATGACGGCCATGGTCATGTCCGCCTGCTCGTCCAGGTATTCCTCGATCTTGGACATGACCTCGACCGTCATCTTGACGCACTCCTTCCGCACGCCGCCGCGAGGTTGCTGGTCAATACTGCCCTTCGCAGCGATGCGACGGGCAGTAGTGACAGACACGGCATTACTGGCAGCTACGCCGAGCCAGTCTTGGCTCGCCAGGTACGCGTCAAGAACACGCTTCTTGGCGCTGGCGCGTTCGAACTGCTTGGCCTCACGTGAGACCGACGGCGGCGTCTGCGGGGTCGAGGGCGAGGGCGAGGGGGAGGGCAGCGGAGTCATGGGCTTGGTGGAGGGCTTCAGGCGTGGCAAATTTGCGAATGACAGATTCTGTGCGGCGGCGGCGGACAGCAATGCAAGCAACAAGGGGTGTTCCCCGCCACCGAACCACTTTGGTTGGGAAAAATATGGCGCCAAACCACTTTGCTTGAAAAACATTATTTTAGGTTTTTTAGAAAAACCTCATTCGACCGCTTTGCTTGAAAAAACGATCAGTTTGCTTGAGAAATGGTGTAAAATGCACGGGTAGGGCTAGTGAAAATGCAGTTGACGTTTCGAGCAGCAAATCCCGCGAAAACGCATACACCCGTCGGACAACGGCTGGTTTGTGGTCAATACGAGAATTGCAACGCGGCGCGAAGCACCAAGCACCTCTTACAGCAGCAAGACACGGAGGCGGCCGCGCGTACGCCTTCCTGCGGCATGCAGATAACGCAGGAAGAAGCTCTAGAAATCCTGCTGGTTCTACTAGCATTCAACCAGGAGGATGCATGGGTTGCTATGCAGGAGGTGGGATTGTTCGACACTCCAGAGCGACCCCTTATACCCGACGTGCGCTTCGAGCTGAGCTCGTACGGAGACGCCAACGCCACCAAGGACTTTCGCTTCGACGTCAACGGTGTCAAGCTCCTGGCCAACCTGTTGGCGCTTCCAGCTACAGTGATCACGGACAAGTGTGACCGCTGCGGCCACGAGGAGGCATTGGCGATCATGTTGCACCGACTTTCCTACCCTCGCCGCCTTCACGACATGATGGTCAAGTTTGGGCGCTCCACATCGGCGCTCAGCCGTATATTCTTGTGGATGAGTACGTAAGCTGTGGGTGCTTCTGTATTGCTACACCAAGATACTAACTGACATGTCTGTGCAGTTGATTATGTAGATCGGCGATACAAGGAAAAAATGTATTTTAACTTGAAGCTAGTGCAAGCAAAAATGAACGAGTATGCAGCGCAATTGAAAGCCAAAGCTCAGCTCAAGGGGTTTTTGCATTTCCCGACGGAACCAAGATACCAATATGCCGCCCGTCTCCGAGGCGTGGTCACAGTTCCGAAAATCTGCAGCGACAAGTATACAGCGGACACAAGCGTGTCCACTGTATACTATTTCAAGGTAATATTAATGTACTGTTAGGTGTTCTATTGTCATCGACTTACCCTAATAATATTGCGTACAGGTCTAACTACTCCAGACGGCCTTTGCATCCACTTCTTTGGGCCGTACGAAGGTCGGCGGCATGACACAACGGTGTTTGCTGGGAGTGGTATTTTGCAATACTTCGACAAGCATCCCATCTTTGAAGGCAAGGCAATATTCGGCGACCCGGCATATTCTGTTAGTAAGTATGTGGTGACTCGGTTCAAGAGCGTTGTGCAAACGACACATGAACGCGTCTTCAACAAGGAGATGAGTGCTATTCGTACGGCGGTGGAGTGGAATTTTGGAATTATGAAAAGGGTGTGGGCTTTCATAGATTTTAAGAAGAATCTGAAGCTTCGCCTCAGTCCCGTGGGCAAGTTTGTCCGTGTAGCCATGGTGCTGACGAACTGTCAGTGCTGCTACTACGGAGGGAATCAGATTAGTTCCTTCTTCAAGTTGACCCCGCCAACACTACGAGAGTACTTAGAGACAGATGAACAGTAATAGACGGTAATCAAGGCAAACGTTTATTGCTCCTCAATTTTAAGCTTCCTAGCTTCTCTTAGCAAGCATCTCCAGCAACTGCATGAAGCGTGTCTCCGTAGCTTGACGGTCGAGCCTCTCCTGCTCCCACTGCTTTTGACGTGCCGTCATTTCTTGCTCCTTCTGCTCACGAAGCAGATCCACCAGCTTGGCAAACTTGTTGCCTTTTGAAGGGCTATCGCTTACCTCATCGTGCTCATCATCTCGCTTGCGTTTGAGTCGCTCAACGGCCAAACGCCGAATCGCTTCACCCGCGCTTTCTTGAGCTGCAGCTTTTTCTGCCTTGATCTTTTTCTTGTTTGCTTTTTCAATCTTGCTGTCTTCGAGTTTCGACAGCAACTCGTCGAGCAGAAAGTCCTTCTCGGTGTGCGACTCGGTCACACCTGACAGGCGAGCTGACTCAGAGTTTTTCTTCTGCGCAATAGCTGTAGTTATCAGTTAGTGTGCAATATGTTTTACCTCGCAGCTTAGAGTTAATTAAGTAGCTTACCTAGTAAGGCATTCACGCGGTTTTGAGCCGTCTTACCACTGAGATTCTTTCTCAGGAAATCCGGGCAAGCTGCCAGCGTTGCGGCCAAGGCGTTTCACGCGTCCATCACCTTGCCATGCTCGTGACGAAAGGGTTCGTCCGCTAGGGCTTGCTTGAGGAGCATCACGTCCTCCTCCTCTGAAAAGTTTCTGCGCTTGGTTGATTCCGCCATATCAACTTAAGAAATGACAAGTCAAAGGGGGATCCTGGGCACTGAAGCCCTCAAAATGGATGGCAGTGGTGAGGTGAAGGTAGTGCTGTAAAATCCGTACATTTGCTGTTTCCACCAGAAAATGACGAGGCAGAGTGCGGAAAATTTATGTTTTAAACACAAATCTGATGGTAATGGTCGTGAAAACGGTTTTCGAAACCTCTCTATTGATTAGGCATATTTAAAATCACCGTGCTGCACGGTCCTCCGACCCTAAAGGCCCACTGCATTAACCAACGCTAAGAAGACCTCTTATGCTTGTCGGCTCCAATTGCTAGAAGGAAGGCCAGGCGCGGGGGTCCTTGCTGCTGATAAAAGATTTGGCTTTTTTGTTACAGCATCGCCTGGCTCCCTTCTTTGGTGCGTCTTGACTCAGCCTGGGCGACTAGATATTCTTTATCTCTCACACTTTTTGTGGCGCTTTGTTCAGATACCAGCGTCCCTGTCGTGATGCCCACTGTCTTCCACTCGGAACAGAGTAATAATAATAATAGATCTTGAATTTGCATCCGTGTCCGAAGCACACGGATTAGACAGGGCCACGCTACGCACTCTTCATATTATTAGTACTGCTGAGGATTGTTTTTTTTTCATTTCAAGGTTGAGGTAAGATTGAGTACATTTAACCTATCTAAGGTAACGACCAGCGCATCTACCGTAGACACCAAGCTCACAGCTCTTGGTGCCCCGCCGAATAGTTGAAACGGTCTACTCGACTTCTGTCAACTTGGCCCCGCGGACAGCATATTCGCCAGCCTCATAACGTCGAAGCGAACGTCTGGAATCAGCGGTCGTTCAATCTCTTCTCCTTCTAGCTCCGCGACCATGGCTACGACTACCATTGGTAGCGTAGGTGATGTGAGCAGGGCCGAGACTCCATCGTAACTTGTTTCAGATTAGGACTACACAGTTTGGCGATTCGCACTAGTCTTATTCAGAATCAGAAACCGAAAGTAGTCAGCGCACAAATTGTAACGACGACATTATTCCGCACAAAATCGGCGTGTATGTGCGTAGCGCTGGTGCACGTAGCGCACACAGGTAAGGGTAGATGTTGGACAACTAGTACAGCGCTCATAGTCGCTTCGCAAGCCCCGCAAGAGCGTTTGCCACCCGGAGCCGGGGATTTTGGTCCCTGCGAGGTCTGTTAAAGAGTTAAGATTAGCATTGGCGCGGGGGCACGTTACTACGTTGTTCGGGCAGACATTTTGGAAATGAGGCTGTGTACTGCGCAGTTCAACGCCTTCGAAAGTGTGTACCCCTCGGCGGAGAATAGTCTGAAGGTAGTATATGCGCAATTCGCATAAAACAATGTGCATTGTTTTACGTAATACATTTCTATTAGTCAGGTTGAGGTATATTAAACGGAGATGGAACGTCCAATAGAGGACGATACCACTGAGCAAAACTATCATTTGACATCCTCGAGAATACCGAGATGGTGGTTGTAAGCTCTAATCGATAATTAGAGTCTTATGTGTGAGGAGTGGACTACGACGGCTGCGTACTACACCTGTAGTTGTGATGAGTAAGGCTGGACAAGACGCAGTCATCTAGTACCCGTAGATTAGAGGCTGGCGGCGAGTGTATGACCTTGCAGTGCACTTGTATTAAGCACGACCAGCGGAGTCCATATCGCAGGTAGGCTGGGCAGGGTCTGTGCAGGTGGGGAGTCCGGATGGTTGGTTAGTGATGCAAATGTGAATGGGAAGCTGCTTTTATAACCGCTATTTATCAACGGACGCGACGCGATTAGTATTAAGCGCGAAGATCATGCAGCTACCCCAGTAATGTATGTTTCTGTCCCTAAAATTTTGTGGATCACGTGCTCTTACATCGCCAATAGCACGCGACGTCACTAGTCAACGCGTGCCAGTGACCATTGACCTCACGGCCGATGGTGTGGCGTACAGCACCTCGGTCGGGAGCGAATAGCGGAGAGTTAGTGGCGGGAGGAGCTGCTACCACCGGAGACGTTGAAACTGAGGGCTTCTGGTTGACGTGGACGCGATTGAAGATCGCGAGGAGAGACGACACGGTGGGCGAAGGACAGAGAGGAGTATCGGCGGCAGGAGAGGCGATGCAGACAGGAGGTAGGCGGTAGGTAGAATAGGGGGACTTCGTTAGAGCTCTGTGGGGCAGCTGCCTCCGCGTCTCTCAGTTGTAATTTGACAGGACTGGTTCTGAGACGGGGCACGCAGCACTTCTTAACAGAGGAAGCAGGAGTATGCAAACTCCAAGTGAACTGCCGTTCACGTGTCCCTGGCCTTAACCCCTTGAGACCGAAGGGGTTTCGGCCCCCCCATCGGCTAAGGTAACGTGTATGTCAGGGGAAGGGATACTATACTGAAACGAGGGTGTTTTGGTATCATGTATGATTTTTTCTGTTGGACAGGCGAACATTACCCCTACGCCTAGGTGAGTATCTCTTCTCATATCGTGTACATCCACTTTATACAAAGGTAAAGATCGATAAATATACACCTTACGCGTAATAAACGGTATGATGTGCACGCATGCACGTGCGAGAGACATGAGCAATGCGATCAGTGTCAATTAGCGGGTGTACATAACACAACCAACGCAACAGATGCAACTAAGTGCAATGCCGTGCTAATGGAGGTATACAAATAGTAAGTAAAAATAAAGGTGCGCAAAGCCTCAGTCAGTCAGTCATCGCTCTATCCAGAGCGACGCGAGGTAGCTTTGGCAGATGTGGACCGCCCCCCGTGGACTCATCACTCGACGACTGCACAACACCACCATTGTCCATCACATTATTCTTTTCCTCGAGACGCGCTACTGTAGCGCGAGAATCATGCTCTTTCCCGTGCTATGGCGAGCGGCGTGCTATTCCGCCACGACGACAAGACGGATTGCCCCATGCAGGCGCTGGGGACCAAATCCTTGCTGGAATTGCGTAGGATAGTGGCTGAGCCTGACTGGTAGAGTGTGGCACTTGATTTTCTGCCATTCGCAATTTTTACAGCACACGTCAAACCTGTATCATACCGGAATAGCTGTGCTGAAGTATGTATGGTACAAGAAAAGATAACTTAGCAAAAAAATAGAGCACACATACATGCTTAAACATAGTATATCCGCTGCTTTACGTCGTCTGTGAACATCATAGCAGGAAAAGCTTCCTTCGCTATGTGTGGGTGTGCTAACATCGTATTGGGTTACACGCTGATCCGGAACTCAGCAAGATATTGACGAAATCCACCCATTGCAGGAGGAAAGAGGCTGTAAAAATGTTCAGCACTGGACACTTTCGATTTATTAGCCATGGTTGACCATGTAAAATGCAGCCTAAGAACAGACACGTAATTCCTGTGGACAATACTACTCATATTCTCCATTCCACCAACAGCTGCAATAAGCTTCTCATCAAACCGAAGCTCCGGCGGCACGAGCAGTTGCACGTCGAGCTCTGTCAAGTCATCTTCAGGTGCGTCGCTCTCGTCATCTCCGGCATCGTTCTCTGCGTCGGACTCAAAAGCATCGTAGGCTCATGGGTCTTCAGACTAATCGGCGAGATTAGCATCTGCAAAACGGTAAAAGTTGTACATACAAGTTAGCTACATTCGCAATCGTGTATGGGCAGTGTTCACTAACCTTCAGCCGCAGCATCGGCCTCTCCATCGCCTATGGTCTCCTCTGCTACGTCTACTACTGATGTAGTATCGTCATCGTCTGAGGTGTCAGTGTCATCTTCCGGGCGGTAGGACGACTCGCTTCCGTCATCGGCATCTGCAAAATCGGGAATGAGGTTGCGTCGTCTTTTGGTTCTACAACAGTAAATACGCGATTAGATCATGAGTTGCATACCCTAGCATATATATCACACATGTCCGAACCTTTCGGAGAATCGGCTTCACGCGTTGCTGCCGGCGTCGTCGGCTTCGGAGTCGCAGCTGGTGGCGCCGTCGGCTACGGAGTCGCAGGTGGTGGTGTCAGCGTCGTTGGCGTCGTCGGCTTGGGAGCCACTTCTGGGGGCGTCGTCAGCTTCGGATGCGCTGCTGGGCGCGTTGGCGCCGTTGGAGTTGCTGCATGTCCACGAAATCCATGAAATACACGATTAGATACTAGCCAAACTTGTACGATAGAGCGCGTGAGCAGATTACCGTCTGTAGAGTTGTGTTGGCTGCTTGTCAGACGTTGCACCGCGCTTCGACGTCTTGCGGTGTCTACAGAGCCCTCTCGCCTCGCCTTCTTCTTGGCCTGGTGTGCAGCTAGTGGTAGAATAACGTTAGAATGAAAGCATGACCGACAATTCGCGACATAATGGCATACCGATGTCAAGCTTGCCCAAATACTTCATGAGTTCTTCTTCGCCAACGAAGTAGTCCTCACCGCGCGTGTCCTTCTTCGTCTTCCTGGGCTTCAAGTAGGTAAAGTCGACCGATAAGCCGGCCGGCTCTGTGGAGTGTCAGCCGGTCTTCTTCAGCTCTCGCCATCTAGTCTGGAACGCCATTCCTGGTGGCGGCGTGGGTTCTGGGCCCTCGGCGGTGAATCTTCGAATGAAAGAAAAATCAGTGGCGACCTGTCGTTCGCTCTTCATAGTACATATGCAATATGCAAGTTTGATCGGCAGTGCGCTTTCTCGTGCATTTTTGGCCTTTCTCAATGTATCATTTACGTCGATTCCCGCGGGAGCCTTGGATACATCGCCTACCCCTCGTTGACTTGAAATTTGTAGCGACCAATACCAAAACCAAGTATAGAAAAGCTTAATGTGTACGGTCCACGTTAAGGATTTGCGCGTAACATGTACGGTCCAGGCTCTCGGGTTCAAGGGGTTAAGGGGACGACTTGACTTGCTACAAAGGAGTAGGTTATAAGACTGACTGTATTTTGGTAGAGGTTAACTTGGTCTAATACAAACTACAAGTTAACCATACAAAAGCCCACACAAACTAAAATGATTGGCTTGCGGAGCTACTTGTACCATGTACCATGTACCATGTACTCGGGAGAGTGACACCCGTCACTCTTCATGTAATGGGTACACTTGATTGTACCCCGTTACATCCTCCCCCACTTATCTGAGAATCACATCTGATTCTCCAATCAGCTCCGAGAGAATCCGAACTCCCAAAGCTCGGATTCTCGGGCGCCGCCGCCGCAAGGCTGGCGCGCCTCATTGTCACACCCACAGTGACTTGTGCCCGCAGCGGCACCCCGCGCAGCACCTCCCTGCCTTCGGCGATGTAGGCATCAAAGCCGACGCCTCTAGTGGCCGTATCCACAGCGCTAGCAGGCGCAAAGTGCCTTGGCACGGGGTGCATGTGCCTCCAAACTTGCGGTTCCTCTCGCAGACCACCAGCAGTTGGTGTCGCATGGTCCTTGGGCCCTGCTGGCACGTTCGTGCGGCGGTGCCTCCCGCGAGGGACGGCACCTCTCCGATCAGCGCGTAGCGTAACCACAGAGAGAGCTGTGCGGCTCATCTCCGGCCATGATAGCGGTCCGACAGGACCCCGCTTCGTCACGGCGTAGTGGGTCGGTCGTCCGAGTTCATCGGCACGACCCATGGGCAGAGGTCAAACGTTGACCAAAGCCAAGAAGCATCGGCTTCATCGTCTCCATGGTCCCGGGGACCACGGCTGCTGCTCGCAGCCAGCTCATCGTTCAGAGCAACGCGGAGGACTTGTTCAAAGTCCTGCCCCGCGTCACGGCCATCGTGTCGCCGACGCTGAGGTGTCTTCCACCCGACACCAAGGTACCGCGATGGTACTTCATCATGGTGCGAGGTACACTGGCCTCCGTCACCAGCGATCGCATCATGCGTCGCGGCGATCAACACCAGGTCGGTGTGCAAGCAAGGTCGCATGGCACACAGTCCATACCGGACCGCACAGTGTACGGGGCACCGCCCCATACACTAAAGGCGTGTCGTGTACCACATGAACCACGACTGCCATAGTGCCTCGTGTACTTCAAGTGCCACGTGCACGACAAGTGCCGCGTGCACTGCGAGTACCTCGCGTACTCCAAGTGCCCGGCGCACAGTGAGCGTCAGGTGCCACGTGCACTCGTATGGCTTCGCGCCTTACAAGCACGGTAGACACCGCGCTAAGTGTGAATGCCCGCGTTAAGGCAACACGTTCGGGCTCACCCTTCGTGGGCAACACCCAAGCTCCTTGCCGTTGACTACCTGGTCGGCAGACGTGTCGCGCCCAGCGTAGCAACAGCATGGAGCTGTCCCTCGGGTTCGTCCTGGTGGACAACACCCATGCTCGGGGCTGATGGCAACCTGGCCGGCAGACGTGCCGCGCCCAGTGTAACCACAGCCTTGAGCTTCAGCATGATGCTGATAGCTAACTGGCCGGTAGACGTACCGCGTCCAGTGTAGCAACAGCATCAAGCTACGGCATGGCGATGCGTACGCGCACATGCCTTCGTCCGCGGCCCAAGCCGCAGACCGGCTGCCATGTCCTCACCCGACAGATGCAGCCTTCCCGCAGCGAATGTGCGCACCACCTTCGGCCCAGCAGCGGCAATGACCACTGCCAAAGTTGCTGGCCGTCGGTCACCAAGACCATGGGACCTAAGCAGCTACGCATCAGGTCCAGCACCTTCGTGCAATGCTTCGTGAGTGGTTGCACCATGCAGCCACTACACCGGCTTCTGTGAAAAGGCAAGTCTCATGCCAGAGACTTCGGGAGGAAGGGCACTTCCGATCTCCTCCCCACTTACGATTAGAACCCCGGTGGGTCAGGCAGCAGCCGACTGCCTAACCTCGCGGCGCCCTGCAGCGCCGAGTCGCTATACCAGCAGACTCCGGTGGCGCGGGCAGCTTCCTTGTTTGGGCTCCGGGTCAACATCGTCGACCAAGGCTTGGTGTGTACCAGCCTGTATGCAGTTTGAGTCTGCGTGACTTGACGTGGTACTCTGTTACCCACGTCTGCGGGTGAAGACACCCATGACAGCGTACGGCTTGTCCTTCCTTGAAAGTAGCTGCATTGCATGCACGCATACTCAGACTCTGCCATCTCGGCACCGAGTCCTGGACACTTGTTGCCCCAACGCCGCTCAGTGACCGCGGCCATCGCAGGCAGACCGAGCATGCTCCTGCATGTGGTCAATTGAGGTGTCGCCCTCCTGCAGACACACTCCAGGTCGTGACCGACCATATGCGCCGAGTCGGCGGCGACGCAACATGCATCGCCGCAGGTACGACATGTACCCAAGCCACGTCTACTGAGCTGTGGCCATGCTGCGCCGGCTGAACCCCCAGTCGAACGTCATCCATGATGACCGGGGTGCTAAGCCCTTGGAGGAAGGAAGTGCTTCCCGGCACTCCTCCCCCGCTTAAAATCAGAGCCGGGCGGAGCCTCGACGAGGAACGTGCGGCTATGACATCGTGACGGTGTCACGGGCCTCTTAAACTCCGTGTGGACATCCACCACACGCGAGGAGACCCAAGTGATCTGATCATTAGTCCTGGTCATACTGACCGTGCGTGGAACTAAGTTACCCACGCAGGAGGTGCACCGCGCGACCCCCTTCCGGCTCATGCGGAGCCTTACCGCATCGTGTGGAACTACGTTACCCACACAGGAAGCGCATCATGCGACTTCACAATCAGTTTCCGTCTGAGTGACGCGTGTGGAACTATGTTACCCACACAGGAAGTGTATCGTGCATCTCCCTCATCAGTTTTGGTCTGAGTGACCTGGTGTGGAACTGGGTTACCCACACAGGAAGTGCCTGCAGCGCCTTCCTCTTCAGTTATGGTCTGGGCGACCGTGTGTGGTACTTGGTTACCCACACAGGAAGCGCGTGCAGCGCCTTCCTCTTCAGTTAAGGTCTGGGCGACCGTCCGTGGTACTTGGTTACCCACGCCGGAGATGCCTTGAGTGGCCTCCTCAGCATTACATGCTCTTGTGCGGAACTAAGTTACCCGCTAGTCAGTGGTCCTTGGTTACCCACCTGGTGGCGTCACCGAACACCACCCTTGTCAATGCTCATACCGAGCAATGACTCTCAGCACTGGAGTTGCTTCTTGAGGCAGCTCCACATGCCAGGCGTAACAGCCCTCGGTTGGTCATCATGTCAGTGATGCCTCCCTTCTTCTTCTTCGTCTTGTCCGACGCATCCAGCGCCCTGGCGGTCCCTTCGGACGCCCTTGTGTCTGACCAGAGGTGGGAACATGACTCACCAATGCTCTGCCAGACACAGAGGGCCGACTTAGCCTCAAAGGCATTGTCACGCTGCTCGACCGAGAGCCCGTGCAGTTTGCACAGCTCACTCAGGGCCAAGCCATACTTGTCCAGGCCAAGGGCATATACGGTTCCATGCCCAGGGCGATCTTCGGCACCATGTCCGGGACCATGTACGGGTCCATGTCCGGGATCTTGTGCGGTTCCATTGCTGCCAGTGTCCTCGAACGCGGCAGCCAGGGTCACAGCGGACCCCAAGGTTCTTCTTCGGCCTGGCCTCAGTCAATGAGACCTGCCCTTGTGCTTCGACTCTCGCAGAGTCTCGGCACTTGTGTCGTTATTCCAACCGACGACACATCTGGCGACGTGCGAACACGCGCGACGTCCCAGACTCAATCATGTCAAGGGATACCATTACCCCCGTACACTCACGTGTACTACCGACAACCCACCGTTGTTCTTCACCAATGCGAGCATCAGTGCTCTCAAGGGACCCCGGGTCTCTGTGGTGTACGCCTTCCGTACACCCATCACAAAGACTCGGGCCAACCCCAGCAAGGCCCTCGTCCTTACTGGTGGTTGTATCCCCCTTGAGTACCTGACGGTGCATGGCGTCGGCGCCCCCTTGGCCCTCTGGTCTTCGGGTAGGTCTTCTTCCCAGACCCTGGCGATGGGCAGACACGTTGATAGTGTCCCCGTCCGCCGCAGCCATAGCAGCGGACAGAATACTGTTCAGCCGAACTTAGATCCATGGGTTCTGGCTCGCTGTCAGTGATCACAGGCTGTACAACAGCCAGAGCACCAGCCTGCTTGTGGCTGTACTCCTCCTGGAGGGCGACTCGGATCGCCTCCTCCATAGTGCTGGTGCGCACGCGGAACAGCTGCGTGCGCACAGGACCGACCTTCAGGCCGTCCACGAAGACCGTCATCTTGACGCCTTCCGACAGTGGGCTCCCCACCAGCGAGGCTGCCAACGTGCGCATCTCCTGTACGTACACGTACAGCTCGCGCTCCCCTTGTTTGCAGACAAGGAAGCGCGAGCGCTGGCGGAACACGTTGTTCGCTGGGAGAAAGGCGGCTCGAAGCTGCTCACACAGCTGAGCCCAGGATGTGAAGCATCCAGGCGACATCGCTTCGCGCGTATACGCCCAAGTCTTGGCACGTCCGCCAAGATTGGAGAGCGCAAAAGCGACTCGAAGGTTCTCAGCCGAGATGAGACCTGCGCTCATTGCGATCTCGGTCTCCCGGATCCAGAAGTGAAGGTTCTCACCTTCCTTCCCTTCGAACGGAGGCACAGCTAGCTGCAAAGGCTTAGGCTGCACCCGTCTGGCTCACTCATCTGAGCCAGCAGGTTTCCCTGCACATGAGCGATGAGCCCGCGTTCGTACTCGTCAAACGCGCTCACCCGCTCGACCTGCTCGGCTGGCGTCGCCGCCGCCAAGCTCCGGAGGACATCTCTTCCGAAGATACCCGCCATCTTCCGCACTGACTCGAACTGCGAGTCAGTCAAGTGAGGAAACTCACTTCGGTCCATCGTGGCTCGCAGACCTGAGCCGCCGAGGATTCAGGTAGACCAATCTACCCGCGTAGGCGTAGGATTGACTACGAGTGCTACCAAGTGTGACGGGGCACACAGCACTTCTTAACAGAGGAAGCAGGAGTATACAAACTCCAAGTGAACTGCCGTTCACGTGTCCCTGGCCTTAAGGGGACGACTTGACTTGCTACAAAGGAGTAGGTTATAAGACTGACTGTATTTTGGTAGAGGTTAACTTGGTCTAATACAAACTACAAGTTAACCATACAAAAGCCCACACAAACTAAAATGATTGGCTTGCGGAGCTACTTGTACCATGTACCATGTACCATGTACTCGGGAGAGTGACACCCGTCACTCTTCATGTAATGGGTACACTTGATTGTACCCCGTTACATCCTCCCCCACTTATCTGAGAATCACATCTGATTCTCCAATCAGCTCCGAGAGAATCCGAACTCCCAAAGGTCGGATTCTCGGGCGCCGCCGCCGCAAGGCTGGCGCGCCTCATTGTCACACCCACAGTGACTTGTGCCCGCAGCTGCACCCCGCGCAGCACCTCCCTGCCCTCGACGAAGTTGCCTAAGAAAGTCCTCTCCCTAAGCCGATCTCTGTTGCGGCTAGCACTAGATGGTCCCCCGAGGTTACCTTGACGACGCGATGGTACTAGCTCCTAGTTATGTACCTACCTTCCCCTCCGAGTTGGACTCTGCACGTGCATGCAGCGTAATAGCAATGATCGCCGACATGGTGGTCATAGCAGTGGCTTTCTGGGTAAGCGTGAGTACTGAGTCAGGACGCGAGCTAAGCTACAGCGGGCAGAACGGAGGCTGGTGTGTCCATCCAGCAGTGGGGACGGTGCACTTAGTTGAGGTTTGTGCGACCGTCCAGCAGGGGGATGGCGTACATGGGCGAAGAGGATCTAACGGTTATGCGTGAGGTTACAGAATGGTACAGACACTGACGGAAGTGAATTGGGTTTGGGTTGTATTTCAGAAGACTACGGCAAACTAGACTAAGAGACGAAGAAGATGGCGCAGCAGAGAGCGTCGAGTGTTGCTGTTGCGCCACAATATATAGACATCTGTAGACAGTATATTGAAGTTAAGTATAAAGGCAAAGCGGCAATCTTATTGGCTACTATGGAGCCAAGCACTGCAGCTACGAGGGCCAACCATGTAGGAAAGACGGCAGCAAAGCTCAAGATACATAAAGCCGGGTGATGTTCATGGAGGAGATGGCTTTGTCGCCATCTCACTTCCGAAACTGACGGCAAACAAACACCTACCTACAACTCAATACACAACATTTCAAGTACACGCCAGCGATGGCATCTGAAGGCAAGAACGCGAGCGGCCTCGAGTCCTTCAAGGGCAAGAGGTACGCGATGCGGAAGGACAAGTTGCTCACCCACATCAACACCCAGGACCAGCTCTACAAGCGCAAGCAGCTGGAGAAAGGACTGCCTGATGTGTGCGTGCTGATGGCGGACTTCCTGCGGGGAAGCCCAGCGCAACCGCCACTGGTCCCAGAGCAGGGTAAATTGTCTGAGAAGGACGCAGTGGCCATGCGATGGGCGGTGATGGATTGGGAAAGGGCGAAGGGCGACCTGCAGAACCTCCTAAACCAAGTGCTCCCGAACTTCTTCCTATCGACGCTGCCAGACCGGGTCTCTCAGATGGAGCCATGCGAGGTGGTTAAGGCGTTGGAGAAGGACTACGGTCAAGGAGACGCGGGCGGGCTAATTGAGCTGACCCGGGCTTGGACAAAATTGGCTAAAAGTCAGTGGCGCGACCTCCGCACTCTTTTCGGGCAACTCAAAAAGGCCCTAAATGAAATTAATCGAAAGACCCAATCCAGGACATTTTGAGTGAGTCATGGCTCTGTGTCGAGGTCTTGTCCCAACTCCCGAGCGAGTTATGGGCATCGTCGATCTCGATGAAGAAGGACGAGTTCACGGTCGAAAAGTTCGAGAGTGCGCTGCGTCGCATCTTCGGTGAGAAGTCGAAGAAAGAGATCTCGGGCAACATGGAGAAGGGCATCCCGATCAACAATGTTCGCGCTAAGCCAGCGCAGAAGCGGAAGCACGCACCCAAGACTGAAAACGAGTGCTTTTATTGTTTCGAGACGGGGCATTACAAAGCGGACTGCCCGGTGATGGCTCGGGACAGGGACCCTAACAGAGAAGGGGGCAACTGTTTCGGACGGATGTGAAGACGGCTCCCGGGGCCAACAAGAAGGCCCGCAAGGCCAAGCAGTCAGCCATCAACACGATGAAGGCAGTCGTCAAGGAGGGCGAGAAGCGCGTGAACGAGCACGGCCAGACGCCGCTCGAAGAGGACATTGACTATGCGGAAGACGTCCGCAGTCTGGCGTGCGACGAGGAGGGTAACGTACCCATGAGTGACGGAGAAGGCCAATCGTTGGTTGATCTCGAAAAGATCGAGCGAGAGGTAAGAAGAAAGTATGCATCGTTTCTAAGCAAGTTACAGAAGCTTACACTAACGGATGACCTGTGGGTTGTGGATACAGGGGCTGGCCATGCTGTAACACCAGACAAAGGGTGGTTCAGCAGCCTTCGCCCAAGCCACGGACGCCAGTTCACATACGACAACGGATCTACATCTGAGAGTTCACTAATTGGTTCAATACAAATTAGTGTTCTAAACTCTGATCACAATATGAGTGTCATAAAGTTAAGTGATGTAGCCTTTGATTAGCAGTGTGATAGTAATTTGCTGAGCGCATACTATCTAGCCAAACAAGGATATAGACACTTGCAATCAAGGACAAGTGACTTCCTATTTTTCTTTGGTACAGAAGACAAATTTCTATTTGCAGCAGTCGCAATTGGTGAAATTTACTACTTGCCAAGTACTAAGCATAGAAAGAAAATGATACTGTCTGCACAGACACTAAAGTACGAACGCCTAATAAAAGAGTGGCATTTGAGAGTCGGTTATGTAGGCAAAGACAGACTGCTGAAATTAATTAGCAATCTGAAAACAGGAAAAGATCTAAATCTGAGTTATTCTAGACTCAAAGAAATACCATTCTACTGTAAAACATGCGCGGAAATGAAGGACCGACGCATGTCGTATAGGAACATGGTGGGAGATAAGCAGACGGAACCGCTACACACGCTCCATATGGATGAATATGACGTTTTATCGGACCATACTTAAAGTTTGTATTGCAGATTCTGGCCAATCATAGGAAGCTTCAGTTTTCTAGCCAATGACAGCCACTATTATTTTCATATTTGACCAATCATATGATGTAGGGGTAGGTGAGTCATCTAAACCATTCGATCGGACGTATGAAGTCCGATAAATTCGTAAAATATATGTATGCCTATTCAAACACTAAGTCTTAGGCATATCACTTTCATATTTCTCTTTATCGGACCACCACCATGGGCTTGGAGGAGCTGCAGCCTGGAAACACATTACGTGCGAAGGCGACTGCCGTTGCAGCGTTCTCCAAGTTTTTAAGGGTGAGGAAGTAGATGAGGAGTATGTAAGAAAATGTATTGAGGCAGATGAGAGCGGAAAGAGTTTTGTGTGCGTCATGGATAAGTTTGGTATGTATCTTGCATTTAGCGAGGGCAAGAAGGGCAAAGTGCTTGCTCGAAACACTGCAATGCAGTACTATCGCCAGGCCAAAATCTGGCTTCTTGACCAGTTTCCTCAGCACAGAGCGTCACTAGAATCGCGTCTGCTAAAAATGGGGAAAACGCTAGACAACTTTTGTCTAAAGCGAGATGGGGGTGGTTTTGTATCGAAAGCCTCACCATGTACAAAAGCAGACTTGAAAAAAATGTTAGTGTATTTGTATACTTATGCATGTTCTGCAAATGACTACCAAGATGCTGCTCTTATCTGTCTCTTGTGGTACTTGTTTGGGCGAGCGTCGGACCTGGAGTTGATCCAGAAACGGAATCTCTCCATTGACGCCGCTGGTGTCTTCTTCCTGCGCTTGATCCGCGTGAAGACGTCGGAAGAGCAAGGGCTGTCGCTCTTCCCAGACGCCGACTTCGCCACATGCCCCCTGCTCGCCGTCGCTCTCGCACTGGTCGTCCAAGCCGCGCCGTGCTCAGCTCTCATCGACAACCTCCCCGAGCAAGCTCAGCAGGCGGTCGTCACGCTGTCGCCTGATGTGCCGCTTATGGAGCTCTTGAATGCACGTCCGGACACGGCTGGTCTAACCGCTCCTGCTGCAGCACCTCGAGGGGACAAGACGCCGACGATTTACGTGCACGTAAACCGCATCCTGGACCGCATCGCACCCGCGGCTGGAGTTGCCGCTGCTCTTACGTCGCACTTCTTCCGACGCGGCGGCGCACAACACGCCAACGGCTGTGCGAAGATGACTGCGCGCTGGATCTTCGACCGTGGCGCTTGGAATCTGACCACAACGAACAAGGGGTTTAATTACATATTCAACACCAGCAAGGAAGACCACATGATCGCCAAGGTACTCAGTGGATACAAACCCAAGGCCGATGTCCCGCTTCAAGACCTGTCCACCTTCGACAGCCAGACGCTTGAGTCGATCGAAGGTGTCCAACGCGTCCTGTTCGCCGCCTGCTTCCAGCTCGAAACGGAGAGCTTCAACATCAGCAAGAAGGTCCTCGACGTCCTGACCGCGTGTGCCCTTCGACACTACCCGCTGCTGAAAGACTTGAACCCTGAGAGCCCCGCCGTCAAGCGCATCGAGGTCTGCGTCGCTCACGCTCGCTGCTCGCAGGCTGATCTGCTCGCATGGTCCACGCATCTCGCTGAGGCTCCGGTTCCCTGTGAAGACACCACACGCACCGATACACCAACCCGCCAACACGAGTCCAAGCCAAGCAAGCCAAGCTACGAGCAGAAAGTGATCGACCATCAAGCCGCTGTCATTAAACACCTTATCGAGAACCAGAAGATCCAAGACGCTCGCATGGATAGGCTTGAGGCCAAGCTAAACGGGGATCCCGCGCCTCCTGCACGTAAGAGAACCATGGCAGACGAAGGCACTGACGACGTTAGTGAGGAGCCAAAGAAGAAGCAACGCAGAGGATCGGCAACGCACCTGCACGCGACTTGGTTCGCTTGGTACGCCCAGCAGCCCCGCTGGCAGACTGCGGCGCTGAAGCAGCTGCGCTCGAGGTCCAAGCTGCTTGTCGCGTTCATGAAGCTTTTCATCGCGGACGGCTTCACGTTGGACACCGCGGCAGACGACTACCGCGATCGCGTGCTGGAGCTCGGGAAGCGCGCGGAGAACGCTGTTCTCACGTACCTCAAGACAGAGCACGGCATCAACTCCCGCGGCACGAGCGCTGTGCTCAAGCATCTCCAGCGGCTGCACAGCGCCGGAACGCTCAACGCCATGGTTCAGCGCCACCAACAGTTGCTCCAGACAGCGGCGATCCAAGATCCGGCACCTGGCTACACACAAGACGTGCTGAACGTTGTTGGTAAGTAGACGCAGTAAGTAGGCTCAAATACATACACATCATTCGCAAACCCCATACGCGCCGACCGGTACAGCACTTTCGTCACTTCAAGCAGAATCTGCTTTCGCTTGAACCTTTCACTCCCGACTCCATGTTCGCATGATTGACCTCGCTCCAGCGTGCCTTCAACGCCTCCAACCCAGTAGTACACGAAAACGATGGCCTGAGTTGAACAGGCATCCCCAGGGTCGAAGCCCTGCGCTCTTCCAGTTGAGCTACATCGTTGGAGGGGGGTGGGGGGGGGGTGTCGGAGGCGCTTCCGGGTTATGCGTGGCTTGGTGGTGGGGACAGAGGTCCGCGCGGTAGCGTTGAAAAAAGAGGGAGTGAGAACTGAGCCGTCGAAAGCGGCAACCGAACAACTGAGAGCAAGAGGTGGCACTCTCTTATTGGTAGATAGACAACCAATAGGAGAGCGTAGGGATGACTGGCTGTCAGCATCATATTAGATATCCGGACAAATTATCCGGACAACGACAAAATTTTCGCCTCACTGTTGAATTTACCCGCTCGAGAGCACATGGCTCTCAAGCGATATTTGCATAGTTTTTGGTTTTTTGCCTTTTTCTCAGTCTACAGGCCGTTTCAGGCCATTTCCTTGTGGCTATGAACGCCTATAAATCAAGGCTCAAACAGGCTCTTTACCTTCACATCAATTTTCGATTCCCCTAAACTCAAACTCAAAAGTCAATCACAGTCAAAAATATTGGCTCTGTAGCCAATCTTCAGGAGTAATGTTGTGTTTTGTACACAAGTCCGATATGGTCATCAGGTCCGATATTGCATGGTATGGACACTACAGGACGCCTTAGAGTGAATGGTCTGTACGGTTCATTCGGCTACCGATATGCACTTGCGGTGGCAGATGATGCAACTGGGTACAAATGGTATTTTCCGGTGAAATCCCTAAAAGAGGTGTCAGGGAAAACCAGAGATCTTGTAAAACAACTCTCTGTTCAATTTCCATACAAAGTGAAGAAAATAAGAACAGGTGGAGGTAAAGAATTTGTAAATAAGGAGGTAAGAAAACTCTGCACAAAATTAGGACTTATTTTTCAACATTCAAATGTTGAATCACAAGAAGAGAATGGGAGCGCAGAGAGAGCACAGCAAACCATGACGGGTGGTGTTAGATGTCTACTGAGAGGCTCTAGCATGGCAGCAAAAAGGTAGCCTGAGGCCTTACTCTACATGGTCGAAGTTACAAACCGCTTGCCAATGGCTAGACTCGGAATCAAAACGCCGTATGAAATGCTCCATAAAAGAAAATGTACCGGTTTAGCGTTACAGCTCTGGGGATCTACGTGCTTTGCACACTCCCAAAACTAAAAGTAAAGATCCTAAATTAGGTGGTCGAGCAATAGAGTGCAAGTTATTGGGTATATCTCCCAATTATAAAGGATACCGCCTGCTTGATGTCAAAGCAAACAAGTACATCACTGCAAGAGATGTGAAGTTTAGCCCAGTAGTTACGGAAGTAATGATAAATCAGTCTTTCCCAACCGAAAAGATTGTGGGAAGTAAAAGGGAGACTCAGATTATTTCTGATTTAGGAAAGAGATCTAGAAAGGAGAGCGAGCCTGAAGTTGAAGTTGTAAGTTCAGAATCGGTCACGTCTGAACCGACATTGCAAGAAGTGGGAGATGACGAGCAGAATTCCAGTCAGAGGCCGCGCCGCTCTAAGCGGCTAAGGTCGCAAAAGCCGACTAGTGCTAAATCTGTGAGTGCTAAAATGTGTCATATTCCAATTCCTAAATCTTTGAAGGAGGCCTTTGCTGGGCGATATGCCAAGCAGTGGGAGGCAGCAGTAAAGGTGGAGTTTGAAGCGCTCCTGAAAAATGGAACATGGACTCTCGTCCCACTTCCGCCTGGCAGAAGATCATTAGGCTGCCATTGGCTATTTGATGTTAAGTACAATGCGGACGGTACCGTAGATAGGTTTAAGGCACGCCTGGTCGTTCAGGGCAACACCCAAATGTACGGGATTGATTCTAAAGAGGTCTTTTCCCCTGTTGCTCGTTACGAGTCCTTGCGACTACTGCCAGCGCTGGCTACGTCGCTTGGCCTGCACTTACATCAGATGGATGTATCAACGGCCTTCCTAATGGCCTGCTGAATGAGAGCATCTACATGAGACAGCCACTTGGGTTTCGCCACGGATCGGCCTCCCTTGTGTGCAAATTACGGAAAAGTTTGTACGGTCTAAAACAGGCGCCTAGAATTTGGTATGGCGTTCTAAATGAGTTTCTAAAGTCTTTAGGGTTTTTGCGGTGCAAGAAAGAGTACTGCTTGTACCACAAAAATGGGAGGTTGATGGAGTCATCCACACACTTCTTGTTTGTGTGTATGTGGATGACTTGACCATTGCGGGTTCACATCTGAGCTCGATCCAAGAACTAAAGAACAAACTATCAGAGAAGTTCACAATGAAAGATTTAGGAGAACTACATTATCTTCTGAAAATGGAAACTAAAAGAGACTTAGAAGCTAAGACTTTGCGAATCTCGCAACATAAGTATATTCATGTCTTGCTATACAAGTATGATATGCGAGATTGTAATACTGATCCAACATCACAGGCAAAGAGTATTATACTACAGAAGGAAGAGACGCTTACGCCAGAGCAGATCGCGGCTCAGCCGTTCGATTATAGAGGATTAGTAGGGTCCCTTATATATCTAGTAAGAGGCACTAGACCTGACATAGCTAACGCTGTGAGGGAACTAAGTAAGTACTTGTCTTGCTACAATAAAAGTCACTGGAGAGCTGCTCAGCGAGTACTTAAGTACTTGAAAGGAACGTAGCAGTATGGCTTGCTATACGATGGCAATAATACTATTAAGCTTGAGCTTTACACAGACGCGAGCTTCGCGAATGCATATGAACAAAGGAAATCTATTACGGGTTACGTATCGCTACTCGCTGATGCATGCATCACATGGAAAAGTGTAAAGCAAGATTGTATAAGCCTCAATACAGCGGAGTCGGAACTAGTCGCAGCAAGTGAAGGAGTACGAGAAGCAATGTGGCTACGGCTTCTACTAAATGAGTTAGGATACGGACAAGTACTACCGACTCAGTGTTGGTGTGATAATACTGCCGCCATTAGTATTATTAAGGACCCCTGTAGTCATTCGTCCACGAAGCATATTGATATCAGGCATCTTTATGCTCGTGATAAACATGAAGAGGGAAGCATTACAGTGGCGTACTGTAATACGAACGATATGATAGCGGATGCACTTACTAAGCCGCTCAGTCAGAACCAGTTCGAGAATCTTCGAGACAGGATGGGAGTTAAGGATTTGAGTGTCTCAAATTAACGATAAGACTCTAATTAGTATCAATATCAGGATCAAGATGATACAGAGCAAATGTAACCAACAGTATCAATAAAGTGATTTTAGTCCACTATCACAAACGGAGATACAAATTGAGGACAGAGACACAAATTAAAGCCAGAGTTACGGAGTGAGAGCAAAATTAAAGATCGAAAGCATAATTAAGGCCGAAAACTGCCTCACTTAGCCCTATTTTAAGGACAGTGAACCGTTCGGGCTATTAGCCCAGTACCCCGAGAGCTGTACACTCGATTTAAGCTAATTTTTATGCTAAAGGACTCCCTAATTTGTGCCACCGAAAAGTACTTTGGTCATAAGCCGGGTGGTCGCGAGTAGCAGGTAGACCTGACTTTCCCCCCGACATTGTCCCCAGTTGGACGGTTGGCAGCCTGTCGGCGCAAAAAGCCGGGAGCTGAGTGCTCGCTGCGGCCTAGGCCAGGTCTTGCGGTCGTCAGGAGATGTCGGGTGGCTTACGCCCCCCCCCCCCCCCCCCCCTCCCGAAGGATTTGCAGCGAAACCAGCACTTGATCGGTAGGCAAGCAGATGAGGGAGTGAGAGCCAAAAGCAAAAGGCGGAGAAGAATATGGGAAGGGGCTTCCGTAACATATAAGATAAAGTATGAACATCATTTTGGGCAGTTCTCAGTTCAGTTGGGTACCAGGGCTGCCTTGAATACACTATTTTAGGTCACCTGGATTTTAAATTTGGGCGTGAGACTAGAAAGAATCTGAGAACGAAGTTGAAGTCGTTGAAGTCGAGGAAAGATCTTGAGTACATCGCTGTCATCTTTTTAGTGGGAGTGTTGCGCCACAGTATATAGACATCTGTAGACAGTATATTGAAGTTAAGTATAAAGGCAAAGAGGCAATCTTATTGGCTACTATGGAGCCAAGCACTGCAGCTACGAGGGCCAACCATATAGGTAAGACGGCAGCAAAGCTCAAGATATATAAAGCCGGGTGATTTTCATGGGGGAGATGGCTTTGTCGCCATCTCACTTCCGAAACTGACGGCAAACAAACACCTACCTACAACTCAATACACAACAGTTGCGAGGGACGAACGCGCGGATCGGCGCGCTGCCCAAGCGGAGGTTGAAGCGGCTAGTGATGCGGCGAAGCGAGCGCTCATGCCAGCCGCTACGCTGATGACTGGAACGGACGGAGATCTGGTGGCGACGTCGGCGAACGTGCGGGACTCGGCAGGCAGGACGCCGAGGACCGACAACGACGGCGACGGCGATGGAGATGACGACGACGGCGTTGTCATGGTGAGCATGACGAAGCCAGACACCACGGACACGGGAACTGGAGGACAAGGTGACGGTGGCCAGGGTACATGGCAGCGATCCGGGCTGGCAGCGGCAGCGACTGGAAGTAGATCCGTACGGATAGCGGGGTCAGGAATGGACCCTCCAGCTCCTCCGGGTCCTCCAGCACCCGCACCGCCGGTGACACCAGCAGCACCACTAACACCGACGGTGATCTACCGCGACCGAGAGCGGGAGAAGAAGCTGCGGATTCCGAAGTTCAATGGTCTCGACGAGCCCAAGCTGACGGTGAAGGCGTGGTTGAAGGCGGTAAAGAACGAGCTGCGCCGCGATCCTGCGCACGAAGTGGCGCGAGCACGAAGTGTTTATTGAGATGGTCGCCAGCTTCGAGGGTGAGGCTCTGCTGTGGTTCGACATGGTGGAGGACTCATTCGCGAGCCGTGAGGACCAAACGTTCGGGAACTTGAGCCGGCTGCTGAAGGACCGGTACATGGTAAAGCGGTCGAAAACCGAGGTGGTGGCAAGGCTTCGGCTTCGTCGTCAGCAGCGCGGTGAGCCCTTGGTGGAGTACGCGCAGAAGCTGAGGGAGATTGCGTCGAGCAACCCTGTCGACGAGGAGTAGCTCATGGACGCGTTCTTGTCGGGGATGCACAACTCCAGGAGCGCGACACTGGTACGTGGACACACCGGTCGGCGACGCTGAACGCGGCACTGGATCAAGTCGGAGAGTACGGAGAGGGCTACGGCGTGGGGCTCGGTATGGCGATCGCGACGCTGGACAGGCGTGTGGCGTCCACGGGCGCGGTGCCCACTGTGGCCCCGGACTTAGGCAGTGTGCAGTTCGGCGGTGGAGGCAATTTGGGGTCTGTCGTGAGTGGCTACGGCGACTTCAGCCTCGCCGTAGGTCTCCCTCCCAGATATGATATGGAAGGGTGAATAGTGGTTTCGAAGGGAAGTTCAGTGGGATTCGGTCATCCCTACCAGTTACCGGCTCGTACCGGTATCCGCAGCGACGGTTGATCAGGAAGCCAGCGCTACTGGAAGTTCAAATTTTCAAAGTCAACGGCAGGCGATGCAGCAGCCAGTGCACGGGCAACATGCGGACAGCGGCAAGATGGCCCGGCGCACGGTCTAGACGCTAAAGATGGAAGGCTATGGCGGTCATGGTAGCTACAACGCGAGGGAGCCGTTGAGGACGCGAGAGGATCGTCTGCGCAACCACCCGCGCTACGAGGAGGCGAGGGCACAGCGGCGGACAGCTGCCTCAGACTCCAAGGACGACGTACTGTGCTACTACTGCCACCAGATGGGGCATTACGCCGTGGAGTGCGAGCTGAAGCGCGCCGACATGCAGGACGAGAGTCCTGGGGTGAATCAGAACGGCGGTGCGAGCAACGACGCTTCGGGAAACGAGCGGGGGACCCAACCCTATCGCTCGCTGAACAGACACGGGGACGGGATAAGAGTGATGGATCTCGGCGGTGGCGAGGGCGGCACCAGATACGTCGAAAAGGAGAACGACGTGTACGACAAGAACGAGAGCCCGCCAGTGGGGTTGGGCACTCGGTGGAACGGAACGAAAGAGGACGAGGATGAGCGGCGGTGCTGTTGCGGGAGGAGCGCGCCGGCTCAGACGGCGAGGATGGAGCTGAGGACGACGACGGCTTGCAGGCTGCGGATGGCGCAGCGGAAGCGCCAGACTCTAAAGCGAAACGACGACGTGATGAGGAACGCCGTGTGCGCTTCGCGGACCAGCGCGACGGCAAGACAGAAGACGACGTCCTGGAGGTGACGACGGAGGCGGCAGGCGCCAGCACCAGCGACGTGGTGATGGTGAACGACGGCACGGGCGAGTGCGAAGCTACGGACCCGGCCGCGAGATGGTGGGCGCTGACGTGATCAGCATGGCCACGGGCGAGGACACGGTGCACGGCGAGGACGGGCGTGTGGCCGTCGAATTTGACGCGGTGGTTACTCCGGCGCTCAGCGAGGAAGGGCAGCGTGTGGTGATGGAGACGCACGGCAATGCAGCTGCCAGGAAGATTCTGGAGGAGTTGTCAAGTGCTGGGGATGGTGGCAGCAAGGAGCCGCCTACTGGTTTGGTGGAAGCGGTAACTGCTGAGATGCAGCTCCGTGACGTGAAGCAGGCCTAGGTTCTGCAGGCCAAGGCGGTGCCAAGAAGACCCGGTGATGTAGCCGAGGAAGCAGTACGTTGGGCGAGGACAGCGGCGAAGCGTCGTTGCCCGACGGTCGATGGAACCACGAAGAAGTAAGGCGACACCAGCGATGGAGACGAACCCCACGGTGGACCCAAAGATCAGCGCGACGCTGTCGTTACGAACACGAACGCCACGGCGGTGCCCGACGCGACGGACCCAGTGGTGCCAGTGGACGGTGACGGCGGTGAGAAGTCGAGCACGACGGAGATGGACATCGTGACGAACAAGCAATCGGACGGCAGGTGGATCTGGGATGATGACGTGCCCTTGTCAGTGTCCAGGACCAGGAGGCGCTTCGAGAAGCGCGTGAGGAAAGCGCATGCAAAAGAGCGTCGGCAAAAGTTGGATCGGAGCCGAGTGAGCGTCTACCCGACCAACATGTTCTACCAGTACGACGAGCACTGGCGGACGAGTGGTGCAGCGAGAGTGATGACGACAGCTGAGGCAAGCGCGTGCGGATACGCGTCGCCAGAGGCCACGACGACGAAGCAGAAGTCGACTCGGCGACAGAGGACGGCGAAGGCGTACATGTATCGCAGCGGGAGCAGCTACGAGTCGCCAGGCATGATGACAGAGGACGGCAGAGAGCTGAAGTTGGGCAAGCTGCGCGCGGTGCAGGCACCAGCGCTGGACCTTCTACCGACGGCGACAGTCGAAGTGCATGGACAATGGCGGCCGGTAAAGCTCGACACGGGCGCGCAGTACTGCGTGGCGGGCAAGTCGTGGTCCGGCCTGGGCACGTGGTTGACCACGCCGACTACATGGAAGGGTTCAGTGGGGCGCTCGTACGCGTGCAGGGCGTGTGGCGCTTCGGGTTCAAGACCCTCTACGGGCAGTACATGAGCGTGGACGCGCTCATCGTAGACCACGATACCGACGACTTCCTGATTGGGGAGGACTGGATGTACGACAAAGGTGTGAAGATCGATTTCGTCAGCAGCGAGGGGCACGAGCAGCCAAGGTGCGCCTCCTATGCAAGTGGAAGATGGGGACTTAGGCGGTGCACAACGTCGAGGTGACGGTGCCGGCGGAGGACGACGCCGTGAGGTTGTCCATGCGGGTGCGGAAGTAGTCGCACTTGCTGGTGGCCCCCACGCTGGTGACGGTGAAAGATGACAAAGCCGTCGTCCCCGTGCTGAATGTGGTAGGACGGACGTCCAAGTTGCCAAGCAAGGAGAAGCTCGGCACCTGGATCCCGGTCGACGGTGAGATGGGCATCCTCGAGATGGACGACGAGTTGGACAGAGAGCGGGTGAGTGCTTGGCTGGAGACGCTGGGTTCTACGACCACGCCCATCTCGAACGAAGACGAGCTAGTCATCGGTGAGATGGACGGCAAGGACAAGGACTTGATGCTGAGGCTCTTGCGCAACTTCCCACCGTTGCTAGAGCCGAAGACGGGGTGCCCGCCAGCAACGACATTGGGCGTGGTGCACTACGTCAATACGGGCTCGAAACCGCCCATCAAGGTGCGACCGAGGCGCCCTTCGCGAACGGAGCACGCGGTGATCGACGGCGAGGTGAAGAGTATGCTGTATGACGGTGTCATCGAGGAAGATACGGGGGCGTGGGGCTTCCCGGTCGTCTTCGTGCGGAAGATGAACGGCACGGTCCGATTCTGTGTGGACTACCCTATGCTCAACGCTATCACTGAGAAGGACATCTACCCGCTCCCTCGCATCGACGAAGCGCTCGAGTCGATGCTTGGAGATAGAAGGTTCAGGAGTTTGGACATGCATGCGGGCTACTGGCCCGTAACGCGCCACCGTCGGTGAGTTGACCTTGGACGCGAACGCGACGGGCTGAACTCCGTTGCCGTGGTCCTGCATCAGCGCCGCGCCCAAGCTCACCACCGAGGCGTCCGTCACAAGCTTGACCGGCTTCGTAAAGTCAGGGTAGATAAGAAGGGGCCTTCTAGTAAGATCTTCCTTCAATTGTTAGAACGCTTCCTGCTGCTCCGATCCCTATTCCCACTCAACGCTCTTCCGCAGTAGCCGGGTCATCGGTGCCGCCTTGGTTCCGAAGTTCGGCACGAATCGCCGATAGTAGCCCGCGAGATGCACGAAACGACGAACCTCTACGGCGTCCTTGGGCACCGGAAACTACTTCACACTCTTCACGAACGACACCAGGGGCCGGATGCCGTCCACGTCCAGCTCGTGCCTCACATACTCCAGCTTCTTCATGCCGAAACTACATTTTTTTAGGTTTTAAAGAAAGCCCTGTCTTCGCGAGTCGCTCCAACACCACAGCTTGCTCCACCACGTGTCATGCTACCCTGCCGGTCGAGAACACGATAACATCGTCAAGATACACCGGACAGCTCTTCCAAGCGAGGCCCCGGAGCACCGCGTCCATCATGCGCTGGAACGTGCCCGGGACGTTCGCCAAGCCAAACGGCATCCTCACGAACCGAAAGAGGCCCTGCCTCGTGATGAACCCCGTTTTGTCCTTGTCCTTCTCCGCTACGGGCGGATCACGGACTTGGAATGTGCCGTGGTGTAGGCCGTGCGTCTCTTCAGACCCTACTTGTACGTACGATGGTACGAGCTGGTGACGGATCACTCAGCTCTGACCTGGTTGATGAAGGCAAAAGACTTGTCAGGCAGACTGCATAGATGGGTATTGCAGCTGCAGGAATACGTCACGTACCGTGCGGGCTCTACCAACGTAGTGGCAGATGCGTTGTCTCGAGCACCGCTTCGTGCTGTGGGCGCGGCAGAACCACAGCAAGCCAGCAGAATAACGAGGGGAGTGCTGGCGTCGACGACGGAGGGAACAGGCGGCAATGCTGCTAGCGAGCAGACTGAGCCAGCGGCGAAAGCCGTGAACGAGGCAGAAGCCACGCCGTCTGCGGCAGCGAGTGGCCAGCTGACGGACGACGAGGTGAAGCAGCACCAGCAGGTGGATAAGCTAGTGAGGCGGCTCAAGGAGAAGGGCAACTACAAAGGGCAGAAGGTGGTCCTGAAGGACGAATTGGTGTACCTATCTACGCGGGGCACCTGAGGACGCCCCAGACGCTGGAGCGTGTGGCCCGGTGCTACTGGTGGCCGGACATGCGTCGCCAGGTGAAACAGTGGGTGCACAGCTGCAGGAACTGTGGCACTCGTAAGGCACAGTCGAAGGCGGTGATTCCGCCGCTGCGAAGTCATGGGATCGGTTCTGTGAGTGATCGGTGGGCTCTCGATGTGGCGGGTCCCTTACCGCTACGTCATCGCTGCAGTCGACTACGCGAGCAGATACGCAGTCGCCGTGGCGACGCCGTCACACACACACGGAGGCGTACATTGCACAGTTCGTGGCCGAGAGGCTTGTGCTCGTCCACGAACCTACGCGCGAGTTAGGCATGGACGGAGCTCCAGAATTGAACGGGGTAGTGGTGGAGCAGCTGGTGCGGCTGCTGCAGGTGAAGCAAGCGACGCCAGTGCCCTACAGCCCATGCTGCTGGGGCTTGTGGAGCGATTCCACAAAGTGTGGAAGGACATGGTCTCAATGTACGTCAGTGAGGGGCAAGATGACAGGGATCGGTGGTTGCCGTGTGCGCTCTACGCGTACAACGGAGCGAAGCACGGAACTACGGGCTTCACCCCAACGAAGTAATGATGGGGAGACGCCTGAGGGCGCCGAACGAGTTGCTGAGGTCCGTCAGTGGGCAGGTAGTCGACGTACCACCAGAAGCTGGTGAAACACATGGAGACGGCGGCGACTCTGGCGAAAGAGGCTCTGGAGCGGGACCAGCGAAGACGAGAACGGTACTACATTCAACACGTGCGGCAGCGCGTGTAGCTCCACGTGGGGGACTGGGTGTGGATTTTGAAGCCCTCTCGAGGCAAGGGCATCACTAAATTAGCACATCAGTGGGTTGTTCCGGCGAGGATCGACCAGGACATGGGCTACGACAACTGGATGGTGACGAGGCAAGACACGCAGGACTCATTGATCGTGCACAGCAGCTTCCTGCTGTTTTATCGCTATCCAACTGGTCAGCTAGAGACGATAGCTGACCAGATACTACGTGAGCTCGCCGAGGCCGAAAGCGACGGCGGAGTTGAACCAGATCGGAACGAGGGCGTTGCTACAGGAGATGCTGTTATCGGACATGTAGGTCGCGGGGGAGCGCCACCGACAAGAGCCGAGGCGACGGTGGTCCGGGAGGGGACAACACTGACAAGGAGTGAAGGATCAGAATGGAGTGAGGAGCGGGGCGCCGGGTCAGAAGCCAGTGGAGCTGATGGCGCGGTGCCAGGTTTAGAGGCGCCGAGAATAGCTGGCGCCCGCGCCGGCGAGGCAGGTGAGCTGGTGCGGGGACGAGAGGAGCGAGTGTCAGTGCGTGATCCGCAGGCGGAAGCAGAACGTACAGGTCCAGACGGTAGTGCGGAGCGCGGCGGTGGTACTAAGGGCAAGAAGGCGCCACACAAGCGCCAGAGGGACGGACAAAGCGAGCGACGGTCGCAGTGATGGTGGTCGGAGCGAGCAGCAAAAGAGACGACGGGTCGAGACGGTGGCCCGGCAAGAACGAGCGGCGAGACGGAGCGCTCGTCGTGACCAGCAGACGGTGGCAAGCACAGAGGCCGATGCGAACCACGGGATTTCGAACGCTGCGGCGGCCATCAGTTGTAGAGTAGCAAGGATCGGAAGCGAAGCCGACCACGGCGGCGCAGCAGCGAGCACAGGCTCAGAACGCGAGGAGGAGCGGAACGAACGCGGTGGCGCGACAGGCATCGAGGTAGCGGTGCAGCAGACAAGTGCAGAGGAAGCAGACGGTGGTAGTGGTGCAGGGCGAGGTGGAGGCGGCGCTGCACGCGCTCTCCGAGGCCGAGGAGGCGCGCGCTGGACGCAGCCCATGCATCACCAATTACGCGAAGCAGGAGAACGGTCAGTCATTGAACGAAGACGGCGACAAGTGCGAAATCGTGCAGGTCGTTACGAGATCGAGCACCAATTTGAGATTCGAGCCATACCTGGTGGACCGACGGCGATGGAGTGGCTCACTGCGCGTGAGTTCGAAGACCTGCTGGACCAAGGAAAGATCGGGGACGATCTTCTGGCGGGGGATGGCGTGTCGACATCACTGCTCTTACATCGCCAATAGCGAAGATCACGCAGCCACGCCAGTAATGTATGTTTCTGTCCCTAAAATTTTGTGGACATCACGTGCTCTTACATCGCCAATAGCACGCGACGTCACTAGTCAACGCGTGCCAGTGGCCATTGACCTCACGGCCGATGGTGTGGCACACAGCACCTCGGTCGGGAGCGAATAGCGGTGAGTTAGTGGCGGGAGGAGCTGCTACCACCGGAGACGTTGAAACTGAGGGCTTCTGGTTGACGTGGACGCGATTGAAGATCGCGAGGAGAGACGACTCGGTGGGCGAAGGACAGAGAGGAGTATCGGCGGCAGGAGAGGCGACGCAGACAGGAGGTAGGCGGTAGGTAGAATAGGGGGACTTCGTTAGGAGAGCTCTGTGGGGCAGCTGCCTCCGCGTCTCTCAGTTGTAATTTGGACAGGACTGGTTCAGATAGAGCGGCTAAATACTACGCGTAGTGTTCTGCGGCACGGGGTCGGCACTACCCAACAACAGAAGAGGTTCTAAGCGTGTCGTACTGCGGTCAAGGGGATCGGCGAGGCGTGCGGGTCATTCTAAGGTAGTACCGAGTAGTTTAGAGGACGAGCCTTGATGAACTGATCGTGCATAGAGTGGCTGGGAGCGTGGTTAGCGACCACGAGGGCGCGAGGGGACTATTGATGACGTCTTGGCCGTGGAGTGGTGGACCTGGAGCGGACCCGATGGGTGTGTCCGTGCAGGAAGGGTCCACGCTCATCCCTGTATTTACATTCGGGTTTACAGAAGGCATGCGGACAGGTCCACAGACCTGCCCGGGTTGCCGGCTGCCTAAGAAAGCCCTCTCCTGTGACGGGGCACACAGCACTTCTTAACAGAGGAAGCAGGAGTATACGAACTCCAAGTGAACTGCCGTTCACGTGTCCCTGGCCTTAAGGGGACGACTTGACTTGCTACAAAGGAGTAGGTTATAAGACTGACTGTATTTTGGTAGAGGTTAACTTGGTCTAATACAAACTACAAGTTAACTATACAAAAGCCCACACAAACTAAAATGGTTGGCTTGCGGAGCTACTGGTACCATGTACCATGTACCATGTACCATGTACTCGGGAGAGTGACACCCGTCACTCTTCATGTAATGGGTACACTTGATTGTACCCCGTTACATCATCCCCCACTTATCTGAGAATCACATCTGATTCTCCAATCAGCTCCGAGAGAATCCGAACTCCCAAAGCTCGGATTCTCGGGCGCCGCCGCCGCAAGGCTGGCGCGCCTCATTGTCACACCCACAGTGACTTGTGCCCGCAGCGGCACCCCGCGCAGCACCTCCCTGCCTTCGGCGATGTAGGCATCAAAGCCGACGCCTCTAGTGGCCGTATCCACAGCGCTAGCAGGCGCAAAGTGCCTTGGCACGGGGTGCATGTGCCTCCAAACTTGCGGTTCCTCTCGCAGACCACCAGCAGTTGGTGTCGCATGGTCCTTGGGCCCTGCTGGCACGTTCGTGCGGCGGTGCCTCCCGCGAGGGACGGCACCTCTCCGATCAGCGCGTAGCGTAACCACAGAGAGAGCTGTGCGGCTCATCTCCGGCCATGATAGCGGTCCGACAGGACCCCGCTTCGTCACGGCGTAGTGGGTCGGTCGTCCGAGTTCATCGGCACGACCCATGGGCAGAGGTCAAACGTTGACCAAAGCCAAGAAGCATCGGCTTCATCGTCTCCATGGTCCCGGGGACCACGGCTGCTGCTCGCAGCCAGCTCATCGTTCAGAGCAACGCGGAGGACTTGTTCAAAGTCCTGCCCCGCGTCACGGCCATCGTGTCGCCGACGCTGAGGTGTCTTCCACCCGACACCAAGGTACCGCGATGGTACTTCATCATGGTGCGAGGTACACTGGCCTCCGTCACCAGCGATCGCATCATGCGTCGCGGCGATCAACACCAGGTCGGTGTGCAAGCAAGGTCGCATGGCACACAGTCCATACCGGACCGCACAGTGTACGGGGCACCGCCCCATACACTAAAGGCGTGTCGTGTACCACATGAACCACGACTGCCATAGTGCCTCGTGTACTTCAAGTGCCACGTGCACGACAAGTGCCGCGTGCACTGCGAGTACCTCGCGTACTCCAAGTGCCCGGCGCACAGTGAGCGTCAGGTGCCACGTGCACTCGTATGGCTTCGCGCCTTACAAGCACGGTAGACACCGCGCTAAGTGTGAATGCCCGCGTTAAGGCAACACGTTCGGGCTCACCCTTCGTGGGCAACACCCAAGCTCCTTGCCGTTGACTACCTGGTCGGCAGACGTGTCGCGCCCAGCGTAGCAACAGCATGGAGCTGTCCCTCGGGTTCGTCCTGGTGGACAACACCCATGCTCGGGGCTGATGGCAACCTGGCCGGCAGACGTGCCGCGCCCAGTGTAACCACAGCCTTGAGCTTCAGCATGATGCTGATAGCTAACTGGCCGGTAGACGTACCGCGTCCAGTGTAGCAACAGCATCAAGCTACGGCATGGCGATGCGTACGCGCACATGCCTTCGTCCGCGGCCCAAGCCGCAGACCGGCTGCCATGTCCTCACCCGACAGATGCAGCCTTCCCGCAGCGAATGTGCGCACCACCTTCGGCCCAGCAGCGGCAATGACCACTGCCAAAGTTGCTGGCCGTCGGTCACCAAGACCATGGGACCTAAGCAGCTACGCATCAGGTCCAGCACCTTCGTGCAGTGCTTCGTGAGTGGTTGCACCATGCAGCCACTACACCGGCTTCTGTGAAGAAGCAAGTCTCATGCCAGAGACTTCGGGAGGAAGGGCACTTCCGATCTCCTCCCCACTTACGATTAGAACCCCGGTGGGTCAGGCAGCAGCCGACTGCCTAACCTCGCGGCGCCCTGCAGCGCCGAGTCGCTATACCAGCAGACTCCGGTGGCGCGGGCAGCTTCCTTGTTTGGGCTCCGGGTCAACATCGTCGACCAAGGCTTGGTGTGTACCAGCCTGTATGCAGTTTGAGTCTGCGTGACTTGACGTGGTACTCTGTTACCCACGTCTGCGGGTGAAGACACCCATGACTGCGTACGGCTTGTCCTTCCTTGAGAGTAGCTGCATTACATGCACGCATACTCAGACTCTGCCATCTCGACACCGAGTCCTGGACACTTGTTGCCCCAACGCCGCTCAGTGACCACTGCCATCGCAGGCAGACCGAGCATGCTCCTGCATGTGGTCAATTGAGGTGTCGCCCTCCTGTAGACACACTCCAGTCGTATGCGCCGAGTCAGCGGCGACGCAACATGCATCACCGCAGGTACGACATGTACCAAAGCCACGTCTACTGTGCGCATGGCCACAGCTGCGCCGGCCGACCGCCCCAGTCGAACGTCATCCATGATGACTGGGGTGATAAGCCCTTGGAGGAAGGAAGCGCTTCCGGGCACTCCTCCCCCGCTTAAAATCAGAGCCGCGCGGAGCCTCGAAGAGGACCGTGCGGCTATGACATCGTGACGGTGTCACGGGCCTCTTAAACTCCGTGTGGACATCCACCACACGCGAGGAGACCCAAGTGATCTGATCATTAGTCCTGGTCATACTGACCGTGCGTGGAACTAAGTTACCCACGCAGGAGGTGCACCGCGCGACCCCCTTCCGGCTCATGCGGAGCCTTACCGCATCGTGTGGAACTACGTTACCCACACAGGAAGCGCATCATGCGACTTCACAATCAGTTTCCGTCTGAGTGACGCGTGTGGAACTATGTTACCCACACAGGAAGTGTATCGTGCATCTCCCTCATCAGTTTTGGTCTGAGTGACCTGGTGTGGAACTGGGTTACCCACACAGGAAGTGCCTGCAGCGCCTTCCTCTTCAGTTATGGTCTGGGCGACCGTGTGTGGTACTTGGTTACCCACACAGGAAGCGCGTGCAGCGCCTTCCTCTTCAGTTAAGGTCTGGGCGACCGTCCGTGGTACTTGGTTACCCACGCCGGAGATGCCTTGAGTGGCCTCCTCAGCATTACATGCTCTTGTGCGGAAAAGTTACCCGCTAGTCAGTGGTCCTTGGTTACCCACCTGGTGGCGTCACCGAACACCACCCTTGTCAATGCTCATACCGAGCAATGACTCTCAGCACTGGAGTTGCTTCTTGAGGCAGCTCCACATGCCAGGCGTAACAGCCCTCGGTTGGTCATCATGTCAGTGATGCCTCCCTTCTTCTTCTTCGTCTTGTCCGACGCATCCAGCGCCCTGGCGGTCCCTTCGGACGCCCTTGTGTCTGACCAGAGGTGGGAACATGACTCACCAATGCTCTGCCAGACACAGAGGGCCGACTTAGCCTCAAAGGCATTGTCACGCTGCTCGACCGAGAGCCCGTGCAGTTTGCACAGCTCACTCAGGGCCAAGCCATACTTGTCCAGGCCAAGGGCATATACGGTTCCATGCCCAGGGCGATCTTCGGCACCATGTCCGGGACCATGTACGGGTCCATGTCCGGGATCTTGTGCGGTTCCATTGCTGCCAGTGTCCTCGAACGCGGCAGCCAGGGTCACAGCGGACCCCAAGGTTCTTCTTCGGCCTGGCCTCAGTCAATGAGACCTGCCCTTGTGCTTCGACTCTCGCAGAGTCTCGGCACTTGTGTCGTTATTCCAACCGACGACACATCTGGCGACGTGCGAACACGCGCGACGTCCCAGACTCAATCATGTCAAGGGATACCATTACCCCCGTACACTCACGTGTACTACCGACAACCCACCGTTGTCCTTCACCAATGCGAGCATCAGTGCTCTCAAGGGACCCCGGGTCTCTGTGGTGTACGCCTTCCGTACACCCATCACAAAGACTCGGGCCAACCCCAGCAAGGCCCTCGTCCTTACTGGTGGTTGTGTCCCCCTTGAGCACCTGACGGTGCATGGCGTCGGCGCCCCCTTGGCCCTCTGGACTTCGGGTAGGTCTTCTTCCCAGACCCTGGCGATGGGCAGACACGTTGATAGTGTCCTAGTCCGCCGCAGCCGTAGCAGCGGACTGAGTCCTGCTCAGCCGAACTTAGATCCATGGGTTCTGGCTCGCTGTCAGTGATCACAGGCTGTACGACAGCCAGAGCACCAGCCTGCTTGTGGCTGTACTCCTCCTGGAGGGCGACTCGGATCGCCTCCTCCATAGTGCTGGTGCGCACGCGGAACAGCTGCGTGCGCACAGGACCGACCTTCAGGCCGTCCACGAAGACCGTCATCTTGACGCCTTCCGACAGTGGGCTCCCCACCAGCGAGGCTGCCAACGTGCGCATCTCCTGTACGTACGCGTACAGCTCGCGCTCCCCTTGTTTGCAGGCAAGGAAGCGCGAGCGCTGGCGGAACACGTTGTTCGCTGGGAGAAAGGCGGCTCGAAGCTGCTCACACAGCTGAGTCCAGGATGTGAAGCATCCAGGCGACATCGCTTCGCGCGTATACGCCCAAGTCTTGGCACGTCCGCCAAGATTGGAGAGCGCAAAAGCGACTCGAAGGTTCTCAGCCGAGATGAGACCTGTGATCATTGCGATCTCGGTCTCCCGGATCCAGAAGTGAAGGTTCTCTTCTTCCTTCCCTTCGAACGGAGGCACAGCTAGCCGCAAAGGCTTAGGCTGCACCCGTCTGGGCTCACTCATCTGAGCCAGCAGGTTTCCCTGCACATGAGCGATGAGCCCGCGTTCGTACTCGTCAAACGCGCTCACCCGCTCGACCTGCTCGGCTGGCGTCGCCGCCGCCAAGCTCCGGAGGACATCTCTTCCGAAGATGCCCGCCATCTTCCGCACTGACTCGAACTGCGAGTCAGTCAAGTGAGGAAACTCACTTCGGTCCATCGTGGCTCACAGACCTGAGCCGCCGAGGATTCAGGTAGACCAATCTACCCGCGTAGGCGTAGGATTGACTACGAGTGCTACCAAGTGTGACGGGGCACACAGCACTTCTTAACAGAGGAAGCAGGAGTATACAAACTCCAAGTGAACTGCCGTTCACGTGTCCCTGGCCTTAAGGGGACGACTTGACTTGCTACAAAGGAGTAGGTTATAAGACTGACTGTATTTTGGTAGAGGTTAACTTGGTCTAATACAAACTACAAGTTAACTATACAAAAGCCCACACAAACTAAAATGATTGGCTTGCGGAGCTACTGGTACCATGTACCATGTACCATGTACTCGGGAGAGTGACACCCGTCACTCTTCATGTATGGGTACACTTGATTGTACCCCGTTACATCTCCCTGAGCTGATCTCTGTTGCGGCTGGCACTAGCTGGTCCCCACTAGCTCCTAGTCATGTACCTACCTTCCCCTCCGAGTTGGACTCTGCACGTGCGTGCAGCGTAGTATTAATAGCAATGATCGACGACACTTTGATCAGTAAACGCAAACTTTCGACTCAGGTTGCTTGAATGTAACTATTTGGGGTGCTCCGCAGTATAGGTAACATTCACCTAAGATATTATCCTAATCAGGGTACTTAAATATGCGTAGACGCAAGACTCTTCTTTCACTCCAGTGACCTGTAAATTGACTTACTACACGAATTGATCAGGAATTAGCTAAGGGATACATCAGGCCAGTGGTTCCAACCGTTCCTCAACTCTGAAAAAAGAGAGAATAGCGGGTCATTGATAATATTGCCCTGATGCACGCAAACGCACCAAAGATGGTCGACAAATACTCGTTGCATCTTTGTCGACCTCAAGCGATAAACGTGAACCTTATTAATACCCGATGAACAGAAGTAGACGTAAACTGAGATATTACAAAGAGTTAAAGGTAACGCAAGTTATCGTTACGGCGTAGTTTACGAGACAGTTTACGGGACGGTTTACGGGACACATCGAGACCATTGCAACGAGTCTATGGACGCCTGCTCGCCGGCGGGTCGTACAGCTCCAAGTGCTGACTGCTGCTGCTACTGTTCCGACAGGTGAATCAGGTACTCGCACACAATAGGGCCACTTCAGCAGCCGGAACGCACTCGCGGTCGTTCCTATTTATTACTTTTCACCGCGCAGCTTACACTCGCTGATGAACCTGTTCTCGTTCTTCCTCCTTCGTAAACGTCGATCACGCGTCCGCGATCCACGTTGTCCTGCCCGCCGCGTCACAGTACTCGTGATGCCACGTCCGTCGTGGAGTCGGCCGGAATGACGCCAGTCGAAAAGCCACTTGGGCGTACGCCTCCAACGCCTGCCCTTGATCGCAGCCGCCACCGCCGACTTGAGAACCTCGATGTCCTCTTCTCCGTCCCCGTTACTCCACGCCGCCGCACGCAATACTCACTCCTTGCAACCGGTCTCGTCACACCACAGCAGCTGCAGTCGGCAATGTCAGACAACGACAACTACAGCCAAGCTGTCACCGTCCCCCGTGAGTCAGTAGTCGACACTGCCACTCGTCCTCGTTCTTGGCGCCACCGATGTCACACCAAATCTCCAGCCGCTCCTGCGTCTTCCTCTCTACGCCGCTCCGCTACTCGTCCGTCGCTCGCTTGCTGCCGCGGCAAATGTGCGCTTGCCACTCGCTCAGCAAATTCTGCACTGCCTCTGGGGAAGCCAGGTACTCCATCCGCACACTCTCCTCGCCACCCATTCTCGTGTCGCCGCTCTGGACCGCTGGTTCTCCCCGGCCGACTTCTCGCAGCGACTCTCCAGCAAGATTGCGCGTGTGCGGCTGGCAGCGCGAGTGGTGATTTGGGTCCAGCGACCACTCAGTATCTCGAGCCCGTGGTTTCGGATCTTGCTGCGCCGCGCCAACTGCTTGACCTCGTCGCCTACCATCATCAACTTCATTACCGCCACCTTGGCTCACTGGCATTCGACCGGCAGCGCCGCTGCAATGCTGCTCTCGTCCTTCGCCGGCATCTGCTGCGCCATGACCTGGCCGCAGCACCACTTCGTTACACCATCAAAGCGAAAACTGGCGACTCAATCGTCCGGGCGCACAGTGATTTCATATTCAGCATATGATCGAGCTACGATGCCGGTAGCGGTACTGCAACGATCGCATTGTGCTTTGCTGACATGTGAGTTTTGGACTGTAACTCATACAAGTACTCACAGTGTCGGTGCGGCTGAGCAATAAATCGATACTCAAGTACGGACGGCTGTAAGTCGTGGATAAAACACACTAAGATAGTGCGCACAAGTCATGTCGTGCTTGGTTAGCACAACTAGCTTTATATACGAATAAACGCCCTTTAGGCATCTTTAGAAAGTGTCATTTCCGAGTATGGAACAAATGGAGCAGCTCACATTCAAAGCATCTATGATTTATAACTAAGTCCGTGAGTCAGGCCAGCACAACAGATGCTCGAGTGTATTACTATTAATAAAATAAATGGACCGAGCTTCGTGTCGTGACACTTCGTACTGTACATAGGTATTGCATTGATCACAAGGCCACGAAACTTTCGTGGCCTTGTGATCAACGCAATATGTATGTAGATCAACAACCGGTTGTTGATCTTCAGATCTCGTATCAATACAACATACAGAGGGATCCCCCCCCAAAATATAATTATATATATATACATACAAAGGGATCCTCTGATGGCGGGGGAGGGAGGCATCGTTCCTTGTACTTGCACAGGCACATGTCCTGCACTGTGCATGTATTGCGTGGGCCACGACACCACATCAAAAGCAAACATGGTAGACATGATGGTTGCTCGTCTGGTCTCAGCCGTACCTGTATACAGAAGGGCTCCCCTGGGACCATCATCCCTACGTACCAGAGTCCTTACTACTGCTGTGAGGCTGCCCACCCTCTCAACTGCAGCTCATTTCAAAACCTACTTCATCCGCCTCAAGTTGTACTTCCGCACGCTCCTCGAAATGAAGCTCCAGCTCGTCATCGTTGCCCTCGCCGCCCTGCTGATGCCCGCGTAAGTACAGCTCGGCTGACACCTGGGCTCGCATGCTGTCTTTACTAACCTCTACTGGTATCGCAAGTGAGGGTGCTCTCAGACAGTGTGCTGGAGCAAGCAACAACAGATACGAGAGCTCCGGCTTCTTGACCGCCGACTTCACCCAGAAGGCCTGCAGAGCGTCCGGCGGCTCGATTGATCCGAACAAGAGGGGAAACCAGAAGTGCTGCAACGTCCCTGACGCCAACAAAGGCGCGTTTACCAACTCCTGCATGGGACAACAGGCGGGTGGCAAGTATCCGGGCTTCGGACCTATCGCCCAGGCGTGCTAAGCCCTAGATGAAGACACCCGCAGATCTGAGGCTGTACACACCAATAGACGACCCCAGCAGGGAGAACTTTATCCACAATGTGATTTTGCCGGAACACAACGCATTAATCCCCTTGAGTTATTGTATTGTTATCGCAGTTCACGATTGCACTCGGTGCATCTACTTAAGTCTAGTAGGCCTTAATTGAGTGCAGCCATGGGTCTTGGTGATGTGCCTGCCAGCGTCATTTGCAGTCCAATGATCATTCAGCAGCCAGAATCGCTTCCAGACGCTTCAGTACTTGGGCGCGTGTTGTCGCGAAACCAGAAGTCTCGGCTTGAACGCCATATTTCTGTGTGGAGATGTTTAGAAATCGCCATGCCGTCTTCCTTGTTCGATTTAATGGTTGATCAGCGTGTGATCATTGGTGGGCCGAAAAGCAGTCACCGCAGACTGCAGTAGGGCCCGTAGCATTGCACGTGAGGGCCAACAAATTTTGATTGTTTTTTTTTATTTGTTGGCCCTCACTACTGCAGTCATTTAAGAAAAAAACAATTCCATGTTCCGGTACGCCCGGATCCCAAAAATAAAATTAAGTCCCAAAATAACCAAGGCCAAAAATAAAATAATTCGGCCTCTCCGCAAAGTCTCAGTATCCATTTCTGGCAGCTGATCTCATGGGGCGTCTTGGTGTATCAACTCTCCTCCACCTGCTGCTGGCGCTCCCCGGGGCGCGGGGCGTGCTCCCCACAGGTGTCTTGTCGCTGGATCTGCTACCGCAGACGCCGCACGAGCCCCCGGCCTTCGCGGAGCAGCTGTGCTCGCCCAGCGCCGCCGCCGGGTGGGGCGTGGCTCTTCCGGCCCGTCACGATTCCCGCTGGAAGACTTTACTGCAGCTCCCAGTCGACAACCGCGACGGGTGCGCGTCCTACCATCTCCCCAGTGACGCTGCAACGTCGGTGCACGGCACCGTGGTGGTCGTGGATCGAGGCAACTGCTCATTCGTCGTCAAAGCCCAAAAGGCCCAGGCGGCGGGCGCCAAAGGTTTAATCGTCCGAGGCACGAAGCGAGCGGTGTACGAGGCCGTGATGAGTCATAACACGACCAACGCGAGCTCTGTGGCAAGTGGCAACGCCGCGGGGACAGCGGGTGTCGCCAATCTGGCGGTGGTCACCAAACCCGTGTTCGAGTACGATTGCAGTCGAGGCGAGGCGTTCGTGGATAGTTTGGCCACTCCGGTGTGGCAGACGGACGCGGAGGAATGCAGTGGCGACCACCGCTGTGCCTCCAGGTCGTGCGTGCTGACGGGCCACACGCAGATGCAGGAGAGCGGCAAGAAGCACCAGGTGTGCTGCATGTGGGACACGTTCGTGCTCATGGGCGCCACGAACCGATCGATGACCAAAGAGCTGGCCATCCCCGTGGTGTACGTGACCATTTCCAATGGCCATAAGTTGCAGAAGGCCGTGGATAAATACCCGGCGTCGCTGGTGGCGCGGACGTATCGACGGGAACTGCCGCTGATCGACGTGTCGTCGCTGTTGCTGTGGGCCATTGGCGTGGCCACGGCGCTGGGGGCGACATATTACTCGGCCAGGCCTCTACGACGTCAGAACGAGAGTGTGACAGAACGTGAGCAGAGGAAGTTGAGGGATGAGTCAGACTCGCAGCACGAGGAGGGGCGAGAAAGAGCAGACAGTGAGCGCCGGGAGGAAATCTGGGAGCTGGACGCCAGACACGCAGTGGGGTTCATCGCTCTAGCTGGAGTGTTCCTGACGGTGTTCTACTACGTGAAGATTGGCGGCGCGATCCCGGTGTTGTTCGCGGTGTCTGGTGCTGTTACGCTCACTCAAGTGGTGATGACGCCCGCAGTGGAGTGGTTGATGCCGAGCTCGGGAAGCCGTGAAGTCACTGTGCCGCTGCTGGGCGACACTGCGCGGTTGTCGGAGGTACTGGGTTTCATTCCGAGTGTTACGCTCGCTGTCGTGTGGTACCTGCATCGACGCACGTTCTGGGCGCTTCAGGATATCATGGGGATCTCTCTCTGTTTCGTGTTCCTGCGCACGGTGCAGCTTCCGAACCTCAAAGTGGCTACGGTCCTGCTCTCGCTAGCGTTCTGCTACGACGTCTTCTTCGTGTTCCTGTCGCCGATTTTCTTCGGCTCGAGTGTCATGGAGGACGTGGCTACTGGCGGACCAGCGGCATACACGAAGAGTGGCTACCCAGGTGTCGACTACTGCGAGCGCTACCCGACGTACCCGGCGTGTGTGGACCCTGAGCCGATGCCCATGCTTCTGGTGCTGCCGCGCGTGCTGGATTGGGCTGGAGGGGTCAGCATGCTCGGGCTAGGCGACATCATCTTGCCCGGGATGCTCCTGTCGTTCACTCTCCGCTTCGACTACTCACAGGGCTCCACGAACTACTTCCGTCTCATGGCCGTCGGCTACGCGGTTGGTCTCGCGCTCGCCAACCTGGCCGTCATGATCACGGAGATGGGCCAACCTGCGCTCATGTACCTCGTTCCAACGACGCTGGGCACGTTGATCGTCGCGTCCAAGAGGAACGGCGACTTCCGTGCGTTGTGGGTCGGTGCAGGGGTTGACGACGGAGACGACTCGTCCAGCATGAAGCGGCGAAGCGGTGACGGCCCCGGATACCGAGCTGTTGGATCGGAGGAGCTATCGACAGGAATCGTCATTGGCGATCCGATCGGCCGGGTGAACGACAATTCGCGAGGTGACCACGTGCCACTGCTGAGCTCTTCAAGCTCTTAGAGACGCATCCGGTGACACGATGTCGACTAAAACGCCACCGCCTTAGCCATTTCCTGACTGTATATGCTAATTCATTCTCACGTGTATGCTCTATAAAGTTTGGTCTGTTCTTGGCCTTTGGTGTCGGTTGGTCGGCAGACTTGTTCAAAGCGTCGCTAGGAAGATTCGTATAAAGATTCGTAGATGGCGTCGATCCACGTTGTCGGTGAGCTTCTGGGGGCGTCTGGCCTGGCCTGGCCGGGTGACCAGGAGGCCTTCTCCGTCTCGCATGTGATCGACTTGGTGTCGCTGCATCCGTCATCCGAGTTCAGCTACTTCTGCAGGTGGAGACTTGTCGTCAGCCATCCGGGCACGCAAATGCCGCATGAAGAACCGTCGTGGAAAGTCATTCAAGGCGAGTCACGCGGCCAAACGCAGGTTCACGCTGCATCGAGTGGTGGGAGTCTGGCCATGCCAGATTTGCATCGTCACAGCACTGACATTTCACTTCCGAAGATGGACACGGTGTGGGCTCACCCCATCGACTTGCACCTTGCTCTGACCAATACGAACGCGTGGAATTGCTGGCCGAGACTGGAGTTCCAGGTGAGTCGAGCTACTGTAAATGGGAATGAACTCACGCTGATTCCATGGTGTGGCCAGGTCTGGAGCTTGAACAGGCATCAACGTGAGGAATTGCGTAAGTGTTCTGCAACTTGTATGCCGTTGCTTGACGTGGCCACTAACGCAACTGTACAGGTGGGACAGCCAGTGTCCATTTGCCTATGGCCACCAATGAGTACGTGCTCGATGTTCCGGTGGTATTGCAGGAATACCGATCATGGTTTGGATCTGTAGCACGGGCTATCGGGTTTCCATTACAACACAACTCGAGGAAAAGCGGCGATTTAGGAGGAAACAACGAGCGCAACGCAGTCATACGAGGCACGGGAACGATTTACTTGCGACTCGCAGTACTCAGTCGTGGATTGAACGCGGCAAGCAGTTAAATGGAAGACGTGGCTATTACCAGGATTGCTGCTGCTACAGCTAACTACAAGCTCGTTCCGGGGCGTATAAACGCAAAGAATATGAAAAAATATGCAAGCCACTTACAGCACACTGCTGACCTCCTTCATGCTGGTCCACCCACTTACTGGTTCAAGCAGTCGTTGTCGATCCAGTGCACGGCGTTCTGGAAGTGCGGGGCCTGTTCGTACACTCCGTAGTATCCGAACTACACACACACAAACATCGTCAGTTAAACTACTCGCAATCCTCAATCCACATGAACATCGATACATACCTTGTTCGACGCCTCCACGATGCAGTCCTCCAGCATCTTCTGCTTCCTCAGGATCTTGTCCGTCTCGGTGTCTTCGGCGTGGGCCTGCTCCTTCAGCGCCATGATCTTTTCGGCGAAGTGGCTGCCGATCTGCAGCTGGAACTCGTCCTTGCTCATGAAGTTCTTGTCGCCATTGTCCACGTCGTTCTCGCCCAACTTCTTCAGGATGTCCGACGTGTCGCCCGATAGCTGGTTCTGGGTGTCAGTCGGGACCGTCACCGTCGTGGACTGTCCGTCGGGGCCCGTAGGGATCACCAGAGTGCTCGTGGTGTCCGACTGCTGAATAACGTCCACCGTCGTCTGCGTCGTGGTGCCGGTGGCAGTCGTGATCGTCACTTCCTGCTTGCCATCAATGACCGGACCGTCGGTCGTTACTGTGGCCGGGCCCTGAGGAGTGTCCACAACAATCGGCGCCTGGGTGTCGATCTGCTGGTTCGTGGGGGTGTTGTCGCCCGTCGGCACTGTCACGGTCGTGGTGTCCCCGTCCGGGCCAGTAGGAATGTCCACCTTGGTGCCCTGAGACGTCTGCGTGACATCAACCAGCGTTGTGTCCGAGTTGCCTTGGTTGTCCGAGATCGTCACTTGCTGCTTGCCGCCAATGACGGGGCCGTCGAACGTGATAACCGCCGGGCCATTCGGAGTGTCGATAGCGATGATCTTCTGGCTGTCGCCGCCTCCGTTCTCAGTCGGACCCTGCGGAGTAGTGTCCTGGACGCTGTTTTGCGGCACCGTTACTGTGGTCGTCTGGCTGTCGGGGCCCGTAGAGATATCCAACTGGTTGTCGCCGGTTGAAGTCTTGGTAACATCCACCGTCTCCTTGGTCTTGCTTCCGTCCGAGGTCGTGATCGTAACATCTTGCTTCCCGTCGTGGATCGGGCCATCAAACGTTACCACCACCGGGCCATCGGCCGTAATAACGTCGATTGCCGGGGCCTGAGTGCTATCGGTCTGCGGGACCGTCACGATCGTGGTCTGGCCGTTAAACGTGGGGATCTCCAGGTCGTTCTTGCCATCAGTGGTCTCCGTGACCTTCACCGTCGTGGTGGTCGAGGCGCCGTTGTTGTCCGAGATCGTGACCTGCTGCTTGCCATCAATGACGGGGCCGTCGGTGGTCACCGTAATCGGGCCAGTGGGCGTGTCCACAGCGATGTGCTGCTGCTTCGGCTTGATATGACGCACTGTCGGCAAGCTGTCGACCGCGGGCCACTCCGGCACCTCGACAAATGTGGTTGCGTCGCCGGGGCCCGTCGGGACCTCGACTGCGTACTTGTCGGCGGTGTTGAGCGTGACCGGCAGCGTCAACGTCGTGGAGCTGTCGTCCACGTTGATAATCGTGACCAGTTGTTGCTTGTTAATAATCGGGCCATCGAACAGGATCGTGATCGGGCCGTTGGGGGTCTCAATAAGAACCTGCGGGACATCGAAGTGGAAGTTGTCCTCGTGGTCGAAGTTCTCGCCGGTCTGCGACTGCGGGGCCTGGGTATCGTACTGGTTGTTTACGGGGCCAGGCTGCGGGTTGGCCTGGGGAATCGTCGGAGTGTAGTCACCGGTGGTCTGCTGGCCCTGCTGGGAAGCGCCACCATTCTCGTTCGTCAACTGCTGCTGCTGCTGGTTGTTGAACTGAGACCCGGTGCCAGGAGACAGGGTATCAGTGTTGAGCTGAGGTCCTGTCAGGTCACCCGCGCCAGACTGCGTGTTGGTCTGTGGCACCGTCACCGTCGTGGTCTCGCCTCCCGGGCCCGTCGAGATAACAAGAGTGTTCGTGTTGTCCGAGGTTTGAATCACATCCGCAGTCGTGTGCATCGTGCTGCCGTCCGAGGTCGTGATAGTAACGTCCTGCTTGCCATTGATGACCGGGCCGTCAGTCGTCACTGTCGCGGGACCTTGAGGGGTGTTGACATCGACGGTCTGCTGAGCCTGCTGCGAGCCACCACCTCCACCGTTTTCGTTCGTCCACTGCTGTTGTTGCTGCTGCTGCTGCTGCTGCTGCTGCTGCTGCTGCTGCTGGTTGTTGAACTGAGAACCGGTGCCCGTGGCCAAGTTGTTGTCCGTGAAGATGTCGGTGCCAGGCTGCTGCTGGTTATTGTTGTTGAACTGAGAACCGGTGCCCGTGCCAGACTGAGCAGCCTGGTTGTTGACCGTCAAGGTGTCCGTGCCTAGCTGCTGCTGCTGCTGGTTGTTGTTGTTGGACGGGTTGTACGGGTTGTACTGGTCTCCGTTGCCAGACTGCGGCGCCTGGGTGTCCATTGGCGGGGCCACATAGCCGCCACCGCCATTGTCGGCGTCCGGGATCTTGTCCTGCGGCACAACGATAGTCGTCGTGTCACCGCCGGGCGAGGGGACGTCGATCTTCTCGTCGCCCGTAGACGTCCTCTCGACCGTGACAGTCGTGGTTACGACGCCACCTCCAGTCTCGATCTCCACCTTCTGCTGGTCGCCCTCGGGCGGGCCAACCAGGGTCACCGACTGCTGGCCACCTCCAGTGGTTGGGATTACAATGGGGGCGCTAGTTGGTGCCTCGGTGTCACTTGGCCCGGGCACGTCCGGCACAGAAGGAGTCGACGGAGCGCTTGGGGTGTTCGGGAACATCTCCATGTACTTCTGAGGCACCTCGATCGGCGTGTCGAAGCAGAAGACCTCCAGCATGTAGTACAGCGAGTCGATGGTGGTGCGGTCGAACGTCAGCTGCCTCTTCTTGCTCTACAGGGAGGGGGCCACAACAAGAAACACAAGCAATTAGTGTCGTTCTACCACCTCAAACAGTGCCAACAGCTTCTCGTACCGTGATCATGGCCTTCTTGACGCAGGCCGTGTCGCTCTCGATCTTGTCGTCCAGCTGACTGTTGAGGTCCTCCTTGACGACTTCGGGTAGGTCCGAGTTGGCGATCTTCTCCCTGTCGTCGGCCCAGATCTGGTTGAGGTCCCTCATGTACTCCGTGTAGGACACGACGCCGTCTCCGTCCTTGTCCAACTCGTCAAAGGCAGGGTAGTACGGGTCGCCCATGGACTGGACAAAGTCCGGCACCTCGAGGGCCGCCGCCATTTGCTGCTCCGCTGGCATCGCGACCGCGCTCGTCTGCGTGGACCTCATCGTAGCGTAGCCGACACCGGCCGACGCACCGATCAAGGTGACAGCAGCGCCGGCCATGGCCAGACGCTTCTTCTGCCGGCGCTTGCCATTGGGGCAGTTAGGCGCGGTCACGCGGCGAATGAAGCTCGTCTCTTCATTGCGTCTGCTCCCGTACTGGCTGGGAGACTTCATGGCCACAGCAATCCAAGAACGATAGTGTCTCTCTACTGCGCTTCTCGAGCGATGTTCCTAGCGCAAGGCGAATCAGGAAGTGATCCTTTGGGGCGATCACAGCCATCCCCCAGTCCAGGATCCGCCACAATACAATCCACTTGACAGTCGCGCATCAACGGTGGGTAATGCCCGGGAACAGTCTCTGCTCGGTCACTACGAGCCGCATATCGACGATCTTACATCTGCGATCCAAAGATTCGGATGGTAGTGCCTGAACCGCCACCTTTTGGTCTAAGGGCCGCAGGTCGATCTTGAACTGAGACCGCTCATTTCGAGCGACTACCACTAAAAGGTCACCACGTGCGGCTGCACACAACTCACGGCATGGCCTTGCGAAAGACCGGGTGGCCCGCTTGTCTTGGCCAATGTAGCTGCGGTGCATGGGCGAGGTGGTCTCGAAGCAGGCCGATGTTGGTGCGGATGCTCGGTTTGAGCTTCCGCTGGTTAGAGAGAGCGTCGGCACTTGAGGCATGGGAGACCGGCACCGTCATCTCCCACGGGATGCGGACGGGCTCCACGACAAGTTGTCGGGTGAACCGAAGCATTTGCGGCGCCGAGTGCTCCTCTCTCTTAGCACGGGACACTAGAATTTCGTCCATTAGCACCTTTTGACGGTCTTGGGACAGCACCACGGGCTTTAGCGGTGAGCGCTCGGTCATGAACCGGGTTTTCAGCTCCCCGAAGCTCCTGCAGCTGCCGGTTGTCGCTGGCTTGGCCCTTTCATTGTTGTTGTTACTTGCGGTAGTACTACTTTGGTTGGCCGTGGCAACGGGCCACGGAGTAGATGACGGGAGGATGAGTTCGTCGTCCTCGAAGTCGTACAACGAGTCCGAGTCGGACTCCTCTGACCGCGTGGTCAGGGCCACCGCTGTCCTTGGCCGGGCGTGTGATGTAGCACGAGCATGGCCCATCGAACGCAGCTGAGCTTGGCGAGAGGCCATGGCCAGCGGGGACTTGGGCTTGTTGGTGTGGCTCATACTCGTGTGGACGTCGTCTCGCTCCGATTCGTCTTCGGGCGGCCGGACGAGGTCCTCCACTGAGCGGTGGCGCCACTTCTTGGCCAGGTACACGACGCTGCGCTTGTCTTCGTTGATGACGCTCGCACTGGCGCCATGTTCTAGAAGGACTTGGGTGGCCACTTCGTTCCCGTTCATGGCAGCAAAATGCATGGGCGTGTTGAGCTTCATGGACTTGGCGTTCACGTCTGCTCCGTTAGTGATAAGGTCTCGAAGAAGTTGTCGATCTCTGCAGAACGCTGATAGATAGTGTAGCGGACTGTGTGCTTGTCTGTTCTGGTGCGAAGGGTTGGCCCCAGCGCTCAATAGCAGACGAACAATCTTCAGTTGCCCTCCGAGACAAGCCTGAAGTAGAGGCGTCTGGCCGTCGGCATCCACCGCGTCCAGCGTAGCGCCTGCGGCCAGCAGCTCCTTGATCACATCGATCTCTTCCGTAATGACGGCCAAGTGTAGAGCGGTCCAGCCTCCGTCTCTAGTAGCGGCGTTGATCTGAACTTTCCCACTACGGATCATGGCCAACGTCACCTGTCGAAAGTTCTTGATGATGGCCGTGTGCAAGCAGCTTTGGCCCGATCCTTCGTCCAGACTGCTGAAGGTTGCGTATATCTGGTCCGCTGGGGTGTGCGTAAGAAATACGGCCACCAGCTTATCGATGTCGAAGGTCTGCTGCAGAGCGAGGTGGAGCGCGTTGGACCCCCTTCGGTCGCGCAAGTCGGCCTTGGTACCTTCAAGCTTGAGTAAGATATCCACGCAAGCGATGTGGCCGCGTAGCGAGGCAAGATGCAAGGCGGTTCGCTTGTCGTCTTGAGTCACGAGGTTCACCAGCGTCGTCACAGCATCTCGACGAGGTGGCTTCAGCAACTCCGCCAAAATACCGTCACTACCATTCGCTGCTGCAATGTGCATCAGCGAGTTCCCACTGGTGTCAAGACCCAGGAGAATCGCCTCCGTCTCTCGCGTCAACATGCCCACCAGGAACTTGAACAAGTCCGTCAACCGGAACTCGGCCAGCACATGAAACACACTCTAACCAAACAAATTAGCACTAAAACTTACCCAAGGTCACCACAAAACTTACCTTTTGCATGTAGTCTTTGGTTGTCAGGTCGGCGCCGAGGCTCAGCAGCAGCTTGACCAGCTGCATGTCGTTGGTCTTGCACGCGCGGTGCAGCGGAGGCAGTCCGGCCTTGTTCATACTCATGAAATACGCTCTCTTGGCGTCTTCCGATGCAACCGAGAGACTGGCCTCGAGGTACTCGAGAAGTCTCAACTCGATGGCCATGCTCCACTTATCCGAGTCGGTCTTGAGCTGCGTCAACATGGCCGTCTCCTGCCTCAGTTTTTGCTGCTTCGCCGCCTCGGATCGAGATTGCTCGGACTGCAGTCGTGTCGCGTAGTGGTCCTCCCACATCATCTGGCGGCTTTCGCGAGCTTCTCGCTTGCCATTGCGCAGCGCCTCGAGGCTGTCGGCGCAGTCGGAAATCTCGCTAGTGTTGAATTCTTCCGATCGGTGCACGAATTCGCGCTGAAACTTGAGCGCCGCAGCCACCTGCGCCTTCGGAATCTGCCCGCGTTGCCGCCGTCGCGGGGCCTCGACCATGGAGCGGAGCCGCTCTTGCAGCGACGCCATGGCGGTGGCAAGGCAAAAATATTATCGAACAGTCGCGCCCCGCTCGACCAAAAACATGTGACGTTTGCATATTACGTCACATGTCGCATATTTAGGCGAGGTACAGTACCTCGCCTAAATAAGTACCTCAGGTACTGTACTGCGGTCACAGTCATTTAGCAACAAAGCAGTGAAGAGGAAGAGCGCGGTGACCATGTTCGACTACGTTGCGCGCCAATACCGCTGGTACAAGCTCGAGTTCGGGCTCACGATGCTCAGCTGGTGGGAGGTGGCCATCTTCAGTGCGTCCCGCCGTCTTCATACGCCCAGTATTGGCCCCCGAGATAGCGATTTCTAACTGTCCTCCTTCTCCCTCTGCGTGTCAATCTCTATACTTACAGACAGCTTCCTGCTGCTCGTGACGAGCGTCACGGGCTACTACGTCTACAACACTGGCAACTACATCGCCGGCCTCCTGCACTAAGAGAACGGGGAGTGGAGCGACGTCGTCCCCCCCCCCAACCAACCAAGGGATCACATAACAGAAGAGGGAGGGGAGACTTTTATGTAGGGGAGTAGGCCGGTAGACAGACCTCCAGCAGCAGTGAGGAGAGGGGAAAGAATGGCTTGAATGCAGGAGGGAGATCTATCTATCGCATGCTGTCTCGCTCCCGTCTTTATTTTTACTTAAAGACTGCGCGTGTCTGGGAAGAATTCTGTAGTGGTTTCATGGGATGCGGTGATCATGGCTTCACTATTCTTAGGGGGCTGCGTGGAAGGCAAGGCTTCAGCTTCGAGAGAGCAGCAGAAGACTAAAGTGACGGAAGATGGAGGACTTCGACTGCGATGACTTTGAGAGTGAGTGGAAGTTGAGGGGGATACTGTACTGTATTGTGTGTGTTTGAGCTGACGCGCAGTGTTTCTCTAGAGACACTGAAGGTGATCGTGGTGGGGAACGGCAATGTGGGCAAGACGAGCATGACGACGAGGTACGCCAAGGGCAGGTACACTGGCACGTACAAGAAGACGATCGGCGTGGACTTTATGGAGAAGACGGTGGAGCTGCGCGATCTGGGCGAGACCATCAACCTCATGATCTGGGATACCGCCGGCCAGGAAGAGTTCGACACGCTGACCAGCAGATACTACAAAGGTGGGCAAAGGCTAGTTGGCCTCTTAGCGAGCGGAGTCTTACTTTATTTACTCGACTAGGAGCTGGAGCCGTCATTTACGTGTTCTCGACCGTGGACCGCGCCTCGTTCGACGACCTGCCCAAGTGGAGGCGCAAAGTTGAGGAGGAGTGCGGCCAAATCTGCAGTGTTCTGGTACAGAACAAGATTGATCTGGAAGATGACGCGGCGATGACGCGCGATGAGGTCGAAGACATGGCCGACTTTCTCAACATGCGGCTCTATCGCTCGTGCGTCCAAGACAACATCAACGTCGGCGAAGGTTCGTATTAACCTGCTCCAATCGTTAACACCGTCGCCGTGTGCACTTATGCTGTCCTGTTCAGTCTTTCGTTATCTGTGCCGGAGGTTCCTAAAGAGTGGCGACGACGGCGACGAAATGGTGCACGCAGTCACGGACATTTCGACGCTGAGCCAGACTGTGAAACCTGCGGATACTTCGCGCCACCCTCCATCTCCAGAGCCCCGCACCAAGCGGGAGATCTCGGATATCTCGGACATTGAATCGGATCGCACGTCGACTGCAGCTCCCTCGCCGACATCTCAGTCTCGCTTAGGGAAATCGTTTCCCCCGTCGCCACCTACGATCATCGATCGCGAGTTCGACAGCGACAGCGGAGACGACGCAGCACCCGATTCGCCCAGACGAAGTCGGAAGAAGAGTGACGATGCTGACGATGAACGCAGGCAAGTCAAGCGCCGGAGCTCTTCAAGGCGAGAGGAAGAGCGAGAAATCCCACAAGAAACCGAAGAGTCTCCACGCCGCGCACCGTCAGGACGCGAGTATGAGTTCGATGAAGATGACGACATTGAAGAGGATGAAGGAGCTAAATCGTCCGAGGCTCCAAAGTTGCAACCAAGCAAAAGACGCACAAACGGCAAGAAGACGCACCCACCCCCAGACTGTGTCATCTCTTAAGCTTAGCAGGAGGGAGCCCAATATCAAAGCAAGCGCGTGATTTTTCGATCTTCTTCAATGTTGTTTCGTATTGAAAAATGCGCCACCCCTGCCGTTGAGAGCTGCGCTTACCATTAAATCATTCCTACTGCCAAAATACGGTATGGTACGTCATTGCTTGTGTCTGGCAATGATTAATATTGTTCGCCGTGAATTCTCGAGCGAGACAGCGAGTACAGGTCCGACAGGAAGCCGTCCTTGTCCATGTGGCTGGTGCGTCCATACCGAGGCGCTCGTCGGCTCTGAGGGCGGTGACCATCGTCCGAGTACATGCTCAGGTCGAGGTTGTCGAACTCAGCCACGGGGGCGGCCTCCACGACTCCAAGGTCGAACTGGCTCAGGCCCAGACTCAAATGCGACTCGGTCAGCGGCAGAGCAGCCACCTCCGCTCCGTCGTCGCTGTCGCTCGAGAGAACGGTGCAGCTTCCGGTCGAGCTCAGCGTCTTGGACTCGGAGGTCGTGTACGGAGACCGGAAGGGAGGCAACGGGGCTGGGTACCCCTGCGCCACGTAGTTCGGCTCATACTGTCGAGACGGTGCCGCGTACTGGTCCAGCGGTGACTCATACTTCTTCTTGTGCACTCGGTTTTCCTGCACGCGCTTGTTGCGGCCTTCCGTCTGCTGCTTGTGCGACTGCGGGGTGGCCGGGTACGGCGAGAACTTGTCCTCGGAATCCAGGTCCGACAGCGACACCTCGTCGCTGCGGTTGCTACGGTTGCTACGGTAGCTCTTGCTCGTGGTGCGGTCCCGTCCGGCCGCACTGCGCTCTTGGAGATACTCGGCGTCGTCGTCGTCCTGGCTGCTCCAGTCGCTGGCCCAGTCGAGGTAGTTCGACCTCAAGCTCGTCTCCGCTGCGGACTTGGAGTTGACGTTGCTCTTGGCCGACAGCTTGAGTGCATTCAGGCGACTGGAGGTCGATCGTGGCCCGCGAAGGGCGACAGGCTCCACCTCCGTGTCCGTGTCGGCGTTCGCGTTGCGGCCCTTCTTGATGCACGCCTCGAAGTTGAGCGAGTCGATGATGACTGTGTTGTTGATGCAGAGCTTGCAGAACCGCTGCTGGTGCGGCCGGCCGGTCTTGGCGTCAATGTGGAAGATGAAGCGGTAGTCCGAGCACGACTTGCACACGCTCTGGAAGCAGCCCGCGCACGGCCGGTTGGTCGACATGAAGGACCGGCCGTAGCAGATGTGGCACAGCGAGCTGGCCGGCCACTTGTTGTTCTGCGCGTGCTTCATCAGCAGCGAGTACTTCTTGGCCCGCGCGCTCTTGACGCAGTCCGTGACGTTCAGGAGCGTGCCGGCCACGACGTACTCGGCGAGACGCTGTGCTACCGAGTCCAGGTTGTACACGGTGGACCAGATGAAGCACTCGACGTTGGTCTCGTCGCGGTTGCGGTACAGGAAGCACGTGACCTGGTGCTCGCGCTTGATGCCTTTGATGGCGTCGATGGGCCAGTCCGGGTGGTCGATCGACTGCAGCACGTGGTAGGCCAGCTCGTTGCCCTTGGCGTCTGTGGTCGTGCCCATGCGTTCGTACGCCAGCACGTCGCGGTGCTTGGACAGCCCCCACGCTGCCTTACCAGCGAACCACTTGATACCTGCGAACCGGTAGGGCGCCTCGGCGCTGCGGGACTCGGTCACGTTCATAATGGCGCCGTCAACCAGCTTGTACTTGAGCAGCGTCTTGCAGGCACGGAGGTCGTCCGTGGTGTCGCAGTAGAGTCCGTCCATGACGTCCTCCACGGGGCCGTGGATCAGTCCGGAGCCTTTGAACAGCGTCACCTGTGGGTCGCTCGTGCCGTACACGCTCTTGTAGATGTTAAGCTGGCCGCGTCGTCGGACGTGGATCCAAGAGTCCTCGTTCGTGTGGCCGCCCTGGGACGAGTACTCGGCCACGGCGTCGCACAGGAACGAGGTGACATTGCGGTCGTAGCGCGCCTGCTCCTCGGGCGTGAGCTCGATCTGCGGGAACGGCGGGATTTTATCTGTCATGGTCAAGAGCTAACCAACCTCCTGGCCAGCCCCGAAGTGGTTCGGTGGGCAGGCGAGGTGTTTGTGTGAGTTTCAGTGGACCGACCGACGTGCGTCCAAGCTGGCAAATCTCCTTGTGAGATTGCGAGCCGCTACGTACATTCGGGGCGGCAGCAAGTGCGTCAAGCCTGCCAGAGAGACGCTTTGGCGCACGAGCATTGTTCACTTCGCGGAATCTTGAGACCGGGACGTCCGTCTTTTGTCGCCAAACAGATCCCAAATCGAAATCCGGCGGAAGGGGTCTCGCTATCACGACCGCGCAGTTTGTGGATGGGGGAGCTCCGCCAAGCGGGGCGTGGCCAGCTTGTTCCGGGCAACAAACACGTTGTGCTGCTCGTCTACGTGTTGCTGGCCGGAGACTTGCAAGAGAGAGATCCGGTCGGGTTCAAGGATGAGGTGAGGCCGCGAAAGTTGGCCGATGTGAAGGTGGACCGCGATCCGAAGCCACCTCGGCCGAGCATGCGCATGCTGCAGGTTGGTGCAATGGAAAGAGGCTCAAGCGTTGCAGCCGGCATGGTGGAACGGCTCCAAGCAGCACGAGTGTCTCCCGGTGGACATGTTCAAACGGCATTAGCACACTGCACATAGAAATACGTGAACATCGATATTTTACTGTAGACGTTCCTCTATATTTTTAGAAACCTAGAAACTACATGTACAGCACCGGCACACGAAAGTTCAAGGATAATTTGTACATGTATTATAAGCGAACAACAGCGACGTTAACGAATTGTATTAGAGTCAAGCTCGTTCCTCTCGCTTGCTTCATGCATCCAACATGACCTCATAGCAAGTGAAATAGTGGATGAGTGCTAGACCTATCGGTACATGTATTATTGTGCCTTGCAAAATTTTTGGCAATTCCGATGCTCAGAAGTAGGATATATCGGGTCGGATATAATTTGCAGCTCAGAGATAAAGCCGAGAGACTCCAGGTGGAGGTACGATTTAGCTTGTTAAACCTCGGTCGAGCTGATCAAGCAGGTCAGAATTGCCGTTTTAAATCGGCCAAAACGATCGCCCTCCCGCTATATCGGATGCTGTCCTCGTGCTGTCGCGCTATATCGGATGCCTCACTCGTTGGGGACTCTGGTGCTACCACACACACACCAGAAGTCTACTATTGTAGGGCGCATTTGCCGAGCCGGTGCCGCTAGCTATAACTCTGGTTTCGGCCGTGTCCGCGAGATCGTGCCATTTACAACGAGCTATATACCAAGTCCAACAGCGCCACATGCTCACGCGGACAGTAGAGACGTATGCAGAAGGAAGTCAGATAAATGGACAAATACCACAAAGAACTCCTTACTGTGCATTAAATTAAAATGCTGCCGCTATCTATTGTACTTGCTTAGCTGTATACTGCTACTAGTACCCTGGACTGGTCGCGTCGGGCCAGGTTCACCGGCCGCTGGGTGTCAACTGCCACCCCATCAAGCCCACTAGGCCCACGCCACTCTTGTCCGACGCCTTCATTCACTCTATACGCCATTCCGGGCGCATTCGTGCTCATAGGCCGCAAACTCCTGCACTAGCGCTCCTGGACACAAGCTTCTTGTCCGCCGTCTTGGCGTTGCCCAGCAGCTCCTCCTAGCGGCGCAGGCCTCGTCGTGACGCCGCAGCTCAAACAGCAGCATCACGGAGGCCGCCGCGCCCTACGCGGCGCTGATCAAGAGCAGCGGCGACGACGGCAACAGCGAGCTTGACGATGCATTTGAACACCTTGAAGCTCCAGTCCGTCTGCTCGCTCTGCAGCGCCAGCATCTCCTCCAGCGCCTCGAAGGCCGCTGCTCGGCCGAGTAGCTGGGGTTCTCGATGCGCACGTGCAGGTCAGCGGCCCCGGCGTCCTCCATGTCCTCGTCCTCGTCGCTTATTAGAAGCCATACTTAGCAGACATGGCTGCTTTGCCGGTGACAGGAACGCGCCTACGTAAAGCTCACCATGTCGTCGAATTTAAAGCATCTTATCCCTGCAGCAGTCTGTAGCAAGCGCACAAGCATCAATGCTTGTCGGTAGCATCTAGCAGTAAGCAGGCAGGCTCGGGGAACTTACAAAGCTGGGTGCAGTGAGCGCAGCGCAAATGAGTGTGCTCGCAGCCAACGAAGTGGTCGGAATTAGATAAACTGGGGGGTGGCAAAACAGCGACTTTGCCTCGTAGTTATTCAAACCTACCCCTACCAAGCTCGGATTTATCTTTTCCGACCACTACGATATCCGAGGTCAAAACGAAGGGCAAAATAAATGCAAGGCACAATACATTTAGAAACTGCATGTATTTCTCTCAAACTTTTTCCGATTCTTTTTTACGATTTGAAAATCGTTTCAGATGGGACGTCAAGGGCTCATTTCGGCACTTGCCGAGTTGCAAACAGTTGCAAACACCAGGCTACCTGACGAGGTCCGCCCCGAGCGGCTTGTCGCGGCGACATCAAGGGCAACTTCAACATGGTCCGTAGCCGCCTCCATCGAAAACTGTTCACGTTGCAAGGGCATAACTTCTACATCGGTAGTATAAACTCGAGTTCGCGGGAATTGTTTAACTACATGTACAATACATTGTACACCTTTTCAACTTCAAAACTGCAAATTGTAAGTTCAAAACAGCAAAAGGTAAAATCAAAACAACAATACTCTATAAATGTATATTACAACCTGTATAATATGTATCATCGTATTTGATTATAGAGTACAACTTGCCTATTGGCCAGCTGTGCTGCGCGCCAACCAATGAGCTGTGTATAAAAGTACGAAGCTAGCCTGGTCTCTGCTCGTGCAGTTTTGAACTTACCTTTTGCAGAATTGAACTTTCAATTTGCAGCTTTGAAGTTGAAAAGGTGTAGTTGATCCCTCAGGATCTCAGGCACAGCGAGCACAAGCGTTGGATCAGTGCAGCAAACAGCAGTTGACACACTCAACAACTCCAACCTTGCTCGGTCAAACCACCCGCCGATTTGTCGGCAAGTTTCAACATTTCCAGCGCAGCGTCACCAACTGATTCTTCGGCAATACGAACGCAGTCGCGTCCTTGAATCATCCATCGCCCCCTGCACGATCGACCGCTAATTTTCGTTTGCGTCGATCGGCCTTTGAGTCAGCGTGAGGCGCTGGTCGTTGACGCCAAGAACAGCGCGACAGCCGCACGGTTTACAGCATCGCCCAGGAAAAATCCGTCTTCGGTCGGACACTGCAACGCGGTGCCAATCGACGCTTTGTGCACAAGCGGTTCCAAAGCTCGGTCCGACATTAGTTTACGATCGGTGCGTGCGGTGGGTTCGGGTCATCGACTAGCGCGTGGCATCCGGAATACTTCCACGCGTGGGGTTTCCATGTGGCGCTGCTGAATGCACCTGGTTGACCCCCAACCTTTCTCGCCACCAAGTCGGACAAGGACGGTATGGCATGGCTCGCCGATTGCGGCCATTGCTAGCTGCCGTCATCGGCCCGCTATACTAGCGTACGGTAAGTGCAATCGTCGAGACGTGGAGACTCACTCGCGCTCGGTCTACGAAGGCCGTTTGCGCAGGTACTGCGCCACAGGACTTCTGTGTATATGTATTGCCACCTCGTCCATTTCGCACATTTGCAGCGTTACTGCGAGTATAGTTTTAGTGTAACTCGGTTGGCAACGCGGTCATAGAGACAATGCGAAGATGGCTCCACCCACAAGAATGACAATCGCAGCATCTCTTCTTGCGGCTCTCCAAACTTTTTACGGTCTTGCACAGCTTTTCCTCTGCGTAAAAATTGTGGTCACCACGATGGCGGCATGCAACGCAGCAACGAGCAGGGTGGGCCGCTCTCACCGTGTACGGTAGGCGCACTGAGTGAGCCGACGCACAGTTTTAGCGTGTTTCTGTGGCTGTGCTCACGAGCGTTTTCGACAAGCGGGCTGATTCGAGGAATTCGAATCCAAAGAACCTCACATGTCAGACTTCTTGTAATACCGGTTCGAGTCTATCGCATTGTTGCGTGTTTTGCTGAGTCAGCAAACTGTAATTTACAGCGCAGCCTTTTAAAAGCACTGTACTTTGTACTGTATCGCATTCTTCTTACGTTCCGAGCTTCAACCGCAACCAGGAAGGCGGAGGGAAACCCTTGGAGCTTGCAGTCGGAGGTTTTGAGTTTTATAAAAATACTGTATCGTTCAGGTTCGAGGTGGTGAATCACACTTCGATCACCTTTTAGAATTACTTTAGGAATCTAATGGCTACCCTGTACGTACATGGACCAAATAAAATCTCTTACACGCACTTTGCTCACCTCGAGCACAATGGATGAAGTCAAGGGGTTTGGAATTCATAGAAACTAAGCTTGCATGTAGTCATTATTCATCGAACTTCATTCACTTTCTTGACACCATCGCGCGATTACTTTCACTTCACCTCCTAACTCCTAACTGATAGCCTGCTCGTAATTGCGTTGGTAAACACAAGTACCTGCTCACACGAGAAACGAGCCGTTCCTGTCATCTGGGCCCGAATCGGTCATCGACCCCCCTCCGCTGGCGCCTTCACCAAAAATGGTCAACTTGCGAGGAGGAGGAATCCCGCCTACAACTTTCTTCACGCAAGGGATGCAAAAGTGCTCGGCGAGAGGCTTTCCTGTTCGTGCGCTGGTCTCGTAAATGTTCTGCTCCAGTGAGCAATTCCGGCACGTATTCTGCGGATTAAGCATCAAAACGCGAAATTTCAGCTAAGCGCTAACCTCTCAGACTGCCGCAACGTCGAGGCAGAAATTCTCACCTGCATGCAGCCCGCGCACTGCGTGGTGCCACTGCGAGGTTTGCAGCGAACATGGCACACGTCACACACCTCACTAAAGTATTACAACATCATTTAGTCAGAAGCTCTAAAGAGTAAAACGAAAGAAACAGAAATCAACAAACCTGGGTAAACTCCGCTTCACATCCGCCGTCTCCATCAGACGCGAAAACTTCTTCGCCTGCGCGCACAGAATCGCATTGCTCACGGCGAGCCACTTTCCCGCCATGGCGTAGTCTGACACCTTCTGCATCACCTTTCCGCGAGCGAAAAAGTCACCCTGGAAGAAGCACTCGACGTACTCTGGCGAGTGCTGTCGGTACAAATAGCACGTCGCTGTCTGCGCGCGCTTGATGTTTTTCATGTTGTCTGCAGGCCACTCAGCCCGCTCGATGGATTGGTAACTGTGGAATGCAAACTCGTTGCCGTGTTCATCCATCACCTGCCCCATAACCTTCGACAGACAACGACAACAACATTCCGGTTAGAGTGTTCCATCGGCATCACCACCGCGCTAACAAGCTTGTGTACCTCGTAGTTTAGCATGTCACGATCAGCAACAAGTGGGCCAAGTGGCGCTTTAGCAGCGAACCACTTGATCCCAGCAAAGCGATACGGCGCGTCGGGCGAGCGGCGCTGGCTGACTTGGAACACGGCGCCGTCGATAAACTTGTAGCTGAGCAGCGTCTTGACCTTGCGCAAGTCCTCGGTCGTGTCACAATAGAGTCCGTCCATGATGTCCTCCACCGTACCTCTCATGAGGCCCTTGCCAACGTACAGCGTGACTCTCGGGTTGGAGGACCCCTCGATGTTCTTGTAGACGTCCATCTTCTCACGCCGGCGCACATGAGCCCACTGCTTCCGCTTCAGATCAGGCCGCTGTTCCTCGTGGTACGCGTGCAGCGTCCGCTTGAGCAGGTCGCTGCTGACTCGGTCGTAGTATCGCTGCTCTTCGTCCGTGAGGTGAATAGTCGGGAAGCGGTTGGTCGCCAAGCACAGCACCATGGCGACAAGAACTTAGGTCGGAAATCAGCGGGGGTGACTGCGACGCCGACAGAAATTCAGGAGTGAGGTGCCACGCGCGACTGGGCAAGATCGTCGCGTGGTAGTTGTCTTTCCTGGATATAAAAGTCATTATGTCATTAAAGTTTTCACAAACCACGTCTATCAGTGCAAACATGGAAATTGAAAGTTCTTAAAACGAGGGAGTAAATCGATAATCTCTACAGAGACCGTCGTTGTCGCGTCGTACAAAACGGGAAGCAAGACCACACGCTTATGTGGGGCAGACCTGCGTCGAAGTCTTCGTCCTGAGCCAACCAGTGATTGGAAAAAATATATTGGCAGCGAGTTGCGTGATTTGTCGTCATTGCAGTCCAGATGGCTAATACTCCTTTATTATGTACACAAAACCGAATTTTCAAGAGTCCTCTATGTTCGATATCAGGGTGCTGGAAATTAACAGCAGACAATCGCTAGGGGCGTGCTGGAGAAGCCAACTGAGTGAGGAACCGCCTGAGTGACCACAGTTGAGTATTTTGAGTTTCGCTGCAATATTGTATTGCAATATGCGCGGCACATGCAATTGGGTATTTTGTATTGCTACCGCACTGCAGTCTTGCATTTTGCTTGCAGTATTTATCCGGCGTATAGACCAATATATTTTTTCCAATCACTGGAGCCAACCATTGCAATGACCGTCGGCCTTGATGGCCAACCATTGCAAAGACCTGCGTGCAATTTTAGAGGTATTTTCCGAGGGGCCGCAGTCTCCTTTACTCCTTGTCTTGCATGAATTATTGCCACCTCCACGATCCGTCTGCTTCAAGCGAACTTGCGTTGGTGGTCGGAGGTCGGGGACTGGAAGTGGAAACGCAACTTGCATCCTGGTTAGTGTTAGCCACGTAGATCCGCTTGATCGGGGCTCGAACCGAAGCAAAGAGAATCCATTCCAAGCGTGCATCGAACGACCATGCGCCGCATCGACTTCCGTCATCCTCGACGCGGACTCTCGAGTGTGACTCATCCCTGCCTGGACATGATTTTCGGGGAGTCCATCCTCTTTTGGTCATCACCGATGAGGTTTACCTGCAAGTTTGACCCATGCTACCGACAGTGAAGTTCGGTTGAACAGCGCGCCATAAACGCCATTGCTGCTAATCCGGAAGCGATCGAAGTAGTGTCGAAGTTCGTGATACATGCTCCGCCCACACAAGGGGAGAGAACTTCGTCGCCTAAGTGCACTAACATACGAGGAGCACCCCCGGTGGTCGATGGTCCCTTCCCAAGATACTTATGCACACCTCGATGATTTCGTTCGGATTTCGCTGTTGCAGACTGCAACGCTGGCCCGACGGTATCGACTGGCAGTCAATGACTGCCCAGTCAGTTTAACTGGTGCACAGTAGAGCTTGAGCCTACAGTACCAGGAACCGGAAACACATCGCGTGCTTGGTTATCATAGCACTCTCCCATTCGGAGACTCCCATGCATAATCGTGGTCTTCCAAGTGTGACATGTGATAATACAAGTGCGTGGCTCGATGAGTGTGTCAATGCTACGTAGGTAGCATTGACAATGGTAGGCTGGTCATTCGAGTATTTGCCAGCGAGGGACGAGATGGGGGCGAGCCAGTATCCGCACTCTACCGAAGACGCTCCTCTGCTGCCCACGACATCGACCGGATCGGTTGCTGTGAAGGTCGCAGGCAAGGCGGAGCCCCAGCACCATGCTTTGCTTGGTATGGCGTTCGTTGCTTGCTCGGCCCTTTGCTTCAGTTGGATGTCCACCTTCATCAAGTACTTGACCTTCACCGTGACGTCGATGGAGGCTATCTTCTGGCGCTCGATGGTCGCGTGCGCGTGCAACTTGGTACGTTAGTTCTTCATATTGTCCTCGATCAGCTACGGGGACTGACGGAACGACATACGTACGTGGAACAGGTTGTCATCAAGCTGAAAAATCAAAGCCTGTACGTCGCGCCAGAGCACCGCAAAATGCTGCTGATCCGCTGCTTGGTCGGGTTCTCGTCGATGGGATTCGCATTTTACGCTGTCTCGCAAATGGTGTTGGCGGACGCGAGCGTCATCATCTTCACATCTCCTGTCCTCACCTTCTTCATGGTGCGTTCGAGCCCTGTAGAGCTTCCTGCTGACATATATCCTCATACAAAAGTGTTGTTCGTAGGGAGCGCTGTTTCTCCACGAGAAGATCGACCCCATTAGTCTCATCAGCGCCATCGCAGCGTTCGGAGGTCTGGTCTGCGTCGTGCGTCCAGGCTTCGTCTTCGGATACAACCACCCTACCGCGTCTTCGGAAGGGTCGTGGGTCGCCGTGTGCTCAGGACTTCTGGGCGCATTGAGCCAAGTGTTCGTGTTCCTGGTCGTGCGGCAGCTCAAGGAGCTGAACGTGTTCGTGATCATCCACTACTTCACGCTCTCCAACGTCATCTTTGCTATGGTGTGGATCGCCCTCATCCAGCAGGTAAGCTACACTGTACGATCGACGTTCTACTGATCTCCCCGAGAGCTAACCAATTCTACGTGTGGTGTCCTCTACCTCGAAGTCCTTCACTATTTCCTCTGCTCTTCCGTTCTGGGGGGCCATCTTCGGCTGTGGCTTTTTCACATTCCTAGGCCAGTCCTTCCTCACGCGCGGCTTCCAGCTGGAAAAGGCGGGTATCGCCTCTGTCATGCGCTACTTGGACGTAGTGTTCGTCTTCATCTGGGACTCGGTCATCCTCGGTGAGCACATTAACCACTGGAGCATCGTCGGTGCCTTCATCATCATCACCTGCGCCGTACTGATCGCGCTCCGCAAAGTGCACATGACTTCACCGCAGTAATACGTCAGTGTAGGTCACTTCAACTTCATCGAAATAACGAAATGTGATTGGTCAAGATTCTTTTCTACCAATCAGGTTCCATTTCATTCACCCTCCCGCTGACGTTAACACAAGAAGAAAAATCTCGACCAGCATGGCGGCAACCGCAGCGACTGTGCGGTGCGAGGTGTTCGGGCGGCAGGGCGACCGCGAGCTGGACGAGGTGCTGGCGTTCCTGCGCGGCTTCAGCGCGTTGTATGGCGCGGGCCTGGCGCTACACAGCGAGACGCGCGCCACGGCCGAGGAGGTGGGAGAACTGGCGGCGCTGGCGTTTACGACGCCCGGCGTCGTGCGCGTAGGCGACGACCCCGACGCGCTGCCGAACCAGGCTGAGCAGACGCCGCCGCAGCTGTTCGCGCGGGTGTCCACGCCGCAGCAGGAGCTGGTCGTGGTCGGCGCCGCGGCGCTGAAGCAGTGGATGAGGCAGCAGCTCCTCGAGACTCGGTACTCCGCGGATGCTGCAGCTCCAGCTCCGGAGCTTTCTCAGCGCGCGCCGCTGCGGGTATTTGTGAGCGGCGACCGCGCGCAAGTCGGCAAGTCGACGACGTGTCTGGGGCTCGTGGGCGCGCTGCTGCGCGAGGGCTACAAGGCCGAGGACCTGGCGTACATCAAGCCGGCCACGCAGTGCGAGAAGCCGCAGCTGGTGACCAAGTTCTGCCGCCAACAGGGCGTCGCGTGCTGCGAGGTGGGGCCCATCCTCTTCTACAAGGGCTTCACGCGCGAGTTCCTGCGCGGCGAGACGGAGTCGGCGCCGGAATTGCTGGAGAAGGCCAGAAAGAAGGTGGAAGAGGTGGGCAGAGGCAAGAAGGTCGTCATCGTGGACGGCGTCGGGTACCCCGCGGTGGGGTCCATCTGCGGCGTGTCGAACGCCCACGTGGCCAAGAAGCTGGAGGTGCCTGTGGTGCTGGTCGGCAAGAAGGGCGTGGGTGACGCAGTGGACTCGTTCAACCTGAACGCGACGTTCTTCGAGAGCCACGGCGTCAAGGTGCTGGGCGGCATCTTCAACCGCCTGCCCGAAGACGGGTTTTACAGCCTTAAGCACTGCAAGGAGAACGTAACCGCCTACTTTGAACAGTTCCAGCCCGACAAACACGTCTACGGGTTCCTCCCAGAGCTGACTGATGGCGGCCACAGTGCGCTGATCGCGGAGAAGGGTAGTGAGGAAGGGCAGAATGAACCTGCGCCCGGCGTATTCCTAACACCGGCTGAGGATGAACTGGCCAAGAAGGTGGTGGATGCGTTTGTCAATCATATCGACTTGACAAAGCTGTTGGCGGATGCTGAAGCGTACGAGGGAGGTGCTGCTGCTAAGCTGACGCGTTCAAGTTCCACTCAGCCCGAGGCTGGAAAACCGAATCCAAAGGCAAAGAAGCCGAAGCACGCTCGTAACTTTGAGATCCCAACGTCGTTCGAGACCGTATCGCTCTCCGCGTTCGACACGGTTGCTGCTCCTACCTCGCTTCACTCGATTGAGATTCCCTCATCTACGGAGACGGTAGCGCTTCCGTCGTTCAACACCGTCCAGATCCCCACATCCACGGAAACGATGGCACTCCCCAGTTTTGATACCGTCTAAATCCTAACGTCGACCGAGACGATGGCGCTGCCTCCGTTCGACACGGCTGAAAACCCGACGTCGGCAGATACTGTTCCAATCTGAGCACAACATATAAGCAGTGAATGAGAGCGTTGAAATACACTCCCAGGTTTTGGTAGTGGTAGTACAGTGGTCTACGGCCCTTGAACTTTTTTTCCGGTTTTGGAGCGAACCGACACAACGAGACATCCTGCAGTACCTTTTCAAATGAAGCGCGCGTTGGCACCCGCGGCTCGACTCGCAGTGTTGTTCGGTCTGTACACGCTCGACCTGCTGGATCTGTATGGCAAGGCTGTCTGGATCGGGTCTACCGATTCCTTTTCCTTCAAGGTGGTTCACGAGCAAGGGTTTGCGACGGAACCGCTCCCAAGACCAGCGTTTTTGAACTCGTCTTCGGTTGAAGTGGGTGCAGAGATCATTCGTGCATCCGGATGGACGTCCTTTTACGATAAATGCAGCGAGCTGTACGCTACCAACGATGGCGAAGGCTTCGATATGGTCAAAGCGACCGACTGTGACCTTCGCGCGCCATTTTCATCGTCACCTCACCATTTTATTCCTGAGTTGGTGCTATCGGCTACTCTAAGTGCTGACTCGGTGGCTTGGGCGAGTTGCCAGCTCCTGTTCTTCCATCGGCGACCTCAGATCTGCCAAGAAAACGTCGTTGCCCAGTTTTCGCAGCGGTACCAGTGGACTGAGGACAAGGTCGATCACGATAAAATGGCTCCAATCCACTCGATGGCGGAAGCTGAGCTCCTGAAGATGCTGGACCTGCTCAGTCGTAGCCACCCCCTGTCCGATGTGGTTTGCGTGCAAGGGTTTGAATCAACTGCTGGACCAGGACATTACACGGCGACTACGTTTGCTTGTGGAAGCCCCAATGTCTTCGAGAGTGCATTCGTTGGTGCATACGCGACTTCGTTCGCAGAAGTGCATAAGGACCTGACGGGATTAGCGGTTGACAAGCTGAACGTTATGGGCTTTGAAGTGATATCGAGGGAAAATTCACGATCGCAATTCGTACTTCGTGAAAAGGATGGCGAAGTGGTTGTTGTGGAGGAGACTGCAGTCAATTTTGTCACATTCGGACACCTGTATGTGGCTCTGATGATCACGGACGTCGTACTTCTTACTGCTCATGTGCACGCTGCATTTGACACGTGTCGAATGTTCGGATGGCGTGCACTCGTTGGATTCCAAAGCGTGGGCGATAGTGTTTTCAGTGACTCGAGGTGGCTGCTGCTGTATCGATCTTTGTATCGCAGCAGCGCCATTGTGTTTCTTACGATGTTTTCAGCTGTCACTTCATGGTTTGTGGATATCCTGTTCGCTCTCATGTGGTGCAGTAACTTCGAAGGCAGTGCCTACTCAGTATTATTCGCCGTACGAATGTGGATGCTCGTGCTTTGCTTGATTAATGCGTTGTGGGGGTTATTTGTGAGGATTCATGAAAGCTTGGCATACCGGATTGTCAAATGCACCTTTGTCACCCCTCTCGAGGTGCTTCTGGCAACTGCATTCGTAGTGGTACTGGAAACAAACGGGCTTTTTGGCGTTGGTGAGCTAAGACGCCAATACGAAGGCCAGCATAGTATTGACGCTGATGGTTTCCCCGGGCGCCTTGCTGTTGCAAACGCATACAACGAAGAGGTTGATGGATTTGCCACTTCTTCGCCTCGTATGTTGCACGCACTGCTCTCTCCGTTCTTGATTGTTGTTACGGAGATCCTGGCGGTAGTCGTGCTTGTGCTTGTTGCGAAACTCACGTACTATCGGCACTTGCTGCAGCTGGAAGAACGTGAAGCTGCGAATGCAGTCGCGGTTGTTGATTTTGACAATATTGACGAGCACTTGGATGACCCCGTGCCAGATCAACCCGCATCAGCAGCCCCCCTATTGAACCGACCTCGCGCGAAAGTGTACCACCGACTACCTCTGGAAGAACTGCTTAGAACGCCCGCTCGCGCGAACAGCTTGGTGCGCTGCTGTTTCGATGTAGACGTTATGGAGGACGACGGTCTCACATACATGCTCCCACACGTGTACTACGACTTCGGGGTGGTGATCAGCGACGCTGAGTTCCTTCGCACGCGACGGGGATTCTCCGGTGTGATTCATCGGCGTCTCGATGTGGAGAGGTTCTTTGCACCTACCGACAGCGTATCCGCCGTCGCGCCGACGCCACTGAAGCGCCAGCGAGTTGAAGACACGGACAGAGGAGTCAAGTTTGCGTTGGATAGCGTTCCATCTCCAGTCGATTCTGTTGCTACTGCTCAAGGAAGCCCGTCGCCACCAAGGACGCGGTCGGAGTTTAGAACGATGCCGTCGGCGAGGTCGATGCGCAGACGCAAGAGCATGGAGGAGCTGCTCGACAACTTGTCGCCCATGTAAAGTCTGCGGGTACCACACCAAACTACTGTAGCAGTTTTCACCGCGCGTTTTTCGCCAATCAAATCGGAGCTGATTGTGAGCAGGTCCTCGTAGTCCGACCAGCGTCAGTCGTCAACGCGCCGCTGCCCTGCAAGAGTTCCAGATGAGTGTCACCGACCCCAAGAAGGAGAGCGAGTCCGCGCCGTTGCTGCCCACAACGACCTCGGACCCTGTCGCCGCCAAAGTCGAAGCTGAGCCGAGCCATCACGCGCTGCTGGGCATCGGATGCGTGGCGGTGGCGTCTGTGTGTTTCAGCTTCATGTCGACATTTATCAAGTACATGACGTTCACCTTTTCGTCCATGGAGGCCACGTTCTGGCGCTCGCTCGGTGTGCTCGTGTGCAATTACATTGTGGTGAAGCTGTCGGGCGTCAGCCTCGACGTCCCGGAAGAGTACCGCAAGATGCTGCTCTACCGCTGCATCACCGGCTTCTCGTGCATGGGCTTCGCCTTCTACGCGATGTCGCAGATGGTGCTGGCGGACGCAAGCGTCTTGGTCCTCACGAGCCCCGTCATGACCTTCTTCTTTGTACGTTATAGTAGTTGGCGGAGAGTGGTGGGAATGGCGTGGAGAGTACTTAGTAACTTTTGTGTGCTGTGTGTTTTCGGCTAACGTTAGGGTGCCCTCTTCCTGCACGAGAAGATCGACCCCGTGAGTCTTTTGTGCGCCATCGGAGCGTTCGGTGGCCTGATCTGCGTCGTGCGGCCCGGGTTCATTTTCGGCTACGACCACCCGACGGCTGCCACCGATGGCTCGTGGATCGGAGTCGTGTCGGGACTACTGGGCGCGCTGAGCCAGGTGTTTGTATTCCTGACTATGAGGCAGCTCAAGGGGCTGAACGTCTTTGTGATCGTGCACTACTTTGCGCTGGCTAGCGTCATTTTGACGTTATTGTGGCTGGCGCTGATCCAACAGGTACGGCGTGACTGAGAAAGCTTGCACAGCTCTCTACTTTCACTGACTGGTTTGTGTTATGGTGCCAGTCGTTCTACATCCCGACGACATTTTTGCTGTGGCGAGCTATCATCGGCACCGGCATCTTCACGTTCGGAGGTCAAATGTTCCTCACGAGGGGTTTCCAGTTGGAGAAGGCTGGCGTTGCGTCGGTCATGCGCTACCTGGACGTGGTGTTCGTCTTCATTTGGGACTCGACCATTCTGGGCGAACACATTAACCACTGGAGTATTGTAGGCGCGGTGATCATTCTGAGCTGCGCGGTGGTGATCGCTTTGCGCAAGATTCAGACGACCATGCGAAGTTAAGCCTAAGTTGTGGTTCCTAATGTAAAGCCCCTCAATTGCTTCACATGTCAGGAATTCGCTCGCCAATCAAATCGCCCAACCTCTGCGCGTGGTGAACGCAGCCACGATGGGGAAAGGTCCTCATTCCTCGACCAAGCAGAGTCCGCAGACGCCAACAAAGATGAAGAGTCCGTCGGAAGCCGCGCCGCTGCTGCCCACGACCGCCGCCGACCCCGCGGCAGCCAACGTCGAAGCTGGGCCCAGGCACCATGCGCTGCTCGGCCTCGGGTGCGTCACGATGTCGTCGCTGTGCTTCGGGTCCATGGCTGTCGTGATCAAGTACATGACGTTCACCTTCTCGGCCATGGAGGCCACGTTCTGGCGCTCTGTGGGCGTCCTCGTGTGCAACTACGTACGTCAATGGGGCACCTTTAGCGCGGATTCTACTAGCCTGACTAACGTGGTGCTGCCGATTTTGCTGGTGTAGGTCGTTGTCATGCTAACGGGGACAAAGCTCGACGTCCCCCCTCAGCACCGTCGGATGCTGATCTACCGCTGCCTTACGGGCTTCATCTCCATGGGCTTCTCGTTCTACGCCATGTCTCAAATGGTGCTGGCGGACGCGAGCTCGCTGATCTTTATTAGCCCAGTCTTCACGATGTTCTTTGTAAGGTTTCTTGGGATGGATCATTGCTGTCGTGAGGTGGTGCTAATGCGTGTTTGTCTGTTGTTAGGGTGCGATCTTCCTGCACGAGAGGATTGAGAGTGTGAGCCTTATTTGTGCGATTGCATCGTTTGGTGGCCTCCTGTGCGTCGTGCGACCGGGCTTCCTGTTCGGCTATGACCACCCCACGGCCTCAACGGATGCGTCATGGGTCGGGGTGTGCTCTGCACTGCTGGGTGCTCTGAGCCGAGCGTTTGTGTTCTTGACTGTGCGGCAGCTGAGGGGGCTGAACGCGGTCGTTATCGTGTACTACTTCGCGGTGGCCAGCGTCATCATGTCGGGTCTGTGGCTAGCGCTGGTTGAACAGGTACGCTCCCTTATATGATCTACTGAGTTAACCCCCCCCCCACTAACGCTTGACGTGCTGCACAGTCCTTCTACATCCCGTCGACGTTCGTGCTCTGGAGAGCCGTCATAGCAACCGGAGTCTTCGCGTTCGGCGGCCAAGTGTGCCTCACGATTGGCTTCCAACTCGAGAAGGCCGGCATCGCAGCCGTTTTGCGGTATACGCAGGTGGTCTTTGTCTTCATCTTGGACTCGACCATTCTGGGCGAGCACATCAACCACTGGAGCGTTGTCGGAGCGTTGATAATCCTCATCTGCGCCGTGGTGATCGCCGTGCGCAAGATACACACGAGCGCCTAGTGACCATGCAAGCTGGATAAAGCCAATAGAGTGGTTGTGTTTACACGGCATCGCTTCGGCCGCAACAGCGAAATCTCCCCGAGCCGATCAGGATCAATTTTTTTTTTTCGTGTCCGAATTCCAACATGACATGGATTCGGCTTCCTAGTGTGAGCGCAGTTGCAGTTGGTACAGTGTAGTTCTCGGCGAGAAGCGATAGGCTTCATGGGGTGAGCCACCCTGGTCCTGGGCGGCACACTGCAGTATACGTATACTGTGACACCAATGCTCAAGAACCGCTTGACCACCAAATTGCTCATGGTGGCCGTTGCGACGCCTGCCACCCTCTTCCGCTAAGCGTATTCGTCTATCAAAGTGTTCATCAAGCAGGCCGAGGAATGCCAGTTGATTGGCCAAACTCACCCCAGCCGTTGGGATTGACCAAGTACGTCGCCACTCATCAATCCGCCGTGCAGCGCTGACCTCCCTCTCCTTAAGCTTTGATCGCGGTTAAGCATGTCCATCGGCACGGAGAAGCGCGTCTCGGAGAACCGACCGCTGCTGCCCACCACAGCGGCGGACGTCAAGGACGAGCACCAACCGCACAAGCTGCTGGGCATCTCGTGCGTGGCGCTCTCGGCCGTGTGCTTCTCGCTCATGTCGACCATGGTCAAGTTTAACACGTACACCATGACGTCCATCGAGGCCATCTTCTGGCGCTCCATCGTGGCCATGGCCCTCAACTACGTAAGTGGCTACACTGGATGCGGATGTGATGGATGGGATTCAATTGCTGACGTGAGACCTTGTTGATCTACTCTCCTGCATGCAGGTGTGCATCTGGTACAATGGCAAAACGCTGTACGTGGCCCCGGAGGAGCGGATGATGCTGTTCTACCGCTGTCTGGCGGGCTTCTCGTCCATCTCGTTCGCCTTCTACGCGCTCTCGCAAATGGTGCTCGCGGACAGCAGCTGCATCGTCTTCACCTCGCCCGTGTGGACCTTCTTCCTGGTGCGTTGTGTGTCGTCCGGGAGTTAAGCGGCGCCTGCAAGACACTAACTTTGCGTCTGTCATTGTAGGGGGCATGCCTGCTGCACGAGCGCATCGACATCCCCAGCTTCGCATGTGCCGTGCTGTCCTTCGCCGGCTTGGTCTGCGTCGTGCGTCCCGGCTTCATCTTCGGATACGACCACGCCACTGCGCAGTCGGACGGCTCGTGGATTGCCATCGGGTCGGCCGTGCTGGGCGCCATCGGCCAGGCTTTCGTGTTTATCACCGTCCGCAAACTCAAGGGCATCGACTTTATGGTCATTGTTCACTATTTTATGCTGTTCAGCATGCTCGGATCGCTCGCCTACATGCTGTTGGTGCAGCGCGTGTTCGTGGTGCCGTCGACGCTCGGTGTATGGCTCTGCGTGTTCGGCAGCGGTTTGTTCACGTTCGTGGGGCAGCTGCTGCTGACCAAGGGCTTCCAGCTCGAGAAGGCCGGCATCGCGTCGGTGATGCGCTACCTCGATGTGGTGTGCGTCTTCATCTGGGACTACCTGCTGCTCGGCGAGAACATCAACTACTGGAGCTTCGTAGGTGCCGCCATCATCTGCACTTGCGCCGCCATTATCGCGCTGCGCAAGGCCCACAAGAGTTAAATCGACACAGCTCAGCTCCATTCATTCTTCTTATCGGACTACTGTAGATGAAGTACTGTTCCTAAACGAAGTACTGTACCGCTTGAACTCCAGCTTTTTCTTGCTTATCGGACGCTACGACGATGATCTCGAGGCGGTTTGCTCGGTTGTTTGACTGCCTAAGCAGTGACTTCAACTTGGAAGCAGCTGGTGTAGGCGGCACCTCCGTAGATTCCGCTGCTCGTGGGGATTGACGTGTTGGTGTCGGCATCGTAGAACTTCCAGTACCAGACGAGGTTGTACACGCCTGGAGCAGTACCCGCAGGCATCGTGAGCGTACCAACACACGGGTATCCATCTCCAGCACGTCCCGATGGAATGGTCTGAGCTTCGTCGCTGTAGGCTTCGCCGCAGTTGCCGTCGTCAAAGTTGTGAAGCTGGCCGTCGATGAGCTTGTCCGAGGTCAGGTCGAACGTCGACTGCAGACTCGTACCCGGGACTCCGGTCCAGTACACGCCGTAGAAGGTCTTGCCTGCCGCCTGCTCCTTGACGATGTGGCCATTGGACGTGTAGCCGAAGTAGAAGGTGGAGCCGGCAGTCAACGCGAGGCGATGCCGCCAACCCGAATAGTCCGAGGCCGCGGTCGTGCACACCGCCGCGTTCTTCGCCACGTCGGCGATCAGGATCTTGAACGTCATGTCATTGTTGATATTGGTGTCGCCCCGGCCAGGGTAGTTCTTCATGTAGCCTGCGCACATGCCGTTGGCCTTGTCTCCGCCGAAGATGTACTCGGGTCCGCGGTTGTACACGACGGTGCGGTCGGTGTCGAGGCAGTCGATCCAGCTGTGCCCCTGCACGGCAGCCACGCGCAGCGCCAAGGCTAACAAGAGTGCTGTGATCACCTTCTGCATTGCCTGTCAGTCAGTGGCGTTGAAATGGATGGAGTCTGGAGAATCTGGAAATGAAGGTGGTGTTCGAAATCGCGTCCTGGCGAATAAGAGAGGCAGCGCCAGTTCCACCTGCTTGCGGTGATGGCGGGGCAGCCCACGAACTAAAGCTGCGAAGCGCTGACCATTTCACACCGCGTTGTGCCAAGGACGTCTGGTGTACTTTTTGTTGGTTGTCAAATGAGGAAGCAGAGCAACAGGGAGACAAGGCTGAACATAGGCAAAAGCGGGTTTACAGGAACTTTTCTTCGTCGAAGTCGGTCTTCCTGCGGTTGAGCTTGCGTTTGCGCGAGTGGTAGTCGTCTTGCACGTGCTTCGTCTCCTCGCCCGACTCGGCTTCCTGCAGGAGCGCGCGGTGCTGGTCCGCGTGCGTGGGCAGCATGAGGTGCGGCGGCACGTCGTTGATGATACTCTTGGCGCGGATGTCCATCCACTTGCGAAAATTCCAGTACGGCGCGCGCTCGGGCAGCTGCAGCGCGATGCGCAGCGCGTTGTGCCAGTCGAGGCGGCTCAGGCGCTTATTCACCTGCATCATCTGCATTGTGAGGCGGACGGCCTCGCGCGGGTTCTTGCGCTTCTCGTCGTAGAATTCGATGGCCTCGCGGTAGCACATGGTGGTCTTGCCCATGCGCTTGGCGTTCTTCTGCAGCATTTGCACCGCAGTCTCCACGGCGCCGCCACGGATGTACGACAGGATCAAGCACTGGTACGTCACGGTGTCCCACTTCATCCCCTGCTTCTTCATCTCGTTGGCGAGCGGGTGCATCTTCTCGAGCTGGTTGGTCTCCAGCAGCGCGATGAGAGCGGCGTTGTACGCGAAGAAGTTGGGCTGCTCGTCCTTGGACCGTCGCGCCTTATACTTGTAAAAGATGTCCAGGCCGCGCAGCCTGAGCTCCTCGCTCTCGGACTTGGCGTGGCCCATGATCACCGCGCCCAGGTAAAGTCCGCGCAGACTCTCGCGCAGCTCTTCGGGCATGGTCTCGTACACGTCCACCACTGTGTCCCACTGCTTGCCCTTGGCGCACGCCGAGAAGACCGAGTTGTAGATGGTGGCCGTGGGCTCGAAGCCCTCCTTCTGCATGGTGTTCATGGCGTCCAGCGCGAGCTCCCACTTGCCCGTCTTGCCGGCGCAGATGGCCAGCGAATGGTACGTGGCCTGCGTCATCTCGAGCCGGCGCTGGCGGATGGCGCGCAGCACGCCGAGCGCCGACTGCACGTCGGCGGCGCGCGCGCAGCTGTTGAGGATGTTGTTGTAGATGACGATGTTGAGGTCGAGGCGGTTCTTGATCATGTCGTCGAAGATCTCGAGCACCAGCTCATGCTGGCCCGACTTGAGCGCCGACGACAGTGCGTGCGAGTACGTGACGGTCTGCGGAACGTAGCCGTCGTTGCGCATGACCTCGAACACGCGCAGCGCGTGCGCGTACTGCTCCTCCTTGTAGCAGCAGCCGATGGCGCTCGAGTACGACTGGATGCGCGGACGCACGCCCTGCTCGCGCGAGTAGGCCAGCACGCGCATGCAGTCCTGCACGCGGCGGCGCGCGCCCAGCACCTCCACGAGGAAGGACGCGACGTCGAACGACAGCCCACGGCCGCCCGAGTGCCGGATCTCACGGAAGATGTCGAGCGCCGTTCGCCACGCGGCCGAGCCGTCCGTGGTCTCCACCGCCTCCGCAAGGCGCGTCATGTACTCGTCCTCCAGGCGTTCGAGCGACAGGAGGCTCGTGTCGCGGGGCGGCTCACGCTCGCCGCGCTTGGACTCCTTGGGCTCGTCATGGGTCTGTTTCTGCTGCTGGTGCGCGGCATCCTCTTCCTCGTCGTCGTTCACGACGCTCTGCGACACAAAGCGCGCGCCGAACGGCGGAAGTGTCGACGTGGATCCGGCCGCTAGTAACGTGGAGCTGGAGCGACTCCACGCCGTCAGCGACGGTGAAGCCCCCCACGCGCGGGTCCTGGCGACGCTGCTGCGCACAGCCGACGGCCGCAGCAGCTCGCTGGCCACCCGCAGCGCGCACGCGCGTCCTCCTCGCCGAGCCAGCATCACTGCGACGATGGCGATGGAATGGGAGGCTCGGGCGCCTCCGAGCCAGGGTTGGGGGAAATGTGTTAAAAAATGCATCAATGTGATCTTACTCCAAGTGCACACAAAACACAACTCGCACACCAACTTCATGTACACGTGGTGTGTTCTTTTCTGTGTCTTGAAGAGGAGCGAAGTGCGCCTCCCTCATACAAAAGATCAGTGCGCAAGAAGGCCGTTCGTCCGTCCGGCATGGGGAACGTCATGAGCATGGGCGCGGGGGCGTCCGCGGGCGACGCGCGCCTCATGGACGCGTACGTGGCGCGGCTGTCGGACGCCGAGGTCAAGCGCTTCACGGACGGCTACCGGCGCATCTGCCGCGTGGATGGCGCGGCCTCCTCCTCTGCAGCCACAGCGACCAACACTCCTGCGCCGGCCTTCCTGCCGCGGCGCGCGAGCTCGTCGGCGTCCAACGGCAGCAGCAGCAACTTAAGCGGAGCCTCCGCCGCCGCCGCTGTTGCAGCAACGGAAGCGGCCGCCAACGGCCCGCTGCTCACCAAGAAGCTCTTCCGCAACAAGGTGCTGGGCGCCTTCACCATGATCCCGCACTCGCTGTCCGACCGGCTGTTCGAGGTGCTGGACACCGAGCACTCGGGCGAGCTGAGCCTGACCAACGTGCTGAGCGGCCTGGCCTGGCTCAAGCACGGCTCGTACGAGGAGCAGGTGCAGCTGCTCTTCATCATCTACGACCTGGACGCGGCCGGCGAGGTCTCGCGCGAGGTGCTGGACCGCTTCATGGACGTCATCTACGGCCGCACGCGGGCCAGGCACTCCAGCACCGTGCGCTTCCTGGACAGGCTCTTCGACGGTCGGGTCACGCTGGATCTGCACGAGTTCCGGTGCGTCGTGCAGGAGAAGGACGAGCGCGGCGACGCGCTGCTCGTCAAGTGGCTGGCCGTGCTGGCCGCCAAGACCGGCACCGAGGACGACCCGCAGATCCTGGCGCTCGAGAAGACGTACAACCCCGTGGCTATTAGACGCCGGATCGCGCAGGCTTCGAGGTTCTCGTTGACGGAGGTCACGGCGCTCGAGAGGCAGTTCCAGAAGATGTTCGACCCGAAGGGAGGCGCCAGCACCAGGATACCCAGCAGCCAGTTCGTGGAAGTGCTGAGCGCGAGAGGACTCTTCCCCGAGGAGCTGCTAAAGAGGTTCTGCGCGTGCACGGCCATGCCGGAGCTCGTGCTGTTCGAGGAGTTTTGCCAGTTCTTGTCCGACTTCTGCCGCGGGGGATCGAGGGACAGCAAAGTGCACCATCTCTTTCAGATTTACAGCGATCGAAGCACGACCGTGAGGGTGGATTTCGGCGCCATGCAGGAGCTGATTCATGTCGGAGTGCGTTGCGACGCGAATGCGGCCAAGGTTGATGCAGAGCAAGAGGAAGAACGACTCGTCGAAGAGGTGAAGAGCTTTCGTAGCTGACTTTTTGAGATTGTTAGCTAACACATGGGTGTCATTTTTAATGTTATGTGATACCTTCCATCGCAGATCTCGGCGACACAGACTGCAGAGACAGGGTGGGACGAAGAAGCGTTTGCTCGGTGGGCGGCGGACGCAGCTGCAGTTCAGCGCTTGCTTGACCAGTTGGCCTTCGCAGCGTGTATCGTGTTTGGCCTAAAGCCGGAGTCAGCTTACCTGGAGAAGCGAATAGTGGAGTGGCACTGGCGAGATGCAACTCGTGTGTTTGGCATCGGACAAGTACGTTATTGTTTCCTGGAGTGGTGCGATATTATTGCTAGTTGACCCACGAAGATGTGCGCAATGTTCATTTACTGTTTGTTGCGGTCAGACTTGGAATTTGGTAGGCTCCGAGTGGTGGCGGAAATGGTGTGACTACGTGAACATGGATCCGAGGAACGGAAGCCCGTATGGATCGCTGCCTGTACCGCTAATTCCCCCGAGTACTGCCGTAGAGATGGCCCAAAACATTCGTGGCAATATTGCCTTACGCGCCGCTAGCTTTGGCGGCGATGGCGGTGGAAATCGACCGCCTAGACCTGGGCCGATTGCAAACTGGGGTCTTCTCATGCAAAGCGGATCCCGGAGACTAAAACAGAAGCTCGTTCTGGCACACGATTATTATGTAAGCATGATGAAGGTATTGTGGCGATATCGATGCAATTAGGCCTGACAAGTTTTGTCTCGTATATGCAGATGATTCCATCGCCGGTCTATGCAGTTTTATTCTCGTGGTATAATGGAGGACCTGACCTGGTGCGGTCCATCGTCGAGGTCCCTACAAAGTCGGAGCCAGAACTTCAACTCGAATTGTTCCCGTTGGTACTGCGCGTCGCTCGCGTTGATCCTGCCAATGGTAGCATCATGCGATCTGGCGAAGAGATTTTGCTCAGTGAATTGAGTACACCCGCTGGTCTTCTGGAGGCCACTTGCCGCGCGCTGCTATTGCAAAAGTTAATTGACAAGGCGCGGCTGTGGTATTTCAACGAGAAGACACCAGATCACAAGATACGACTACGTGACGAGTACCCTCTTGAGCTGAGAAAGCTGACCCAAGACAGTGTCTTTCTGCTTGAAGTGCAAGACGATGACGGGTCATGGCCACTCTCCCAAACCAGTGACACAATTACTTCTTCGCCATCGAGTAACGGTGCTCGACAGCCAACACAAGGCAATGGCAATGTTAATGACAACGACGTAGCTGGTGCTGCCTCGCGGAAACGACAGCTCCAACACCGTCCTTCATTACGTACTTCTGACATTTGTTCCCGAGGCAACCTTGGAGAGGCTTTGGCGCAACGAGGTACGTCTGGTTATTGCCGAAACAATGTGAGCGATGAAATGTTTCGTCGACTTACATACTTTGTTGTCGCATACAGACCCAGGAAGCGATGCTGGCTCTCCAACAATTGAAGTGGACCCCGTGCTTGCATCGCCTGTTGTGCGAAAACGTTTTTCGAAGGATGCATTTACAGGCCCAGGCTTGGTGGGGCTGGACAATCTTGGCAACACGTGCTACATGAGCAGTGCGCTTCAATGCCTGAGCCACACGCGACTGCTGGTTGAGTATTTCAAAAACGAGGCCTACCTGAAGGACATCAATCTGCGTAATCGTGACGGCACCAATGGAAAGCTGACTGCAGCATTCGGCGAGCTGCTTCGAGTTCTTTGGACCTCTGACCGCAAGCGCTTTGCGCCAAATGAGTTCAAAAAGGTGCTCGCAAAGTGCAGCCCGCAGTTTGCCGGATCGGACCAGCACGACGCGCAAGAGTTGCTGGCATGTTTGCTGAGTAGTCTCAGCGAAGACCTGAATCGAGTTGTGAAGAAGCCCTACACCGAGCAACCCGATAGCGATGGCCGACCGGACGCCTTGGTGGCAGAAGAGTGGTGGCAGAACCACCAAAAACGCGAGTTCTCGGTGATTGTTGCGCTGTTTACAGGCCAGTACAAGAGCTTACTGGAGTGCTCAATATGTCGGTACGAGTCGGCACGCTTCGAGCCTTTTACCTTCCTCCAGCTATCGTTGCCTGAGAGCAGTTCGCGATCTATTGTGCTGACGATAATTTTCCGCACCGACCGCGTACCCCTGCGCTTTTCGGTGCGAGTACAGAATGGTGATACAGTTCAGCATATGAAGGAACAGGTCGCAGCGTTTTTGAAGAAAGCCGAGAAGGAGAATGCGGATTCAGCCCTGGCAGAGGAGGAAGTTAGCAGCACTAACGATGGCTCCACGAGTGAAGGGGACTGGATGGGAGTTGTGATCGCGCGGACCTCAAATGCGCACACAGTGGAATTGCTTCTGGATGACAAACTCCCGCTAACGCAGATTCACGAAAAAGATCAGCTGACTGCATTCGAACTTGATCGTGACGAGGATTTACTTCCACCACGGCTGATTTCTCCTGAGGCAACGAACATCACTGAGCAAGTAACCGGTGACGTTGACAAAACGAACGAACCGGACTCGACGATGAAGGGTTCGCTTTTGGAAACATCAAACGACAGCGATGTTGAACACGAACGGCAAAATGGAGTGAACGGAGCAGCTTCGAAATATGTGGATCGAAGAGCTAGTGATCACAGCACTACCGTAGAGGAACTGCAAGGTGAGAGTGAAGAAGAAGGCGAAGATGAACTATTGCCGTTGGGGGCATCGGTCTACGTCCGCGTTGACAAAACCAAGGACTTGGTGCCTGCTCGTGTCATCGGGAGCAGTACCAATTCCGGCACGATTAATGTGGCATATCCCTCGGGCGTCCGACGGTATCATATCCCACTATCGAAAGTGATCGAGCGTCGTCAGAACGATGCGTTCATCTTCCTTGTACACCGCAGGGTGGAGCGTTCGACAGACAGTTTTACGAACGCGCACATCACGCGGCTATTTGGTGCACCATTGGTGATTCGTGTATCTCTGCGCGTTACAACGGCTTACAACCTGTACATGCTCGTATGGAATCGACTACGCCGCATTTTCAACTGGCAACAGCCACCGCCGCCGTCAGATTTCGATACGAAGACCCAGAATCGCAAGCGAATCCGGACGGATGCATCGTCGTTGGCGCTTGGAGAACATCTCGCGTTGACAAAGTTTGGGTTTTGCTTGCGATTTGTGACGTCTCATGGAATTGGATGCTCTCGCTGTGAGTGGCTCGATGGGTGTTTGGGCTGCGTGCTTATGCCCTCCGCCCAGACAGTCATTCCGTTAGCGGCAGAAGAAACCGTGGCTATTGATTGGGATATCCGTACGCTGAAGGAAGAGTACGACCCGATTCAAGCAAGCAAAATGGATTTCGATGCATCTGTGCAACAGCATCAGCGACAAGACAACCAACCGCTCAATCTGGCACATTGTATGGAGATGTTCACGGCCAAGGAGACAATCCCGGAAGCTTACTGTGGACACTGCAAAACCTTGCGTCCCGCTACCAAGAAGATGGATTTGTGGCGCCTGCCTCCGCTGCTGGTGATCCATCTGAAGCGGTTCTGCTTCACTCAAGTGTCGCGGCGCAAGCTGCACCATCTCGTGGATTTCCCGCTGAAAGGGCTACAGTTTGATGACTTTGTTGCTCGGAAGCGTGAAGCGCGTGGCCGCCTATCTGGTCTGGAGTATTGGCTGTTTTTAGGTGGCAAACTAAAGGCGAAGCCAAGCGAAAGCAAGTCTGATTCTCCACCGGTTAGTGGGAGCTCAAAGCGAACTCGACCTGGGAGCCCGCGCCGAGTATCGTCGTCAGTGCTGGATGCGCCAGCTTCGGCTACAGCTGCAGTTCGTGGTGATGACGGATTCCTGTATGATTTGTATGCCGTTGTGAACCACGTTGGTGCGTTGGGAGGAGGACACTACTTCGCTTACATACTGAGCGATCATGATGGCAAGTGGAAGTGCTTCAATGACCATCAGTGCAAGGACATCGACGAGAAGGAGGTTGTGTCCTCAATGGCGTACATACTATTTTATCGCAGACGTGACACCGCTAAAGTATCGATTGAGCAGCTTTTCCCACCGCTACCGTCAGATGCAACCGGCAACGGAGCTAGCACGGAGGAGGAAGCAGCCAGTGACAAGGCGCAGGTAGAGGAGCTGCTGCAGCAGTCCAAGCTATCTGCCTCGGGCAGCGCAAGTAGCTGCACCATTAGTTGAAATCTGTAGCCGGCGAGCGTATTGTGCAATCCGACATCCGCAACCTTTACCAGATTTCGAAAGTGTTCGTCTCCATGCCTGGGACCGGCGGAGATTGACGATTTCAACGGCGTGATGCTCGTCTCCATGCCTGGGACCGGCGGAGATTGACGATTTCAACGGCGTGATGCTCAACGCCTGGGATGCGAAAATTAACCGTGGGGGACACTACGCGACAAATCTGTTGCGTTGCCATTGGATTAGATGTTCATCAATCATCATTTGATAGCGTAACGATGCTCGTCCCAGACTGGAGAGGCTTGTCCCAGGTATCTCTTCAAGTGAATCGCAGTAAAAATGCCGGGGAAGGGACCTAACAACATGTTGGGCTCAGTTCTCGAACAGCTCAATCGACCATGGAGTACCTGTCGTCCTCGTCGAACCCCAACAACCAGGACAGCCTGCCTTCGGAGACGCTGCAAAGGGCCCACGAAGAGATCGCGGACGCGAATGTACCGGTGCCGCGACACGCTAGCCCGGACGCGCTGAAGGAGGAGGAGGAGGAGGAGGAGGAGAGCGACGTTTATGAGCAAGACGCCAGTCAGCACGCTCAGAAGAGGCAGCGGGTGGAGTCGAACGAATACCAGGCCCAGATTGACTCGCTGCAACAGGAAATCGCCGAAGTGAAGGAACGGCTGGCCTCTTCGCCCACGAACGCGACCCATGAAATCGGGAAGAAGTGCATCGAAGCGAAGCAGATTGCAGCCACAATGAAGCGAAAGCTGGCGGAGCATGCTCACTGGCTGGAGCGTGTTAGCAGTTTGATGGAGACAGCGCCGCTTATTGACTTCGCTGTAGCTGGGGGCGACGAGCAGGGGGACAAGGACGCAATACGCCGACGGAGTCTCGAGTCGCTTGACGAGTGGAGGGGTGAGTCAAAGGAGCACCCTCACTCTCGCTTGATACTGGACGAGCGCTTGCGAGCTGCTGTAACTACCTGTCAGGAAAACGCCGCAAGACTTATCCGCGACGCATCGGGCGATCAAACTTCCTTCCAGTTATCGCTGCAGTTCGAGTCGCACGGGTGGGAGATCGCTACGGGGACATTGGTGAACGACCACATGGGCTTCAAATGCCACCGGGTGCTTCCTCCTGAGCTCGACAGCAAGGCCAAGGAGGTGGCTATGGCGGTGTGGAACTTCATCGAGAGCGATGAAATCTTCCGAACGTTTGTGCCACTCGTCCAAGACTCGATCATCACCCACCAGGAGGCCGACTGCTCGCTGACGTGCCGAGTGCTCCAGCTTTCGCAGGAGATGAATCAGCAGGCTGTGGCGACTGTGGAGGCCATCTGCTCGTCACGCGACAGCAATGGGGAAGAAACCTCGTGGCAAATGTCCATAGAGGCGGTGCACGACCACTACCTGTGCACCTTCGTGGCGGACGCAAGCGGCGACTCCGTCATCCCGAACACGGCCCCGCCCGTGAAGCTGGACCTCGGGCTGCAAATGAGCAAGCTCAACATGCACAACAAGTTCCTAATGGGCGCGCGCGTGAGCAAAACGGACGAAGGGGTCGACATCCTGCTCGCCGGCTCGGCGCGTTTCGATCTCCCGTGCTACTGCGACCCCGCGTTCGACCTGCTGCAGCACTTCGTGTCGTACCTGCCAGTGTACGAGGATCTGCACCTGACAACGCTGACGGAGGACAAACCGCCGTCGGATGTCCTCCTTTGAGTTAATGCACAGAGGGAATGCAGCCTCTTCTATTTGAATCTACAGTAGATTGCATTGGAGCGTTGTTGTCTAGTCGGTCTCCGCTCTCCACTTGCCGATGCGGTTCCTGAGCTCCGAAGCCTCCTCTTCGTCTTCCCAGAACACGGCGGGGGCACTGGGAGTTGTCGGGGAGAGGAGAGGGGCGATCATCGTCTTCGTTGACTCGGCCAGCGTCTGCGAGAGCCACGCCAGCAGAACGTGCATGATGTCGTGGTGCAGCTCGCTCAAGTCCGTGAGCTCCTTGGTCGAGATCTCGAAGAGCGTGCTGCGGCCAACCACTGACGCCACGCCATGGGCAGCGGCGTTGGGCACGAATGACTGCAGTGAAGCACAGTCTAATTAGCAAGAATGATCAACGGAAGTCCCAGGAGGAGATGAGCGCGTACCTCTTCTCCGAAGCAGTCACCGTCGTGGAGCTTCTTCAGCGAGCTACTACGAGCCGTGTCAGCATCAGCGTCCGCAATCTCCATCGTGCCGTCAACGATAACATAGATACTTTCCGCCTTGGCGCCGTTGGAGTACAGCACGTCACCGTGTCCGAGCACGACAACTCTTGATAGCTGCGCCACAAGCGAGACCTTCTCGTCGTCGAGGTTTCTCATCAAGTGAGACGCCTTGAGGTGAATGCACTTCTCGAACGTGGTGTAGTCAGCGGGGTCGGAGAGCGTGAGCAGTCCTTTCGACGCCAAGGTGTCCGAGCTCAAGCTCCGGCCGATCGGCTGCGAGTTGCTGAGACTGCGGTGTCTGCCTCTTCCCCCTGGTAGCGACAGCGGCGCACTGCGGGGGGTTGTACGAGAGCGGCCGACGTTGTACAGGAACGACTTGGCCGCTCGGTCCACAGAGAGCGCAGCCTTGATGTTGGTAGTCAGCGACTCGGTCATCTTGAGCATCGGGTGGTCGGCCTCTGTATCCGAGTGTGCAGTCTCCGCAGTCAACGAAGCCCTTCGGTCACGGCGAGGGAGACTTCCAGACTGGGCAATGGCGCGAAGAGGCTGGGCAAAAAGTGCACTAGGTCAGGAATGCTCTCACACAGCAGAAGCACGCGTTAACATTTACCTCGAAGTACAGTAGCTGAAGGGACGAGGCCACTGCATTGAGCACACCTCGCGACACCTGCGGGGTCTCCTTGATCAAGGCGTCGAGTTCTTCCCGTGAAATGCTGAGCAGGGTGCAGTCTGTGACGGCGGTGGCGGAGGAAATGTGCGTCCCGGCGTGCAGCGAGTGCTGCAACAGAGCAGCCTGTCCAACACACGTGCCAAAGCCCAGCTCTGCTAGGATCCTCCTCTCCTTGTGAAGCTGGACGGTGCCAGTAGCAACGACATACATCGCAGAAGCTGTGCAAGGAAACGAATGTAAAGCTGGTTAGTTGGTGCTTAAGAAACAGCACAAGAGGATACAAACCCGAGCTTACCGATATCCCCTTCGGCAGCGAACGTTTCCCCACGCTTCACACACATCGGCACGAAGTGATGCGAGATCACCCGCAAAATGCTGATCGCGCACACGTTCTCGAACAACGAAGACACTCGCAGACAGTTTGCCACCTATAAACAAATACAGTCAGTGTTTGGTTTAATACATCTTGCTGGCAAAATACTTGTTGAGTTCGTACCGCGATGCGCGACAGTAGTGGGGGCTCGCAATCCTTTAGAGACGTAACAGATTCATACGGTAGCACCTCCGGGCGGCTGCACAGCATAACATTATCACGATCAGTAACATGCCGTCGACAGGGGGTTTGTCCCCACGCAATCCGTACCTGTTATACGTTTCAATCAGCAGCTCCTTAGTGAGCTCATGGTTAAGTAAGCTTGGGATGATTTCGTCCTGGAACGTTAGCTTCGCTTCGTCGCTGAGGTGCTCGCTGTGGTCACCGGCAATGTGCAGGAAATACTGGAGGGCGAGGGCTGAGAGCTCCAGTTCCGTTTCCTGGTGTTTCATGACGTCCAGCAAGATGTCCACACCATCTTTGCCACCAAATAATGCCACAATGTTCTTCGCCATCTACGTCGTCACCATTTATAAGTACAACACAGCAATAACACAGTATTGGAACGAGTTATTACGCACCTTTGACGCCGCTTTTGTCGATGATAGTTTCGGGAAGAGCAGGGGTAGCACCAAACCTTTGTAAGCCGAAGGGAGAAGATTCTCGAGCACCTCCTGCACATTAAAAAATACGTGAGCAAATGACACTCAACCAAGGTTACAAATAACGAAAAGCTCCACAATACCTGAATGGCGGAGTGGACTTGGCCCAAATCTGACTGCAAGCCTTCCAGAATGACCGCGACATCAAATTCCTTCGGGAATCCTGTAGAAAGCAACTTGAGTAGGAGGCGGAGCGTATCCTTCAGGCTGTGCTCGACGTGCTGTAGCAGCAGCGGGGAAGTCTCCTCGATGTTTGTAGCAGTACGTGGGCAAATCTGGAAGAAGAGCTCCAGAACGTGACGCATTTCATGCGCCTCGCGGATCTTGATGCTCAAAGCGTGGTGAATTGGATCCATCAGCTGCGAAAACGAGTTCATCGTCTTCTCATCCGTCGACGAAATCTGCATATGGTAGACGCATAAACGTCGTTATGATCATTTGAGTGAACGCCAAAACCAATGGAAGGCATTGCTTACCAGCGATAGCAGTGCGTCGACAACCAGCTCTTCCATGACGACATCTTTCCCGAAAAGGTGATGCAAGACGTCAGTATTGCTGCTGGCCTCGGCCACGTCCTCATCAGTTGACTTAGTCGACACTAGCAGCGTCTCAATCAGGTGCAGCAGGAAGTCCAGCTTGTCTTCGAACGGGAAATCTCCAAGATCGAGTACCTTGAGCGCGCCTGCCAGTCCCTCTCTCTTGCTGTGGATCCGGTCAGAGGCTAAAGCGTAGTTGCTCAGTCCTTGAGTCGGCAACTGCAGCATTTCCTCCGTGTACTGGCATAGCGGCCCCCATAACGCAGTGGGTTCAAACCCCTTCAGCGCTGCCACGATTTGAGAGCGCAGCACCGAGTTGGAGAGGTGCTTCATCAGCGCCGGGATGAGCATTCGGGAGTTGCGCGAGCTGTTGGTACAACACTCCACCGCGGCCTGAATAATTTGAGTTGACGAGTGGTGGAGGAGATAGACCAGAAACCCATCGCCTAAGAGCTCCGGTAACTCCTTGCCGACAATTTTCAGGCCCACAACACGCGCCTCCAGTACCTATGCGCATAGTTATCATATTTATAAGCTCGACTACTTCGTATGCCAAGAAACGATAGGAAACAAACCTTCTCTTCGTGAAGTAAGCGCTGAAGAATCACGTTGGCCTCTTCATCCATCCAGTCCGAGATCCGTAATAACGCCACAGCAGCGCACACAACCACCGACTTGTCTTCTTCGCCACTATGAAGCAGCTTGTGCAGCATCTCCGAGCATTGGTCCGCGTTCATGTTAAACTTCTCGTAGCCACACGCCAAAATCGCTGCGACTCGCAGCTGGCGTGGCACCGCGACCGACTTGTCCTTGACCAGCATCATCAGGTCCATCGTGTTGAATATCCCGGTGGGGAACGTGCTCGAGTCAGGCAGCAAATACGACTCCTGGGCATGCAGCACGAACTCGCGCTTTGCGGCCGTGTGAAGGTTCAACAGGCGCAACTTCGTGTGCATGGGTGTGATAGGGATGCCATCTCGATTTTTCTTGTAGAATAGCGATCGCAGCTCCTATCAACAAATAAAAAAATGAGATATATCTGAAAACAGATCAGGACATGACCGCGTCGACCTACCTGGGAGAAAAGGCCAATGTGCTCGTGGGATAACGAGCTTAGCACAAAGTTGGCTTGGTTCTGCTCGCCGTTCACCAACATTTCCTTCACCAGCAAAATCTACACCCACCTCAAAGAAAGATGATGTAAGAACCAGTTAGGCGGGATAAATCAGACTGACTTAAGACTTACCTGGTCAGGTGTAAAATCAACAAGCGGCGAGGTCAAATCCAGGTAGCCCTGTCGTAACGAGGCGTAGAATTCCGACGCATAGGACTTCCTGGCCGCCAGTGCGTCAACGAACCATGCTGCGGACGTCGCAATCATCAGCACACTGCTCGCGAAGGGCGTTAGAGCTCAGCTACACCCCAACAAGTCAGCTCATGCAGTCCCGTACCTCGTCGAAGAAGTTCCAATGAACTGGACGACAATGGTCGCCGTCAAAACCATGGACAGCACGGCGCCAAAGATTCTTGACAATGAGCGGAACGGACCACACACAAAATTCTGGAAACGACCCCGCTCGCTCTCGTTGAACGGCAGCCACAGCAACTGCCGCGCCGGGTTGAAAATCGCCTGCGAGACGGCATTGTACAGCGCTCGCGTGAAAATCAGCGAGTACGCGGACTACGCACAAACACGCAACAATTTAGGTAAGTAAACAAAAATCTCCAGAGCTCAATAAAAATAATAAATAAAACTCACACATGAAACGTAAGTTGATGCTCCGAACAGGAAGATCGACACTGGCAGCATCGCAATACCGTACATGACTCCAAAGTGCGTGAAGAACGGGCCCGACAGCAATTGCATGGGGATCATGAGGAAACTCTGTAGCCCGTTGATCATGGACAGCGAGGCCTTGACCTCCTCCTCGGGCTGCAGCGACACCACCGAGAGCGTCGTATTGTCCACCAACACGCGCATGACTGTAGCCATCATGTCGAAGAAGCAAATGTGCTTCAAATAGGTCCGGGCCTGAATGTCCCCGATGATGGCCGCAGAGGAAGCAGGATCTGCAGGATCTCCTCCTCCACTCTTGGACTTATCCTGGGCCCTATTCTTCGTCGTCTTGGCAGCACTCTGTCCTGATCCTGAAGATGCAAAGTGTCCGGCCGAGGCTAGCAAGACCCCGGCGATGAAGAACAGGATCCCGGCAGCCACCAGCAGGTTCACTTCCGTAGGCAGCTGCCTGCTCTGAATAACTGGCAGGACAATGAAGCTGGCCAATAAACTTCCGAAGGTCGACCCAAAGGTGATAACCCCAAAGAACTTCTTGGACTGCGCCACGTCGAAGGCCTTGGCGCACAGGTCCCAGAACTGCTGGGTGAGCCACTGGGTCGACACTTCAAGCCAGAGATACAGTAGGACGGAGGTCGCGCGGGCCAATGGGGGCGCGACCAGCGACAATAACGTAAGGCATAATAGGACGGATCCTAGGACCAGCGGGCTGATTGCGTAGTACACTCCAGGACGCACAGAGCGCGCTGCCAGCCGCTCCAGCAGCTGCGTCGCCAGCGTCAGCGCGTAGGCCGTGGACAGCGACAGCGACAGAGTTAGGCCGGCCACACTCGAGGCCGCGTAGGACCGCAGGAAGATGGCGTCCCGCGAGATGGCCCCCAGCACGGCCGCGCAGCTTTGTAGCGTCCACAGCGCGCAGAAGAAGCCCACGCGCCGCAGCAGCTCGGCGTCCATCGCGGGGCGGGGTCCGACGTAATGACGTTTTGGTCGGTTGAATAATGCCGGATGGAATACTACGCCCAGACAAATTTCTGCTCGGATTTAAATTGTGTCGTCTACGGTACTATCAACTTCAACTTGACAGAAAAATTGTGCGTATGCGAGCTTTCGAAGTTGCCCTTCCGATTCAACCTGGCTAGCGCTGGTTTCTTAATCGAAAGCGGTTCTACCCGACTAACGTGGGCTCTGTCATCGAATGCGCTCCGAGTAGAAGGCATCTGGGGGTGGAGGTTTATCGTCGCGGTGTGATCATTATTCAAAACACCTCCAAGCGCACGCACGCCGTCCTCTCCACCAAACGTCTCCACTATGACCAAGGTTTCCTTCTTCGTCTGCATTGCTGTGGTACTCGCGGTCGCGGGTGGCAGCTCGGCACCCCTACAAGCGTCTCGCAATTTGAGACCGACTGCTGAGGAGGCCGCAGCCGCACCGTGCCCGATGCACCCGTCGAGTTCAAGCCTCGGCAGCAGCCTCGACACCGATAGCGGCTCGGGGCAAGAAACGGGAACGATGTCCATCGGCAACACGGTGTTCAAAGTTGTTTCGGACGACCCGACTGACACGTTGACTATCGGGGGCAAGTTGTACAAGACGTCCGACGTCACCCGAGGCAGCACCAAGACGTACTCCATCTCCACTTAGGACAGTGCCAGTCAAGTACCCCCAGGAAGGCAATGCCATCCACATAAGGTTATGTTTAATTCCAGCACTCAAAAACATCTACTTGGTCACCTGTATCTATAGATTCAGCTTTCACGAGTTTTACGCCGTTCCCGACCGCTTCGCCAACGCAGCGAACACGGAGTGCGGCCTCGCCAGCAGCTCGGACGGAGAGCCGAACTCGGCCACGCGGCCCGCCTCCATCACCGCGATCTTGTCGCAGTGCATGATGGTGTTGATGCGGTGCGCGATGACGAGCACCGTCTTGCTCCGGAACGTGTCCTGGATGGTCGTCTGGATGAGCGCGTCCGTGGCCGTGTCGACGTTGGCCGTGGCCTCGTCCAGCACGACGACCTTGCTGTCCTTGAGCAGCGCGCGGCCGATGCAGATCAGCTGGCGCTGGCCCACCGACAGGTTGTCTCCGCCCTCGGCCACCTCGAAGTCGAGGCCCGCGCCCCAGCGACGCAGGCTCTCGGCCATGTGCACCTGCTGCAGCACGCGCCAGATGCGCTCGTCCGCGTACTCGTGGAACGGGTCCAGGTTCTCCCGCAGCGGGCCGCTGAACAGCACAGGGTCCTGCGGGATGATGGCCAGGCTGCGGCGCAGCTCGCGCAGGTTCACGCTCGAGATGTCCACGTCGTCGACGAGCACGCGGCCGCTGTCGAAGTCGCAGATGCGGAAGAGCGCGACCATGAGCGAGGACTTGCCGGCAGGGATGCCGAAAATACGATATAAATCTATTTATCTCAAGTTAACGAAATACGTATTTGTTTGTATGCGAAGAAGAGAAGAAATAAATATCTACAGACTTGGCGCTGCCGCAGTAAATTATTCAGTAAATTGCTGCATTCGTGTTACCTTCGTGGCTTATTAGAAACCTACCCACATCGCCACATCTGAGTTAAGCTTGCTGAACAACATCGCTTTTAGCATAGCGGGGAGATTCGATGACATTCGTGGCATTTACAACAGCGAAATTAAACTCAACCGCGAAGGATTTTTTAACTAGAAGGAATAACATACTGAACTGTAGACCGAAGCTAGAATAAATACCGGATAAAGCGACTAGAGATACCTAAAATAAAATATTGGCTCCCAAAATACAAATATATTTTTGACGATATTTATTTTTCGGGATCCCTGCTTGCCGGCGCCCGTGCGTCCGCAGATGCCGACCTTCTCTCCGGCGGCGACGTCCATGTCGACACCTTTGAGCACGAGCGGGAGTTCGGGTCGGTAGCGGAGACACAGGCCTTCAAACCGAATCGCCCCGCGCAGTGGCCAGGATGAAGGTAGTGCGTCGGTGTCGTTTTGATGACATTGAGTGAGTAGCTCAGGGATGGTCTTGCCGCTAGTGGCTTCGCTCTCGATCTGTCGGAAGAATAGCAGGCGCTCCACGCTTGTCATGGCGTTGTCGGTGCGATCAACAGCTCGCATGACCCACTGCACAGCCGATGTCAGCATGAGCGAGTATGTAAGAGATATCCCGGAGGTCATGGCACCAACGTGCCCCTTTGTCGACACGAGATACAGTGTGACGATGAAGATGATCAGCACGGACAGCAGGTCAAGGCGCGTGGCCAGCCAGCGACTCGCGCACCAGTACGTGAGGTAGAGGTTCGAGTTGGTGTCAATCACCTCGCGGTTGCGCGCTGCGAACTTGTTCTCCATTCGGAACGCTCGAATCGTGGCCAGGCCGGACAGCGTCTCACTGAAGAGGTTGTACACGGGAGTGCGTGTGACGCCTTCCAGTCTCTTGATCTCGCACGAGGTCTTCTTGAAGTGCTCGCCAGTCCACAAGAATATGACGAAAATCGGGATGTAGGAAATGCCGATCCAGTACGACGCAAACGCTGAGACGACGAGCGAGCCGAGAGCCATCGAGACGTTCTGAAAGAGAACTTGGTACTCTTGTGGGAGGACCGAGTCCATCTGATCCAAGTCGTTCGAGAAGCGGTTGAGGATACGCCCCATCGGAGTCACATCGAAGTACCGCGTAATAGGAGCACTCAGTACGCGCCGGAACAGCTCGTCGTGGAGGTTTTGCGACGTACGAACGCACGTTTCAATCATCATCAAGGCGCGCACCATGGTCAGCACTGAGCAGAGGACGATAAGCCCGAGGTACCACATACCCAAGTCCAAGCTTGAATACGCGAGATCATCCGCGTAGCGCTTCAGAGTACGCGCCCAGTGCCCAGGCCACCAGTCGACCACCGTGCGATTCGCTTGGCCGATGCAGTAGACGAGCACAAGCACCACAAACACCACGATGCCGTTGAATCCAGACTCGTCGAAGTACGTCTTGTAGACGCGAGTACTCACGGTTCCTCTTACTCGGTCTTCCGACTGTACCAGTTGGCCCGCCGTCGCCGCGTCATCCGCTTCACCTTCCTTCACCACACTTGGCTTCACAAGGCCAGTAGCTTCTTGAGTTGAGTGCTCTTGCCTTGGTTCGCCGCCCACCTCGGCTTTAATTGCGCCAACAACACCATCCCTGTATGATCCAAAGTGAGGAAGCTGAGCGACGATATCCGTATACGTCCCGACGGCTGAAACAGCACCGTCATTCAAGACCACAACCAGGTCTGCACTCGGGAGCAAGTCGTAGTGGCTGTTCAAGACCAACAACCGCGTCTGACCCGCTGCCAAACCAACGATGCACTTCTCGAAAATTGCGTGGGCCACGTGCGGGTCCACTGCGCTCAGCGGATCGTCCAGAATCAGCACGTCCGTCCCTGAACGATACATCGCACGCGCGATCGCCACACGAGCCTTCTGGCCGCCACTCAGATTGATACCACGCTCACCGATCTCCGTTGCGTCTCCGTTCGGAAGCGCACGCAGATCCATGGCCAACTGCGACGCGTCCAGCACTTCAGCGTAGCGCTCCTCGTCGTACTCTTGCTCGAAGAGGATGTTGTCGCGCAGTGTCGCGTTCCGGATCCAGGTGTCTTGGCTGACGTATGCCACTTGTCCCCCGATTTCAAGGACGCCGGAAGCTCGCGGCATTTCTCCGAGGATGGCGTTCACGAGGCTCGACTTGCCCGAGCCAACCTTGCCGACGATCATCACTAGTGAACCGCGCTCAACCTCCAAGTTGACACATTCGAGTTTAAAGCCTTGCGGGTCGTTCGGGCTGCGTGTTGTTGTGGGTCAGGAGCGGCCGCGTTTTCGATTGACTTGTTCACCTCATCGTCACTCGCTTCTTCCATCGCTGGAGTAACAACAACAACGCTTTCCACGGGCGAAGCATCCGGCCAGCGGAAGCCAGCGTCGCGAATGGAGATAAACCCGTTACCGGTAGGTCGATCAGCACCCCCAGGTTGTGACGAAGGCGCTAGCGTGAGGCACTGGGCCGCAATTTCATCAGCTCCGAGGTACTGATCAATGCGGGCGAACGAGATCTTGGCCTTGGAGTATCCTCCGATCGCTTGGGGCAGTTGATTTAGAGCCGTACGGCAAATGTTGACCATTGCAATGAGCGTGAAAGCTTGGACGACCGTGATATAGTTCCGAATGAGCATGTACAAGCCCAACGTCACCCCCGAGAGGTACGTCGGCGTGACGAACAGCATCACCGTGTTGACCACCTGGTACAGGTGGAACTTGCGGAGCAGCGCCACCTCTCGAACCCGCAGCTTGTCAACACGCTGGGCCAGAGAGTCCTCCCAGGCGTAAAACTTCATGACTCGAATGAATGCCTTGTAGCGCCTCGGACGTGACTTTGACGCGCTCGTCGATGACCTTGAGGAGCTGCTTCTGCAGTCTGGCGATGCGATCGCCTTGCTGCACTGAGAAGACCATCACGAGGACGAGGACGAACGCACCGGCGATGGACGAGTAGAAGTCGAAGAGGACGCCCACGAGCATGATCGAGATCGCGAATCCGAGCGGCCCCATGACGAGCCACGGGCCATGCGCCACGAAGTGGAACACCCGCTCGGTATCCACGCTCATGAGCGTGAGAATCTCGCCCGTTGTGTACTCTTGGCGCGCCTCGCTCGACAGTTTCAGCGACTTGTCGTAGATCAGCGCCATGGTCAGCGACCGCATGTTGACGCCGATACGCGCGGACAGGAAGAAGACGTAGTTGAGTGACAGCACCGCCACCAGCGAGCTGCTGGTCATCATGGCCATGAGCCAGTACCCACTCGAGATGTGGAAGATGTTCTCTTCATCGTTGAGGAACTCGAGCAGGGCTTGGGCCACGTACGACTGCAGACCCAACGCCGCGACGTAGAGCAAACAACTCGTCAGCACGACAGTCAACTCGGCCCGAAATGCCACCGCGTACGCCATAGCAACGGGTGAAATTCCGAAGATGTGGGACTTGGTCCGCTCGTACACTCGATGGAAACGAGCCTCCAGTGCTTGGCACGAATCACGAGAGCACAGTGGCCAGACATCCTCCATCTCGAGGATCTTCTTCGATCCCAGTGAGATCAATGGGTAGACCCATTGCGCCACGAGGATCGAGGCCAGCGACGCGCGTTCGAGTGGATTCGACTGCTGACTGAACGGCACGGCTTCAGGTTTGGCGATGGACTCGCGCACCGAAATGCCGTCAGGTGTGGGTGGCGCCTTCACGTAGTCGGACTTGCTATCGGCCCAATTGTCGACAGTCATCGGTCGTAGATGAGAGAGAAGTCGAAGCTGTTGGTCGGTGGTGCTCGCAGCAAATTGGGGAATGGTCGAGTTCAACTGGCATCGGCCATGGTGGTAACCTGAGGATAGGAAGGAAAGGGGTCGTTGTCACTTTCTCTATGGGAGGGGCGTGTACATCAAGCGAACTGATTAGGTGGCGTGAAAAGGTTTACCTGTTCAAGTAGATAGCTTCAAGCAACGTCATTAGGATACCGTGTCCAAAGCAGTCGTGACTCGTGACGCAAGATCAGGTCGTGAACGGAGGAGCAAGTACGTCACAAGATCCGAGCAAGACAACATCAAACGATTCCAACGCATACTTCATTAACTACGACCGTCACGCTTCGCCAACGCAGCGAACACGGAGTGCGGCCTCGCCAGCAGCTCGGACGGAGAGCCGAACTCGGTCACGCGGCCCGCCTCCATCACCGCGATCTTGTCGCAGTGCATGATGGTGTTGATGCGGTGCGCGATGACGAGCACCGTCTTGCTCCGGAACGTGTCCTGGATGGTCGTCTGGATGAGCGCGTCCGTGGCCGTGTCGACGTTGGCCGTGGCCTCGTCCAGCACGACGACCTTGCTGTCCTTGAGCAGCGCGCGGCCGATGCAGATCAGCTGGCGCTGGCCCACCGACAGGTTGTCTCCGCCCTCGGCCACCTCGAAGTCGAGGCCCGCGCCCCAGCGACGCAGGCTCTCGGCCATGTGCACCTGCTGCAGCACGCGCCAGATGCGCTCGTCCGCGTACTCGTGGAACGGGTCCAGGTTCTCCCGCAGCGGGCCGCTGAACAGCACGGGGTCCTGCGGGATGATGGCCAGGCTGCGGCGCAGCTCGCGCAGGTTCACGCTCGAGATGTCCACGTCGTCGACGAGCACGCGGCCGCTGTCGAAGTCGCAGATGCGGAAGAGCGCGACCATGAGCGAGGACTTGCCGGCGCCCGTGCGTCCGCAGATGCCGACATTCTCTCCGGCGGCGACGTCCATGTCGACACCTTTGAGCACAAGCGGGAGATCGGGTCGGTACCGGAGACACAGGCCTTCAAACCGAATTGCACCCTGTGACGGCCACGATGAATCGGGGCTAGAATCGGCCAGGTCAGTGAGTGTCTTACCGTCGTTGGCCTCGGTTTCAATGTCTCGGAAGTGTAGCAAACGCTCAACACTCGTCATTGCGTTGTCCGTGCGATCAACGGAGCGCATGACCCATTGGACGACCGAAGTGAGCATGAGCGAGTACGTAAGCGAGATGCCCGACGTGAGCGCGCCCACCTTTCCTCTCGCCGACACCAGGTACGTGGTGACTGAGAAAATGATCACGACGGACAGCAGATCGAGGCGAGAAGCGAGCCAGCGGCCCGCGCCCCAGTAGCTCAAGAAGACGCTGCCGTTCCTGTCCACGACCTCCCGATTGCGGGCCGAGAACGCGCGCTCCATCTTGAAGGCCCGAATCGTGGCCAGGCCCGACAGGGTTTCGCTGAACAAGTTGTAAACGGGGGTACGAGTGATGCCTTCGAGCCGCTTGAGCTCGCAGGACGACTTCTTGAAATGGTCCCCCATGAACTCGAAGATGACGACGAGCGGGATGTACAACACAGCGATCCAGTAGGACGCGAATGCGGACACGACCAGAGTGCCCACCGCCATCGATACATTCTGGAACAGGAGCTGGTATTCTTCGGGGAGGACGGCGTCCATTTGGTCCAAATCGTTGGAGAATCGGTTGAGGATTCGGCCGACTGGAGTCACATCGAAGTACCGAGTCACCGGGGCCGCCAATACGCGGCGAAATAGTTGGTCGTGCAGGCGCTGCGACGTGCGCATGCACGAAGCGATCAGAGTGAGCGCGCGCACCATTGTCAGCGCCGAACAAAGCATAATTAGCCCCAAGTACCACATGCCGAACGCGGTTCCAGAGTAGGTCGGGTCGACGCCGAAGTGAGTCATGTTCCGTGCCCAGTGGCCGGGCCACCAGTCGACTACGGTTCGGACAGCTTGGCTCACGCAGTACGCCAAGCTGAGCACGAGTGCAACGAGAATCCCGTTGAATCCAGACTCGTCGAAGTACGTCTTGTACACGTGGCCTCCCACAGACCCTCGAACGCGATCTTCATCGCGGATCAATTGTCCGGCGGGCTCGAATTCACTCGCTTCAGTCACGCTTTCAATTTCCTCCTCGCTAGTGAGCTCGCCGGCACTTACAGACACGGCTTCCAGTGTTTCAGCGACTTTGAGAGAACGACCCGAGTCACCGACACCAGCCGAGTTCAGCTTTGCATCAAGACTTGGGAAATCCTCCAGCACCTCTTCATAGGATCCTTGAGAAGCGATCAAACCGTCCTGCATTACCACGACGTGGTCGGCGTGTGGTAGCAAGTCGTAGTGGCTGTTCAAGACCAACAACCGCGTCTGACCCGCTGCCAAACCAACGACGCACTTGTCGAAAATTGCATGAGCCACGTGTGGGTCCACTGCACTCAGCGGATCGTCCAGAATCAACACGTCCGTTCCTGAACGATACATCGCACGCGCGATCGCCACACGAGCCTTCTGGCCGCCACTCAGATTGATACCACGCTCACCGATCTCCGTTGCGTCTCCGTTCGGAAGCGCACGCAGATCCATGGCCAACTGCGACGCGTCCAACACTTGAGCGTAGCGCTCCTCGTCGTACTCTTGCTCGAAGAGGATGTTGTCGCGCAGTGTCGCGTTCCGGATCCAGGTGTCTTGGCTGACGTATGCCACTTGTCCCCCGATTTCAAGGACGCCGGAAGCTCGCGGCATTTCTCCGAGGATGGCGTTCACGAGGCTCGACTTGCCCGAGCCAACCTTGCCGACGATCATCACTAGTGAACCACGTTGGATGTGAAGATTCAAGTTATCCAGACGGAAACCACTCGCTTCGTTGGATTTTTGCTGGTCAAATGAAGCTTCGTATCTGGGTTCTTTGCTTTTGATACCCAGCGTATTTGATGATGAAGACTCCAATTCCCCATCTTCAGTCTCTGGCATAACAACAACGAGATCGCTCTGAGTTGCCAGCGGCCAGCTGAAACTCGCGTCTCGGATCGAAATACGTCCTCGGCCGATTGATCCAGCATCTTCAATGTACTCATTTGAGACGAGTGGCACCGCCAGGCTTGGGCTGCCACCCCCTTCTTCTAACCCCGGCCTAGTCGAAAGGAGAGGGCCATCCACGGCAACTTCCTCACTCGCAAGGAACTCGTCGATCCGTGACAGCGAGATCTTGGCCTTGCAGAAGCTGGAGATGGCTTGCGGGAGCTGGAAGAGCGCGGTTCGGCAGATGTTGACCATGGCGATGAGAGTGAACGCCTCGACGACGTCGATTGTGCTGTGCAGCAGCACGTAGAGGCCCAGCGTAACACCCGAAAGGAATGTTGGGGTGAGGAACAGCATCACCGTGTTGATCACCTGGAACGAGTGGAACTTGCGCAAGAAGCCCACCTCTCGAGCGCGCAGCTTCTCCACTCGCTGGGCCAGTGGTTCTTCCCACGCATAGTACTTCATGACCCGGATGCCTTGAAGAGCTTCCGACGTGACCTTGACCCTCTTCTCAATGACTTCCAGCAGCCTCCGCTGTAAGTGAGCAATGCGATCTCCCTGCTTGACTGTGATCCACATGACCACAACCAGCACCGCCGCACCGGCCAACGCCGAGTACGCGTCCAATAGCACCCCGATCATCACAATGGACACCACGAAGGCCAGTGGGCCCATAACATGCCACGGACTCTGCAGCGTGGCAGTGAAGACTCTTTCAGCGTCCACACTCATGAGTGTCAAGACCTCACCCGCAGTGTACTCTTGTCTGGAAGCGCTCGACAGACGCAAGGCCTTGTCGAAGACGAGCGTCATGGTGAGCGACCGAATGTTGGCGCCGACCCTCGAAGTCGTGAAGAAAACGTAGTTGACAGTGCACACGGCGACGATCGAGCTGGCGGTCATCATGGCCACCAGCCAGAAGCCGTTGGAGACGCCGAAGAGGTTCTCTCGGTCGTTCAGGAACTGGAGCAGCGCCTGTGCGACGTAGGATTGCATGGCCAGTGCCGCGACGTACAGGACGGAGCCGAGGAGCACGACGATAAGCTCTCTCCGAAAGGTTTTGGCGTAGGCCATTGCGACGGGCGAGATGCCCAAGACCTGCGGCCTGGGGTCGTACACCCGAAGGAATCGAGTCTCCAGCGCGTCGCACGAGTCGCTGGGCCCAATGGGCCACATGTCCTTGAGCTCCAGCACTCGCTCTGCGCCGAGCGACACCATCGGCTGGATCCAATGGGCCAACACGATCGAGAGTAGCGAGGCGTTCTCTAGCGGGTTCTTGCGCCGACTGAACGGGAGGTTCCGTTCGTCTTCCGAGTCGACGGTGGACACTCGGCTGGAAGGAGTGGCCGGTGCAGCGACGTAGTCGACCACCTCGGCCCACGTGACGTCGGGCATCGTATCGTGCTGCTGCAAGTTGAACGCAGATAGCGAAATGAACTGGTCGAAGAAAGATCGACGCTGAGAACGGCCCTATCAACTGGAAAAAAGGTCACGCGGGTGATGGTGTTCATCAGCCAAGATCGCTGATGAACGCGCTTCGTCGAGGTCCAATTAACTCGACTCGACTATTATACAGTTAACCACAAGCCCCCGTTCAGACTGACGAGGCAACTGAAGCACAGCAAGCCTTGGATGCGAACGGTGTGCCGGGGGGGGGGGCTGAGAGCTGCTCCATGATCGCCGCTGTGTGTACAGTCACGTCATAGCGGGTTATAGCCCACGACGGTGTCTGATTGGCCGAAGGGATCCTCTAAGCTGTAAAGCTGTACATCGACCCCACGCGTTGATGTTCGACGTATTTAGTGCGCGGCGGTCGACGTCGAAGTTCACGCGCACACACATTTATTTGTCAATCTCACCTCTTCCCGGCTCATCAACTTCTATTTGCACTATGGCAATGGCCCAGCACGTCGCACGCGCCACGCAGACCTGGCAGCCTCAGAAGTACCTCAAGTTCCAGCGCCAGCGTCTGCGTCCGGCGCTGGAGCTGCTGGCCCGAGTGTCCGAGCTGCCCAGCGCCGACGACTCAGTGGAGATCATCGACCTCGGCGCTGGAACGGGCAACATGGCCCCGTCCTTCCTCAAGCGTTGGCCGAACGCCAGCGTGACGTTCGTGGACTCGTCGGCCTCGATGCTCGAGGTCGCGCAGCGTGAGCACAAGGAGAACGAGACACTCGATACCCAACGCTTCGCCTACGTGCAGGCCGACTTCGAGACGTACGCTCCTGCACGACCCGTGGACCTCATCTTCTCCAACGCGGCCCTGCAGTGGGTGAACGCCGAGAAGCACGAGCAGATGCTGCCGCGACTGTACTCGTTCCTCAAGCCGGGTGGCGTGCTGGCCTTCCAGATCCCGGACACACGGCTCCAGCCCAGCCACCAGCGCATGGTCGACGCGGCCGAAGAGTTGGGACTGAGCGCGCGCGTCGCTGGGGTGCGGTGGGTCACGTGCGAGAAGGACCCGAGCTTCTACTACGAGCTGTTCAAGGCTGTCGACGCCGGCGTGGAGCTCGACATGTGGGCCGCGGTGTACGCGCAGGTGCTCGAGGGCGACAACCCGGTGGCCGACTTCACCGGGTCCACAGCGTTGCGGCCGAACATGGAGGCGTTGGGGGAGCCCTCAACCGAGGCCTCGCAGTTCGAGCAAAAGTACCGGGAGATGATCGCCGCCGCGTACCCCAAGCAGAGCGACGGCAACACGATCTTCAACCTCAAGCGCTTCTTCGTCATGGCCACTAAGCCGCTGTAGCCTGCGACAGACTATGACGTGGGCGTGCAAACGAGTCATTCTAATGAGGTTTCGGCTGGGCTCACCAAAGATGCGTGGATGCGGTACTCCACTCACTGTTTATTGCGGAGGCATTCAGCAAGACACGTATAGATGCGTGGAGGCTGCAGACGGCGTTGTAGTATGGCAGTCGAGGCTTTAACATCTCAACGCAATCGTCGGCGAACAATTTTTGTTTACCACGTGTGTGCTACCGCGCCAAGTTTCATCTGAGCGCGTGACTCATCATGCAAGCATACCTAGAATGTTTTACCATGGTCTTCGACAGACACTCACAATCGATTTTGCCCCCCTTGCGACGCAAATGAGTCTCCAACTTTCACATCACGACAAAAGAGCGTCCTTCGTGAGTATCTCCACACCTTCGCCTCTACCTGGACACGACTTCGATCGGAGCGATGAGCCTACACCACAAACCGCCGAGGAAGTCAAGACTTTGCTCAAGCTCGTGGGCCCCGTGGTAAGCAGGTTTGTGAATGGAATGGCAACCTTTAGATGGTTAGCTCACCAATTTGCGTTCGACTTTTCCGCAGATGATCACGACGTTCTTGGAGTTTCTACCAGGCTTCATGTCGATTATTCTCGCCGGCAACATCGATTCACCGTTGTCACAGCATTACATCGACGCCGCAACTTTCTCCACCATGGTACTGACGCTTGCTGGGGTGTCCATTTTTCAGGAATTTGGTCTGACACTGTGTTGAGTTGTTTGCAGCTGCTGAACATCACCTCGCTTTCAGTCGGACTGGGCCTCGCATCGGCCTTGGATACGCTTTGCTCGCAGGCCTATGGGGCCAAAAGCTTCGAGAAGATCGGCGTCTACTTCCAGACCGGCGTCATTGTTCTCACTGTGATTCTCGTGCCGATGGTCTTCATCAACTCCTTCACTGAGCCCATTCTCAAGTGGCTGGGCCAGGACGCCGAGGTCGCGCACTTGGCAGGACAGTTCTCTCGGTGGATGCTGCCTGGAGTACAGTGTCTGTTCCTCTACGAGCTCCTGCGCAAGGTGCTGCAGGCCCAGCACATCATGACACCACTGGTTACAATTGCAGCGATCGGTAACGTCGTCAATGTCGCTGCGGGCTACGGACTGGCCTACCACACCTCGATCGGTTTCAACGGCATCGCTATGGCCCGGAGTCTGGGCAACTTCGTTCTGCCGGTGCTGCTTGTGCCCTATTTCATGTGGAGACCGCATCACTTGAGGCAGTGGTGGTGTCAGCCCTGGGACCTCAAGGCTGCCATGGGCTACGTCGGTCTCTTCATGCGGCTTGGAGTCCCCGGGATGCTCATGCTTGGGATGGAAATGTGGGCGTTCGAGGCGCTCTCCATCCTCGCTGGCCTGCTTCCGGATAGTGTCGTTGCTGTTGCGGCCCATTCCGTGCTGGTCAATGTTGATATGCTCGTGTACACAACGTTCGCGGGTCTCTCGGTTGCCGCCAACATTCGAGTTGGAAATTGTCTTGGAGCTGACAAGCCGAAGACGGCCAAGTTGGCTCGCACTGTCGCGCTTACCATCACGCTGGCCCTTACGTTGTTCTTCACGGGGCTCATCTTCGGACTCAGTGGATATATCCCGCTGCTTTTCCTCGACAAAGGCAAGAGCGCCGACCTGGCTTCTCATGTGATGGCGATCATTTCACCCCAAAAGATCGTAGACGGACTGAATGCTGTGACCCAAGGCGTGTTTCGAGGTGCTGGCAAGCAACGGGATGCTGCCATTGCCAACACGGTGGCGTACTATATCTTCGGTGTTCCGTTCGGTGCGCTGTTAGCTCTACAGTGTGACCTCGGCGTTATAGGCCTCTGGATTGGCATGACATTATGGCCTTCAGCACGATGGCCGTACTGATGAAGCGTTACTGGAATTGGGACAACCTTGCGGACGACGCGCGAGCTCGTACCAATCTCTAGGACAACACCGACTATACGCGACAGCAATTTACAACGTTGAATGAAGAAGCATCTAACATTACACAAGCTAGTCAAGAAAGCCATAACACGTCACACACACAACCATTCCAAAAAACAGTCCGACACTGGTGATACCGTGCATGACGCCAAATTGTATGAGACCGGCCCACACCCCACGGCAATTTCATGGGTTTCGAAGTGCCTTTCCTATTCGACCGGGGTTTCTTTGTAGAACGCGTTCTACCCGGCTAGTGCGGGTTTTATTGTAGAAGAGGTTCTGGTGGGAGGCGCCTACGGCTACCAGTCGCTGCGGTTAGGTCATTCTCCAAGTACGCGCCATCCTCTCAAGCCACGCAACACCATGACCAAGATTTCGTACTTCATCTGCGTTGCCGTGACACTCGCGGTCGTTGCTGCCAATCCCCCGCCGCACGATGCTCCTCGTTACCTGAGACTGAACGCCGAGGAGGCCGCAGCCGCTCCATGCACGATGCACCCGTCGAGTTCAGGCCTCGGCAGCAGCCTCAACACCGACAGCGGCTCGTTGCAAGAGTCGGGAACGATGTCCATCGGCAACACGGTGTTCGACGTCGTCGACCCCGGTGAGAGCGACACGATGAGTATCGGGGACAAGGTGCTCACCGTCACTGACATCGAGGACACGATGAGTATCGGCAACACCAAGCTCGACCTCTCGGACTAGGCAGAGTCTCACCTCATTTCACACTTAGTCAGTGTTACTCGTAAACCAGCTTTTACTGTTCAATCGTGTACTTTCGAGTATTTCTTATCCAAAGTTTATGCTGTTCCCGACCGCTTCGCCAATGCGGCGAACACGGAGTGCGGCCTCGCCAGCAGCTCGGACGGAGAGCCGAACTCGGCCACGCGGCCCGCCTCCATCACCGCGATCTTGTCGCAGTGCATGATGGTGTTGATGCGGTGCGCGATGACGAGCACCGTCTTGCTCCGGAACGTGTCCTGGATGGTCGTCTGGATGAGCGCGTCCGTGGCCGTGTCGACGTTGGCCGTGGCCTCGTCCAGCACGACGACCTTGCTGTCCTTGAGCAGCGCGCGGCCGATGCAGATCAGCTGGCGCTGGCCCACCGACAGGTTGTCTCCGCCCTCGGCCACCTCGAAGTCGAGGCCCGCGCCCCAGCGACGCAGGCTCTCGGCCATGTGCACCTGCTGCAGCACGCGCCAGATGCGCTCGTCCGCGTACTCGTGGAACGGGTCCAGGTTCTCCCGCAGCGGGCCGCTGAACAGCACGGGGTCCTGCGGGATGATGGCCAGGCTGCGGCGCAGCTCGCGCAGGTTCACGCTCGAGATATCCACGTCGTCGACGAGCACGCGGCCGCTGTCGAAGTCGCAGATGCGGAAGAGCGCGACCATGAGCGAGGACTTGCCGGCGCCCGTGTGTCCGCAGATGCCGACCTTCTCTCCGGCGGCGACGTCCATGTCGACACCTTTGAGCACGAGCGGGAGTTCGGGTCGGTACCGGAGACACAGGCCTTCAAACCGAATTGCACCCTGTGACGGCCATGACAGAGTTGTTTGTCCGTCTGCTCGGTGATCGTTGGGGATCAGTTCACTGATGGTTTTGCCGGTAGAATCCTCGTTTTCGATCATACGGAAGTGCAGTAGTCGCTCGACACTGGTCATGGCGTTGTCGGTGCGATCAACCGAGCGCATGACCCACTGCACCATTGAGGTTAGCATCAGTGAGTACGTGAGCGAGAGTCCGGACGTCAATGAGCCAACCGATCCAGCAGTAGCTACGAGATAAAGCGAGACAATAAATATGATCGCGACCGACAGGAAGTCCAGCCGCGTGGCCAACCATCGACTTGCAGCCCAGTACGTAAGGTACACGTTCGCATTGGTGTCGACCACTCGTCGGTTTTGCTTGGTAAAGTTGTCTTGCATGCGGAACGCGCGAATCGTGTCAAGACCCGACAGGGTTTCACTGAAGAGGTTGTACACGGGCGTTCGCGTCACGCCCTCGAGTCGCTTGATCTCGCGCGAAGACTTCTTAAAGTACTGGCCGATGTAGAGGAAGACGAGGAAGATCGGGATATACGCCACTCCAATCCAGTAGGAAGCAAAGGCCGACACAATCAGCGCGCCAAGAGCCAACGACGCGTTCTGAAGCAGCAACTGATACTCTTGGGGGAGAATCGAGTCCATTTGGTCCAAGTCGTTCGAGAAGCGGTTCAGGATCTGCCCCATGGGCGTCACGTCAAAGTGCCTCGTCACAGGAGCTCGCAACACCCGCCTGAACAGCTCGTCGTGCATGTTTTGTGAAGAGCGAACGCATGATTCGATGATCATCAGAGCGCGACCGAAGGACAGCACCGTACAGAGGACGAGGAAACCGAGATACCACATGCCGAAGTTTGTACCGGAATACGACGGATCCACACCACGCCGGGGCATGTTGCGAGCCCAATGGCCCGGCCACCAATCGACAACCGTGCGCGCGGCTTGGCCAGCGCAATATGCCAGGACAATCACTACGATGACAATCAGGCCGTTGTATCCTGTTTCGTCGAAGTAGGTCTTGTACACGCGCGCACCCACTTTTCCCTTTACTCGATCTTCAGCCCGGATGAGTCGCCCTTTGTCCTCTTTTGCTTCAGGTTCTAGTATGACCTCAGCCTTTGCGATTTCGGTTGGGTCTGCCTGCTCGTCGTCTTCTTTTTCGTCAACTCGATCATTGCAGCTCTTGTCGTCTCCTTCAATATTGGTGCCGTGCGTAGCCAAGTGCGGGAACTGGGCGAGTTCACTCTCGTAGGAACCTTGCGCAGCGATAGCCCCGTCGTGCATCATCACAATGTGGTCTGCGCGGGCTAGTAAATCATAGTGGCTATTCAGAACCAACAATCGCGTTTGGCCTGCCGCCAGCTTCACAATGCATTCATCAAAAATCGCGTGTGCAACGTGCGGATCAACTGCGCTCAAGGGGTCATCCAAAATCAACACATCCGTCCCTGACCGATACATCGCACGAGCAATCGCCACACGAGCCTTCTGGCCGCCACTCAAGTTGATACCGCGTTCTCCGATCTCCGTCGAGTCTCCGTTTGGTAGCGCTTTCAGATCCATCGCCAGTTGTGAAGCCTCTAGCACCCGCGTGTACAGTTCAGCATCGAATTCTTGCTCAAAGAGGACGTTATCACGCAGAGTAGCGTTGCGAATCCAGGTGTCTTGGCTGACGTAGGCCACTCGTCCACTGATCTCAAGCATACCCGACACACGCGGCATTTCGCCAAGGATGGCGTTCATGAGGCTCGATTTACCCGACCCGACTTTTCCAACGATCATCACGAGCGAGCCTCGCTCGATTTCGATATCCACGCCCTGAAGCTGGAACCCTTGCTTGTCGCTGGGCAGAGACGATTGTTGATCTGCGTTACCACTACATGTAGTTCTGGGACCATTGGTAACTTTGTCAAGCGATTCACGTTGGGCGTCTTCTTCCTCTGCTGGAGTCACCACTACGACGTCACCTCCATTCACATTTGCAGACCATTCAAAGGAGGCGTCCCGGATGGAAATGTGCCCCCGACCAACTGTAGCATGTTCCTCTTCGGTGTATGCTGAAAGAAGAGGGGCTTTGCTTGTTGGGGTAGACTCAACCGCTTTACCTGAACTTGATGGTACAGTCGCCAATTCGCTACTGAACAGGAAGGCGTCAATGCGGGTGTAGGCAATCTTCGCCTTTGACAAACCTCCAATTGCCAGTGGTAGCTGGTTCAGTGCCGCTCGACTGATGTTGACCATGGCCACCAGCGTGAACGCCTCCACCACCGTGATTGTGTGTCGAATCAACACGTACACGCCCAGTGTAGCGCCCGAGAGGAAGGTCGGCGTGATAAACAACATTACTGTGTTGATCACCTGGTACGAGTGGAACCTGCGCAGTAGACCCACTTCTCGGACTCGAAGCTTCTCCACACGCTGGGACAGCGAGTCTTCCCACGCATAGAACTTCATGACGCGGATGCCCTGCAGCGCCTCGGACGTTACCTTGACGCGTTCATCGATGACTCCCAGTAAATGCTTTTGAAGCTCAGCAATGCGGTCTCCTTGTTGCACTGAAATGGCCATAACGGCCGTGAGCACGACCGCACCAGCAAGCGCAGCGTAGAAGTCGAGGAGAAAGCCGATGAGCACGCACGACACAACGAACGCCAGAGGCCCCATAACCAGCCACGGGCCCTGCACCATCGCAGTGAAGACGCGCTCCGTATCCACACTCATGAGAGTCAAAATCTCGCCGGTTGTGTACTCCTGCCGGGCCGCACTGGACAACTTCAGCGCCTTCTCGTACACCAGCGACATGGTCAACGAGCGCATGTTGGAACCGATTCGCGACGCCACAAAGAACAGATAATTCAGTGCACACACCGCCACCAGCGAGCTTCCGGTCATCATCGCCACCAGCCAGTAGCCGCTCTCAATGTGAAACACATTCTCCTCGCCGTTCAGGAACTCCAGCAGCGCCCTCGTCACGTACGTCTGCAGCCCCAACGCCAGCACGTACACCACACACCCGAGAAGCACTACACCGATCTGCGCCTGGAAAGTCTTGACGTACGCCACAAACACCGGAGACAGGCCAAACACTTGTCGCCGATTCGGCTCGTACACTCGTCGGAACCGTTGCTCGAGTGCCTCGCAGGCGTCGGACGGACACACGGGCCACATATCGTCGAGCTCCAGGATCTGCCGCGAGCCGAGCGAGATCATGGGCTGCATCCACTGCGCCAGCACAATCGATGGCAGCGAGGCCGTGGCCAACGGATTCGGCACTTGGCTGAACGTGTCGAGTTCTTAGCATCCTTTAGGACGTAGATGGAAGACTAGAACGCTGTCAGGCGGGGCAAACGCCTCCAGGATCTTGGGTTCGTAGCTTGGCGAGGAGATGAAGCTTTCACAAGTGATTCAGTCTCTCCTCGCTAGCAAGCACCGTGCCCTCACTGATCCTACGTGCATTATAAATAGTCTACGCTTCTGCATCTTATCCAAGTTGGGATCCTCTAGTGAGACGTGAGCATAAGAACATCGAGGGAACCTCCGACACTCCCCCTTGCTCACGTCACTACTACGAACATCGTAGCACAATACTCGAGTTTGGATACGCGAACGTCGCGTTATCGGCGATGAACTTCATCGCTCGTTACACGACCATCGTGCACTTTACTTCCCGGGTGACCACGAACTTCGTGGTATCCATGACACTCTCACGAACCTCGCGGCGTGCCATAGCTTTGCGAGGAACCTTACGCGAGATGCTCGCGCTCGTCAGACGTGACCTTGATCATCACCCAAGCTGTAGCAGCTTCAGCTGGTTGCTTGATCTCGTCCTCTGCTCCTCCTTGTTCATCGCGCGGAACAACGCCAAGTAGGGATCGGAAATACTGGAATTTGACTCGGGCGAGTGGCTTCGTCAGGATGTCCGCTATCATGTGCTCAGTGCCGCAGTGCTTCACCGATAATTTTTCTCGATCCTCGAGATTGCGGACATAATGGAAGCGGTTTTCAATATGCTTGCTTCCGTTGTGCTTGCCCGGTTTCTTTGACAGTGCGATGGCGGCCGTGTTGTCGCACCAAAGCGTTGGCATGCTGTACTTCCATTTGAGTTCGTCACAAAGCCCGCTGAGCCACATTACGTCGCGGGCGCCTTCATTCATCGCAATGTATTCAGCCTCCATAGTACTCTGAGCGTTGAGACCTTGTTTACGGGGACCATACGAGATGACACTCCCGTTTATCATGGTAACATACCCGCTGACAGATTGACGGTCGGCTTTGTCGTTGGCGTAGTCAGCATCACAATACGCCTCAAGCCACACCAATTTCGCCTCTCCTGGATCTCCAACGACCATGCTCAGCCCATAGTGCTTGGTCGACTGCAAGTAGCGCAACACGCGCTTCGCTTGTCCAAAGTGGGCCGCAGTAAAACAGGATAGGAACTGGCCAAGTCGCCTCACGACATGCGCAATATCTGGCCTTGAGCCTGACCCGAGGTATTGGAGTGCTCCGATAATTTCACGATAAGGGGCGTCAGCTACTTCTGCTTCAGGACCACCTGCTGCATCAGGTTCAGCAGTTGTGGCCTCTGGTGTAGCTGACCCGTGACACTCATGCATGTGAAATCTCCGCAGAACTTCTTCGATGTAGCTGGTCTGGCTGTAGAAACTCGCCGTTTGTTCCAATCAATGCTAACCTCAACACCTAGGAGATATTTAACGGGGCCGAGTTCCACCAGCTCAAAACTCACAGCCAGTTTGCGGGCAACGTCTTCACAGCGAAGCTTCTCACCCATGAGCAGGAGATCATCTACGTACACGGTGAGGAGCATGACTATCTCCCCCTTCTCGTGCAGAGCATAAAGGCCATGATCACTTTCCACCCGTGTAAACCCGAGAGCAACAAGGTGGCTGTGCAACGTCTTGTTCCAGAGGAGCAATTGCTATCCAATGCGTACCAACACGGCGATCACGCTCTTCCCCCTCGGGCACCATTAGTTCCGATGCTGATGCAGATTGACGATGTGGTCAAGCTCGACTCAATCAATGAGAGTGTGTTGGTGCAGCCTGCACCGATCTCTGATACTGCACTTGTACCAGACAGCGCCCGCTGCACTCCAAGTGCGGCAGTTGTGGATGTTAATGGGGCTGAAAAACCGGCTGGGGTTAGCTCAAGTTCCCAGAGCCCTGCAGTAGCCGATAGTGATACTGTTCGTCGGCATCCAGTGTCTAGATCAGGTCGAAAACGGAAGCGAAGTTCTCGTCTCGATGGTTGTGAGGTGTTCTGTGCGTCAAACAAGTTGGTTAAAGCGTGGCTAGCTGAGCTAAAAGTACCTCGTCGTCTACATGCACGTGATGTACCCATCCCTGCAACGTACAAGCAAGCTATCAGGTCTCTACTTGCGGTTTACTGGCAGGCCGCAATGGATGAAGAGCTGGAATCCTTGCGGCGGCACGGTGTTTGGCAAGTTGTTGAGCGCCGAGCTGCTGGTACATCAGGGGTCATATCCAACAAGTGGGTGTTCTCTGTGAAGAAGGACGAGCACGCGTATGTGAAGCGTTTTAAGGCCCGGCTTGTAATTCACGGGTTCAAGCAGCGTTTTGGAGTCAACTACAACGAAACGTTTGCCCCCGTCATTCGATTTGATACGATTCGACTGGCGATTTATTTTGCTGTGCAGCGAAAGTGGTCAATTTTGCAGTACGACGTGAAAACTGCTTTTCTTCACGGTAAACTGTCTGAAGTGGTGTTTATGGAGCTACCGCAAGGGTGCGGATCGCCTGGAAATCGGCAGATTTGTCGGCTCATTAAATCGCTTTACGGGTTGAAGTAGCGCTCTGACCTTAGGCAGCACGATCCCATTTGCGCGCTCGACTATTCCATTCTCCTGCGGCGTATAGCCGTTCGTCTGAGTGAGTTCAATGCCTTCTTTGTCACTGAAGTCCCGAATGCTGTTATTGTCGAATTCTCCCCCTTTATCCGAGTGGATTTCTTCGACTCGCCACTTCTTGGCTCGGTACTTGTTATGCAGTCGGTTTATCAACGGGATGAGGTGCTCCTTAGCTTCGCTCTTGTGCCTCAGAAGGAATATCCACTTGTAGCGACTGAACTCGTCAACCACTAGCAAAAATGAGATACTGCCATCAACCGAAAGCTCGTTCACAGTACACACGTCGACTTGAAGCCGCTGGAGAGGTTTTTCAGCATAACGCACCCGCTCATTGTAAGACATCCGCACCCGCTTTCCATGTATACACGGCAGACACGATGCGGTGCAGCCAGCTCCTTCACGATTGACATGCAGCCCCTGCACAATACTTTTTCTGGTCATCTCGAGAATCGTCGCTTCACTTGCATGAGCGAAGCGCTTGTGCCAGACGGACAGCGGGACATCTCCAGTCCGCTTAGTCAGCGCACTGAACACCGCGAGGTGCTGCGTCTGCTGTCGACGCACTGACCAAAGCCGGTAGAGACCATTCACCTTCACAAACTTTATCCGCATTCCAGGCTTGCTCAGGATGCACGTTGACTGGTCTCCAGGCATCTTTACGAAGTACTTGAGCTCGGTCTGCATGTAATCTTGCGACAGCAAATTGGCGGGGGCATCAGGGAGATAATACACATCGGAAAGTAAGCGCTTCTCCTGCTGACCTGTCAGCTCGTTGACGATGCAAAGCTCCACTGATCCAACTTGATTGAGACTGACCAGACTGCCACTTGCGCAGGACATCGTAGGGCCGTCGCTTACTGTTGCAATATCCGAGAAACAAGTAAGATCATTGCAGACGTTGATGGTCGCTGCACTATCGAGGCACCACTCGACCACGTCGGACTTAACTTGATTGTGTGCTCCTTGTACAGTTGCCATTAGAGCTGAGGGACCTGGACTTGCATGACGCCGACCGCTACTTCCTCCATGTCGCGGTTGCGAGCCTCCGTTGCCAGAAGACCCTGAGCGACCATGAGATCCTTTAGCTTTCTGTTTACAGTCGCGGTGCCAGTGGCCTAACTTGCCGCAGTTGGAGCAGGGCTTGCGCTGCATTGCTTCCTGCAGCGAGTTCCGACGAGGCGGCTTGAAAGAACCGTTATTGGAATGATGCCCCCCTCCGTTCTTCTGCCTTCCACCATTGTCATTGTATTGCCCACTCGAGAACTGGAAAACTGCCGTCTGTTCACGCTGGGCAGGGGCAGGATTTTGCTCACCTCGCGCCACTTTGGGTCCCGACCCACGCATGGTCTCCTCTTGCTCGCGGGCCAAGAGTCGTCCACGAACCTTTCCGACTTCTAATACTTCGCCCTTCATCCTAGCTGCCACCAACTCGTTACTGAGATCAGGAAACACCTCCAGCGGGTTGGTCAGCAACAGCCGAGCGAGCTCAGAGTCATCAATAGCGTAGCCAAGTGTCACCAAATCTTCTTGTAGCTTCATGATCTCATCGATAAACGTGTCAACGCGCTCCCCCCTTACCAACTTGCGAGCAAACATGGCTGCTTTGATCAGGATGTCGTTTTTAGCGGCACTCCCAGCATTGTACTCCCGCTCGATTTCCTGAAAGAGCTCCACCGGGTCACACTTGAGCAACAGTCGCTTGTACCGACCGGCCAGTCGAGGTCCTAGGGAGCCAGCAATGACAGCCTGGGCTTTCAGCCAGCGCTCCTCCCAGCGCTTCTTCTTCGCCGATGACCATGATGCTTGGCATACATCATCCTGAGCCACCAACGACCAGAGTTTCATCACTTTCAGCTTAAGTTCGATCATCGTTCTCCATAACTCGTAGTCGTCGGCCCCAGAGAGCTTGGGAACTTCCAAACTTGGCCCATCATGTCTGGTTGAGCGGCTTCGTTTGTGGCGGGACGACTTCCTCTTACTAGAGCGCTTCCGCTTGGAGTCATTTTTCTTCTTTGAGCGGCTTGACTTCCTACGAGGGCGCTCGGACGACACAGAGTCTTCTGAGTCGGAGTCCCCGCTGCTCGAGCTCGACGAGCTGGAGCTGGTCGACGACGATGAAGCTGCAGACACCTCCGAATCGTCGTCGGACGAGTCTCCATTGTTCACACCTGACTCAGACTGCTGGTCTGAGTTACCTTCTTCATCTGCCACGGGAGACCGATCGCGGAGACGTGGTGTCACCCTGTTTGGGCTCATAACCTGTCGAGTTCTTAGCATCCTTTAGGACGTAGATGGAAGACTAGAACGCTGTCAGGCGGGGCAAACGCCTCCGGGATCTTGGGTTCGTAGCTTGGCGAGGAGATGAAGCTTTCACAAGTGATTCAGTCTCTCCTCGCAAGCAAGCACCGTGCCCTCACTGATCCTACGTGCATTATAAATAGTCTACGCTTCTGCATCTTATCTAAGTTGGGATCCTCTAGTGAGACGTGAGCATAAGAACATCGAGGGAACCTCCGACAGAACGGAGTCCCTGAAGCTTTCGCGGATGCACTGGAGCGGATAAGTGGAGGAGGTTCCACATAGTGATCGTGGCCACCCATTGCAACCGAGACGCAATGCCTACGCCTGGCAAAAATTCCGCAACGCCCACGCCGATATCTCACACTTGTAAAATAGTTTGAGGATATACAATATAGTTTGAGGCACAACTTCCTCGTATAAAACTTAGTTTGAGGTAGTATGTATCCTACTCAAAAGCATAGTATGCGGTACCAGAGTTCACTGTTGGAGCAACATTGGCGTAACATTCCCATATTCGCATCGGATTGCTTGGTGCCGAGCCCTTCTTCGACCTCCGCCGCGCCGATCCTCGCTCGCCAGGTACGGCCCTCCGCGACCAGCGCGCGCATTGCATAGCTCTGCATCTGCTCTTTCGAACGTGCTGCAATTTGCCACGTATTTCCTGCTTTATGCTTGCCAAATCCGTGCTGACGCGCGACGTATCTCTTTTTTCTAGCAGATTGATTGAACACAATGGCGGACGTGGCCGAGTTCGAGCGCGCCGTGCTCATCGCCTTCCAGTACGCGGGCGCGCGGGCCACCGACCAGCAGGCGCAGACTCTCAAGCTGCAGGCCGAGAGCTTCTGCGCCGCCGTCAAGGCCCAGACGGACGGCTGGCGCGCCGAGCTGCAGCTCTTCGAGCACTCGGAGCACGAGCAGGTCAAGTTCTACGCGCTGCAGGCGCTGCAGGAGGCGCTGGCCGCTGGAGTCGCGGACGACGTGGCCGTGGCCGTGCGGGTGGAGCTGCTGGCCTGGCTGCAGAGCCATGTGACCTACGTCGAGACCAAGGCGCCGTACCTCAAGACCAAGCTGGCCGTCGTCATCACGCTGCTCATCAAGAGAGACTACCCGGACCGCTGGCCCACGGCCTTCACGGAGCTGCTGGCGCTGCTGCCGCAGGGCGCGTCCATTGTCGAGATGTACTTCCGCATCCTGCAGGCCATCAACGAGGAGATCGTCGAGTTCGACGCGCAGCGCACGCAGCAGGAGGCCGCGCACAACATGCGGATCAAGGACGCCATGCGCGAGGGATCGTGTATGCGCGAGAGCTTCGACGCCATCGCGCGCGTGCTGGTGAACGCGGACGCGAGCGACGTCATGCGCGTGCTGAGCGCCAGCGCGCTCGAGACGCTCAAGAGGTACATCAGCTGGGTGGATATCGGACTCGTGGTGAACGACACGCTGTGGCCGCTGCTGATCAAGCTGCTGAGGGAGAGCGAGACGTTCCGCTGCCAAGCGGCCAACTGCGTGTTCGAGGTGATTGACAAGGGCATGACGCCCGAGAAGAAGCTGGCCATGCTGCAGCAGCTGCAGATCCTCGAGATGCTCGCGGCCCTGCCGATTCGCGAGGACGACGAGTTTGCGGAGGAAATTGGAGAGGTGATTAACGCGGTGGGACTGGAGCTCGTGACGTGCATGGACGCCTTCCGACACACGAACCGGGCCGACTTGCTGCAGGCCAGCGGCGCAATGCTGTGCCAGCTGATGCCGCTCGTCTGGGAGCTGTTCGCGCATGAGTCGAAGGACGTGTCGGAGGAGGTTTTTGAAGTTGTGAATGCCGTGGGCGGCGCTATGCTGCGCACGGAGACACAGGCAGCTGGCAAGCCGCAGAGCGAAGCGGAAGTTTTCCGGCCGTCGGAGTTCGTCCCGCAGATCCTGCACGGAATTTACCGCCAGACGCGGTTCCCGGAGGACTCCGACTCGGACGCTGCTGAGTTTGAAGAGTACCGACGCAGTCTGTACACCATTTTCCTCAACATTGTGCGCCAGCGACCGCACGACACGCTTGCTTTCCTCACCAACCTGGCGCAGTCTCTGCCGGGCCAGTTTGCCGAGATCGACCCACGCGACCTGGAGAGCTTCTTGTCGCTTGTGTACCGATTCAAGGAGGGGCTTGCCGCCCTGAAGGCTGTGGCTGTCCCATTCAATGAACCCACGAGCCCGCTCACGCTTATGGTGGTGCAGATCCACAGCAGCATGCTTGCAGCGTCTTCCAGTGCGGCGCCACTCCACCCGAAGGTTCTTCTCACATACTACGATCTGGCCGTGAGATACAGCAAGGTGCTGCAGAACGAGTCGGCGCTCATCCCTGCCGTCCTGCAAATGATGTTTGGCCCGCATGGACTCGCCCACCCGGCGGCTCAAGTTCGATCCCGTGTGTGCTACCTGTGCCTGCGTCTCGTGAAGGCGATTGGCGCCTCGGTTAATCCACACGCCTCCAGTATCCTGACTGCGCTGCAGCCTCGCCTTGCGATTGCCACTGAGATTGAGGAGATCGAAAGCCAACACAACCCGACGTACCTGGCGTACGATGACCAGCTGTACCTGTTTGAGCTCGCTGGTCAGATTATCGCCTCGCTCGTGCTCCCTGCAGAGGAAACTGGTATGAACGCAAAGGAGCTCCGGTACCGCTACACGATCGCTGTGCTGGACCCGTTGCTGCAGGGCTTGAATACGACATTGAATGAAATGGCAAACGGTGCGCTGACTGACGAAGGCTACATTATTGAGCACTGTGCCTCTCACCTGAACGCTATCGCCCACGTGCTCAAGGCGTTCAAGGGCACAGACTGCATGGTGAACCACCAGGAGACGTTTACACAGGTGCTCACAGCCACAGCATGCGTTCTTCGTGCTCTGTCCGGCAGCCAGCGCGTGCGTTCGAAGGTGATTTTCACGCTGCACCGCTTGACTACCGTGCTGGATCGCGAGCACTTCTTGGGCAACGTACAGGAGCCCCTGCAGACGCTGATGATGGGCTGCGAGCAGTCCGAAGTTGTGGAGATCGTGCAGCTGGTTGACCAGCTTATTATCAAGCACAAGCAGGCGCTGGGTGGTTTCCTGGACAAGACGACGCTGCCGTTCGTGCAGCACTTGTGCGCGCTGATGCCGGAGAGGAGCGCGCTTGCGAACGGCGAGACCAAGGACGCCCCGCAGCTCGAGCGTGAAGCCACACAGAAGTATCTATACACATTCCTGCTGCACCTCGTCACCCACGGCCTGGACGCGGTGCTGATCAGCGCCCAGAATGTTGCGCAGCTGGAGAACATGCTGCGCCTTGTGCTGGAGGGGTGTGCCGAGGTTCAAGACGCGAACATCAACCGCGCCTGCTTTTCGATCGGAAGTATGCTGGTGGAGCGCTGGATCAGCAATGGAGCCGCGCCATCCCCGGCGAGTGAAGCGTCAGGGGCTGCCACTGCGGCCACGTCGGCGGCTTCTGTGGCGCTGCGTGCTGAGCTGCAGGCCGAACTCTCGGCCGAGGGCAGGGCGCGCTTCACGCAGATTGTGGTGCAGGACTTCACGCGTGCCATGTTCGCCGTGACGAAGCTGCGCCACTTCGACATTGACGACATGCAGACCATGCTGGCCGTGAAGGAGATCGTCAACATGCAGGCCGTGCTGGTGGGCGCGCTGGGCGTCGAGTACCTGACCTTCATGCGCGACGTGTTCCTGCCGTCGCTGGGCTGTCCGCCGGAGCTGGCCGGCCCGTACACGGAGCAGGTGGCCACCGGAGACCGCAAGCAGATTCTGGCCGCGTACAAGGCGCTGGTGAGCAAGATGTAGCAGGCGTTGGCGAGGACATCACAATAGCATTTTGAAGAGCAATAGGATAATAGGCATGGAGGACCCCGGGCTAACGACCGCCGGACAGCAAATAGAGAGAGCGTCCCCATACATACGAGTAGTTCTCGACTGCTGCTACGCGGCCCGAGCTTCGGTCGTGGCCGTCGCCGGCACCGCGATGCCCGCGCGTCACCCGAGATTCTTTCAGCCTGAAGCTGAAAGCACAGGGCTCAGTCCGGGCTGTAGAAACGTATATTTAGAGTTTTTTTGGTCATTCAAACGTTTATCAACAAAACGGGCAGTGGCTACACCGTATTATGTGTAGTTGGTGTGAAGCTCATTTGGGTTTTGTATGAAGGGGCTCGGCGGAACAGGTCCGAAAAACTCACAAGGGACAGCGTCGGGTTTGTGAATGTGGTCAAATTTAGCTCGAGCATACCCAGTTAATTCCTCATGTGTAGCCATAGCAATCAACGGTATTTCTCTCAAGTAAGTTTAGGGCTGAAACAGATAATGTGTGAAGAAGCTGTTAGAAATGAAAATACATGCAAAGCAACAGTACTGTGATTTTTCGCGAAGGGTCGTGAAGTATCCACTGAGCGTTTGTTTAAGTTGACACTAGGCGCCTTTTGCGCCAATGGAGTTAGAGGCCTATTTACGGGGGCCTTGCAGCTGCAAGCTCAACTGCAAGCGCCGCGGGGTCACTTGAGTTCAGTATGAGGTTTGAATGAGCTTCGACCGTTAACTTCAACTTCAATTGAACTTTACCGGTAGGTTTCTAAAGGTTTCTAAAATCTAAAGCTATTCTAAGGTGTGGCACATCGTTGTGTGTCACACACGAAATCGAGGGCGGTGCTCGTTGTGGGAAGCTAATGGAGGAGCTTGAATCGATACGAGCGCAGCTGACGAAGCCCGAAGCCAGCTCCTGGTAGCACGCAGGTCATTACCAAGCGCACCTTTGATTTGTCCAGACATAGTTGAGTGCTATAAGGACAAAATTGAAGAGAGTTGAGTATTTTCCACTTCCTTTTTGTGCCTTTACCTCGATTGACTATCATGGTCACGTTGCTCAGCGACGCTGGCAACCGCACTCACGTACAAGCACCGGCTCAGCTGAATAAAGTTGCTGGTGATCATATTCGAGCTGAATCTCTGGATATGTGACAGATGGATGTAGTACAACCGAATTGTACGTGGGGTGTCATTATAAAGTAATTAAAGGAGGTGAACGACTGAACAATTATGAAACTTACTACTGGATGTTCGAAACGCAGTTTGTGTTGCCGCACTGGCACGTGAACAGTGTAAGGCTCTTGTCGGAGTAGCGGAACGTCAACTCCTGCAGCGGCGGGATGTCGGTTTCCGCAAACACACCAAGGCGCGATCCGTTCGTCCACTGCCACTCATAGAGAGAGCACAGTTAGGTCGGCACGAGTGGTTAATGAAGCGGCTTTCATTTCCGCACTCAGCCGCATCGATGAACACGGTGGCGTTGCCGTCCCAGATAGCCTTGGTTTTCAGCTGAACCTGGTAGCGACGGTCGGGACGCGTCATTGCGGTCTTGTCCATAAGCAACTCGCCGACATACTCGACAACGAAAGCCCCTTTTTGAATGGGGGAGCTGCAGACGACGCCGAGGCCAACGCGGGTCGTGATCAAATCAAGTTTGAAGCTCGCAGCGAATCGGTTACCGCATGCTTCGCCGACGGAGCAGGTCGTCTCGTCGCATACGATATCCATTGCTGCGTTCGCGCATCCACTGGTTAAACGAGTCCCGTCGTCAGCAATGCAGCGGGTGCCGGTGCATCCGCATTTGTAGTGATCGCTGGATGTCCTGTCGGAGGTCGGAAATGGTTGAGCCGCGAGGAACACGTTGCTCGGAACGTAGTAGATGTTCGTCGGCCAAGGTAGCGGCTCGATAACGTCGTAGTCCCCCCCGACTAACTGTAGGTCGTTCAGTGGAGCAGTCGCCGCTGAGCGAACGGTGTTGGGGTTGAGCCTGAAGTCAATGCTGGCTTGAACGCGGTCGAACAGGCGAAGCCACGTTCGTTGTGCCGCAGTGAGGATCGGAGGCACAGGTGCTGGCCAAACCTCATGTAGCCCAACACGAGCTCGGTGGTGGCGGGTGAGAGTCTGCTGGTTCGCTGTCAGCATGAAAAGACAGATGTGGCGACCGGGTGTGTCTGGCGGGGTTTGTTGCAGAATGAAGTACTTTACAGGGGAGTGAAAGTTTTTTTTTCATTTTTTTGTTTTCGCTGCAGCGCTGGCTGGAGTCAACGTTGTAGTCGGGTGTGGCGGCGAACTAACTTCGTGTGCATCCCACCACGCTGCAAGAGATGTAGTATCGACACAAAAACTAATGGGAAGCAGGATATAATTTCCAAATAAAGCTTTGAGACTGTCCGGGGTGAGGTCAGAGTCAGTTACGGATCGTTGGGGCCAACTGCCTTGTAAACGTTTGTGACTAAGTTGGCATCGGTGGGGAATGCGTGCCAGCGTGGTGTGGCTGCTACGAGAAGGCGGATGCAACAATGGATTCGTGGTTCATTGCAATAATATATTAGTCATTTGAGTGAAGTAGGGCGTCGCAAAGAGTTTGAGATGCATACCGATTTTTTATGGATGAGATGTTTACAGATCGCGAGGATATTTGCGCTTCTGTTGGCGGCGTTTAATGGCGCGCTGTGAGTACGTCGTTGCAGATTGTCAGTGGTAGATGCTTACCGTTTGCATGGAGAATAATGAGGATTCGATGTGAGTCCGAAGTTAGCTACATATCCGTTAGAAATGCGGTTGCAAGGGTAGTACTCGGAGTTTTGAAGCCGTTGAAGCCTCGTCACCGTTGGTATGAGTGGGTTTTGAGTCTGTTAGCAAGCAGTAAAGTCTAGTTTCACCTTTTATTTGCCAATTTGGGAGTACGTTGGTTGCGGTATTGTCAGTGGTAGACGCTTACCGTTTGCATGGCGAATAATGAGGATTCGATGTGAGTACGACGTTAGCTACATATCCGTTCGAAATGCGGTTGCACGGATATTTGTTGTCCTTCGTACTCAGGTAGGAGTTTCGAAGCCGTTTGAGCGCCACATCAAACCGTTTGGTATGAGGTGCCTTTGAGTCTGTTAGCAAGCGGTAGAGATTGGTTTCGGCCTTCTATTTGCTAAATTGCGTAGATGCCGACTGTGCTGGAGCTGATTCAAGCGGAGAAGGAAGCGCAGGATCGGGAAGAGGCGCGCCCGCCGATCCGCGATGTGGAGTCTGGCCGTGCGTTCATTACCGACGGTAAGCCTAATCCCTCGGTTAACATCACGTTGGAGATGTGCGTCTTTCGCATCGAGGAATTCGAGAAGATGTATCGTGTCGAGCTGATCGATCGTGATCTGGAGCGCGAGGGCGAGTCGTTGTTGAAGACGTTCGACGGTCTGGACCTTGCCAGGCGGGCGAAATTCGTGTTCCTGCTGACGATTTGGAAAAGTCACAAGACCGAGCTGAATCGACTCGGCTTTCGACGCGGGTTCAGCTACCGCTTCGAGAAGGTGCATTCGCTGCGTCTTCTCTACGGAAATCCGGCAGGAAGTATGCAGATTCGGCAGCCTGTAGTTGCAGACCCGCTTCCGTTTCTGGGTCATGCATACGATGGACGAACCCTACCTATGGGTACTGAATCGACGGTCATTATGAGCTCCGAGGACCTCCCAAGCACTCCAAATGAAGGAGAGCGTAACCACACTGCCGGCAATTCTGCGAATGATTCCGCGGACGTGGCTTCGGTTGTGACACCGGTCTCAAAAGCTCTGAAGCGCAAGGCCAGCAAGGAGGCAAGCGGGTCGGCAGCATCGAAGAAGCCGCGCAAGGGAGCCGGGAAGACGCTATGTTTCGAGTCTCCTGCCAAGCTGACGGCTACGGAGGAAGAATCGTAAGAAGGGCGCCGGAGAAGAACGGGTAAATCACCTTGATGCTTACCATTGATAATATAGTGTGACTTTCATTTGGTTAGGCCGGCAGACTTTGTATTTATTCATGTGAACGTTCGAGTTTGGCGAGACAAACTTTTAGAATGGACTAGGTGGAGTAGGCACGCAAGTATCTTCAATCGGTCCATTTGTGACGCGGGAAATTATATAACCTACATGGTTCTGCGTAAAGTAGTACTCGGACGTGATTACATTGTTCTGTGAAGATGAGTACTTGAAGGTGTCGTTACGGTTCTTTTATATAATGGCGTATAGTTCACCGGCCATCCAGTAGACTTTCGCTGCTTCATATACTTGCTACCGACTATTAGTCCGTACTTTAATATCACGCTGTATGACGACGACTGTATTCGTTTTTATTAATGCTGTTTGAGGGCCATAGAGTTCGAGAGCCATCGGGCTGGCAAGACTGTGGACGACAACACGTGTAAGATGTTTAGAGGAAGTAAGAGCCTCAGGTTCCCCTTGCTGGATTCAGCGGATAAGAGCCAGTAGAACCCCCTTCCAGTGAATCCGGCCCAACTGGAGGTGAGGTGGGTGCCATACCGTTGTTGCGAGTTGACCGTTGGCGGTATGAACGAGATCTACCGTTGTTGCACTGACATAGGAATTGTGGATAAGTGTGGGATTACAGTGACTTTGAAATTATACTAATAATCGCTGAGGATAGCGATCTACCCGTTCTATTCAAGCCTTTCAGTAGGAGAATAAGTATGTGCACATAATGCAATGACTAGCCATATGACTTGAGATCTTTCAGCTATCATGCATTGCTGTTCTGGGGTCTGGGTAATTAACTGTGATATTATTCCGGAACAGGAAACTATTATGACACTTTGGAAGCGTTTGTGAATGAAAACAATAGTTTGTTATTTCGGTACCAGCTCGGATGAAACGGTCGACTTGCAAAATGTTTCGCTGTGATGAGGTTGTAAAAAATGGATATCAGAGGAAGTCCTGACGCCATTTGACGTTTTGGCGGCTCAAGATCAGAAGAAGTTGATATGCGTGTGTTTCGCCGCGTGCACGAAGCAGAAGCCTTCATCATCGAGGAAGGCCCTCCCAATACGCTTCGAGTGGCAGTGGAGATGTGCATTCTCAAGGCCGAAGAACGCGAGAAATTCTGGCGTCTATACCTGGTGGACCAAGGCGTTGAGCGCGAACGTGCGTACTTTGAAGAAGTTCAAGAGCTGTACAGTAGGCTTGAAGAGGCTGGTCGTGCCAAGCATGTCTTCAAGCTTGCAGTCTGGAAGAGCAGAGGTTCAACACCAGCCCATACTAACTTCCGTGAGGGAATTATGCGCAGGTTTGACGACGTGAGTTCGTTACGCATATTCAAGGGAGGACCTACTGGCAGCTGTCGAATCCAAATACAACCAGAAGTCGACTGGACGCTGCAGCCAAATCCGCCCCACGCCAGACCAGCCCCGGCTCGCAGTGAGGTAGAAGTTGCGCCTTTCACGAAGTCGGTCACGCCTAATTGGGCTCATGCGTACCCGTTCAGCCGTGCATCTCCGGAAGAGAAACAGGAGCTGGTAGCCACCCTGTAGCAACCTCCAAGATGTAGTTTACTTAGCCCAATTGGGCCTTCGTGTAATAACCAAGACCGATGTGCCTAATAGCTCGATTGCCTAGGATTTCCCTTAAAAAGCACTCTTCGCTTGTTGGACAGCTTATAAAAAAAACTCAAGACCTGTGTAGACGCAAGAAATCCACAGTTTCGTAGTGAAACGACTTTGTGCGTAGGTTTAGTGATTCATCCATATTAGAATTGGCTGTATAGCACAAATGCTGCCAAAGAAGCGAAAGTCGCGTCCATCCGACGACCCGTACTCTTTACGACAAGTGGAACAACCCCGTCGCTCCGACGCAGCTACTGCTACATTACGTCACTACAGCGTCGACTATGTCGTACAGACGCCTACAGCCAACCAAGTTGTGCAGACTGGCGTTGGGTGTGCGTCCGAGCCTTCGAGAGAGTTTGGTAATCAAAACCGCGACTGTGAAATCGACACATCAGAACTTCCATCGGTCATGGGACCCTTTTTCGAGCATGGAGACGTTTGCGCATGGTACCGCGGAACTTCCGCTGTGCTTCCGGTCGTGACGCCGGGGAAACTATATTCTGGAGCGTTTGTACCAGATAATAATCTGCGACGGACTGAACGAGATGGATGTGTATCGCACACAGACAGCATTCCGACAGTACTAGGCGAAAACACTCGCAGTCCGGTAACTCGCTGCAACGACGATGTGTATACAGAACAAGAGCTGCAGGAAATGGATGCCAATTTGGCGTTTATCGTTCCGTCTGAATCTCGCATGGAAATCCTGAAGGAACAAGCGATTGAATTGATGCTGGCAGCATCAGAGCCAGCACTCCCCTGTGGTATATGTGAATTGAGTTTCTGTCAAAGCAAGATAACCGCTACGTGCTTGACTGACGAGTTCATATCGGTACGGTAATCACGGATTCTTATGTATTTTTCTCGTACTGACGAATACGGTTTAAAGCTTATGCGTCAAAGCCTCACCCTTCACCCAGACACTACCATACCTCAGAAATTAAAGAAGCAGTACGATGCATCGGGTCTAGATTCGCGGCTCAAAGATCTCCTCCTTTACCCACCGGGTACGTCATTTGTAGATATGGATATGATGACATACAACTACTAACCTTAGATAATTAATTGCGTAGCAATCAATACTTCAGGACCCTATAAGACCATGAACGTGTGTGATTCTTGTCGTGACCACGTGGAAAGCGGAACGTATACCGTTCCGCCGGCTTGTGCGATCGCTAATGGGAACTATGTGGGGTTCTTACCTCGAAAATTTGCGACTATGACACGGACTGATGAGCAAGCCATCGCGCTTGTTATGCCTTGCGCATCACTGTCGGTAGTTACCGGTGGAAGTTGCAAAACGATAAAGTCTCACCATTATGTTGTGCGTAACACAGAGGGGAGCATAGCGGAGATGCTTCCTCGTGATTTATCTTCTCGTGTTCGTGTTGCTATGGTTGGCAGTATGACGTCGGCTCAAGCAGCTGCCTGCAAAAAGAGGTACCACCTCAACTTGCCGCTCTGTAACCAAGTTCTACGGTTCTTAAAAAAACACAATCGGGAATATCAAAACGGGTCAGAGGAATTAATCCGTCCGAACTTGAATAGCCAGCAGACGATTAGGACGAGTGTGATCATCGACAGGACCAGTTCTACGGGCACGTCCACCGAAGATGATGAAATTGTGGCTCGGGTCCGAGACAATAGTACATATTCCGCATTTGGCTCTGTTGTTGAAGAAGGTACTGAAAGGGCTATTGAATAATCGTGGATCGGAGCTTCAAGTGTCTTATCTCAGCCCCCTCCTCGAGATGGATTTGATGTCTTGGTTCGGAAGTCCAACTCTTACGTACCTATGTCGAAGTGGGCTGTGTGTGTTCAAATGTTTCCAACGTTGTTTCCGTTTGGTTATGGAGGACCTACGGAGCCGCGGGAAACTCGTCTTTCTGTACGAAAGTGGATTTTGCGGTGTTTACAAGTTCACGGACATCGATTTGAAACTCATTACGCCTTCTTGCTGCTTGCTTTCGATTTTTTAGCAACTCAAAACGCGCGAGACACAATGTGTGTTAAAATGAATATCAAGCGGCAAGCCTTGAAAGCGGCTTCAATTCGACGGAGTACGGTGATGGAGGCTATTAAGTACTTCAACCACATGAATGCTTGCCGGCAGAAGGGTATCAAACCACGGCCTCCATCCCTTGACGTACAACGTGTGATCGATCTTAGAAAAGGCCTATACGTTCCTGAGTCTGCTTTCTATGGTTCAAACACTGGTAGAATGCGTGCGAGGCACGACCTTCTCGGAATGCTTAAACGATTTGGGCCACTACAAGTTTTTTTTACAGTATCACCCGATTCCGCGGGTACTTACAACATTGCAATCAAGACGGGAAGAGTTTCAGAATCTGCTATTGCAGATGCTAACTTACTGCTGATGCCAAATCGAGCGGAGCGGAAATCAATTGCTGCAACACATCCCGTTGAATGCGCGAGATATTTTTTACGAGTTATGAAAACGATTATCGAGGTTCTTTTGGGGTGGGACACTAAAGCACGGGCGCCAAAACGCGGTGGTGGTATTTTCGGTGTAGTTCGCGCTTTTGGAGCCGCGGCAGAGACGCAACTTGCCGGAGACTTGCATGCTCATATCGCTGTGTGGTTGTACGGATTCCCGTCCTCGACATTGGAATACAATATGAATCTACAAACTAGCACTGTTTTTCGAGATCGAGTCATTCAGCTCGCAGACAGTGTGTTGTGCACGAAGCCTCCTTGTATCTACAAAGAGCAACAGTGTCCGGCTTGCTCCGCAGTCGACGTGCTGGATTCTATTATTCCAGGACTGGATGCTTTTAGGCGTCCTCGGCCTGGTACCGCTCCCCCCACAACAAGTCGATGCCGGGTTTGTCACACAAGTTTCGGAGACAAAGACATCATCAATGCTTCCGTTCAAAATCTCGCTGCCAGTCAGAATACACTCGTGGAATCCGACGTTGTAGATTTCGAAAAATGTCGACCGCCTTCTCGTGGTCTACGTGGTGACTTGGCAACATCCTTGCTTGTGCGTGATGTCCAAGTGCATTACTGGAATCACTGCAAATGTGTTTTAAGGTATGTACTGTGTTGTTAATACATCGACGTCTAAAGGTTAACTACGGTTTTGATCATCATGAACAACCAACTGTACGTACCCCTAAAGCAAGGGTATGTAGATTTTTTAAGCCTGAAGAAGTTCATGTCGGTCCGACAACGATAGAAAGTGGGAACAAGCTCAGGCTTCATCGTGCAGTCGGCTGTGAATATGTTAACGCATTCAACCCTGTTGTTATGGCCGCATTGAAATGCAATCACGACGCACAATTTGTTATTAATGGGTCAAGGGATACGGCATTTTACGTTGTCAAGTATTGCTTTAAAAACCAAAATCGGGTGGAGAATCCTACGGCTTTGTCACTTGCCGCGTTTGCTAAAGGGTACAACAAAGCTGATACCCTGCCTGACCACTCTACGGATATGCAGCGGGGCTATCGTATTTTGTGTTCGATGCTTTACTCTATTACAAATGGTCGGGAAGTTGCCGCTACGATGGCTGCGCTCTATATTCTTAACGAAACCCCGTTTTGGTTCTCGCATGAATTCGTTCACGTTAACTTACGAATCATGCTTGCCAAAAACAGACAATCAGTGGAAGTATCGGTTTCGCAGCGTGACACACAAGATGTTCATTCTACAGAGTCGAATATTACCGCTGAAAACTCATTAGAGCGATACTGGAATCGTCCTGTGGGTCTGGAGAATGTTTCGTTTATTGAAATTTGCGAGCACTATTCGTACTCAGGCAAGAAATCAAACCGGTCGGGTGATCATTCATCTCAATCGAGCTCGGGATCATTATCATTGCTTGGCTCTCCGAAGATATTCGTCCTTTGTGGGGATGAACTTCCGGATATCACATCTGACTTGAATAAGGAAAAGCACGACTACTACTACACTGCGCTTCTGACATTATTCAAACCGCATCGCCAATCTACCCTTCTAGCAAGTAACCAAACGTTGTTGGGGAGCTATCGGATGTTTTTGGAGTCTGGTGATGAGGAACACGTACAGATGCTTCGCAAGTATGAGATGCTATGGCAAGACTACTATCACTCTCAGCGAAGTATGGATGACACAGAGGAGTCCCTCGAAGATTATTTGGTGAGAACGAGGGCACCTGCTACAACATCCTCGATTGCGACCCCAAACGACGTTATGGATGATCAGAACAATTGTGAAGACTTGTTGAACGACCCAATACCCGACGATTTTCTAGACATTACAGATGTCGTTTCGCCCGATACGTCGACCAAAAAACTCTTTGAAAGTTCTGCTGACACAGTTACCGCCATGGGCGCCATGTCTAAGGCTGTATTGGGTGCCAGTAAACAGTATAACGCGTTGTCCAGCATTTCCGTCCCCGCCGGATTTACTCTGAATTCATATTCAGATCGATTGGTTAAAGTATGTGACACCGAAGCTCATGTTGGAACGCAAGAATTTATTGAGACGTTTCCTACAAGACGAACTAGGTTAGAGCACTTAGAAGAGTGTTACGCCCCCATTCCGTATATACCAGCGGGACTAGAACCCGAGTGGACTCCAGATACGTTACCCCCCTTCCCGTCAATCTCCATGGTTTCGCAGGCTTTCAAACTCAATTTCTGGCAGCATGTCATTTTCGAAGTCACCGCTCGTCATTTGATCTACGCGTACTCAAAGGATATTGATGATGTTGCTGGAGATTTACCATCCATGGGCGAGTCTAGACGTGACCTTTACGGCATCAAGTCGCAGTTAATCGCTTACTTTGGAGGGGAAGCAGGTACAGGGAAGTCCACCGTCGTCGAGGCACTTCTTGCTGTGGCAAAATGTTAGGGTCGCGACGGAAGCGTTGAGACCCTCGCTTTCACCGGAGCAGCTGCGATCAATATACACGGTAAAACATTGCACAGCGCCCGCAATCTAAAGCTGAACGGAGCCGAACCAAACTCAGCTCCATCGGTCGGAATGAAGGCACGTTTCGGTCGCGTGGTTTTAGTAATTATCGATGAGATTTCAATTACACATCAGGCGCTGTTGGGTGGCACGGACAGTGTCTCCCGTTCAATGTCAGATTCGCCCCATAAGTTCATGGGGGTAAACACGTGCTGCTTATCGGCGACTTTCTCCAACTCCCCCCCATAGGAGGTCATTCATGTAAGTGTGCATCAACGCGTCAATCTGTGCAATCTCGATTAAAGCACATGCTCACTGAATTATTGCGTATGTAGGCTTCCAAACTCCGCTATGTACCGACAGTCGACTCCGCCATGCAGGGTATGCTTTATATTCTGCCATCAATTTTGTAGTGTTTTTGACGGTGAATATGCGCGCGCGGTTGGATCCTGTTTACGCTGATATTCTGGATAATCTTCGGTGGGGTAGACTCTCTAACGAGCAACTCGACCTATTGAACTCTCGCGTGCAAAAAGCTCGCGAATTCGAACTACCGACCCCAGTGAATTCCGACTCGTTCTACCGTCCCATCGTCGTTTGCACTAACAACTTAGGTGTGCTATAAATCATTTCATGATTTTAAAGATTGCGGAGATGCATCACGTCGCCGTTTATGAATGTCTGGCTCGACCGTCATCTCGATCAAGAACTATCGTTGAGAATCTCGCAAATGCTACCGATGATATGACGAACAGAGTCCCCATGAAACTATTGTTCTACGTCGGGATGCCTGTGATGGTGACGTGGAAACACCCAACACTTCTTGATGCTGACATTATTGCCAACGGAGTCATCGGTACAGTTGTAGGCGCAGTCCCTCCACTGGACCAGCTTGAGTCGACGCTATATAGTGTTGACAGCGCCATCGTCCACCGACTACTACAGCAGCCAGAGTTACTTCTCATAAAACTTCTCGGTTGCCGTGATACTCTAGTCACCGACTTTCCAGATGGAGTGATCGGAATACCACCCCTTCACGCAAAACTCAAACTTAAAAACATTCCGAATCTGTCCCAGACTAGCATCACGGTCGACCAATTTGCTGTGGTACCTGCCTTCGTTTGCACGACCGAAAAATTACAGGGCCAAACATGCCATGATGGGGTGATCGTCACGCCCCTGGTCCGCCCCAGAGGACCTCCCAAGCAAACGTTGTACGTCGCATTATCCAGAGCTACATGCTTAGCCGGTCTGACACTTACGGAAACGATCACTCGCGCGTACCTGAAGAACTTTGTTCCAAGTGAAGACACTGTCGATGAAATATTGCGCCTTATCGATCTCGTGCGATTTCCGCCTTATGCGTCCGAGGCAGATATCGCTGAGTTCAGAGTATGGAAGGCCAACCAGCACACATAGAATTAATAAAACAATTGGTAGGCTTTCTCGTCTCTCGATGTAAAAGTTATTATGCTACACACCATATTACATAATTTTACTCACATCGACAGTTAATCCATTATAGGCGCTTCCAAAACATCATACGGTATCTCACTCCTAACTCACATTGCAGCCCACTGAATCATGAATCAACTTCTTCTCCGTCTTCCATATTTATTCCGTGATGACATTTATACAGAAACGCATTACTACAACTACGCCATATCAAAAACCATATAACGTTTTTCATTTCAGCAAGATCATTACAACCGCGAGTGCCTCCAAATTCCTAAATATTAGAATCGATAACTACGCAATTCGGTAGTGCGACTGCTTCGACTTCTGCAGCCTCAAACGCTCGATACAGGTCGCGAACGGCATCGGCGGACAATGGACGCCACGTTCGAGCGTTCAACGCTACAGCATGACTCTGATTTCTGCACGCAAACGTAACGGTGTAAATTTTGCCATGGTAATTTGCACTTCTCCAATAACTCTCTGCCTCAAGTGACAGCCATTCGCACTCATGCATCGTCACATTCAGATCGTCAACAATTACTACGTCTGACATCCGCAGCGAATTTACCACATCTTGCTGCAATAGACTTCGAGCCTGTGGGTCGTCACGACCTTCTTGAATTTGGTGTAGTGACCCCGAACACACTCGTACCTTTCGGCCATTCATATCCATGTTGGCCGAAAAATGAAATTCCTCACGGAATTCACTCGCTAGAATGTCCCCGAACGTGCTCTTACCACATCCAGGTAGACCACGTAACACCACCAAACACTTATCATGACTCCACGTTCCTCGCGCAAAGTCATCAACAATTCCTAGTGCCGCGTTCCGCCATTGGACGGCGCGCTCGCGGGTCATTTGTTTCAGCTCTGTCGATGTCATGTTCTTCCTTCGTCAGCAGCTGAGTCTTCTGCACACACGCAAATAAGAAGAATAGTAGGTTAAACAAAGTGTCATATAGGAGAGAGTCGGATCAGATACAGCTCCACGCACCACCTACTGTGGCGTCGGTCAACCTGGTGCACGGAATATTGGGAGTGACTACTACTGGAAGGGCAGCGACGACTTCGGGCACCGGCTGCTTCTCTGGCGTGAATACAGCAGAGCCTTTGCGCACTATCTGCGACTTGGAGTGCAGCAAAGGCGTCAAACCTGGTTGCAGCTAGAAGTGCAGCTGAGGTTTCAGCTACGGGCTGCACCCCGGAGGACAACGGCGGCTTCGGGCGCTGGCTGCAGCTCGAATGGAAGCCACGACTTCAGGGCCGGGCGCTTCGACGACTTGATGGATAATGGCTTCATCACTGTATTTCTGCTTCACATACCCTACACAATTTCTGTGTTCTCATACAAAATCCTCTATATCTCGTTGAACCCATGTGAAATCGATTTTCTGGTTTCCATTCATTCACGTACGGTACACTAACATAGCATAAACCCTCTGAAATCGATGATCCATTATCTATCGATTTATTTTTACTTCAATTTCATTTACGCCATAACCCGCGGCAGCTCATCCGTGCCGCTGCGGTCGTTGACCTGCCGCCATGGCTAAGAGGAAGCACCTGGCCGTAGCAAGCGCAACCGGCACCGATCATAACACGACGACGAAGCGACGCAGAATGTCCGGAGGCGCAGAGCACAACGCCCAACCAGCGCAACGACCGTCATCTTCTCTGCAGATGCATGCTGAGGCAACGGGAGCAGCGGAGGGGTCAATGGGCGACCCTCATCCCGACGGTTTCACCTCCGCGGAGCTTGTTGAAGCTTGCGAGGCGCTCCATTCGACGCTCAAGCGCGCTAAGGGTGGCAAGCGTCAATACGGAAAACGCACGAAAATGGAGAAGTATCGACTATCGGATCACCAGAAAGTACTCTTCGCCAAAAGTTACAGATCGGCTCGCCGCGACGGAAGGCCCGTGGACTACGTGCGCATGTCAAATAGCTGTCACTTTACAACGTTTGCTGGAAACCACGCTGTATTAGAGGCCATGGAGCCTTTTATCGTCTCTGAGCTACATGCTGCACTAAAGGAAGAGCGCCGATTTGCGTCGTCGGGACGTCCAACTACAGTGGCACAATGGGAGGAGGAGTTCGCAAAACTCCAAGCTTTTCATCAGCAACAAATTGCTGACATCGAAGTGAATACCGCGACCTACGTTGATATGCTCGCCAGTGCTCGAAGGCTTGCGGAGGATCGTCGTGGACGAATATCCCAGCTGGAGGAAGACATCCGCGTTCTCAAGCAAGGTGTTGGCTCTCCCCGAAGTGCACAAGAACTGGACCTTCGTGCCGACTCTCGCGAAGAGCAGATGCGCGACAAAGAGGAGAAGCTTAAACGAAAAGAAGATGAGCTTGCTGCTCATTCGGCCTATCATAAGGAAAACGTGAATGGTTTTCGACGTCAAGTTCGTAAGCTGGAAGAGGATCGCCGCCGCCTGGAGGACCAGATTGAAGAAAAGCTTCAACTAGAGCAGCGCTGTCGAGACGCTATGCAGCAACAGCAACACCAGAACGAGGCGTGGAAGCAGGAGCAATCCGCCATTCAGAAAGAAATGCAGCGGCTTGTACTCTGTCTTCAAGAACAAAAGCAGTGTAATGGCTACGCTTCCGATACTGACGGGTGGAAACAGAGACTCGCTGTTGAGCAGGAGTTTAAGAAAGCTGCGCAGGCTGCGCGGGAGGAAGCGCTTCGTGAGGCAGCTGATTTACGGAATACAATTGACGAGCTGAGTTTGCGCCTAGCATCCTACGTAGCAGGTGCAGCGGCCGAACACGACATCGAGCTTTTTGCAAAACGCTTTGCCGTCCCTCCTCACGGTATGACACACACATTTTCTTCATTAGATCATTGCTCACAACTTCTACGTCTACTCTCTGTTAATAACACACTTGCAGATGACATTTCCTCAAGATTCAAGCAGCGCGTGTTTACGGTGAACATGATGAAGAGAATTCAAAATGCTCGAGGTGACGAGCTCGACGCAGACATCTACCACTTCTCGCAGCAGCGGAACCAACTATGCCACGATTACACCGGAGCAAACGTGATCAGCACTCCGCACGAGGATTTTCAAGCTCTCTGCAGCAAAATCCGGGATACCGTGCGCGAATTGCATGCGACGTATTCGCAGTAGCTATCCCAACCTTCCTTTGGATGTTTGATGCCTAAGTGAGATTAATGTGAGTTACAAAAAATTCTGAAAACTCTTTCGTATAGTTCTTAGCAGGCTGAAAGACCTCGTGCGCGAAGAGACCTCGATGGAGGACTCGAGCCGCGCTACTGTTCTGTCACGCTGCGGGCTCGTAGACAGTTCAACATGGACGGTCTCACTTCGCCAGAAGGACACTCATCCCGTTCAACAAGTCGATTGCTGTGCCTAATCATCGGGTCATTCCTCGATTTGCGGCGGCCTCGTCACTTGCGGAGCAATGGACGACAAGGACTCGAGCTACGCGGAGGCGCCGGCCACGCCGCGGGCCAAGCGGCCGGAGTCCTCCAGGCCGTTCAGCCACCAACCCAACCCACTGGCCAAGGCATCACTGCCGTCCATCATCATGGCCCAGTGGATCCAGCCCATGGTGTCGCTCGGAGCTCGCCGCGTACTGGAGAAGGAGGACGTGTGGCCAATTTGCACGCGCGACGCGTGCAGTTCGCTGGAGCAGCGCTTCCGTCAAGTGTATGATCCGAGTCGGCGACACCTGTTCAATGTGTCACCGCTGGCCGCGGCGTATGCTCGCACGTTCCAAGTGGAGCTCGCGTTCGTGCTCATGAGCTGCGTGCTGTACGTGTTCTCGCTGGCCTTGCAGTCGTACGTGGCCCAGGCCATCCTGCAGTTCCTGAACGATGAGGAAAATCTGTTCCACATCTCGAGCGGCTACTGGTTGATGGCCATGATGACTCTCAGCTCGCTCGTGGCCGTGTGTGCTCTCAACTACGTCTTCTTCTCGGCCTCGCGCATCGGGGCCAACATGCGCTCGCTCACCATGTCGCTGGTCTTTGACAAGGCGCTGAAGCTGTCGAGCGCTGCACGGCAGGATTACACGACGGGCGAAGTGCTGACACTCATGAGTGTGGACACGGAGCGCGTGTTCCTGCTGATGATCCAGGGCCCGTGGCTGTTCATGGGCCCGCTGTCGTTCATCATCTCGGTCGTCCTCATCGGCATCCTCTTTGACTTCTACTCGGCTCTTGGCGCAGCGCTCGTGCTCGTGGTGGTGATGGTCATCTCGGCCCGACAGGGGCGTCGCATTGCTGGCTTCCAGAAGAAACTGCTCAAGGTCATCGATGAGCGCGTGAAGGTCACGTCGGAGGCGCTGCAAGGCATCCGCGTCATGAAGTTCTATGCCTGGGAAGACTCCCTGGCCCAGCGCGTCGAAAAGCTTCGCGTGAAGGAGGTGGGCCTGCTGCGCAAGTTCCACATGTACCAGGTGATTAACACGGTCATGCTGTTCCTCACTCCGAGCTTCGTCTCCGGCGTCACATTGGGCATCTACGTGCTCATTCACCACACGATCAGCGTTGTTGAGGCCTTCACACTCGTGGCCATGGTCAACATCTGCAGAACAGCATTGAATCAGCTGCCGCAGGCCATCGCTGGCATCTCCAAGGCCAAGATCTCGTATGCACGCCTGGACGCCTTCCTCACTAGCGACGAAGTTGCAGCCCAGTCACTTCTTTTAGCTGAGGAAGGGTCCGCCACGCCTACGAACAAGTCGCCTCTGCTTGCTGACAACAACATGGTTCAAGGGGCCTCGATCGGCCGTGGGTATATTTCCATTCGTGATGCGAGCTTCGAGTGGCCGGCCACTTCGCAAACTGAAGTCGTTGTCGTAACACCGGCTACCGAGACAACTGAAGGGGAAAGTCAGGTACCAAGTCAGGGCCCAGAATCGCCGACTGTGGGCTCTTCTGTGGAGAAAGCCACCGCTGACAGTCAAGGCTTCAAGCTCCAAGGGGTCAACCTAGAGGTTGAGCGTGGTTCACTAGTGATGATCGTCGGTAAGGTTGGTTCTGGAAAGTCTAGCCTCCTGAACGCGCTTCTTGGTGAGATGTCGCACACGTCTGGAGTGCTTGAGATTGGCGGTCGAGTCTCTTACGTAAGCCAAGACACGTGGATCCGCAACGCCACTCTGCGTGACAACATTCTCTTCGAGGAGGCGTACGACGCGGAGCGGTACGAGCAGGTGCTGGATGCTTCCCAACTGGCGATGGACCTGAAAGCGCTACCGAACGAAGACTCAACGGAGATTGGTGAGCGCGGCATTAACTTGAGCGGCGGTCAGAAGGCTCGTGTGGCGATTGCTCGTGCGATGTATCGTTCTGGTACGGATGTGTTGATTTTGGACGATCCGTTGAGTGCTGTTGATCCGCATGTGGCACGATCGATCTTCGACAAGTGCATCGTTGGGTTGGCCGCGGGCCAGACTCGTTTGTTGGTGGTTAATAGCCATTACGATCTACTCGAGTATGCTGACAAGGTCATCGTTATGAGTGACGGTGTGATTATCGGCCATGACTCGTACGACAAGATTTTGGCCCAGTTCCCGCATCTTGCGATGGAAGGCACCAAGAACAGCTCAACGCAGGCCGAATACAACGAAGACAATGAAATCAACACTCTCCTACCTGGTAACGGCAAGGCCAGTGAACAAGTGGACGGCGTTCAGACTGAAAGCGAAGAGAAGAAGGACTCAGCCTCTAAAGCTTCGGCCGGACGCTTGATTCGCGCCGAGGATCGTGTGAAGGGTACTGTTGGATCGCACGTGTACAAGGCATACTTTGACGAGACTGGCGTGAACGGCTGGGTCGTGGTACTGGTGATCAGTGTCTTGTACGCCGTTGGCCAAGGTGCACGGACAGTGGTTGACTGGTGGCCCGGCCATTGGGCTCGCAACATGCCTCGACGCGATGTGGATCCGACGTATTCCGGAACAACTTTCGGCATGTGGTACCTCGGTCTCATCGTGCTTTGCTCGATCCTCACACTTATTCGTGGAGTCACGATGATCGAAAGCTGCATGCGGTCGTCTCAGCACATGCACGATGAATTGTTCCGACGCGTGCTGCGTGCTCCAGTGACGCGCTACTTCGACGTGACTCCGATCGGACAGATCCTGAATCGGTTCTCGAACGACTTGGACCAAATGGACACAACGCTGCCTTTGGAGTATCAGCTCTTCTTCCAGAATGTGTCGATGGCTCTCGGCTCGCTGGTGGTCTCCGCTTTTGCGTCATACTGGATCGGAGTGTCGTATATCCCCCTCATGGTGCTCTTTGTTATGACGGGCCAGTACTTCAAGAAGACCTCGCGCGAGCTCAAGCGACTCGAAGGTATCACGCGAACTCCCGTGTACAACTTGTTCAGCGAAACTCTGTCGGGACTGCCCACCATCCGCGCCTTCCGTATGGAGAAGCAGTTCTCCGCGCGCAACCGTCAAGTCGTGGATACGAACGCTAACATGTACCTCACGTATTGGTCTGCTAGTCGGTGGCTTGCGACGCGGTTGGACCTCATGTCTGTGGTGATCATCTTTGTAGTCACGCTCTATCTCGTGGCCACGCGTGGCGAAATCGGATCGATGACATCTGGCCTCTCGCTCACGTACGCGTTGATGCTGACTTCGGTAATTCAGTGGGTCATGCGCTCCGTGGATCGTGCCGATAATGCCACGACTAGCGTTGAGCGACTGCTGTTCTTCCGCGAGATCGAGCGCGAGGAAGATAGCGGCAAGCGAGTCGATGAGCTAGTCACTTCGAATGCTTCAGAGACCCATTCGTGGCCATCACAAGGAGCTGTGCGGTTTGAAGGCCTGTGTCTCCGGTACCGACCCGAACTCCCGCTCGTGCTCAAAGGTGTCGACATGGACGTCGCCGCCGGAGAGAAGGTCGGCATCTGCGGACGCACGGGCGCCGGCAAGTCCTCGCTCATGGTCGCGCTCTTCCGCATCTGCGACTTCGACAGCGGCCGCGTGCTCGTCGACGACGTGGATATCTCGAGCGTGAACCTGCGCGAGCTGCGCCGCAGCCTGGCCATCATCCCGCAGGACCCCGTGCTGTTCAGCGGCCCGCTGCGGGAGAACCTGGACCCGTTCCACGAGTACGCGGACGAGCGCATCTGGCGCGTGCTGCAGCAGGTGCACATGGCCGAGAGCCTGCGTCGCTGGGGCGCGGGCCTCGACTTCGAGGTGGCCGAGGGCGGAGACAACCTGTCGGTGGGCCAGCGCCAGCTGATCTGCATCGGCCGCGCGCTGCTCAAGGACAGCAAGGTCGTCGTGCTGGACGAGGCCACGGCCAACGTCGACACGGCCACGGACGCGCTCATCCAGACGACCATCCAGGACACGTTCCGGAGCAAGACGGTGCTCGTCATCGCGCACCGCATCAACACCATCATGCACTGCGACAAGATCGCGGTGATGGAGGCGGGCCGCGTGGCCGAGTTCGGCTGTCCGTCCGAGCTGCTGGCGAGGCCGCAGTCAATTTTCGCTGGCTTGGCAAAGAAGTCTACTTCAAGGTAAGTTGGCGAATCCATAATTCTAATATGCTTCATTGTCGCTTCATTTGTTGTCTTGCTACTAGCACGTCGCTAGCCTCAAGTCGCATTTGTTGTCGTTTTTACAGGTTAGTTCGAGCTCGCGCGTCGTCGGCAAGGCTGTCCCAATTCCAGTAACGCTTCATCAGTACGGCCATCGTGCTGAAGTCCAGGACATTTCCTAGTGTCATGCCAATCCAGAGGCCTATAACGCCGATGTCACACTGGAGAGCTAACAGTGCACCGAACGGAACACCGAAGATGTAGTACGCCACCGCGTTGGCAATGGCAGCATCGCGCTGCTTGCCAGCACCTCGAAACACGCCTTGGGTCACAGCATTCAGTCCGTCTACGATCTTCTGGGGTGAAATGATCGCCATCACATGAGAAGCCAGGTCGGCGCTCTTGCCTTTGTCGAGGAAAAGCAGCGGGATATATCCACTGAGTCCGAAGATGAGCCCCGTGAAGAACAACGTAAGGGCCAGCGTGATGGTAAGCGCGACAGTGCGAGCCAACTTGGCCGTCTTCGGCTTGTCAGCTCCAAGACAATTTCCAACTCGAATGTTGGCGGCAACCGAGAGACCCGCGAACGTTGTGTACACGAGCATATCAACATTGACCAGCACGGAATGGGCCGCAACAGCAACGACACTATCCGGAAGCAGGCCAGCGAGGATGGAGAGCGCCTCGAACGCCCACATTTCCATCCCAAGCATGAGCATCCCGGGGACTCCAAGCCGCATGAAGAGACCGACGTAGCCCATGGCAGCCTTGAGGTCCCAGGGCTGACACCACCACTGCCTCAAGTGATGCGGTCTCCACATGAAATAGGGCACAAGCAGCACCGGCAGAACGAAGTTGCCCAGACTCCGGGCCATAGCGATGCCGTTGAAACCGATCGAAGTGTGGTAGGCCAGTCCGTAGCCCGCAGCGACATTGACGACGTTACCGATCGCTGCAATTGTAACCAGTGGTGTCATGATGTGCTGGGCCTGCAGCACCTTGCGCAGGAGCTCGTAGAGGAACAGACACGGTACTCCAGGCAGCATCCACCGAGAGAACTGTCCTGCCAAGTGCGCGACCTCGGCGTCCTGGCCCAGCCACTTGAGAATGGGCTCAGTGAAGGAGTTGATGAAGACCATCGGCACGAGAATCACAGTGAGAACAATGACGCCGGTCTGGAAGTAGACGCCGATCTTCTCGAAGCTTTTGGCCCCATAGGCCTGCGAGCAAAGCGTATCCAAGGCCGATGCGAGGCCCAGTCCGACTGAAAGCGAGGTGATGTTCAGCAACTGTATACAACAAGAATGATTTGAGAATTCTTATCAGCTCTAGACCGTGCTATCGAGGAGAGCCAACGCACCATGGTGGAGAAAGTTGCGGCGTCGATGTAATGCTGTGACAACGGTGAATCGATGTTGCCGGCGAGAATGATCGACATGAAGCCTGGTAGAAACTCCAAGAACGTCGTATCATCTGCACAAAAAGTTGAGCGCAAATTGGTGAGCTACCCATCTAAAAGGTTGTCAATCCATTCACAAACCTGCTTACCACGGGACCCACGAGCTTGAGCAAAGTCTTGACTTCCTCGGCGGTTTGTGGTGTAGGCTCATCGCTCCGATCGAAGTCGTGTCCGGGTAGAGGCGAAGGTGTGCAGATGCTCACGAATGACGGGCTCAGAGCATCTTTATCCTTGTGCGAGAGCTGCGAGCTCATTTGTACCATGCCGTTGTTGCCTCGGAAGGGATAATGCCCACGATTACAACGTCGAAGATACATCGTCTGCGCGGTATCATGCGCGCGTAAGCCAGCGTTTCGTCGTGGTTGCAGATCCGGTAGGTCACAACCATACATAGCGTCAGAGAAGATGCTATGCTTACGAGCAAAGTCGACACCATATTGAGTAACTCGCTTCCACTCATCATTAGTGATACCAGCCTAGCAAAGAGTACGTCACAGTCTCTCGCAGTCTACAGACGATTGCAGCCATTCATTATTTATTACCATAACAAAGAAGCGCTTCGCCACGCACTCGCCAGTTTCTACGATCATCTTGCGATACGAAACGCTATAGCTCAAAGCTTTTGGCCGAAGACAACACATCCCCACTCCACGATAATTTGATACATTACAGTACGACAGAGATATTCATCAGTGCGATCCTGTGCGAGTTTTCCTCAGCTCCAGCGCATTAATACATTCTTCGCACTATCAGTCGCAGCCACAGCTCTTCAACTCCAAAGTTGCACTGGAAAGCTAGCAACGCGCCGAGAGGGATAGCGAATGTGTAGTACGCTAGCGCATTGGCTGTTGTAGCAGCGCTCTGCTCACCGGCACCTCGGAATACACCTAGCGTGACGGCATTAACTCCACCACATTATATCACTTTCGAAGAAAGCTGGACTCTCACGAAACAGCTGAGAGATTTTGTCACTGAGGCTGAAGAGCGACGTCGCAAAAGTAACTGAGAGGGCCAAAGCGCGGCAGTTCGAGCCATCTCCTAGACAATATCCACCCGAATATTTCCGGCCACCGAAAGGCCTGTGTGGGTGGCGTGCATCACCAGGCTGACAAACACTTGCACAGAGTGAGCAGCTACAGCGACCACGCTAGTTGGTAGCAAACCGACAAAGATCAGGGATGGCCCCACCACTGACTCAAGTGATGGGAGTGATGGGACCGCCACATGATGTTCGGCACGGGCAGCAGTGGAAGAACCATTTTTCCAAACCTTCTTCCGATAGCAATTCCAATGAAACCTGCAGATGTGTGGTAAGCAAACACGTAACTTCTTCAACTTGACCGAATTAGGACGTCTTCAGCGGACCAACTTATCGAGGAAAAAGGCAGAAGTACTCTACTAAGATGCCAAATTTTAAGAGATCTGTTGGCTCCGTAGGCTTGTGAACAAGAGGATCAAGCGCCGCTGCAAGTCCCAATCCAACCGTGAGTAAGCTGATATTGAACAGCTACATAGTGCGTTAACTAGACGAAGAATAAGGTACCATATGTGGCTGCGTCCATGTAAATGCTGCGCTAGTGGCGAATCCATATTGCCGGCAAGGACAATCGATGCTAAGCCCGGGAGAAAGTCTAGGAACGGCATCGCCACCAAGCTTCTAGTATTGACCTTATCAAGAAGGAAAGGACATTTGCTGCTGGTCTGCTTGCTCGCAGATTGCGACTTGCCCTAGTGCGATTTGATTCAAGACAAATTGGTTCCGACAAGCAGTTTGGACTACCTACAGAATATCCGAAGGTGTATTTCCGAGCCTAATCGCATCAAGACAAGCCCGTTACTGCTGCTCCTTCACCGCAATGCCAACTTTCCCGATATGACTGCCCGAATTCAGCAAGTCGAACGCAGCCATGACCTCGTCTCGGTCAAATCCAAACGTCTTGTGGATGTACGGCTGCACGTTCTTCCTTGACACAAACTGGAGCAACTCACTAGTGAGTTGTTTGCTGCCAGCTTGCACGCCCCGAACCGCGCAGCCCTGGATCAAGGCCAGAAGCGGAACATTGGGCATGTTCTCCTGCTTGATGTCAGCCAGGTAGCCGATGACTGCGATCATCCCTCCGGACGCAGTGGCCCTGATGCTCTGCTCGATCGTACCGGCACCGCCGATCTCAATGACGTAGTCGGCTCCTTCTCCGTTGGTCAGGCGACGCACTTCGTCCGCCCAGTTGGGCGTCGTGCGGTAGTTAATGGCATGGTCAACGCCAAATTTCTCCTTGACAAGCTTCAGCTTTTCGTCGGACGAGGACGTGATGATCGTCACTGCCCCCGTAGCTTTAGCGAGCTGAACGCCCGTGATCGACACACCGCCGGTACCTACTCAGACAGATGCAGCATAAGTTAATAGTCAATTGTGCGAAGCATTGGAGAGCGAAGGACCTACCTTGGAAGAGGACAGTCTGGCCAGGTTTCATCGGCACGTAGCCGTACAGTGCGTTCCAGACGGTAGCGCCCGTGCTGACGAGCGACGCTAATTGAACGTAGTCCAGCTTGCACTCTTCCGGAACCTTGATGATAGCCTGAGCTGGTACCGCAGCGAATTGTCGAAGCGTCCCGTCAACGCCGCCTCCGAGCATGTGCGCTTGGCTCTTCAGCGGGCCGTACACATTGTCGAGAGCGATGCTGACAATGACACGGTCGCCAATGCGAATATCGTCAACAGCATCACCGACCGCGGCGACCACTCCAGCTCCGTCCGAGCAAGGGACTAGATCGTCCTTCACGGCAGCGGCCGGGTATGACCCTCCGCAGATCTGAAGGTCGCGCGCGTTGAGCGTGACGCCACGAATCTCCACGAGCACTTCATGGTCGCGGACGGTTGGGAGCGGCTCCGACTGAAGCTTCAGGTTGCGGTGCGACGTGCGCTCGTTGATGCGGTAGACAATGTTGGACGCTGCCATGGTGAACTCACTGCTTGTGGGCTTGGTGGCGGATTCAGGAGTGATGCAACCACTCATCAGTCGAGCTGCTTACATAATATGGCCACTTCACGCAAACAACGCTCCTGAATGAAGGAAGCATTGATCACGACCGCCATATTGCAGACTTGAGCAACTCGGCCGATTACTTGAGCCGATTGGGTGAAGGCATGCACGTGTGCACTTGCGCAAAATGATACTTTTTGTATCTGTACATCACCGCAATTGTTTGATGAACTGCACAAAACATATCTCCATACAGCTACGCTTCCTCCATCGCACTCTTAAACTTGCCTTCTTCCTGACACCCGATAACGAACTCGACACCAACCATGGCCCAGAGTGCTCTCCGCGCTACTCAGACGTGGCAGCCCCATAAGTATCTCAAGTTCCAGCAGCAACGACTGCGTCCAGCTCTCGACCTACTAGCCCGCGTGTCTTCACTGCCTTCGGAAGTTGACAACTCAATCAGCATCATCGACCTTGGTGCTGGAACGGGCAACATGGCCCCTGCCTTCCTCAAGCGGTGGCCAACCGCGCACGTGACGTTCGTGGACTCGGCCAGTTCCATGCTGGAGGTCGCCCAACGAGAGCACAAGGAGAACGAGTCGCTCAACACGCAGCAGTTCACCTACGTCCAAGCCGACTTCGAGACGTACGACCCCAAGCATCCAGTGGACCTCATCTTCTCCAACGCGGCGCTGCAGTGGGCGCGCGCGGACAGGCACAAGGACATCATGTCGAGACTGTACTCGTTCCTGAAGTCTGGGGGCGTCTTGGCCTTCCAGATCCCGGACACTCGTCAGCAGCCCAACCACCATCTCATGGTGCAGGCGGCCGCTGAATTGGGACTGAGCGAGCGCGTGGCTGGCGTGCGCTCCGTCACATGCGAGTACGACCCGGAGTTCTACTACGACCTGTTCAAGTCTGCCGACAAGGACGCGCAACTCGACATGTGGGTCACCGTGTATGCGCACATCCTCGAGGGCGACAACCCCGTGGCCGACTTCACGAGCTCCACGGGTCTCCGCCCGTTCATGAACGCTCTGGCCGAGCCGTCGACCGAAGCCGCGCAGTTCGAGCGTAAGTACCGCGAGCTGGTCGCGGCCGCGTACCCCAAGCAACGCGACGGCAGCACCGTCTTCAACTTTAAGAGGTTCTTCATGACGGCAACTGAGCCATTGCAAAGCAAAAATACAACGCGTGATTTGATTGGCTGACAACTTCAACTTCAGCCGCGATCCAAGCGAGTGATCTTCAAGAGTCGCGCAAAGCTCACAGCCCATTAGGCTAATCCCTCTATAGAGTTCAGCGCCATGAGCAGCTCCATGGACCCGCGCGTGCTCATCAACTACTACATCCGCAAGGGCTGGTACGACCACGTGCAGCGGTTGTGCGAGCAGATCCTCGAGAAGAAGGGCAGTGACTCGACCATCCTGTTCTGGCGCGCGTTCGGCATCGTGCTGGAGCGCAGCTACTCGTCCGCCATCCGCGAGCTCGAGAACCTCAAGAGGACGGGCCGCAATGTGGAGCTGCCGTGTCTCCACGCGCTGATGTACGCGCACTCGCAGTGCAAGCATGTGGACCACGACGAGGTGGCGCAGCTGGAGCTGCAGCTCGTCATGGCCGAGGAGAACGCGTCCAGCACGAGTCTCATGCTCTGCGCCACGTTCTTCTGGCACCTCGGAGAGCACGCCAAGGCCCGCAAGATCCTCGACCAACTGCTGAGCACCAGTGGGAAGAGCAGCTCGGACGGAGCGCTCCGTCTACGAGCCCTTATTCTCCGCGGCTGGGTGGACCTCACAGTCGACCCCAAGATCAAGCGCGACGCCGACTTGCGGGACAACGCCATCCAGTTCTTTGACCAAGTCACTGAGTACGCGACCGCCCGTTTAACTCTGATTAGATCTCCTAACTAACTTGTTGGTGTTGCTGGCCAGGCGGAAGGATGCCGAGCTGGTGCTTGGGATGGCCAAGTACTACGACATGAAGAAGGCGTATCCTCGGGCCTTGGAGTCGTTCGACGAGATCACGGTACAGTTTCCCTGGTTCAAGCACTCGCTGAGCGAGAAAGCCTTAGTGCTGCTGAAAATGGGCAACTGGGACCAGTGCATGGACAGCGTGGAGCGCGCGCTGAGCGAAAACGCTCGGGAGATCGAGGCCATGCGCATCATGATCCTGCTGCTTTTGTCTCGAGAGGGTCACGCCCGCGAAGCCGCTGAGCGCATTCGTGACCTGCTCGAGGCGCTGAAGAGAGTCGAGCCGGCCAACCCCGAGCTCTTTTGTGATATATCTCGCTGCACGGCTCGCGTGTCGGATCGAGACTCGGAGGTGCTGCAGTGCAGCTTGGGACTCATCGAGCACGCGATCCAGCTCAACCCAGAGAGTGGAGCGTTTCGTGCCGAGCGCGGGTATCAGCGTGGGCTACTTGGAGACTACGCGGAAGCCATGGAGTCGTACAAGGAAGCTCTCAAGCTCGACGAGTCGAACGAGATGGCGCTGCACGGCATGATCTACTGCCAGATCAGGCTCGGACAGCTCGAAGACGCCTCACAGCAGATGGAGTTCCTCAGCGTGATCCAGGAATCCATCGGCGCTAGTGCCAGCTTTGCCTTCTTGCAGGCACTTCTAAGCTGGGAGAAAGATCGTGACCGTCCCAAGCAAGTGAAAATGCTGCAGCAAGCCATGCAGATCCACATGGACAAGTTAAAGGAGGCCATCCAGGGCCCCGACGTGTCGACGCACGACACGATGAGTCTTCTCAATCCCATTTTCCTGGTCGAAATGGCGACAGAGTTTCTGCAAGGCGACACCCCGCAGCCAGGCAGTCCCAATGACAGCTTATCCGACGCTGTTCTCAAGGGAATGAGCATCCTGGAGAAACTTGTCAACAAGTCGCCGGGCTTCTTACGAGCTCAGTTTGTGCTCGCCCAAGCGTACTTCGACTCGCAGCGACTGGATGACGCCTACCAGGTCTCCAACTTGATCTTAAAGATGGATCCGGGGCACTCCAAGGCTCACTTGATGCAGGCGCGCGTGAGTCTGGAGCGCGAACACTTCCGCGCAGCCTCGTCGTGCCTCGACCAAGCTCTCAGCTACGATTTCTCTGTTCGACAGTCGCTCTCGTACTACATCATCAAGGCGCGTATCCTCGAGAATGCCGGCGACGTCCGCGAGGCGCTTCAGACGCTCCAAACCGCGATGAAAATGATCCAGAGCGCTGGCGGTTCGTCGACCTCTGGAGGCAGCAACCGTAGACAGAAGCAATCAGCTGAGAGCAACAACAACAACAACAGCGTGTCACTCTTCGACAAGGCGTCTGTGTACATCCACTTGGCGCAGGTGCTCTCGCAGCTGAACGACATCTCCGAGGCCACCAAGACGGTGCGCGAAGCTCTTGATTTCTTCCGTGGCACATCTCAAGAAGTGCGCGTTCTGGTGGCTAATAGTGAGCTCGCCATTAAACGCGGAGACTACGACGCAGCCATCGCCATGCTGAGCAGCGTCCCCGTGAGCTCTCCTGCCTTCACGAAAGCACAAATGGTTAAAGCTGACATCTACCTTCAGTATCGCAAGGACAAGCACTTGTACGCGCGCTGCTACCAAGAGCTAGTGGCGCTGAACCCTTGTCATGCCACTCACGTGAGCTTGGCCGAGGCATACCTGCGCATTCAAATGCTGGATCAAGCGGTCGAGTCGTTCGAGCGTGCCAAAGCGCTCAGTCCGGGAGATCCGACGATCGCTGGACGTATCGGCCGCGTCCTGATCTCGAAGCACGACTACCTCAAGGCTGTCGACTACTACGAGACAGCACTGAAGCTTGCACCGGGGAACCTGGTGCTGCGCAAAGACCTCGCTGAGTTGTACGCTAAGCTGCGCCACTACGACCAAGCTCTGAGAGTCGTTCAGCAAGCACCATCCAACGACTCCGAAGCCCTGAGCCATCTTCTGCAGGTAGTAGACCTCCAACTCGTGCTGCCAACCATTCACCGCGGACTTGGCAGTGACGAGATGGCCGTACAGGCGTTGCTGAAGGCCTACGCCATCCAAAAAGTGGTCTTGGATCGCCAGAAGGACGAGCAGCCCGACGTTCTCAGCAAGCAACGCGCCGCTATCGCAAACACTTGCTACCAGATCGCAGCCATCTACGCCTCGGCGTCAGGCAACACGGAGCGCGAGAACGTCGTGAAATACTGCACGCTAGCGCTGCGGTCGGACGAGACGCACGAGCCTTCGCTGCTCTTCCTCGCGCGCTCGTACCAGCAAATCGGTGATCTGGACCAGTGCCAAGTGCGCTGCTCGACGCTGCTGCGACTCAATCCGGCTCACGAAGAAGCCGCGCTCATGCTCGCCGACATTCTGCTGCAGAAGGAAGACAACGACTCGGCCATCTATCACTTCCAACAGCTGCTTGACAGCCGCCCCGACAACTTCGCAGCACTTAGTCGCTTCCTTGTCATGTTGCGGCGCGCTGGAAAGCTTCATACTTCGTCGACTGACAAGGAACAAGGCAGCTTGGCTCAACGGTACTTGCGCCTGGCAGAACGCAGCACGAACGTGCGCGTGGCTCACGCGCCCGGACTTCACTTCTGCAAGGGGCTGTACGCGCGCTACCGCAACAACGTCGTGGAAGCCATTGACGAGTTCAATCTCGCGCGTCGTGATCCAGAATGGGGTGAGCGAGCTCTCATCAACATGATCGAGATCTATCTCAACCCCGACAACGAGAACCTCTGGGATGCCGGCAACGACGGGAACGAAGGCAACACGAAGGAGCAGACCGAGAACCTCCGCATCGCCAACACGCTGCTGGACGAGCTGCCCGTGGCTCGAAACGAGCGCGACGCCAAACTTCGCGTGCTTGAAGCGTACGCCGTGCTCGCAGTCCGCACGAAGAGCATGTTGGACAAAGCCATCCAGCTCTTCATGGAAATCCTCGAGACGGTCGACCGCGACTACGTGCCAGCATTGCTTGGACTCGCCACGGGCTACATGCTGACCAAACAGCAGCCCAAGGCTCGCAACCAGCTCAAACGCATCGCCAAGATGAACTACGACCAAACCCTTGCAGACGAGTTCGAGCGCAGCTACCTTCTGCTGGCAGACATCTACATCAACCGAGGCAAGTTTGATCTGGCCCAAGAGCTCTGCAAGCGGGCGCTGACGCACAACAAGTCATCTGGGAAAGCGTGGGAGCTGCTTGGACTGGTGATGGAGAAGGAGCAATCGTATATCGATGCTGCCGAGTGCTATCAGGAAGCCTGGACCTGTGAGGGCGAGGCCAGCGCAGCAATTGGGTTCAAACTTGCGTTCAACTACCTGAAGGCGAAGAAACTCGTGCTCGCCGTCGACGTGTGCAACAAAGTGCTGGACCAGTACCCAGACTACCCGAAGATCCGCAAGGAGATTCTTGAGAAGGCTTACGCTGGGTTCCGACCCTAAAGGCAGCGTCCACAACAAGAGGAAATGCAGGATGCACTTGCATTCATCTGTATATCTATCATGAATGACCACATACCGTTTCTCTCCATCCATGATGCGCTGTATCACAAGCCTCGGAGATATTGCTAGGACCTTCTCGTCTAGCCGGCGATAGCATAGTCGCGTAGGAGCGGAATGGGGTTCTTGGGGCGGTTCTGGACACCTTTGCAGATCGCGATGTGCTGTTGCGCGCCACTTGGAGCGAACTTTCGACGACAGCACGGACAAAGCACAAGAGTTGCTTGGTGTTCCTTGTAGCTCTGTTGCAAGGTGTGGTCCTTGAGCTTGTGCAACTTGGAGGCCACCGACCCGGTCGAGCTGGGTGGTGTTCCGACTCGTGCATTCCTCGGGTTCGGAGGGGAGCTCTGGTTTGATGGAGTACCGCGCCCCCAGGAGCCTTCGTTGCCGAACACACGCGGGCAAACTGCTTCGTGCTTGGCCAGCCGACCTTCAGCGAAGCTCCGGCTGCAGTACCGGCACGTCTCCATCTGCTGCGCGGCTGGACCTGCTCCGAATGCGCCATTCGTAGGCTGCGACGTTTTCCTCTTGTTTACGGTTTTTTTTCGTCGGCGAGCTAGCTCGACATCAGTAGCTCGTCGAGCCGATACTCGCTCAGGGTCTTGCTGTCCATGGCGATCCGGTGAATTCTTCAGCCCGTTCTCATCCGTGCCGAATATTCTACTGCGAGCATTCACCGATTTCTGCGGCGTACTCTCAGTAGAGTTGGCCCCCCTCGAGCTATTACGGCGCCGTCTGGGACGCAACAGCAGTAGGCTATCCTGCATCGACGTAGCTTCGGGTCGTCCGTGAGGCGTGGGGTCAGGAAACGACGCAGCATAATGCAGAGAGCGCAGGCTCGCATCCTCCGACATCAGACCAAGCGCCCGTTCGAAATTCAGGTACAGCGGTGACATGCGGCGCTTATGGAACTTGGCCGACGCGCACTCGTGGAAGTGCGCGGCAAGCTGATCACCGGGTTGCTGCTCGCCGCAAAAGCTGCAGAACAACGTCGCCTGACGCTCCATCGTAGAGACCGCTGGCACCGCCGACCCCGCCACGGACGCCGACGGGTTGTACCCCAGACTCTGCCGCAGCACAGATTGATGCAGGCTCGGCTCCTCTTCAGTAGCAGCCGCAGCAGGCTGAGGCTTGCTCTCACTCGCGTTGTAGTGACTCGGCCTGCACACATCCAAAACCAAGTTAACGTTGGTACCTCCTTTCCAACATTACTGAGCCCGTATCCACACGTACTTCTTCCAGGACGACTCGCGCGTGCGTCGGTTGTAGTAGTACACCCGGCCTTTAGCCGTGTAGGCCTCCTGCCACTCGTCCTCCTGGACCTTCTCCTGTCCCCGTTGCTCTTCAACCTGTTCTTCTTTGGCGTCCTCCTCCTTGTCCTCCTGGACATTCTGCTCGGCCACCTGTTCAACCGCACCCCTATCCTCTTCGTAGCGTCTGTCCACCTGTTCGCCCTCCTCGTCCTCCATCTGCTCCTCTTCCGAATCCGCCTGTCCTTCGGGTGTCCTCCAATGACGTCCCGAGTGCTCTTCTCTGTCCTCCAGCGTCCACCTGTCCTCCATCACCTCGTGCACAAAATCCAGGTAGCCCTCCCCGGCCCTCCCGGCTCTCCACGGCTCGTCCTCCTGATCCCCGTCGCTCTCCGCGACCTCGCTAGAGTCCTCCAGCAGCCTCAGAGCCTCGCGCACGCTGGCCTCCACGTCCGCCTCCTCCGCCGCCGTCATGTCCTCGGAGCTGATGTGCGCGCGTCCACGCGCGGCGATTGTAGCCATCGGCGCGACCATCCAGCCGTCGTCTTCGTCTTCTTCTTCTTCTTCGTCGTCGTCGTCGTCGCTCTTGTGGGACGCCTTGGAGCCCCAGCTGCGACTTTCCAGAGCTTCTCCGTGGTCACTTGGGTGCATCTGCATCTCAGCTACGTCTTCCAGCGACTGCGACGTCTCCAGGGGCCCTGGGGCGCGAGATATCGACCCAGACAGCGACGCATCGAGGGCGGCATCGACGTCGGTCATCTTCGTTTTGAATTTGACTGGAAATATGAAGGAAGAGCGAAGACTGCAATAACGCGAGATGATTGGGTGAAATAGGAAACGATTTTTTACCTATTAGAGTAGTGTGAAATGGCTACATGAACTTCAACTTGACCGGAGTCGGTGTCTACGCCAAGAAGAGAGCAATGCCCGAGGCTAGAGCTAGTATAAACGCCACGCGCAGTGTCGGTTTGGTGGTGCCAGCATCAGAGGTATCGGTGCCAGTTGTTGTGCTTGTTGCTGCTGTCGGTGTGGCTGTCGTTGTCGGTGTCGTGGTGGAGGTTGAGTCGAGGATGCGCTTGTGTCTGCGTCACAGATAATGTTCGCCCACAAGCTCTAGCAAAGCTGTGATAGCATCTGTCATTTGCGCTGTGTATTGCTACAGTTTACTTTGCTTGCTGTTATTCTATCTGTCTGTGCTGGCATTTGCGTTCGTGCTGTCCGGTGATGGAGATCCTGCGCGTCCAGGAGGTTTTGCACGAGAAGGACGCGGTAACGAGCAATTGCAACTCCTTCAAGCCCATAACTCCCTTGGCCTGGCGCTGCGTCAACTTCAGCAGCTTGATTGAGGCCATGAAGAATTTAGCGCAGTTACGACAGCCAGCTAGCTCCGCAGCAACTTGGTCCGCGTGGCTCGACGTGGTGACACTTTCACGCCGACGCGCTCGATTCCGCGGACTTGGCGATGTCCGAGCTCTCCATCATCGTGCGATAGATACACTCCAGCGACTTCACATTAGGTCCACCACCGCTCGCGGTGCTTCTCGATCAATGTGAACAGAATCTGCTGTTCAAAGTCGCATACGTCGTCGAAGCAGGTAAGGATGCAGTCGTGCATGCGCGTGACCTCAAGGCTCACTTGCGGATCAGGAGCTGGGACTCTACGCGAGCAAGCGCGAGTAGCCTTGGCGGTGAGGAACTCGTAGGTCGCGAGTAGCATGTTGTTCACGATGTCGTACAACGAGTACATCGCATCACAGTCGTTAGCCGATCGCTACTCCGGCGTAGTCGAATAGCAGATGACACGCCTGGAACAGGTTGGGACTTCTCACAATTGGGTTGGACGATGGCTTTCTGTTCACGTCCAGGTAGTCGCACCAATTGTGCACGTTGATAGTGTTGGGTGACCACAAGTCACTCTCGATGCGGTTCTGCATCGAGTAGAGTGCGTGGGGTGCCCTTGGCCGTGCTGACGTTGGGCTTGACGTCCGTCACTGTCGAGGACTTTGACTCGTCAACGCCGGCGAAGGGCAGCAACATGCAGCAGCAGTCCCGCTATCTTCACGTGAACCGCTGGGGTCCATGTTCTACGAGCACAGAGCGACGCCACTCTACAGACGAGATCCTTCACTACCCAGCATAATCAATCCACAGAGTGAATCAAGCAAGATTCGCTAGATACAACAGCATTGGAGCTCACCAGAAACAGCCACGGACACTACCGATAGCTGCTACACGTACGCTGGTGTAGTGCGTGGCGCTCCTGGGAGTTCGCAGGCGGCATCTGGTCGACACCTCCTGAACTCCTCGGCTTTCTCGGCACTCTTGATGGCAACAAAACAAAACTAAATTATAAATTAAGTCGAGGCGCGCGGGCGGCGGCACCGTTGGGCCTTCGGCCCGACATGCGGGTCAAGCCACCGTTCACTCGTTGCCGGCTTTCTCGAAGGCTTTCCCGAACGCATGGGGGGGGGGTCCGCTGTCGTAAGTGTGACTGATGGCACCGTAGCCGCACACATTGCACGTTGTCAGCGTTAGGAATGAGTTGGATGTATTCGCGATACCCCCGAGCAGTGTCGTGCTACCGACCAATGCGAGCGAACTTGACACCGTTGGATGTGTGGGAGCCGTAGATGTGGCCTCAAGTTGACGTTTTTGAATGTGATCAGGGAGACGGTAGGTTTTCATCGTTCGAGGGTCTATCCAATGGATAGTATCCATACGCTTCTGGACGGTTCGTCAAGTTGACGGTCAGAGATAGCTTTTAAGCTCATTTATCTTTAGTAATAGAAGCGCATACATGTAATGTACCTCAGGAGTATTTCGATCTCTGCTGTGGCCACTTATTAGCTCCATCGGCACACTATTGACTTACAATTGTAACTAAACTAACATGAATAGCAGAATGAACGAATTACGTTGAATATATTATTTCATTTTTCTTAGGAGATCGGCAGCTCACTTGCTGGTATGCAATCGATCTTATAATCTGCGATCTAAGCAAACATGAGAGCAATTCCAGTCGCTAGGGCGAACATGGAGGTCGCCGACTCCACCATCGAGCCGTCCGCACCGGAAGTGGTAGTGGTGGTGGTAGAAGTGTCGGTGCAGTTGATGCTCGCCCACAGTGTGGCGTCAGACATCTTGTCCTTCAGTGACGGGTGCGAGACTCCACTTGTCCACCGAGGCGTGTCCCCAGTCGACCATTCACAACACGGGTCGCCAAGCTCCTGTCCATTGGTTTGACCGTCCCCATCCGTGTCGGCCTGGCACAACTCGACGCTCCACTTTTTACCGGCCTTCTCGAAGGCTTCACCGAAGTCGTTAGTCGCCTCGTTCTTCCCCGTACCGTCAGAGTGCCCGATGGCTTCGTAGCCCTCCACGTTGGCGCCGTTGGGGATCCAGTTGACGAACTTTTTGCTTCCCTCGGCAGTCGACCCGAGGAGCGCCAGGGCACCAAGTAGCACGAACGAAGCAGACACCATGATGATTTTCTAGGGTAACTTGGGGGTGGAGACTGGGTAGTGACGCTTGCTCGGGACTCGATGCTTTCGGGAATGAGAGAAGACTCGTATAAGCTGAAGCTGCTACGGCATAAGAGCCCGAGGGAGTGTACACTATTCCAGGCATGAGCTGCGATGGGGTGCTTCGTGTAGACTATTTTCAACTTGCGCATGGGGCATGGCAGCACAGGGAAGGAAGGGCTGTGGGACTCCGGGTCAGAATGGAGTTTCGCGCTGGCACGCACAACCCCAATATTGCGAACTCCCAATGGATCCTTGGATCCTTTGCGTCTGTCACACCGAGTTCGCTTCGCCACCGCTGACTTGAAGGTCGGTCCCACGATAGCGACAAACAGCGCAGCAGCATTCATTGATCTACCTCTTTATTGGTAGCAACTGCTAGCTCTCGTGTGGACTGCAACTTGATCATCCAAGTTGAAGTTGCCATACAAAAGCCAAATCAAGGTATATTTTACAAAACGTGCATGCATCCCATTTTCTACCCATCCAACTATTTTAACCATCGATAAGAGCACTTCAGCCATTGCCACATGGAGACCACGACGGCAGTACCCTCGAGCGTCGCTGCGCCTTCCCCACGACACGAAGTGTCCTTAGCAATAGACGACGATGAACTTCTACTCGCTCCCGACCACGCTGCTGCTTCCCGCGGTTCTGGGGGCTCTAGAGGCGCCACAATTGACGCCGTAGTGCACCGCTTCCCGTTCTGCATCGTGTGGTCTCCCAACCCCATTCTCACGTGGTTCCTGCCCTTCATCGGCCACTTAGGCCTCGCCGACAGTAAAGGGTGCGGTCTAGGGCTCATTATGAACTATTCTCTAGAGATATTGGGGCCATATTGACCAAGTGACTGTCTACTGTCTACTTTGTGCAGAGTCATCTCCCTTTCGTGTTCGTGTTAGCGCTTATTGCCATTGTGGTCCACGGCGTGATTGTGCAAGCTCTGTTGCAGAAATATGAATGACTTCCACGAGGAATTTGATGCTAATAAACAAAGGTAAAGCCTTGTACTAACGCCTCCTAGCAGGGATTGGAAAAAAAGAATTGTAATTGTAAAAGTGCAACAATTGTACTACCGCAATATTGATTGCTGGCTGTCGGACAATCTTCACTACATATTGATCACTATTGTCCAGGAAGGATTTAAGATCCTGGCCTGTCATCTAGACGTGTACGCTTAGCTTTCACCTTCTACTTCGTCAGACAGTGTACACAACCGTCTCCTTCACGATTTCCTTCCTTCTGCCCCAACCACTCGATCCGGCGACGATGACTTCTACCTGCTTGGCATGGCCACCTGCAGCGTGGTGACAGTGGGTGGCACCTCTGTTCGCCGAGTTAGTGCCCATGATGAGCGCAGGTTGTGGGCAGGTCCTGACGTTGTTGTTGACGTGTGTGGGCTGTGGCGTAGATCGGGAGGACCTTGGGCATGCCGAACCTCCGCCTGCGACTCAAGCGACCAAAACCTTGCTTAAGGAGCGCGATGGAGAAAGCTGATATTGTTAGTGGGAGAGTATAGTCAACGGCGGCGTTGTCTAAGAGTAGTGCAGTGGCGGCTGAGATAAGTCGCTTAAACGAAAGTGAGCACTCAAGAGGTTTCGCGGCCTTCCGTGCTCTCCCGCCTCGTGCAGTCTACCCGAAATGTCCTGAGTAGCTAGTTGTGCCTCTGCCAAGACTGTGAGGACGACTTCAACATGAAGATACACAATTAGATCTGCATATTGCAATGTATTGAACTGGATATTGATATTGTTGCAATATTGATTGAGACGGCCGTCTCGACAACAATCCATATACAATGGATATTGTCCGATCCCTGGCCTCCTAGAGCTTTGGCTTAGTTGCTGCTGCTGCTGCTGCTGCTACATCTCTATATACAACACTTCCTCGCTGTGTTTGACGTTGATGTCACCGTAGTGCCGCTTCCAGCTGCGAATTTCATGGCGCTCGTTGCTATCCACCGCCCATTCGATTACGCGAGCTCGCCGCGGGAAATATGGCGCTCCGTTCGACCAACCGAATCCAGTGCCACCTCCGTAGCAGAGCTGCACCCCGTCTACGAGACAGCAGTACTCGTTCAGGTGGTCGTGACCCACAAACGCCGCCTTGACCTCTTTCATCTCGGACAGAGTTCGAAGCAACCGCATGTTCATGCCTTGCCCGTGCACCAACTCGTTCTTCTCGCCATTGCAGCTATCGCCTGAGTTCGAAAACTCCACGAGCGGGATGTGGAAGAACATGAGCGCAGGGAGGACAGTCTCCGAGCTGCTGTGTCTCTCTGAGCGTCCAGTCTCCGATAGCTGCCGGTAGTAGTCGATCTGGCTCTGCTTGATCCAGTCGTACTCCGCGAACACGTACGGGAATTTCTTCGTCAGCGCGTGCGCCCCCGAGTCCAGGAAGTACATTCGCAGTACACTATCGCCAGCCTCCCCCCAAGCGCCTGCAGTCGGTGCCGTCACATTGAGCATGTAGTTGCCAATGCCATCGACGTCTTCGGGCCCGCTCTCCGTATATGAGTGGTTCTTCTCCGACACCATTTCCACGATCTTCGCTCTCGGGAAACCTCCGTCCTCGTCATGATTCCCGAACACCATCCCATAGGGAATACCGCGTTCTTCAGCGGTTTTGGTGACAGCGTCGATAGCATGTTGTTGCAAGCCGGGTACATACGCCTGCACGTTGTCTCCGGTGAACGCAATGAAGTCGGGGTTTTCCAGGTCGACTAGTTGCTCGATGAACTCGTAGGTCAGCGCTTCGGAGCACTCCACTCCCGGTGGCATACTCTTGCCACAGCCGACATTCGGATCGCCAGTGATATGGACATCAGCCAGCTGCAGGATCTTGAACACCAGCGAGCCATCGTTCGAGCTGCTTCGCGCTTGGATCGGTGCCTTCTGTGCCGACGCTAACGCAGCTACAAGTGCTGAGCCCCATACAAATAGCAGTCTCATCGTGTTACTTGAAGGGACAGACCACTAGTGGGACCTTATCGCTGTTGCAAGCCGAATCAAGACCCTTCCTGCGGTTTTTCGTTTCGAGCATACCAGCTTCGGACAAGATTAATGAAGAAGAAAATAACGGCTCTACTACCACGATATTGTCTCTCGTGGGATGGTAGCTCATCTCTTCTTAAAGCGCGTGACACGATCTCACACGCGCTGTACAAACTCACCTTCCTTTTTTTCTGTGCGTTGTATTGTATTCACCTCAGCCGCGAGTTGTCACCTACTGCTCACTTTGAATTCGCTTCCCTTTCGCAAGATGCCAACACTTCCTACCCACAAAGTCTTTTGCCGGTCCACGACTTCGCTGGACGCCATTCATCAGAGGCTGGATGCTCTGGCTGATGCTGATCGCTCCACGTTCTACGGCCGACTTCTGGTACTAACGGGTTTCAGCTGGGCTGTTCGTACCGCGGAGCTCGTGCTCTTCACCTTCACCCGAGATCTTGTCGACAACGATATCGGCATGGGGACCACGGCATTGCAAACACTAGGCATGGGCGAGTTTATCGGAGCAGCAGTTGGCGGCCCACTCTTCGGCTATTTGGCGGACTATCGAGGCCGGCGGTTGGCTCTGTTGCTCGCTATGGCATTATCGCTGGCCGGGCTGGCGCTATCAGCCCTAGCCACCCGCGACTACGTCTTGATCATCGCAAGAATTGTGGCGGGAGCTGGGCTAGGTGGAGAGCTACCGGCAGCTATTGTGTTGATGCAGGAGCTGTCCCCCAAATCCATGCAAGGTCCTCTGGTGGCATGGCTCGAGGCGTACACAGGTATTGGGGGCATTGTCGGTGCAACGCTGGCGTTTGGGTTGGCGCCGCAGTTCGGCTGGAGAAACACGTACTGGGTTATCTGTGCGTGGGTGTTATACACAGGAGTGCTGCGGTTCGGCATTCCGGAGTCTCCTCGGTGGTTGGCGAGTGTGGGGCGCGAGGATGAAGCCCTCAAGGCTATGGAAAAGCTGGAACAATCGAACCGAGTGCGACCGAACTATGAGAACGTCAAGCTGCAGGATACGTCGATGCGCGCAGTGGTGGAGTCCCTGTCTTCGGTGGTTCAGGAGTCCTCTGCGTTCGAGAAGCCGTGCACATAGTGGTGCTTTGGACGCTGTGGGCGGCGATGACTTTATCGACCTATGCGTTGGGCGTGTACGTGCCGACACTGATTAGTATGTCAGGGTTCAACATGTACGAAAGCTGGGAAGGGGTTATGTTGCTGCACGTAGCGCACATTGGTGGTTGCGTCATGGCTTCGAGGCTATTGACAGTGCGTGGCCACAAGCAAGTTTTGGCTGCCTTTGTCACGCTGGTGTCGATTGTTGCGATCATCCTGAGCTACGCACCGTGGAACCGTGTCGTGGTTGTGGTGGGGACTTGCTCCGTATCGATACTGCTGGCGGGCGCGTGGAGTTGTGTACTTGCCTACAGCCCCGACAACTTCCGAACTGCTGTGCGGGCTCGTGGGGTGGCATACGCTTACGGCTTCAGTCGTCTCGCCGCCGCTGGAGGGCTGCTGCTCTACCCTCACATGTTTAATGTGTGGCTAATGTCGGTGTCCTCTATTACGTGGGTCTTTACGGGCTTGCTGGCTGCCACGGTGCTAGGCTTTGTAGTGCCATGGGGGTTCAACGCACCGAACTATGGATATTGCTCCGTACGCGAAACCCCCCAGCTTGAAATCGACCCTTAGAAAATCCTCACTCACACTTGTTCCGGAGCTCCCTGCGCATTTGAAGACAATGATGGAGTCAAGCCAAGTGACGACCAAATTAAGAAAAAATTATCCCGAATCGGCACTTTATGAACATTTTCTAAGGCCGTGTTCGACTTGCATCCAATCCAGTTGTTTTAGGCCAAATGCAGTGGTCGGTTAAGTACGAGTGGGACGAGTGGCTGAACCGTGGGTTTCCGAACCGAGCCAGCACGCAATCTCGATCATTCGACGATTGGCCCGCCAGAGCTCAGAGCTCCAACGACCAACGCAAGAAGTCAAGAACACCGACAGAGCTCAGAGCTCCACGAAGACGCAGCCAGGCTGCCCGTGAAGAAATTTTTTTTTTCATGACTGTCATTGCCTCTCGCCCGACACCGCCTGGTCGGTCCAACCCCTCCGCGGCTTCGGTCAAGCGTTGTCACAGCCGCACGGTGCGGCTCGAGTGTCCCGATGAGCTCCCCGGCCCCTGGGATGGCCCCGTGTACGCAACGTTGGGACGCGAACCTCTGAGCAAGCGCCCCACTGCCGACACGCCGTTCCTCGACTCGGACGACGGCGCCCAGCGGCTGGTATGGGAGGCCACGTTGACGATCCTCCGGCATGACCAGAGTCTCGAAGATTTGCCGTACCTGTTGCGCGACTACGTCGATGCGGTCCACTTCATCCCGCACTGGAGACTGACCGAGCCCCAGCGCGACCTCAAGGCTGAGCTCCTGGAGCGCCCTCTACTGTCGGTATTTCGGTTCGTCCGCTTCTCCACGTACTTCGTCGCGTCTCCGCGCTGCGACACCAAGTTTGTGCGCAGGACGTCTGACGTCCATCTCTGTGGTCAAGTTATTGCCTACGCTGCTGCCTCGCGCATGAGTCTCGTGGACGATGTGGACCTCCTGTTGGAGCCTAGCTCAGGGTTTGTCTGCCATGTGGCTCTTCGACACTATGCTGACGAGCTCCGCCGCGTGGTAGCCATCCCTCTTGAGGCCGTGCGCGTCCGTCATATCAGCCAGGCTGAATACATGCTGGGCTACCACCACCAGCTTCCCGTCTCCCTGGTTCCTTCGGACTTCAATGCTGCGTGGACGGCCATCGCCGAGCCCCATGGCCAAACCGCTTCCGAGGTTGTCCGGCGTCTCACCTCCGATTTGGCCGTGCCAGGCACGCCTCCCGTGGCCACCGTGGACACGAGCTCCCGTTCCGTCGCGTACATCAACCCCCGGGGGGAGAAAACTGCATCGACCATTGAGGGGTATGTCCAGGCCACCAAGCTCCCGCCGCGCAGGTCGGCGCCCGACGACAATACCGAGGCGATCGACTCGCCCTCTCCGATTCTTCCGCTGCTCAGTCGTGACGACGCCATGCTCACCCCGTCCGATGTGTTTGCGGCTCCGACCAGGTCGTCCCCGCCTACACCCGTACTCGCTACCTCGGGTGCTGCGCGCCTGGCGCCGCCGGCTGCAGGCCCTGGGCCGGCACCAGTATCCACGACTTCGCCGAGTATTCGGGCCGACGATCCAGTGATCCAGCGCCTGTTCGAGCAGCAGGCACAGCTGTTGCAGCAAGTGTCATTACTATCAGCCTCCATCCTCCACCGCTCCACCCTGGCTGAGCCTGGACCTCCTCCGCCAGCTTCCCGAGGTGATGAACTAACCTCCGACGCCCGATCCGACTATCCCGCCCGTACCAGCCCTCATGTGCGCGGCCGATCCCGTCGGTCACGGAGTCGCTCCCGTTCGGTGCGCCAGGCACACAGGTCGCACCCATATGGTTCCCCCGCTCGGCGCCGAGCGCGTTCCCCGAGTCCTTCTACGTTCTCCCCGCCACGCCAGGCGCGGCCGCATTCTCGTTCTCGATCCCGGTCCCGCGGACGGCGTCGCCGGTCTCGTTCTCGGAGCCCACGTCGCCACCACCGATCACGTAGCCCGTCACGTCGGGCTCGCTCGCGCAGCCCACGGCGTCGTTCACGATCACGCGATCGGTCCCCACGAACCTCTCGACCGACGGGCAACGCCTTGTTCCGTCCGACGGACCGCGGTGCCCAAGTTCACGCGATTGCTCGAGTCGGCCCGCGACCCAGTGGCCCCCATCCAGGTAATGACGACTCCTTTGATCGGTTTGACGCCATGAGTCCACACGACAAGGTCTGCTTCATGCTTCAGCATGAGTGTTTTCGGGGGCGGTACCGGGCGACCAAAGTTGCCATCAAGATGTTGTATGCTGTGGACTTTGCTAGCCGTCCATTCGACCATTTCCTGTCCTCTGAGGACCCATCGTCGTACCATCAAGACCGCACCGTCCTGCATGACGACGGCCAGTGGGGTGGGCCTGAGCCTGCTCCCGCTTCCAGATCCGCCGGGCGACTCACCTTCACTCCGTACTGTGGGCCATCCAGGACGCTGCGTCAGAATGGTACCCGCCCGATGTCGTGGCGGCGATACGGGCTGTGCACACGCATGCTATTTACGAGGTGCCAGGCACCGCCCCTCTCCAGGAGATTCATGCGATGTGCAACCTGTACCAGGCTGTCTTCCACCAGCTCTTCGAGGACATCCTCCACAGGACCCCGAGTGGGGACCTGGAGGGTCGTGCACGGCGCATGCTAAGTCGTGATTCTCCCGAGTACGTCCGTTTCGTCACGCGTGTCCTCAGTGATGCCGTACACCGGGCGCTCCTCCGCCAGCAGGGGCAGGGATCAGCCAACCAGCGGGCTCAGCGCCAGGCGCTACACCGCGGCCGCTCTTCCACGACTCGGGCCCCTGGGAGCCAACGAGCGCAGACGCCGGTGATACCTACGGAGACTAGGAATCAGATTCCCCTGGAGAACGGAACCCAGGTCTGCATGCGATTCCAAGTCGAGAAGGACTGCACCTTCCCTCGCTGCCCCCATGTTCACCAGCTTCGGACGTTGCCCCGGACGTCCTCCAGTGGGTTACGACGCATCATGGCGGACTCAAGTCCGGCCACCCCCAGCACTCGTGAAGGCGCGGGGGCGGTTACCGTCTCGGGCTTAGCTTATCCAGTGATAATATGAGCCTTGACCTTTCGTTTCCGCCCCTGGTATCCGACGCGTCAGACGCGCGGCTTCGTCTTCCACGATCATCTGCGGTGGGCGCGCCTGGCGCTATGCCCTCTCGGGCGTCAACCGCCTTCCTCCCTCTGACTCGGCCGGCTTCAGGCGTTCCTCCCGCCTTTCATACACCTCTCGCCAGGTCCGTGTCTGACACGACGGCAGCGCCATCCCACACGCCTGGCGTTTCTACCACTTTGGATATGATGCTGGTCGAACCGAGTGTTGCCATGCCAGCGGCACCTGGTGCTCTTCAAGTGATGTCGTCGGCGTCAGACGTCTCGGTTCTGGCACGGTTCCCACGGACCCGGAGGCGTCTGTCGCCCCTTCAGCGCTTGTGGATACGCCTGGCGTTCGCTCCATGGCGGCCCAGCTGCCGCTCGGGCCGCGTGCTGCCATGCCAGAGGCACCTGGTGCTCTTCCTGTGATGTCGTCGGTGTCAGACGCCTTTCGTTCTGGCACAGCTCCCATGCGCCTGAATGCGTCTGACGCTCATATGGCGCTCTTGGATACGCCTGGCGTTCATCCCTTGTCGACCCAGCTGTCGTTCGGGCCGAGTGCTGCCATGCCAGAGGCACCTGGTGCTCTTCCTGTGATGTCGTCGGTGTCAGACGCCTTTCGTTCTGGCACAGCTCCCATGGGCCTGAATGTGTCTGACGTTCATACGGCGCTCTTGGATACGCCTGGCGTTCATCCCTTGTCGACCCGGCTGTCGTTCGGGCCGAGTGCTGCCATGCCAGAGGCACCTGGTGCTCTTCCTGTGATGTCGTCGGCGTCAGACGCCTTTCGTTCTGGCACAGCTCCCATGGGCCTGAATGCGTCTGACGCTCATACGGCGCTCTTGGATACGCCTGACGTTCATCCCTTGTCGACCCAGCTGTCGTTCGGGCCGAGTGCTGCCATGCCAGAGGCACCTGGTGCTCTTCCTGTGATGTCGTCGGCGTCAGACGCCTTCCGTTCTGGCACAGCTCCCCTGGACTTGAATGCGTCTGACGCGCCCATCTCGGCCACCGATACGCCTGGCGTGCCCCCTTCGGCAGCTTTGGTGTCTGATGCCTCCCCGCCCACATCGCTTCCGGTGGCCACCGGCGATTACCTAGTTGCGGCCTTCGACGGGGGCTGCCGCCATTTGACGGGCAGAAGTGCTTACGCCTGGTGCGTCTGGTCACCCTGTCACGAGCTTCTCCACTGGGAGGCGCATGCCTTCAGCGAACTCCAGACCAACAACGCCATGGAGGCCCAGGGCCTTCTCTCGTGTCTGCGTTGGATGCGACATTACGGTCACACCACCAGCGTTCACGTGTTCGGTGACTCCGCGCTCATCGTGGGCCAGGCCCTCATGCAGTCTGACTGCAAGGCTGCACATCTCCGGCCGTACGTCGCTGCTATCCGATCCTTGGGGGCGGTGCTGCCCCTCACTTATTTGTGGCACGTACGGCGGGAGTTCAATACAGCCGCGGATGCCATGTGCAATTGGATCATGGACACCGTCTCCCCTGGGGTTGACGTCCACATCGACGGGGATGCCTGGCCTGACCTGCTTCCATCCAGCCTGTTCCAGAGCCCAGCTATCCTCTGCCCCTTCAACCCGGACGCGACTGCCGTCATGCCAGACAGACGTGCCCACTCGCGAGCGACCTGGTCGCTGGTTTTTTTCGAGCTTCGGACACTGGGTCACCTCATTCGAGGGCGGTTTGTGCCACCGTGGCCTGATCGTCCGGTGCATGCCCCAGGACATGGTCGTGTGGGGCCAAGCCAGATCCATACCACCGCCCGGGACCTACCGTCTGAGTTCGATATCGACATCGCCCGTTCCTGCGTTGTCAACGGAGTCGCCAGATGCGTTCCAGGGGATGTCTTCGCCACGCTGCAAGATACCGCCAGGCGGTTCGACATCCCGTTTCCCATTGATTCCGCCTTTGTTGCGGCGACCTCCCCGCCGCTATCAATTCCTCTCGTGGATGCTGCCATTCTGGATGCTCTCATTGCTGTTCCCGACCTGGGCATCTCGGGCACCCTGCGCGCGTTTCGAGGTCAGACCTCCGATGATCGTCGACCCAACAAGGCGCTGCGCCCCTGGCTGTACAAAGTCCATTTGGCTACGTACCCCCAGCTGCAGCTTCTCTGTGCCATCGCGGCAGACGGCATCGTTCCTCCCTGGTCCAACCCGGCCGCCCGGCGTGGGGTTCGGCCCCTGCCAGACAACTACGGGGGCGCCGAGTCCGGAGCGGCGGTGGTCATTGACAAGCTTCTCGCCGATTACTACAAGGGCCGCTGCTTGGTTGCGACATTGGCTACGCTACAACGGGACCCTGGGTTCCATTCAAGTTCGTTCGCCCTGGTGGCCAAGAAGGACATTCCTCTCCACATCGATGGGCGCATTATCCATGACTTGTCGGCGCCGCCTGGCGGTTCGGTCAATGACCAGACTAATTCGGATGCTTCACCTGACGCTACGTGGGATCCATTTGACTCTATCGCTCAACGCGTTCGCGACCTTCGTCGCCGGTACCCAGGGTACGCTATCTACGCCATGGTCGCGGATATCGCGGACGCATTCCACCATGTCCCCGTTCATGCTGACCACGCGTTCGCTTTTGGGGGAAGAATGCCGCGTTCCGATCATGGCATAGTGTCCGGGATGGCCGTCTTCGCGTGGACGTCATCTCCGGGGTTCTTCGCGGTGTTCGGGAAAGCCGTCCTACACTACCAACGCACTGGCGCATCGAGTGTTCTCGGGTATTTGGAACCATTTTGGATATTCCAGTGGGTGGACGACATCGTTCTCATCGAAGTTGATATCGACGACCGCCTTCAGCAGGCAGAACAGCGTCTCAGAGACGGCATCAAACTCGTGTTCGGATCAGCAGGCTGGCATGAAGGAAAATTTACGACCTGGTCGCGCCGCTTTCACGCTGTCGGCATCGACTGGGATATCCCCAATGAATGCGTCACGGTTCCTCAGAGGAAGATCAAGAAAATGCGGGGAGTCCTGGACGACGTTGCCAGGCAGAAGTTCGTGACAATGAAGCGACTGGACAGTCTGGTCTGAGTCTTACGGCATGTCATCAGCTTCATTCCAATCACAAAGCCTTTCATCCAGCGTCTGGTGGCCATACAGACAAGATGCCGTAAGCGCCACAAGACCGGGGTACCAATGATGGACGTCCTTCAGAAGGACATCCAGTGGTGGAGAGAGTTAGTCTTCCAAAACGAGTTTGCCGGTATTTCCATGGCATTGTTCGAGCGCAGAGCACACATCGATGACGTCTGGCTGGTGCAGATGCAACAAGATGGTCTAATCATCTCAAGTATGGTTCTCAGAGAACGCCTCCTGATCACCCCCACGGATACCAGAATGAACGATGTTGGAGTGACCCGTGCAATTGCCAGAGTAACCGAGCAGTGGGGACCTGGTCTGACCATCAAGGACGCCTGGCGTCATGTCACGGTTCACAGCGAGTCGCGCTGGATCACGCGAATCATCGACAAGATGAACTGCTCTTCGCCTGAAGGACAGGAACACTTACGCCAGTGTGCTTTGAGTCAGGCTCGTTACCGGATTCACTTTTCGACCCACACTTTCAGCAGAACCATGGAGCAGACCCCAAAATGCGATGTGCATACCAGTACTAATCCGTGGTACCATGGCGACCAGGTGACGAACGCCGCCGGAGGATCGAGGAGAAAACAGCGCAGCTCAAACAGGCCGCAATCGCCAATGGGACTCTCGGACGATACACCAAGAACTTCAAGTTCTGGGAAGCGTTCTGCAACGACTTCGGCTTTCCTGTGTGGATCGATGAGTTGCCCAGGGCTCAGCAGGCAAGGATGGTCGGATTGTTTGCCGGGTTGTGCGCCTCAGAGGGGCACAACAAGTCCAGGACAGGCAACAAGTATCAGACCTTCGATGGAAAAATGGCAGCGGTGGCATTCGCACACAAGGCAGTCCGGAACGCCAAGCTGGATTACCGTACTCCGGAATTTGAGCTCATCGCTCAAGGGTACAAGCGTTCGAACAGTCAAGTGGAGTGGAAGCAGCCAATTACTACACCAATGCTGCTCGAAATGCGAAAGCGACTCGAGTCGATGGACGAACAAGAGCGACTCTTATGGGGGTCAATCGTGCTAGCGTTCTTCTTCCTCGATAGAAGCTCAGAGCTTTGGGGACCAGTGTCCGTGGACAGCTCGACTGGCAACAACAGAACACACTGCGTCAAGGCCTGCAACGTGATCCTGCGAAACTGTCAAGGCGTCCAAATAAGCCCCAGGGGCGATAAGGCCCATTCGGCGGAAATCCTCTTCGAATCCCACAAGGGTGACCGGACGGCACAGGGTGTGGTTGTTCGTCACTACCGCTCAGAGCATCCGATGCTGTGCCCAGTGGAAGCGGCGCAAGGGTGTCTCCTGATACGAGAGAGATGGATCGCAGCAGGAGTGGCCCTGGGCCCATACCTCACATCTACCTCACGGCAAGGAACGATCAAGAAGGCTGTCGTAGCAAGGCTCATCAAGGAAGCGGCAACAAGCATGGGTCTGTCACCCAAGGACTACTCCTGCCACTCACTACGCATAGGCGGTGCTTGCGCACTTCTGGCGGCAGGGAAAAGTGACCTGGTCATACGACTAATGGGAAGGTGGTCGAGCTGGTGTTTCACAGTGTACACCCGCCTGCAGCCTGGCATGCTCCGAGATGCGGCAAGAAGCATGATCACGGCCTCGACATGGGAGCACAACGAGACCAATCACGATGCGCTCGAGGGGGAACTCCAGCGAGCCTAACTCTCCAAGCTAATCAAGTCTACTTGCCCCATGAAGTGATGATCGAAGGAGGAAAGTGGTCGGTTAAGTACGAGTGGGACAAGTGGCTGAACCGTGGGTTTCCGGACCGAGCCAGCACGCAATCTCGATCATTCGACGATTGGCCCGCCAGAGCTCAGAGCTCCAACGACCAACGCAAGAAGTCAAGAACACCGACAGAGCTCAGAGCTCCACGAAGACGCAGCCAGGCTGCAAGTGAAGAAAAAAAAAAAATTTCTTGTCTTCACGAGACTTGATTAGCGGCTCAAGTAGAAGTCCTTCTAGGACGGGTTTTCCCCCTTTCATAAGGTTTTATCCCGTGGTAGGACTTAGAATTATGAACTCCAGCGAGCCTAACTCTCCAAGCTGATCAAGTCTACTTGCCCCATGAAGTGATGATCGAAGGAGGAAAGCCGGATTTGCTTCATCCACCTGGTTTGCAATCTGAAACACCCAAAAAGCGATCCAGCTCGATAAGCTCAAAAGAGCTGGATTTGAAATTCAGGTCTAGGCAAAATTATGAATCGGGCTGGATCAGCCTGCCTTTTCTACGTGCCTTCCAAACCGACAATTTGTCCGAAACCAGTCCTTTTTGAATCGAGCTTGAATGGGGTGTGCAAGTCGAACACGGCCTTAACATTATGAAGTTTCAGCTAGTTTTCTGAAAGTTCGCTTAAGATTATGTGAATTTTTTTAGCTATTATCACACATAATCTCAAAACCACTGTACTTGAGATCCGGCAGAGCGGACCATGAGGCTGCTCGAGTGCTTGGTGTTGGCGGGCTCGCTCAGCGCGACCACAGTAGCGCAGAAGGCGCCGATCCAGGCGCGCAGCAGCTCGAACGATGGCTCGCTGGTCTTCAAGATCCTGCAGCTGGCCGATCTCCATATCTCGGGCAACCCGTTCATCAGCTGCGGCTTTAGTGTGCCGTTTGGCATGGCCAGCGAGAACTGCTCCGAGGCGCTCACCTACGAGTTCATCGAGCAGCTGGTGGACCTGGAACAGCCTGACTTCATCGCATTCACGGGGGACAACGTGCACACGTACGGCCCGAGCCAGCACCAAGTGGCAATTGACACCGTGACCAAAGCCGCCGAGGAGCGCGGCATCCCGTACGGGATGGTGTTCGGCAACCACGAAGAAGAGGGGGATTTCCCGAGAGAGAAGATCGTCGAAATGGTGGCAAAGAAAAATTATTCCTACACGGAGAGAGGGCCGAAGACTGTGGACGGCGTTGGTAATTATATGCTTAACGTGACGGCGCCAACTGCGGGCGCGTGGGGGGACGCAGGAGACACTGTACTCCGGATGTACTTCTTGGACTCGGGGGCAAAGACGCTGATGGAGCAGTACTCGTACGTGTTTGCCGAGTACGACTGGATCAAGCAGAGTCAGATCGACTACTACCGCCGGCTATCGGAGACTGGACGCTCTTCACGCCACAGCAGCTCGGACTCAGTCCTGCCTGCGCTCATGTTCTTCCACATCCCGCTCGTGGAGTACGAGTACGAAGGCGACGAGTGCAATGGCGAAAGGAATGAGTGGGTGCAGAGTCAAGGGATGAACCTCCGGTTACTGTCGACTTTGTCCGAGATGAATGAGGTCAAGGCGGCGTTCGTGGGTCACGACCATCTGAATGAGTACTGCTGTCTCGTGGATGGTGTACAGCTCTGCTACGGCGGTGGCGCTGGCTTCGGGCGAGCGTACGGTGACTCTAGTTTTGCTCGACGAGCTCGCGTGATCGAATGGACGGTAGATAGCGACGAGCGCCATGAAATTCGCAGCTGGAAGCGGCACTACGGGGATATCAATCTCAAGCGCAGCAACGAAGTGCTGTACACAGAGCATCAATAGCAGCAACAACAAAGCTATAGCATTGGTACAAGCCTTCACCTAATTCATTTGCATAAATTCCTCGTGGCAATCGATCATATTTCTGAAATACAACTCGCAACACGCACCAATTGTCATGTTGGAAGCGCGAATTCACGCCGTGGATCGGACAATGGCAATAAGCGCTAACACGAACACGAAAGGGAGCCAGGACTTGACGAATCCCGCGACACTCACGTATTTTCCTCGGAAGAACATCCAGAAGCACAGCTCCATCATGTTCCATCGCTTGCGGCCGGCGTAGTCCGCGTGCTCCAGACACACCGCCACGTGCGAGTGGCAGTTGTCGCAGCACAAGTTGTGCATCCTCTTCTCGTAGATCTTGCAGCCTGCAGCCACAGCCTCATCCCACTTGGGCACATCCTCAGGTGCCACCGTGCACTGCAAATAGCGCGTGGGGGCACCAAAGGCGAAGTCGTCGCGACCGATAGTGTAGGGCCCCGCGAAGTCGAAGATGACCCTGTACGAGTAGACAGTAGACAGTCACTTGGTCAATATGGCTCCAAGATCTCTAGCAAGAGGCTCATAATGAGCCCTAGACCGCACCCTTTACTGTCGGCGAGACCTAAGTGGCCGATGAAGGGCAGGAACCACGTGAGAATGGGGATGGGAGACCACACGATGCAGAACGGGAACCGGTGCACTGCAGCGTCGATTGTTGCGGTCTTGGAGCCTCCAGAACCGCGGGAAGCAGCAGAATGGTCGGGAGCGAGCAGAAGTTCATCGTCGTCTATTGCTAAGGACGCTTCGTGTCGTGGGGAAGGCGCAGCGACGCTCGAGGACACCGTCGTCGTGGTCTCCATGTTGACGCTGGCGCCGTTATTCTGATAAAGAACATCGATTGGGTAAAATATATAGTAGTACCCTGATTGGTAGAAATATCAAAATATTGTTGATTTGGTTTTTGTATAGCAACTTCAACTTGATCACGATGGCCAAGTTGCCCTTGCTGTGCTGCTTATTAGCACTTCCCTGCACACAGACACCTCTTATCCCATCGCTTCGTGTAGTACTCGGTGAGTTGTCGGCCGTTGTCTCGCCACTTGATCCACTCGGCCTGATCTTCCGGTGAGAGCGCTGGGAACAGATCCACGTGCATGTCGTGGTCGGCTCTGGCGTCGTGCAGCAGCACGGAGCTCGCCGCGCGGTCGTAGCGCAGACGCTCGGTGCCGCGGATGACCGACATCTTCCGACTCGGGTTGTTGCTGTACACCGCGCGCTCGCCAAACTTGGCTTGGCGCTTGAGCGAGCGGCCCACGCCGTCCTGTAGGAAGCCTCCGTCTGACACGCCCACAATGTCGGCCAGCGTGTTGAGGATGTCGTACTGCTCCGAGGCGTCCTCGATCTTCGTCCCAACGGCGTCGCCCAGTCGGCCCTCAGCCACCAGCATCCCCGGTACGTGATGGACGGACACATCACGCGCCTCCGGGATGTAGCTCCCAACCTCAGGAGCGTGGCCGTGATCGCCCACCACCACGACGATGGTGTCTTCCAGTATACCCGCAGCAGCCATGCGGTCCATGAACTTGCCGAGCTCCAGGTCCGAGAAGTAGCGGATCTCGATGTAATCCTTGATGAAGTCCGCGAACTCCATGCCGTCGTAGAGCGCCGAGAAGTCGGGCTTTTCGAGCTCCGCGTACCATCTCGGGCGCTCTTTGAACGGCCCGTGGCTCGAGATGGTGTAGTGCGTGATGAAGAGAGGTTTTTTGGCTTCTCCCTTGGCCATGCGCTGCTTTTGCTCCTTGGTCTTGTTCACCATGAGGTCGCCGAGGAGCTGGAAGCTGAGGTCGTCATGCACTCCCCAGTGGAACCCACGGTGCTCCTTGCCCAGCCACTGGTCAGGCGTGATGCCCAAGTCACTCTCCGCCAACTGAACCATCTCATCCCGACTCAACACGGTATCGAAGCCGTGCGAAGGCAGGAACGTGTCCCAGTCGTCGTAGTCGGTCTTGCACCCCGTTGTGAAGTACGACTCGTATCCCTTGGCCTTGAAGAACTGCGGCAGGCCGTCCAGCTCGTAGTTCACCTTGCCCCCAGTCATGCCCGAGTCCGCCACGCTGTCGTACGGGACCTGCGCGAAGAGCAGACTCTCCACGGAACGACTGGTGCGCCAACTCGACCACATATTTGTGAACGCCACGCCGCGCTTCGCCCACTTGTCGAAGTTGGGCGTGACCGTGATGTTGCTGCCCCTGAACAGGTTGGACGGATCGTCCTCGCCCACGAGGTAGTGTGAGTCGTGAAACCGGAACGACTCCACCGCCACAATCAGCACATTGGGCAGATTGTCCTTCTCCACCTTGACGTCGAAAGCGAGCGGACCGTGGAAGCCCGTCGTGCGTCGATACAGTGAGTCCTCTTCAAACAGCTCATACTCCTCCGTCGCTGTGTGGATGAACGTCTCGGCCGATGCAATGTTCCCATCAGCGATTAAAGGCACAAAACCTTGTGACGAGACGAACAGCGCGTGTGTGAAGAGCTCGTTCAGCGTCGCATTTAGTCCAGCGTACGCCACCAGCGCCGAGCTCGCCTGACTCAACGCCAGCACTAGCATGGGCAAAACCACCAGCGCGGCGATGACGCCTCCAACTCGACGACTGCAACAGTTGGTCCCGGCTACGACGATCTCTCCAACGCGACCACCGCAATGCTTGACCCCATTCTGCTGGGGCTTGATCGCCACCATACCGACCAGCTTCTCGTCGCCTTCGTCTTCAGTCGCCACCTTGTCGCTGGCTATCGTGGATCCGAGGAACGCGATGGTCTCACTCACCCCTTCCTCCAGACTCCTCTCCTTGGCATCGCCCGCACTCTTCAGCCTCTTTTGCAGTCGGGCCTCCACCGCCTGGATCATCGCCGCCGTCGGACTCCACCTCGTCAAGTCCGCCCAGTCGTTAGACGCGCGTACCGCAGCGAAGGCCGTGGCCGTGATCGCCGCCAGCGCCCCGCTGACATACGCCTGGTTGATCTCGGCGCTCGAAATTTCCGCCGCGCCTACGTCCTTGGACTCGTGGATAGCCATCTCCACCAGACTGAAGTTGAAGCGCATGTCCCGGATGTGCACGAGCAGCAAGTCGGCGACAAAGGGCGCGGCCATGAGAACGAACAGCACTAGCGACGTAACAAACCTAACAACTCGAGCGACGCGTTGTTGTCGGCGCAGTCGGACGTCCAAGGGTCTTTGGACGACGCCAACAGAGCCGACAGCATCGGTGGGGGTCCTTTCGCCTTGTTGTTGTTGTTGTCGCTGCTGCCGGCGCTGTCGGAGGTCCAGGGGCTTCTGGAAGCCTTCCACGTCAATGGTTCCGCTGACATTGGAGTCCACCCGGTCGAGTTGTTGCAGGCGCTGTCGACGTTGTCGGAGCCCGTAGTCGACGACCCAGAGCGCGGTGCAGAGGTACGTAGCGCAGACCGAGTCTTGCAGCGCCCCGAGGATCAACGCTCCGATCTCCACGTCCAGCGAGCAGTCTTCGAGCGTGCCGTACATTGTGATGAGGCTCGTGAGCGTCGACACGCGGTAGATGGAGAAGAAGAGCAGCACGACGCCGTAGACGAACGCCCAGCCGCTCCATGCGGCGCGTGTAGCCATGGTGAGTGAGTGCGCCGGGGAAGGAAGTCGGAAACTGACGGCTGTGTCTTGGGTGCTGAGTTTTGCTGTCCGGTTCGTGGGTTTCGATCTTTTGAAACCATTTCCTGTCGTTATTTTGGGACTTGTCACGATTGATATACCACCCCACAGGAGACGATACCCAGATATCTAGATACAAATGTACCGCCAGCATGGGAACATGAAACCTCGAGGCGAGGATCGAGCTGGAGGACTGCAGTGCACTATGTCTGTCTATCGCGGTATGACGGATAGAGTGATTGGTCGCTTGGGTTTTTGAATGACAGCTTCAACTTGACCATTACGAAACAATGGGCAAAAAGATTTGTTTGTCTTGGCATCTGTCAATCAGAGTCATCAATCCACCGAGCATTCGGCAATTATATCTACTTCAGCGTTCACTTTTTCTCGATCCACTTCTGAACATTGAATCATGGCGGCAGCTAGCTTTGATCGTGAAATCGTGCGCGCACTACCCGACCTGGAGAAGCGGCTCCAAGAGGATCTCAAACCAGCGAAAATGTACTCTTTGTCAGCCGAGGAGGAGGTGGAGTGCACTCCAATTGTCGTGTGCGAATTAATTTCCCGTCAAGAATTGGATCACTGGGTCAGGAAGAACGGGGGCGTGCTGCAGCGCTGGCAATACAAACCACTGACGAAGACTAGAGGGAGTGTCGTGGTATACAGCCTGCCAACCATCGTGCACACTATTACGGCGAACGAGGTCGTCGACCTCATTCGTGAGCAAATTGTGCTGATAAATCCAGCCGCTCGCCTCTTGCGGACGCTAAAAGCTGGCGGAGGGGCGAGATACAACGTCGGTGATCGGCTTCAAGCTCCGGATCAGTGCCTCATCCCAGCAGGGGCTTCTCCCGGGACGTACCCCACTCTAGTCGTGGAAGTCGCGTACAAACACGAGTCATGGGAGGATTTACTCGAGAAACTTCGTCGCTGGATGAGCCCAGTCACGACAGTGCAGATTGCCATCGGTGTTCAGGTCGGGCTTATCCGTAGGAGGATCATTGTCATGCGACGCAAAGTGAGGATTGACTACAAAGGCGTCGAGAAGCATGAGAGGCCGTGGACTTCGACTTTGGGCGCGATCATGAAGTCTGCCTCCCGACGCGCGCTCTACTTTGGTGTAGAGCTGCCGGACGCTCTCCAGGAACATGAAAGTGATGAAGTCGTGCTTGATTTGACGGAGCTGCGTAGCTCCATCAGCGCTGTTGTCCCGAAACAGTGATGGCCAGAAGGACCTTACACCTGCTGATTTTGTAGTAAGTTGTAAGAACGTACACTTTTTTTTAATTTCCGTGCATTTAAGCGTCGGAGTTTATTGCCCATGACAGCTGTGTGGAGTTTACAGCGTGCAGGCGATCGATTTTGATGATCAGGCGTGGTTACCGCATAAGTACTCACTCGCAAACCTTCCGTGTCTCTACAAGCAATGATGAGTATTGACGTTAAGCCGGCATCCAGTCGACTTTTGACAGGACATCCCCAGTCTCTCGTGCAGCTGAAGTAGTCACTGTCAATCAAATTCACCGATAATATCCATGCACCCGTTCTCCTTTCCTCGGCGCACTTCCGAATTTCCTGTGCCAGATCCAGCACAACCACCTCCTCCTCCGCTATCATGCTCGCCTACGCACTATCTCTCTCTAGCGTGCCAACGATCATCGTCCAACGCAGTCCTCCACCGTCCCCGCCGTCAAATACTCCTGCAAACCTCCCTCCCACCGTAAACGTCGATATCGCCATGCAAGATGAGAGTGAGCTGTACCAAGACAATCTGCATGACGGCCTCGACTTCCCGACGTTGCGAGCTGACCTGGATCGGCTGCTGGAGGAAGGTCTGATGGAGGAAGGTCTCCGCGAAGCCAACGCAGCCAACGAAGCCGAAGCTGATGCTGCCTACACCATCGACGTGTCCATGTATTACCAAGACAACCGTCGAACCCGGACTCCCAATGCAGTAGAGATGCGTCGCTCGCACTAGCAAGTGGCCCAGCGAGTTCTGGTCACCATTGAGCGATTAACCGTCAACCCGCTGCGATATTTTCTCAATCTTAATCATTGATTGCCCATTTCCAGTTCGAAAAGTTCGTGTTTGCCATTACGGTTGGCTTTCCCTAACACGAAAGAATTTAGTCCATCCTAGTCTCCTAAGAGGTTCCCCACGTCGGCGTCCCCCCAGTCGTCCGTGTCTGCAACCAAGATAACAAAAAGGTTAAGCATACAGGTGGGCCACAATTTAAATAGTAAGTTCGCTACATACCTTCTTGCTTGCTCGGTCGCGCCGTCTTCTGAGGCTGCGGTGCCCTTGCCATCGTCGGAGCCATCTGCATCTGAGGAGGGGCGACGTATTCGCTGCGGTCGTTGTCTTCGTTGTCTCGTGTCCGCGAGTCTGGAGCGCTGTGGCCGTTCCCGTAACTGGGCGATTGCAGTGCTCGCCCGCTATCCTGTCGCTGATACTGCATCTCTTGAGGCTGTCGCTGGTAGGAAGGCGGTGCTCGTGGGTCCTCATCGTCCGCGTTAGAGTTCCTCGACGAGTGGCCATTACCTAAAGCCCCCGCAGGCGGCTGTTGCTGCGGTGGCATCTTGGTGTTCATCGCGTTGTCGCGTTCAAGTTTGGCCAGTTTGGCCTGGAATCCGTCGCAGCGCTGACCCAGATCCTTGCAGATAGCGACGAGATACCGTAAGCACTCGAGGTTCTCCGGGTAGTCTTGGTGTATCTGCTCGTAGAGCACCATGGCCTTCTGGTAGGCGCCCATGCGTCGATAACAACTCGTGACCATGAGTCGCCACTTGACCTCGTTCGGCTGGATCTGACTCGCGCGCTCGAAGAACTGGATGGCCTTCTCGTAGAGTTCGCTCTTGACGTACCATACGCCAAGCCACGAGATGACGTCCAAGTTGATGGGGAAGTATCGGTACGATTCGAGGTGGTAGTGGAAAGCCTGCGTCTCGTCGTCGTCCTTGTTGAAGATCTGGCCCAGTCGAGCCAACACGCCGGGGTCCGCGACGTTCTTGGCGTTGCGGTCGCGCTTGTCGCTCCCTCCAAAGCAGGACAACAAGATGTTGAACCACTTCGCTGCCTGTCGGTAGTTTCCCATGATATCGTGCAAGTTTGCGATCTGGTACAGTACTTCTGCGTTCGTAGGGACGATGCTGTGCAGCTTCTCGAAGGCCTGCAGAGCCTCGTTCAGCACGCCCATCTTGATATTCACCAGACCGAGGTTGTAGATGGCTTCAATGCAGTCCGCTTCGACTCCGATAGCCTCGAGGAACAACTCCTTCGCACGTTCACACTCGTTCTTAACGTACAGGCAGTTGCCCTTGTTGACGAGCGCCTTGGCGTTGTAGCGCTGGTGTCGCACCGCCAGCGACGCGTACTTGTCGGCCTGGGTTGTGTCGCCCTCCACGAAATACAGATAGCTGAGGTTCGTCGCTGCCATGGCCTTGTGGGCCGGGTCTTTCTTCTCGAAAGCTTTGAGAACTTCAATGGCCTTGTCGAACTCCTTTTCTTTCAGGAACCAATGGGCCTTACAGATCTCCATCTCGCTGGCCAAACTCTCGTGGTTCTCCTGCTTTAACGCGTCGATAACCCACGTAAAGCCTGCTAGCCAATCCTTCTTGTCCAGAGCAGGCGCGCAGAGCTTCGCGGCCACTAGAATGTACTCCATGGCCTTCTTCCTCCTGGCCCGGATCTCCGCCTTCAGGCCGTCGGTCTTGAGCGAGTGGAGGTGCTCCTTGGACGACGTGTGGTCGTCGTCACTGTGCTTGGACTCGTTGGCCAGCCCGGACTCCTCTTCGTCCTCGTCCGACATGCCCTCCATCGGGATCGTGATGAGGTTCGTGAAGCCTCGCCGCATCTTCTCGTGCTCGCCGATGGCGTAGTAGCAGATGATGAGGTTGAAGCCCGACTGGAAGTCCGCGTTGCCCTCCATGACGTCCTCGAACGTGGCGGCCGCGTCCTGATAATGGCCCAGCTTGATCTGCGCCGCGCCAATGTTACGCTTGATCTTATATCGCACCTCCTTGCTCGTGTTCGGGATCTGGTCCAGCGCCATGCGATACATTCGAATGGCGGTCGGGTACTGCTGCTGCTCGAAGTAGATGTTGCCCATGTTCACGCGCAACCGGCCGCCCTGGGCGTACTGTTTGTTCTTGACGATCGGAGTGTACGACTGGATGGCCTCTTTCCACAGCCCGTTCAAGTGATAGGCGTTGGCCAGGTTGAAGAAGACGGCGTAGGTGAGGTCGATGTTGAGCAAGTCCGCCAGTCCGTTGAGCTCGCAGTGCTTGTTGAACGCGCGCTCCTTGCGGCCCGCGTCCTTGGCCAAGTGCAGCGCCTCCTCGTACTGCTCCTTGGAGATCAGCTCGGCGGACTGTTCAATGAGCGAGTTCACGGTGCGCTCCAGCTCTTTGGCCACTTCCTTGGGGGAATTCTCCGTCTTCTCCACTAGTGCAGGCGCCGCGCCGGATTTTCGCGCTTCCCCCATCGGATCAAACATCCGCTGACCTGACGCAGTGCGTGGATTTGACTAGGAAACACACAACAATAATGTTAGAGGCGTTTTAGTTTTAGGTAAGTGCAGATCTAGGTACTTCAAACAATACTTACTGAGAATCCTGCGCCGGAGACGGATGTCATGGGTCTTGCTTCACCGGATTGCTGGGCCGTGCCCATCCTGGAGCCAGGGATCTGCCGACCCATTTGTGACGGTGGAGCTCTGGTACAAAACTCAACCTTTTCAGCCAGGATTACTCGAAAATCCACCAAACGGGGGCGGTATCCTACCTGAACGCGGTTCCTGGCGGGTTGTAGCCCCCTCTTGAGGCCGGCGCTCCGTAGGACGACGACATGTAGTTGGTGGTGGCCGCCGTCTGCGGGGGCGCCAGGTCGATGCTGAAGTTGAAGCCCTCGTACAGATCCTCGTCGTCCTCCTCGTCCACCATGAGTCCGTGCCTCGACTGGCCGTAGCCGCCCCCATAGCCTGCCATTTCCCGACGTCAAGCAAAGCCTCACCGCAATGAGCTCTGCTGTCTGTCTGTATGTCTATCCTAGGAGGCGAGCAGCCGCAACGGGATCGCGGGGCGTTGGCCGGGGCCGTTGTGACGAGTCGCCAACGAAACGACGCGACTTCGGCTCGCGCGAAGACCGAAAGTCTGACAACCAGCGTTGCGACGGAAGGAAGGCGCAGGATTCATTACGATATTATACCGACCTTCAGTCGTCTCCCACGCTGAAGCTGAGAGCCAACAACGTTGTTACGAGTACGGTTAGGACGAAGGTGGTCGTTGATGTGGGTCGCGTTGCTCCTGCGAATGGGATGAGGAAGGAGCAGTCCTCGCCCATCAAGGGGAAATACTCGAGCGTGTTGTTGTACGGCTCGTACACCATCGAGCAGTAGCAACTGCCGTTCACGCACTCGCCGTTCGGGTACGAGCAGTTGTTCAGGCACATTTCTGTCGGCAAATAGCAATGGTTAGCACGCTGCACTCGAATCAATCCCGATAAAATACTTACGCGCGTCGCAGTACTTGCCGTACCAGCCTTCGTCGCACATGCACCGCGAGTTGGGGAACTCGACGGAGCAGTAGCCGTGGCCGGAGCAATTGAACCCGCAGTTGCGGATGGAGCAGTCGTCCCCGATGAACGGCGGCTTGCAGATGCACTTGCCGAAGCCGTCACAGACCCCGTTCGAGTAGTGGACGTTGTCGGCCGTGCACGGGAACTTCTGCACGTTCTCCACGTACGAGTCGTTATTGGTGTGCTCGAAGCCCGAGAAGCAGCAGTGGTTGCAGATCTGCGTCTGGTGGGCGTCGTCGTAGGCGCAGTACGAACCGGGACACGACGAGTTGGAGCAGTCTTCGCCGTAGTAGCCGTCGTCGCAGCGGCAGTTCCCGGCCAGACACGTGCCGTGCAGCGAGCAGTTCTTGATGCAGTTGTTCAGGTCGTACTGCCACAGATCTCCGAGGGAGGCGGCGGCAAACGTCACGGCGTCTTGATACTTCTCCGCGCGCTCGTAGCCGTAGCCCCCAAAGACGAAAATCTTGTCGAAACCCGCGTGATAGACGCTCATGTGGCCGGACCGCTGCGAAGGGTGTTCCCATTGCAGTTCGGCGGGTAGATCCTCCCGTCCATCCTGCCGGTGTCGACAACCGTCCCAACCGGGAGCTTGCCGTCGCGCTTGCTGGACGAGAACAGGCTCTTGCGTTGTTCCTCGAGTAGGCTCTGCATACACGGAGAACTGTAGACAAAGGATTCGTGAGCTATTTGTCAAGTTCTTGAGCCGAAATGTACGATAAACTTACTGTTTTCGTGCCGTAGTGGGTTTCTGCGAAGAAGTAGTAGTCGTCCGTGTTGTTATCTGAGCTGGTAGCCACGTACGCGGCGTAATTCCCGCTGTATGGCAGTCGTCGAGCCTCGAGATCGTCGGTACACGAGTCCGGGTAGATCGGATACACGAACGAGTGTTGCTTGACCCATCGATTAGCACCTACACCCACAAACAACGTGTTAATCGCCTCGCAATGGCCAATAAACTATTGATTGCCGACGTACTTGCGTTGTATTGCCACGTATCGTCGTAGTAATAGATGGAGATGTAGCCTCCGAATAACAGGAACACGTCGTCGGCGACAATCAGACTGTGGTCAACTCTTGGCTCGGGGATCGCGTCGCTGTCTGCTATTACCCGCGACCAGGCTCCAGTGCTCAGGTTGTATTTCCACATGTCGCTCAAGTAGTACGGATGCGTCGGGTAGGGCGTAAAGCCAACTTCACGGGTGGTGAGCGTCCCCCGCCCTGCACCAGCGCTGGTCGTGGTTGGGTACGGGAAGAACGTACGGTAGCCCCCGTGAATGAAGATTGCGTTGTCGAACACCACCGACGTATGCCCCGCACGTCCTGACGGCCACGTCACCACGCATTCTACCTCAATCTCATGCAGCAGCGCGTCCGCGAGGATCTTCGGGTCGGTGGGGCATTCTACCTTCTCGGTAATATTCGTCCAGGCGTTCGTGACCTTGTCATAGACCCAGAGATCGTTGAGGTATCCCCCCAAAGGGAATTGAGAGACGTCACTCCAGTCGTTCTCCTCACTGTTCTCATGAGCGAACCCCTGCCACAGGCGAAACCCTCCGAAAACATACAACTTGTCATTCAGGACGACGCTCGAGTACTTAAATCGCTTCCCGGGGCCGTGTCGGCTGCTCCCCAGCTCGATCATCTCGGTCCACGATCCGTCCGAGAAGTCGTAGAGCCATAAATCGTCGCAGTAGTCGCCGCACATTGGTCCGAAGCCTCCGTAGATGGCCATGGTGTTGTCACTAAACACTTCAGCACTGTGCATCCACCGCTCAGACGGATGCGTGCACACCGACGCACCCAGGACCATCTTACAGCCTCCCCACTCAGCCCCTGCATCCATAACCACCCACCCACTGTCCACACAGCCATTGTCAGCGAATCTGGTACAGTCTAGCACCAGAAACAATAAACATTAGTATAAATGGTAGCAGAATAAAAGTGTACCAATGCTCAAAACTTACTGATGTCGTAGCTCCAGACGTCGTTGAAGAAGACCGCGACCGGCACCTCCGTCGAGTCTGTGGGGTACGCGATTTTATCCTCGTACGACAGAAACTCCAGCGATCCGTTGGCTCTTGTGATCTCGTACGTCTTGGGGATGTGCGTCTTGGTCGTGTCTTCCGTTCGACCTCCGAAAACTACCAACTGGTTCGAATACGTCACGAACGAGTGGCCTCGTCGAGCTGCGGGGCTCGAGATGTTGACGCTCCACGTCCATTGCCGCCAAGACGAAACAACGCGCAGCCACGAAGACAAACACAAGAAGAAGACATGCAGCAGCAAACGCATTGGACACAATAGATATACACGGCGACGGTTCCGCAAGAAATGCCTAAAGTTGATCATTCGTTAATGGTTAAATTTCCTTCAAAAAAGTAAGTTTATCGTAATTTTCTTTACTTCGGTTTTGGCGCTGATGTGGCGCAGAGAGAGCAGTCGGAAGGCCAATCAAGTGCGATGAGCACGAGGACGTTCCTCAGGATCAGGCCTTGCTTCATGTCGAAGGCAAGTACTGCTTGAGCGTAATATTACCAATGGTTGGTGGTGCGTTCTTCACAGTCTGGCAGCCGAGACCGTCCGTGCTTCCTTCCGGTCAGCGAAGATCAGCGCTACGAGCGCCGCGATGCTGTACGTGGGTGGCGAGATGTAGGAGATCCACTACCCGTGTATTTGTAGACGGAGCTCACACCTCGTTGATGGTCTCACTCTCCGGTATGGGGTCCCACAGAACTCCCCTCACCTCAATGTGCTCAACAACACCAAGCCGATCTCAATCCGCAGCATATTTCAGGCAAAAAAACACGGGATACTCCTCCACCTCCTCACCACTCTCGTCGTCACTACCTTCGCTCCCCGGTTCATAGTACATCGACACACTCTTCCAATGAGGAGATGAGCTGTAGCTATCTCGCAGAAACGCATGATCCACGAGCCATTGCACCAATTCGATCGCATCAGCGGCGCTACCTTCTGACCGGAACTGCATGAGCCCCTTGGCCACACTGTAATGGCCCGCAAGGCACGCGTCGACTAGCGCGCTCTTCGTGCAGCCTTCGTCCCGGTGCGAGTGTAGCCACTTGACCACATCAAGGTGTCCATTAGCAGCGGCCGCGTCCATAGCGGCCTGCGTGCATCCTTCCTCGCGATAACAATGTAGCCATTTGACCACGGCCAGGAATCCGTGGGCGGCCGCAAGGTCCATGGCGTCCGTCGTTCTGCCCTCCGAATCGGAGTCCGAACGGTACTCGGCCAGCCACTGCACCATCTCGAGGTGGCCGTTAGCTGCGGCCAGGTCCATGGCGTCCACGGAGCAGCGCTCGCTGCGGTTGGCATGTAGCCACTGCACGATGCGAAGCTCCCCCGCCTCCGCTGCGAAGTCCAGCGCGTCCGAGACGTCCCCAGCCGACGCCGTCGCGCTCAACGACATGACCAGATCCAGGTGGCCGTGATCCGCGGCATCTGCCAGCGACCAACAGGCTGTGACATCGTAGAACCGCTGTACCAGAGCCAACACCAGCTCGATGTCGGCGTCGTGCGCCCGACACACGGCGTATCCGGACGGAGAGACGGACGCCATGGGCTCGATGCGACAGTGCTTCCGTGTTCGCAAATGCCGGCGGCCATCCCAAAGCGACTGGGCCGCGGCCGCGAGGAACTTAGACGCGTGGGGGAGGAAGGATCGAGCCTGCGTTCAAGGTTTCCGGCCATCATGATTCATGATGGTGACTGCGGCAAATCCCAGCGATGTTGATGCAGGCAGGGACTCCCTGCCTGCCAGGGAGTGACATGGCATCATAAATCATTCAAGGACCGCGGGCAAATGCAGGCCACGAAGCAGTCGCCTACGTTCCGGACTTTAACGTCCTTGAAGCTTCATCATGCCATGTCAACGCGTCTTTGATCGCTGTTAGAGTATCTATCGTTACCTAGTCTAGTCTACGGAATACGTGCGCTCCACTCGCGAGCGCTTAGCTTAAGCTTAGCTGCTTTCACCACCGCAAGAAGTCGATCGTCTCGGCTTCTCGCACTTCTTCCTCCTCCTCGTCGTCGGTGAGCACCAACTCGTCCATGAGCTCCTGCAGGTACGGGTGCTTGTCAACCAACGCCGCAACGTCCCAGTACCCGCGCCGTGCCAGGTACTCGACGAAGCCCAGCTTGCCGATGCAGTCGCTCTTGCGGTTGGCCACCAGCCACCTCGCGACGTCTTCGTGGCCCGCATTGATGGCGTTCACCACCGCCGACTGCGAGCAGCCCTCGTGTCTGTTGGCGTGCAGCCACTGGATCACCTCGAGGTGGCCGTAGGACGCGGCGTTGTCGATGGCGTAGTGCGTCGCGCCCTCCTTGCGGTTGTAGTGCAGCCACTGCACCACCTTCAGGTGGCCGTGCTGCGCTGCAAAGTCCATGGCGTTGGACGTGCACCCCTCCTTCCTGTTGGTCTGCAGCCACTGCACGATGTGCAGGTGGCCGTTGCTGGCCGCCATGTCCATGGCGTCCGTCGTGCAGCCCTCCGAACGGTTCTCGTGCAGCCACTGCACGACCTCGAGGTGGCCGAACTCGGCGGCCGAGTCCATGGCCTCCTGGCAGCAGCGCTGGAACTTCTTGGGGTTGCGCCGGCTCAATCGCTGCACCAGGTGCAGGTGGCCGGCCAGCGCCGCGCGCATGAGGTTCCACTTGGGCGACCAGTCCAGGAACGAGTTGACGTGCTGCAGCACCAGGTCGTTGTCGGCGTCGAAGCGCGCGCACACGGCCAGCACGGCGGGCGAGAGGTCCAGCAGCCCCATCAGGTTATATTGGCGGTGATGGAGGCGTCTCAAATCGAGGAATGATCGAGCTCCAGGGGCCTGCTTCGGTGCGATGCCCCGCGGACCATGCGGCCCCCATGCTTTCGCGTGTTGAACTAACGGCCGGCAGTTTCTGCGACGCCGCTTCGACTTTCGATTCTGTATTATACCATCTGGTTTTATCTCGGTTTTATACCCATGTCATTACGTTCGCCTAAAGTTTTCCTTAAGTACTTTTTAGGTTCGTTTTTGTACATGTCGGACTGTATACCCTGAGTAAAGAGATTGCTTCGGGTCTGAAAATATGACTGCTGAATATCGTGTTGAACCTGTCTAATTGGATACTCAAGCGACGCACACTTTGCTTTTTTCGAGCACATCACAGCCATTTAGGTGTTACATGTTACGTTACCATCCGCGGCTATCGCAGCGCAGCGATGGGAAGCTTTGCTCCATGACTACCGGTACGGACAGCTCGGGCTTGGCCTGGAGCTTGCTGGCCGATGCCGCCTTCGACGACCTCGTGGCCCAGATTCTGTAGGTGGTGCCCTCCTTTGCTGGCCACATGAATGAGCCCGACTAACGGTGGATTTTGTGTCATTCGGCCAGCGTGGAGCCGCAGACCGCGCGCGACGCACCGTTAGTGCGGCGGAGAGACGACGGATCCACGCTGCTGCACGTGGTGGCTGGCTGGAAGCACTCGGAGCAGATCGTGCGCGACTTACTCGCCGCTGGGGTGCCGCCCGACGTCCGTGTACGTAGAATTGGAAATTCCGGTGGCTAACCCGAACTGCGTCGTCAGCTGATACCTTGATGTCGTTGTGTTATCTTTGCAGGATGATTCAGGGTGGACGCCGCTGCTGGAGGCCGCGCAGGAAGGACAATTTGCAGTGTGTCAAGCGCTGCTGGACGCAGGGGCCATCCCGGACCTGCCCTGTGGAGACGTGACCCCGCTGCATGCAGCGGTGGAGGTGGGCAACGAGGAGATGGTCAGGTGGCTTCTACACCAGCCCGGGACGTGGCCGAGGCGCTACGACGGAGACTTTTTCGCCTTCTTGCTGGAGAAGGCGCCCGGCGCAGTAATCGACTACCTGGACACGTTCGCGACGGTGCTCAACCACTCGCACAAGGGGTACGAAGCTGTCAAGTACACGGACCTGAGAGTCATCTATGGAGAACCGACAGTGCCTGTGAGTGATACGGCCCTGGCCCTGGTGGCCGAGAGCTCTGCGGCCCACGCGATCCTATCGCACCGGTTAATGCGCATGATACTGCACGCGAAGTGGCACAGCTTCGCGCGCGCCATGTTCCGTCGAGAGCTCGCGGCGTACACGCTGCTGGTGGCCAGCTACTTCATCCCGACGGTGTGGGGCGGCCCGAACTGGATCCACCTTAACTCGAGCGTGGACAAGATGGTGGCCGCGCTGCGCTTCGTGTCGTGGCTGCTCAGCATCTTCCTGCTGCTTCATGTTGAACGGGCCGAGTGTCGGGGCGAGGGCGCGCGAAGATACTTTGCGTCCTTCTGGAACTGGATCGGGGTGCTGACGTACGGGGCCATCATCTGCTCGATCCCGCTCGAGTTCGTCGCGTTCTCCGACTTGACCCAGCAGGCGCGCAACAGCGTGCTCGCGCTTATTATTGTGTGCTTGTGGATCAACCTGCTGCAGTTCCTGCAGATGTCCCGGGACAGCGGCCTGATAATCGCCATGATGGTCCACATGGTGAAGGATATTTATCGTTTCTTCCTGCTGTATTCCGTCTTCCTGCTCGGCTTCAGCGGCGCCTTCTACCTACTGCTGCGTGGAACTGCTGGCTACGAGACGTTCACCAGCTCTTTCATTACGGTTTACCTCATGCTCTACGGCCAGCTCACATACGACAACTTTAAGCAGGCCACGGGGTACACCTGGTACACGAGCAACTTCCTGCTGCTGGTTCACCTACTGAGCGCTGTCGTGGTGCTGCTCAACATCCTCATCGCCATGATGGCCACGACGTACGCCGAGGTGTGGGATGCGGCCGAGGCCGAAGCTCTGCAGTCGCACGCGCAGGCAATCGTACGGCTCGAGAAGGCTCTGACTACGAAAGCTCGTCGTGATAAGTTTCTCCAGCTTCTGGCCGTGTCCAAGTCGAAGCCAAAGGCGAGTGCGAGGAGCACCCGTGAACGACAGTATGCCGTGGAAAAGGAGAAGGCTGTGGAGGAGAATGATACGCTGATGACGGCTCGAGCGACTAGGAGGCAGAATATTATACTGGGCGTGGCCGAGAAAATGAGGCGTTTGTCGATCGTGACCAAGCCTCGGCCCGAGCCGACACCAGGATTGAAGCCCAATCAAAGTCGCGTAGTTCCTGTAGCGGACCCAACGGACGTGCCCGAGCCTGAAGTGCCGGTCTTAAGGAAGATGCCTCCGTCACCGTCTCGTATTGCGATCCACGAACTGGCCCGAGATGTTGTTGCCCTCAATGTTGCAATGAAGAAGCCCGTGCTCGGAGTTTTGGAAGATGGCGTTCGTTACGAAGTGCCGAAGAAGTCAAACCGAGGACAAGGGCCGAAAGACGAGGTGCTGAACCAGCAGCTGGCCCAAGCGCAGCAAAATCGGCAGCAGCAACAACAACTCGCAGATCTACAGGCTCAAGTGGAGCAACTCACTGCTGTCATGACGAACCTTCAAGCCTCCATCCTTGCCAACAAGATTCGAGGACCACCGATACCAAAGTATTGAGAGCGTACGAGCTGCGCTATGCCGTTCATGATCAAATATGATGTAGCGACCAACACAATTCGGTATCTTGACTGTTTTCTGGGTTGAGCTGTGTTCGAGCGGCGGCATACTATCGATGATTAAACTGAAGCAAGGTGTGTCTGGGGCTTTGCTGTGTGGACAACGTGCACTGGACTTCGAAGATCTGGCGACAGGCAGGTGCTAGACGAGCATCAAACGGAGGGCTACACGACGGTGGAATTCGTGACGCCTGCGTGCCCATGATCAAGCACCTACACTCGCAGAGGGGTACGGATGAAGCTGTACCTGGAACAGGTCAAGTGGTAGCTCTGGCAAAACTACTCAACAAACCCTCTGGACTAAACCAACGGCGGAGAGATCAACGACTTTACTATTTCAAGTACTACATGTTTTCTCGGTGGTCTTGTGTCGCACTCATGATGCTCCTAGTGGTAAGCCGAGGGGTTCTTCAGGTACTTCTCAAAAAGGCATCGCCTCTACGTGGGAAATCTCCGAGTCTACAGTACATGTAGTTGCATTAGGTAAACGTCTACTTCGAAGTAACATGCTATTGTCGACGCGCTTCAATCGCGCGAACGTCTCGATAATGTGCTTTATGACGACCGCTTCGTCGACCAATTCTTCCGCGGACGCTGCCTTCAGAGAAGCCCAGTTGGGACCTCGTTCTTCCTCGTTGCCCGAATCCCGCTTTGCCGAAGTCAACAGTTCGTAGAGCCCTCACGCATTCAGGTGCCACATCTAAGTCGGTTGCCGTGGGAAAGGTACCTCCTCGCCGCAACGACCAAAAAGAGAGTGGTGGGGAGACGCATAGTGATTGTTTTGCTAGTGAGTCGACTTAGAAAATGAGAAAATGCAAACTGTGACGAGAAGTTGGGACTCACGTGAGTCAGGCATTCACAAATATGGGCAACTGGTTTTTGCCCATATACAAGCTCTATATGGGCGATTTCAAAACCCAAATATGACCCTCCATAGTGTTCCTGTTGTTACCAATATGGGCGCCCATAATGTATACACCTTTTCAACTTCAAAGCTGCAAATTGTAAGTTCAATTCTGCAAAAGGTAAGTTCAAAACTGCACGAGCAGAGACCAGGCTAGCTTCGTACTTTTATACACAGCTCATTGGTTGGCGCGCAGCACAGCTGGCCAATAGGCAAGTTGTACTCTATAATCAAATACGATGATACATATTATACAGGTTGCAATATACATTTATAGAGTATTGTTGTTTTGATTTTACCTTTTGCTGTTTTGAACTTACAATTTGCAGTTTTGAAGTTGAAAAGGTGTAGTTATTACTAATCTACCCGTATATTGAAGTTAAGTGAATATGATCACAAGATCACTTTAACTGTCATTCTGTCGGCTTAGGAGGTGACAAGCTACTTTTGTCAAATTTAAAGATGGCGTTCACAATTCCGTTGCCTACATTACAGCGAGAGTGTTGCGCGACCTCGAAAAGTGATCCGTAGTGTCGGTTTTTGAGAACTTATGTACCACCAAGTATAAAGAGTATAAGAATTAGATTAGCAAACCACTAGCTGAATGCACTGGGTGGTGCTACACAAAGAAGGAGGCAGGATTCAGCACAATACACAAAATAAAATGCCCACCATCGGCCAACTTCGGCCGGTGGGAGTCTCTTGTATATGGGCGTTTTGAAAACTCAAATATGGTCAATATGGGAATATGACCAAAATGCCCATATTTGTGAATGCCTGCACGTGACTTCCGGGCTTACGGTACGTCGCGGAAGACAGTAAACTATGATACACCATTTCAAGGCCAAATTGAGAGAAGTCGTGCTTCAAATTGAGAACCGTCAAAAGCAAATTGAGAAAACCTCCAATCATGAATATGCATATCATCTAATCACCTTCAAGACCGAATATATTGAACAGAGCAACTGACTTGCCCACTCTATGTCGATCAGAAAATTCCCTCCGGAAAATTTTGGCCGGGACAGTGCCCTTTTTCTTGATCTCTCTTGTTTTGATTTTGGTCGTTTTTGTTTTGATTTTGACTTCTCTCAATTTGGCCTTGAAATGGTGTATCAGGATACACAGTTTACGATGAGGCCGTCGTCGTCTGTACTACAGAGGGTGGCGGCTTAGAGGGACGGCATATAACTTATTGCCTGTGATCCCGCATACAAATAAGTTATACGAAAAAAGAGGTAACCTACTGACACAAGGTACACTTACTTCGTCCTGTCGCTGCTTCCGTTGGGCTACCAGAAATCACAAATTTGGGTAGCACGCCCATACAAAGTCACTGTGTAGCCTCCGTTTGAATTTAGGCGCGAAACAAGTTTGGGTTCCTGTTTGGATGGATTCACGACACCATCATTTTGAAAGAGTCCCGCCATGGTGCAAGTCGCACTAACCGCAGCCCAGAAACTTCAGCTCATTGAGCACCACCACGCGTTCCCAGGGAAGACCAACAGGCAGATGGCCGCCTGGTGCCAAGAGGAGTTCTCGCTGCCAGCCGAGCCAGGGAAGAGCACTGTTCATCTCATCGTGGGGCAGAAGCGGAAGCTCGAGAGCATCCCTGTCGACTACCGGCATCTTAAACGGATGCCTCCCCCGCACATGGTGCTTCTGGAGCGCCACATGATTGAATTAATTGCACTATTTGAGGGGAGATCGATGCTTAACTATGACACTGTCGTCTACTTAGCCAAGTTGGCTGCGGAGGAGCTACGGATTCCGGCGGAGAAGCTACCCAAGTTCACGACAGACGGTTGGTGCAAGCACTTTCTCGGTCGGCATGGCTACCGCGTCCGTCGTGCTCATGGAGAGGTCGACTCGGTCGACGTCGCTGCAGCGAGGGAGTCGCTGAAGCCGCTCCAAGCTCAAGTGGCTAAGTTCGACCCGTGCGACGTATTTAACGTCGACGAAGCCGCCTACTTCATCAAGGCGATCTCTCGAGTCTCTGTCTGTCTACGTGCCGCCCCTGCATTAAAGCAGAACAAGGCCCGCGTCACCATTCTGGTGGGGTCGAACGCCACGGGGACGGAGAAGCTACCGCTGTTAGTGCTGGGCAAGGCCAAGAAGCCTCGTTGGTTACCACAGAAACCGGAGTGTGTCAAGTACAAGGGCACCAAGAAGGGATGGATGAATTCCAGCGTCTTCCAAGACTGGCTAATGGAGCTGAACGATAAGATGAAAGCGCAGAATAGGAAGATCTTACTCCTGTACGACAACGCCCCGTCCCACAAGGAGCCAGAAGACGAGCTGTCCAACATCACGGTCGCTAGGCTGCCCAAGAACACGACCGCTATGCTTCAACCGATGGATCAGGGCGTCATTGCCTGGCTGAAGAAGCGCGTTCTCAAGCTGCGAACAGCGCGTACCGTTGTACCAGTACTCCTCGGTGAAGACGACGCGCAGAAAATGGAGCCCATCGACGCTATTGAATGGATAAGCAAGGCGTGGAACGGTATACCAGCGCGCGTGCTGCGTAACTGCTGGCGTCACACTGGACTACTTAGTGGTAGACTCATGAGTGTTGAGCACATTATGAATTAATACTAATTCAATACCTTGTTCATCTCCCTTTTATTGCGCTCGTCCTGCAGGAAATCAAACCCCGTCTAAGGTGAATATATCAGGTGTCTCTCTAAGCCTCTGTACATTTGTCAACAACACCAATCTTGAACTATTGACAAGACAATTTATACTTACGCGTGGGAGCATTATATCTACATGTGGCTTTCACGCCTCCTTTCAAGCTAAAACTAGTCTACTTGTGGTCCGGCGTCCGCACCATTTGCTGTAGCATGTCTTTGGCGTATCGCAGCCGTTTGGCGAGATCGGGTCGCTCTGGCGTGAGGATCGCCGTTGACGATGAGAAAACGGTCAGGTCTCCCTCACGGTCCAGGTACGTCACGACGCGCGCGTTTGAGGAAAGCATGAGCTTCGACTTGTCGAAGAAGTTGAACTGCACTGTGCTGTTGGACAGCTGGAAGAGCACTGCATGGCGAGTCTTGACCCACTTCTTGACGAACACCATGGCCTCGTCTCCGCTGCTGTTGTCTCCCAGCACGCTGGAATCCGTACCAACCTCACGAGATGACAGCACGAAGGACCGTGCGAGCTGACTTTCAAGGGTGTCGGCTTCGTCGTTCTCTGCGCGGGCATCCACCAAGTATCCCTTAAAGTGGCCGAGTAGAGTCACCTTCTTCTTTAGCGTTGGGTCGTAGTTATCCATGGTGTAGCGAGCACACGGTTCTGAGACTCGATTGCTGCTGCTCTGCCGCTCGATATACTGGAACACGCGGCCGTCAGCTGATGAGATCATCTTGGTCGAGTCGTTGAAGTACACACCCGATCCGCCATTTGACAGCATGTAGCCGATGCCGTACTTGGACGTGTAGTCGACCCACTGCGATATCCACAGGCTGGCTGGTACGAGCGGCTGGATCTCTTCAGCTTCAGCGCGGATTTCCTTCAATCGTTGTGCCGCCGCCACGATTGTAGCAGCAGAAGACGACTCGCTCAGTCTGCGCTCTCCATCTTGGCCATTTCCACTGTGCTCTTGGAGATAAAAGAAGCGCGACAACGACTTGTACGCCGCTTCTAGTACGTTTTGAGGCGGAGAAGTTTCCACCGGTTCCTTGTGGGATTGCTTTTCAGTTGACGCGCTTCTAGTCTCGGTCAATTTTCTTCGGGCGGTGCTGGTATACGCTGATGTTCTTCCTGATCCGTCTCGCTTGTAAGCAGGAGGTAGGGACTGCCCCAGGGAGGGCGATGCTCCAGGATCGGAGGCCCGCTGACCAGCAGTGTTCACGTCACGAGATTGCAGAGGATACCTCTTTGCTGCAGCTGCAGGGGGCGGTACCCTTACTCCAGTGGAGCTTGCAAAGCGTTCGCTGTCGCTGTGGCGGCTCGCGAAACACTGGTTCTTGCACGCTGGCGGTGTAACAAGCAACGCTGTGCGGGGCAACGACGTCGGGACAAATTCATCGGCCAGAAACGGGTGCTTCAAAATCTGCTCCAGCGATGGTCGGGCGCCGGGATCGCTTCGAAGGATACCACGGATCAGCGACTGTGCTGAGCGTGACACATGCGCAGTCTCGGGAAAGTCGTACTGGTTGGCGCGGATACGCTTGTACGTGGCCTTGACATCGTCCGTCTCGAACGGTGGGCGACCAACGAGCAGCGTGTACATGACGACACCCGTCGACCAAATGTCGACCTCGAAGCTGTGTCCGTCTCCTCGCTGTCCGCTCAGAATCTCTGGCGCAATGTAGTTCGGTGTACCGCACATCGTCCGCTTGCGGTCTTCCGGGTTGTCAAGCCTCGTGGCGAGTCCAAAGTCTCCGATCTTGAGTCGCATGTCTGTCGTGAGAAACAAGTTGCCCAGCTTCAGGTCGCGGTGGATCACCAAATTCTCGTGCAGGTAGGCCAGCCCCTCCACGAGCTGGCGCATGTAGAACCGCACTTCGCTCTCCGAGAGGCGCTTCCTCCTGCGCATGAGGTCTGACAGCGACTGGTTGCGGCACAGCTCCAGCAGAAAGTACGCGTTGTCCGAGTCTTCAAAAAAGTGTTCAAACTGCACAACCTGCGGGTGGTGCAGGGACTTGTGGATCTTGATCTCCGACGTAAACTACGATACAACCCAAAACAACGAGAAAGTACAACACCATCAGCCCTTTGCTCCCCTCTTCGACCCACTCCGCCAAAACCCTCCTCACCTTCTGCTTGGCCTTGGGCTTGACCAACGAGCTCTTGGCCACCACTTTGCCGGCGTAAACTTTACCCGTCTGCTCGCACTTGAGCTCGTAGCACCGTGCGAACCCTCCCTACACGGCACAAACCCCCACAAACATGTCAGCACCCAGCACCCCTCTGCACTAGAGTCTCAGTCACTGTTGTGCATACCTTGCCCAGGAACTTGCCCTTGAGGTACGTCCTTGTCTTGACGTAGCCGCCGGCGTCCAAATACGCCTCGAGGATCTGGTCGGGCACAACTGGCTGCGGCGTCGGCTCCTTCTTCCTCTGCTTGGCAGCGGCCGGAGCAGGCGGAGGAGCTGGCGCTGACTCCATGTCCACGTTCTCCTCCTGGTTGCTGACCGGCAGCGCGTGCCCGGGGCTGGCGGCGCCGCTGCCTCTGCGACTCTGCACGAGCTTGAACCGGTCGCTGTCGTACACGCGGCGCGCCGCGTCGCTGCTGCTGCTGCTTCGGCGCAGCTTGGCGCGCGCATTGGACGGCGTCGTGGGCTGGTTGCCGCCCGTCGAGGAGTTCTCCTTGCCATTGGCTAGCAGCTCCGTCGGGTCGCGCGCCTGCATCGTCATGACCGGCGGCGGAGGTGGAGCGAGCTTGAGACCCGCCGTTCAGATATTCAAAAACTGTGTGTGGGAATTGAATTCAAACGAGACCGCCTTCTGAACAGAGACGGAGCATACGAGCATATCTGCACTTTCTCAAAGGAAAGGGGCTAGAAAGAGGCATTTGATTGGATGAGAAAGTTCGTGTATGTACACTTATGTGGGCCACTTTCTTCACTGTGTTTCAAGTATAAAGAGCAACACGTTAGGTACTTTACCGGTATTTGCAGCTAAATCGACAGATAACTTCGATACATTTACGCAAATAGACCGTCAAAACTACCTTCAATTACACCATACAGCCGTATACTAAAACCAAGCTAAATTCGAGATCTTGCGCTATTCTCGGCCGACCCCCTCCATTGACCAACCAGCTCGAGAAGCGCCAGGGCAAGGCAAGGCAAGGCACGCGGTGCTGCTCCATCTCGCCGCCCTCCACGTCGATCTTTTGGACCTCGGGGAGCTGTCTCGCAGAGCAGCTCCGCGAGTACAGAATCCCCCCTCTCTCGCCGTCTGGCCCCTGCGTATTAATCGCCCGCGGCCGACATGTCGATCCACTTTAAGTTCAAGTCGGCCAAGGAGTTCGACACGGTGACGTTCCCGGGCGCCGTGATCCGCGTGCTGGACCTGAAGAAGGCTATCGTGGACAAGAAAAAGCTGGCCAAGGGCCTGGACTTCGACCTGGTGATCACAGACGCGCAGAACGGCAAGGTGTACGACGATGAGAACACGCAGCTGCCGCGCAACACGAGCGTGACGGTCAAGCGCATCCCCAGCCAGCAGCCGGGCAGCGGCCTGCTGGCCCGCATGAAGCAGGAGGCGGCCGTGGCCGCGGCTGCGGCGGCCGCTGCGGCCATCCACGCGTCGCCGCCCGTCGCCCCCATGGCCGGCCCATCGCCGATGCTTCCCGTGGGGGTCACGCCCACTCAGCCGTACGTGGCCATTGAGTTTTTCTGTAGTGTATGGACCTGTAGGGAGGTGGCCCGGTCAATGGCTGACGTTGTTGCTGGTATCCGATACTGGTGCTGTGTTTCTTTTCCTCTTTTGTGTGTTTCTCGTGACGTACAGGATGGCTTCATTGTCTTTGAGTACTGGAGATGCGGCCGCTGGGGCTCAGACGATGGAAGATGAACTGGCCGCGCTGCAGTCCATTCACGAACAGGCCGAGGACATGCGCGGCTCGAGACTGGGCAATAAGACGTGGACCGCGTCCAGCGGCAGCAACGCCAACCATGTGATGAATTACTACGCGGCCAATGGGGCCGGTGGAGAGGCAGGTGGACGAGGAAGTGGAGCTGGTGGCCGTGGCTTTGGCCGTGGTGGCCGCGGTGGAGACTTTGGCGGCCGGGGAGGAATGATGAATGGACGAGGCGGCGGTCGCGGCGCCGGGCCGGGAGGCCCGGGCGGACCGAACTTGTTGGGCAATCCGCCACCCAACTATGTGTGCTACCGGTGTGGCACGCCCGGACACTATATCCAGAACTGCCCCACGAACGGGGATCCCGAATTTGATCAGCACCGTGTGAAAAAGAAAACTGGCATTCCCAAGTCTTTCATGAAGGCCGTGAGTGATCCCAGCGAGATCCCCGTAGGCGCGGGCAAAACGGTAGTCAACGCGCCGTGGGGCGGGCTAGCTGTGATAGAACCGCAGAATAAAAACTTCTCTAAATTAATGGCTCGGTCCGGCGGCTCGGCCACCTTGGATCAATTCATCTCGAATCCACCCGAGCACTTGGCATGTCCCCTTTGCAGACGGCTCATGAGCGATGCCGTGCTCATCCCATGCTGCCAAGAGGTAAGTGCCCGTTCAAGTTCCTGGTGTCGTTGAGCTGTTGACTAACTGTGGTTGTTTCGCATTGTGTTGTATGTGTTGGGTAGTCGGCGTGTGACGAGTGTCTTCGTAGCGCGTTGATCGAGCGCAAACTCACGTGTCCGCTTTGCAATGTGAGCAACATGTCGCCTGAGAAGCTGCTGCCCAACAAGGTGCTCCGAACTTCTGTGGACGAATTTTTGCGGCGCGCGCGTACGGAGCAGCAGGAGCGCGAGCAGTTAGTCAAGGAAGCCGAGGAGAAGGCGCTGGCCAAGCAGAAAGCAGCAGAATTGGCTGCTAGCTCAGCAAGCCGTCGTTCGGGTGACAGCGCGGACGCTACTTTGGAAATCAAGAAGGGAAAGAAAGGTGACGGCGAGGAGGAAGAAGAGGACGAGTTTGGTGGCGACATTTTTGGTGATGGTGACGAGAATGAAGACGCCTCCTCTCCCCAGAAGTCGGCTACACCAGCATCCGCATCCCCTCAACAACAAGCACAGCAGCCTCCACTACCGAAGGATGAAGGAGCTACCGAAACCAAAAACGAGGCCGGCGGTCCATCGCGAAAGACCAGCGACGCGTCACCTACCGATGGAGCACAAGCGCCTGACAGTAAAGAAAAAGGATCGCCGAACTCTGGACCACAGCAAGGCCCGCCTTCAGGAAATGGCCACGGTCCTCCTGGACACCAGATGCCCTGGGGTCCTGACGGTCCCCGTGGTCCTCCGATGGGATTCAATGGCCCTCCTGGTCCGTGGTTTGATGGCCCACCACGTGGGCAACCTGGCCCGTGGTTTGACGGCCCTCCTGGTCCATGGTTTGACGGGCCATTCCCTGGCCCTGGCGGGCGTGGCGGTATGAAGGGCGGTCGAGGTGGCCGTGGCCGTGGAGGCCGGGGAATGCCCCCTCCAGGCTTCTTTGGTGGCCCTGGCCCGGATTACTTCGGCCCTCCCCCTGGACACCCAGACTACTTTGGCCCTCCCCCGCCGTGGTTTGATGGGCCGATGCCGCCATTTGGAGGTCGTGGAGGCGGTGGCGATCGCTGGTTTGAAGGAGGAGATCGCGGCGCCCCCCGTGGACGTGACGATGACCGTCGACGTAACCGCTCCGCGTCTCGTGACAGGGATCGCTCCCGTGCTCGAGACCGCTCAACTGGCCGCGATGGGAAGAGCGAGCGTGACCGTCGTGGCGGTGACGCGAAAGATTCCAGAGGATCGCGTAGCGGCGACCGAGACCGCGACAGAGAGCGCAGCAAGCGCAGCCGAAGCCGTAGTCGCACGGCTCAAGCACATGGCCGCAGCCGCAGCAACTCGCGCTCCCGCTCTGACAAGAAGAGGGCTCGCGAGAACGAAAGCTCGTCGCGTACGTCCTCGTCTCGTCGGTCGCGCAGTACAAGCCGTAGCCGCCACCATCGCGACCACAAGAGTGACAGCAGCCGTGAGGACGCCAAATCGGGCAAGGACAAGGACGCTGGAGCTTCCAGTGATAAGGAGAAAAAGCCGAAAGAGGAGGAGAAGAAACAAGAAAGCACGGTTAAGGACGTGAAGCTGGACCAGGTTGCGGCGCCTGCCATTGACCTTGATTTCCTGGCTGAACCGATGGATGAAGACATCCCCAGTGATAACGAGACTCCTTGGCCAACGACCCCAGCCAAGCTGGAGCGCAAGAAGAGCGATGAAAGCATGACAGGCAAAGATGCCAAGGATGACGATAAGAGCTCTCGTGATGGCGACGCTCGCGACAAGAAAGAAGACAGAAACAACCGCAGCGACAGTCGCTCCTCTCGAAAGCACGACGGGTCTCCTAGCCGCTCTAGCCGCGGACGGGACCGTGATCGTGAACGCGACCGCGGATCAGCGTCAGACAAGTCTCGGAGCCGTCGCAGTCGCTCCCGTTCACTGTCTCGCCGAGATTCCTCGCGTCGCCGCAACGAGTCGTCGAGCAAGCGTGCTGACGAAAGCAGCTCATCGCGTGTAAAGGACCGGAGCAGCGGCGGGGATCGAGACCGGGACCGCGATCGGGAACGAAATGACCGCGATCGAGGACGTGATCGCGACCGGGATCGTGACAGGGACCGCGACCGGGACCGTGATCGCGACCGTGCCAGGGATAAGGACCGCCCTCGCGATCGCGAGAAAGCTCAAGATCGTGAGCGCGATCGCCCCCGAGACCGCAAGGAACGCGAAGGAAAGCGCGGCCGTGATGCTGCAGATGACGACGCTGCTGCGGGCGGGGACCGGAAGCGACGTCGCAGCGCGGAGAAGGAGCGTGGCGACAAGGACCGCGAGCGTCGCAGCGAGAAAGGTTCGGGAGGTAGCGGCAGTGGGCGTGTAGTTACGACGACCTCCGGCTCCTCGCGCGGCTCACGCGGAGGCCGCAACCGCCGTCGTGGAGGCGGCGGAGGCGGCGGCGGCGGTGATGATGACAAACGCCGCATTGAGGTGGAAGGCGAGGCAAAAAATGGCGGCAGTGACCGTAAGAGGCCCCCGCGCAAGAAAAGCGATGACCGCGGCAAGGGCCCCGGTGAGCCTCAAGCCAAGAAGCGATCGGTGCTGGACCGACTTGGCCCCAAGGTTTGAGCGCATAGCCCAGAGCAAGCCGTCCCCTGTGAGCGCTTGGCTGTCTCTTAGCGTCTTTAATGCGACAGAGTTTTTGGCGTTCACTTTTGGTGGTGTACTCGTGGCTGCATGGAAGCTGGAAAATGCTGGGTACGAACGACATTTTGGGTCGGTCTGGATTCAACCAATATACGCGCTGCTGCATGTTCATGTTGCTTTCCGCAACAACAATCAATCGAACGACAACCATTTCCCACCTGCTCTTTGCCTTCGTTTTCGTTGCATGTCCGAATTACTGTCTGTACATGCCGCGAAACAATAGAGAAGTTTCGAAGTATTATTGTCATTCTTCTCGGGGAAATAGAGGACTTACGGAACCGCCTCGCAAGCTTGAAGCTTGTGCGAACACTTCCCTTACTTTTGGGATGAAATTACCGCCAAGTAAAGTGTTGAAATACATGCAGATCACTCGTACGCCAAACCATTCATTCAGGTCGCTTTCAATTGTACGCTGCACCACTGCACCACCAAAAGGCGAGCCGTATGATGGCCACGCTGACCAGCATCAGCGGCTTGCAAATCTTCAAGGACGACTCACGTGGTAAGTACGTGATTGAACATCTTTCGCAGCGACGACAACTGAATTTCTATGAATTGGATCTTGTGCATGTCGTTCGTTGTCTGTAGCGACATGCCTCACATTTGGTTCGGTATCTTCCTCTATTGTGTAAAGCCAGTCGCTCCAAGAGTTAACTGAATATGCGGCTGAAAAAGTGACTGCATCGGCTGCTGCCCCTGGTCGCGCTGTCGGCGCTGTTGGCCGAGTGTTTGCCCAGTCCAGATCCGGGCCCTAGAAAGGTCTTGCCTGTGACATCCTTGACGCACAGCGCGCAGAGCAACCGCTTCTTGGCTCGCCCAGACTTGGTGAGCTCCAAGATGTTGTACTGCTCGGAGCAGTCCTTGCATACGCTCTGCCCAAGCAAGCCACTATCAGTTGCCGATCTCAAATTACACGACCATCACAACGAGTTTGTTTACAGATGCAGCGGCGGACGCACCTGGTGACAGCCTGGGCAGAGCGCGTGCGACCCGAGCTTCGGTTTGTTGCGGCAACAGACGTGGCAGTTCACGCTGCAGGAAAACCGGACGAGAATCGAGTGTTAGCTGTGAGTTGAGATACAGTAACAACAGCCCGACGTCATCAAACAGCACCACTGTGCATACCTGGAGGGCGTCCACTGGTGGCTGTCGGCTTCGTCCATCAGGGCGCTGAACTTCTTTGCGTGGCCGACGTCAGGACTGCGGACGACGTTGAGCCAGGAGCTGGCCACACTGAGCTGGGTGGCCTTCTCGGGCTCCGAGTCAAACCTGGGGATGGAGCTCAACAGGAAAATTTCCGTCTTGTCAGTGTCCTTGTCTTGGTGATAGAAGTAGCATGACGCGGTGTCCTGGTGCTCCGACGGCCACTCCGGTCGCTTGATGAGCTGGACTGTGTGATAAGTGAGCTGGTGGCCGCGTGCGTCGGTCGTGGTCCCCATTCGCTCATAGGTAAGCGCACCGCGCTGGTGTAGCAACTCCAAGGCACATTTCCCCACCAACGACTTGGTGCCAGCGAAGCGGAACGGGTCTTCGTGTCTGAGTTGATCGTGCGCGTTGAGCACGGAAACGTCTTTCTCGTCGTAGCCCAGCAGTACTTTGGCAGTGCGGAGCTCGTGGGTCGTATCGCAGTAGAGACCTTCCAAAACGTCCTCGATCCGGCGGCCAATGAGGCCTGTGCCCAACATAACGATAGTCGCCCGGTCGGCTGATCCCCGCACGCTACTGAAAATGCTGACCTCGTTGCGGCGCTTCACGAACGCCCAGTCCTGCGAATCGGCGTTGAATTTGGCGCGCTCAGCCATCGTATCCTGTAGGAGCCTCACTGCAGCGTGGTCATACTGTGCGCGGTCTTCCGGTGCGAGTTCCACCTGTGGGCACTGCTGATCGGGGCCGAGCATGTCTGAAATACTATCGAGAACTTGTTCCGGGTACACGTAAATTGCGTTGTGAGTGAGGGACGGCTCGAACAGCGGACATCTTAATCCGTCGCGACATCGTCGCGAGCTGATGCATTTTGGAGTCTTGATGTCAGCTCGGCACCAGAGACGGTCGATTCGTTCGCAGTGCTCAGCACAACCCGACGCGGGGCGTGACACCGAATATGTACCATCAGTTGCTGCCTTTACCATTGAGACCATGGCGGACGTACGTGTACATATTTTTACGCCTGACACATGGAAAGTTTAGTGATGACTAGTCTATGTTTTTACAGTGAAAACTAAGTGCAGCAAGATGGAGCTCCATCTATAATCTGTTGAGTTTCCGTGTTAGAGGGTATTTTAAATCACCAAACAAGTTTTAATTTCGTTGGCACAAAGTGGCTGCTCTATCGTTCACTATTAATAGTCTCCTTACGCGAACACGCAATACATTACATTACATTACATTACATTACATTACATTACATTACATTACATTACATTACATTACATTACATTACATTACATTACATTACATTACATTACATTACATTACATTACATTAATAGTCTCCCATCGATGCATCGTGCTATGCACGCACAGTTCACGGCCATGAGCTGCACACGAGTAAGACAGCCGTCTTAATACTGTCGCAATTGCACAAGTGACTACGTACAGTTCATAAGCGCCGCCTCGCAATTGCCCCAAATACGCCCAATTCGCGGCACAACACGGCAGATACCTATGCGCTCAGTTCGTCATCTGCACTACAAAGAAAGCTGCGCTCGAGTTGAAGGGGATCTTGCTACCCCGTGTGCACAGCTGGGGAGCTAGATCCGATGTACGGTAGTACGGTAGCTTACTACAATGCAGTATCAGCATTAGCTGGATTGGAGCGTCAACCAAAACACTTATTTGAGCTTTATGAAGCTGAAACGAATGCCGTCCGGCACTGCACTGGTTGTATAGTCCAGTTGCACGAGAAGTCTACTACTACTACTACTACTACTACTACTACTACTACTACTACTACTACTACTACTACTACTGCATCTATCAACCCTACTATTGTGCTTTGCACGAACTTTGGCATGCGATTAAGGGCTCTAAATCAACGAGCAAATCCTTCCCGGTGATCATATATCACAGCCTAACTCTAAGTTAAAGTTTTAAGCGAATCAACCGCCAGTCCGAAGCACAACGCAGAACAAGAATGGAGTGGTTGCCACTGTAAGGGTAGATCGGTTGTCGCTGCAAGAAAAACTAACTGATGAGGTCCCCGATAGACTGGTGCCAACTTCTTGTAGTAAGCACCGATTTTGCTTTCTCTCGCTCTCTTCGCCGGTGCCTTGCGCGTTAATCCAAGGTTGAATTGCAGACTACGACAAATAGAAGCAGTAAAAATGCTTGGTAGTGGAGGAAACGCTAACTTTAACGCTGCTTGCCGCTCCTCGAATTAATAACAGGGATGTTCTTCAATATTGTAGACGTAGTATACAGAAATCTGCCTAAATACCGAACGGGTATACAATACATAACCTCATATAACTAATACTTCAAGGTCCAACGACAGGTCGAACGGAGATGGGCAAAGGTACTGATGTAAAAATCCATGATAACTTTGTTTGGCCAAAAGGACTAAGCTGTGCAGTTTGAAAATTGGCGCGCTTTTGATTGCCTTGCGGTCTTCTATGCATTTACCATTTCACTTTCACATTTTCAGTCAATGGACCATGTGATAATCTACTGCATCAAAGGTATGTAGTACGATAGATAGCCAGCGCATGTCTATCGACATCTTGATCGACCGGAAAGCAATCAGACGAAACGAGCGAGTTAGAATGTCAGGACCGTAGTATTATCGTATTTACTCCAGTCATTTAGCGAAAGTAGGCATAACTCAACGTTAACTCGTTGTCTTACCAGCTATTCTAACTTAAAACGACGAGTTAGCCTCCTAACTCAATGATGGGCTAATCACCATGATTTGCTAAAACAACGAATTACGTCGTTGTTTAGACAGAACGCATGCAAGGCACAATATGTATTACAAGTACTCATACACATTTTCCTGGAAGTGCTACGGTAGTAGTACGTACAGCCCAATATGGATTCATGCTCTTTCGTAAGACGATTCTTAGCCCCAGAATGCCTAAGGTAAAGTGCCAATTTTTGGAACGGTTTTAGACTTGGTTTCAGTATACTTTTGGCGAAAAACGGGGTGGTCCAAACGTAAAAGTTGTGCCACGACCTGGTCCGCCACTTTTACCTGTATATTTCTATCAACTTTGGCCGCTCATTGCTATCGAATCAAATCAGAGTGGAGCCCACATATATGTTTACCAGATTGGCCATTATCTCATCTTTTGAATTGTGTACGGTTTGTACGTTCCTTTTGACTGGCGTGGTAGATATGCGCTAGTTTCTGGGACCATCCAAACCGTGCCATGATTGGCATTTAATGGGTATCATCACATCACAGCTGGGAACAGGGGCCATGACCCGAGTCACTATCAGATTTGGGACCTAACCATAATACTTTTCTTTTTTTTTACCTGAACGCATTCGGTGACAACACATAAGGTGGCAATATGGGGAGGAAGTCTGGCATCTCGATCCGCTTCTATGCGGCAGCAACGGCAGCTTCGGGGCAGGGGCAGCAGGCTGGTGACAGTGCGGTGCAGATGCAGATAGAAGCGAGCGAACGGGCTACCCTACAGGCAACTCTAGATACTCGCCCGATCAACACGAAGAGGAATTATGAAAGCTATCAGACTGAGTTTCAGATGTGGTGCAGTGAAAAGCAGTTCTGCGATGGAGCTACGGTCACAAAACGGAAGCTTCACCTTTTCCTGACGGAGCAGGTGGTAGGTCGAGAATCCAAGAAGAAGAAGAAGGGCACGTTTGTTGGCGGTTCGACTGTTTGCGGCTACGTGAATGCAATCGTCGATCTCTACAACCAGTAAGTCGCGCTAAAGATTAACTCGGATGTCCATCCCCGGTCTGCTCAAGTCAAGCAGCTGATAAAGAATGCACAAGCCCAAACAACGGAAACACGGAAAAAGAACTAACAAGATCGTGGTGTTGGTTCGTTGCTCGATGGTTATCACTCTGAGGAGCAATTTCGACAGATTTGTGACGCCTTTTTTCTTTTGGGTGATCTGCGTGGGCGGGCGGCGCTTCTGGTATCGCACTCTGGGTTGCTACGCGGGGAGAACATACGTGACCTCGAGATGGCCGACATGTTCTTTCATGTGCTGGATGGAGAAGGATTTCATACCTGTATCGCTTTGGTGATACTAATCCAGCACGGAAAGACAAACACGTCCGGGAAGCTCCAGCACGTCGGTTATATTCGCAACAAAGATGTTCACGTACGCCCTATTGGTGCAGTTGCGTTTTACCTATTCGAGCGCTTTCATATCGATTTGGAGCCCTTTCCTTTCTTTCGTACAGCAAAAGATTGGTATGACGTCACGTTTTTGCGTGGTCGCACTCGTACGAAGTCAATTTCGTACAACACCCACAAGAAAAGTTACGAGAGTGTGTTCAAAATCGTCTCGGTTTAAATTTTAACAAGAAGACGCTCATCAACAGACAGCAGGGCGTGCGGCAGCTTGAACACTGCGATGTGGACATCTCCCAACCAAACTCTAGACATGGCAGATGTGAGCAAGACACAATGGAGGGTGTGTACTCAGCCCCGCTCGCACGGGAGGCTATGTGCGCCTTGTCAGGGCACCCCGCCCGATCGCGGCTGTATTATCTGGAGCGAGCTTGTGTGGATCCCCCCCAAGACCTGCAACGGAAGATTTTCCCTGATCTTGAAACGTTCAAGAAGAAAATATTGGACGGAGACTGGGAACAAAATTTGGCAGCACGTGGACTTATCGAGTTGCTGGAGTACTTACGGATCGTCGTGCTTGAGGACGCTGCGTTCCTGTATGAGCTCCTGCCCACTACTGTTCAACAGCATGAAATATTTGGTGAATAGTTCCAGCAATACCGCTCTGAGGCACTTGCCAGGGCCAACTCAACTGAGCACCTCGTGGAGATGCAACTTCAAGTCGCAGCAACTAAGTACACAGCACGCCACAGTCATGGATACGATATCATCAGGTCACCAGCAGCTAGTTAACTTGGTGGAACACTCGCAGCAGCAACTTACCTCGTTTCTCCAGGGCGAGGTTACTTTCCGGTTGCAACCTGTGCCGGACTCCTCGGCAGACTTCACAGCCAGACGATAGTACGAGGTGGTGGCGGAGTTGAACAACCAGCTGATACTCAACAGCAGCAACAACTGACCCCGCCTCTCAGCTCATCGGGTGTACCACAATACAGTATGAGTCGTCAAACATCAACGGTAAAAGAGCTGTGGGTTGAATGGCACGAAGGCTTGGCCAACCGACCTTCTGATGAATATCTAGAGTCGACCTTTGGGGTAAAATGGGGATCATCAGCAAAGGAAGCGAAGTATTTCTCGAGACGGTTGTATGTCATCAAGTACGTACGCAAGTTGGTTGAGGGGTGAGGGGGGGAATGACAGCCGATGTAGCCATCGCCAGGCTGACTCTGAACGGGGGCGTCGAAGCATAGATGGATTCTCGAAGTTACTGCGCAGCAAACAGGTCATTTAGTACCCTTCGTGTAGCATAACGTCATACTAATAAACAACTTCTTACCTGACAGGGGCTTGAGTGTCTAAATTGAAGGGTCAATGGCTTCTCATCTTCTGGTGTCCATGTCACCGAATCCGATAATGCGTTGGTTAGCCTCCAATCAAAATTCACCGACACTAGAGGGCTTTTACACCCATCCACTTACATGATGTGCTGCTGTGTTGCGCGCTGGACCTGGTAAGTCAAAGTTCAGCGACTCGGGCTCAGGTAGGGTCAGCACCACAAGGTAGGTGTGCTCGTACAAGAGTAGTTTGCTCTAGTGCTCGTCCCTCCTCACGCTCGTGGATACATGCGCACCTAGTGAGCTTGTCGTGCAGGTTGAGCGGAAGCGAGCCAAAGCTGCAGCAGCACCTGCACGAACACCTGACCGAAGTGCTACGCAAGCTTTCCCTCACATACAGCAACTGAAACGTGTAACGTGATGGGATACGACGATCACCTTCTTGTGCGGCTGCCGCAGCCGCTTGGCGCAGGGCCGCCGAAAATAGCATGGCCATAAAAATAATGGTCCATCATATCATAAATAAATTTATTGTGGACCGAAGACCTACCGCATATCATAATTTATGCAGCGAATCTGCCCAATGTCATAATTTATGCGAAGAAATTATACCCTATTATATATCATATTTTTAAAGCTTTAACCTACTAAGTATCATCGTTTTTACCTTAAAAATTTATTGGCCTTTTCAAAACCAACCGTTGTAATGACTGGTGACAGCCTCTAACGGCGTTCAAATGTCAGTTGTTGTCATTGCGCATTTTGCCGAACCACCACTAGCCCACACCCCCAGCAACTCAGCCTTCCCAGCCATGGTCTTTGTGTCCCGCCCACCGCGCCCAACGTTCACGCCGGCCCAGGCCACAGGGTTCTTTTTCCAACCGTGCCGCGACGACTTCGACGAAGTTATCCCTGAGTACTTCCGTTGTCGCTGCGGCACGGTTCGAAAGCAGACCCGCCGCAACGGGTTTACCAACCTCATGCAGCATGTGAGGCGTGAGCATCCGAACTTCGAGGCCGAGATGCTTGAGGCCACCACTGCAGAGACGGGGTCACTGCTGAGCTACGTGCGCCGCTCCTCGCAAAACCTCTACGGGTGGCTAGTCTGGGTTGTCACGAGCAACCTCCCGCTCGCATTTTGCGAGAATCGAACGACAAGGCGGTAAGTTTGAAGCAACTTAATTTACCCGGATTAACTACTCCGATTTAACATTTTTATTTTTGTTTATCTGTAGCTACACAAACTTGGACCCTGTCTGTATCGAGACGCTGCGTGCCGTGCTGGAGGGGGTCTCGGTGGCAGTTGAGAGGTCGATTGCGGCAGAAATGCCTGCGCAATTCGGCTTGATTCTGGATGGGTGGACCCACTTGGGCGAACACTACCTCGCGGTATTTGCCCGCTACGAGGTTAGCGGCCAGGTGATGACCCCACTGCTCTGCATGGCCCCTCTCCTCCAAGAGGAAGACGATGATCTCTCTGCTGTGGCACACAGAGAATTTCTAGCCGACATGCTCCCACGCGACTTTGGTAAGCAGCTGGACCAGTGTGTCTACATTGTGGGCGACAACTGCCGCGTCAACAGGCGCCTTGCGACTTTGGTCGGTGTCCCTCTTGTTGGGTGTGCCTCGCATCGACTCAACCGCGCGGTGCAGAAAGAGCTGCAAGATCACGAGGCGGATCTTTCAGATGTGCAGAGCCTGATGACCAAGCTTCGAACGCTGACTCAATCTGCTAAACTCCGGTACGATTTTTATTCGGGACATTTTAATTTTTCTAACTCTTTTATTTAATTTCTTACTAATTCGCGTCAAATTATTTTTTTTAATTCAGACTCAAAACGAAGCTTCGACCCGTAATTCGGCAGGATATCCGGTGGAGCTCTACTTTCACCATGCTGCACCGATACTTCGAGCTTTTGGAGCACCTAGATGCCCACGACGACGACATTGCAGATCTCCTTCCCGCCCCAGCCAGTAACCGTCGGCTCCGTGCTCTTCTTAAAGAGCTCAAGGACGTGGAGTCTGTCTCAAAGGCACTTCAAGGGGAGGACGCGGACCTCCTCGATGTGCGCGAGTGGTTTGACGGACTAATTGCCGTCAAACCTGACTACGCGAACTATCTCGGTAAGGTCTTGTCGGTATTTTATTTTGCTAATTGGAATACTTACAATGACTATTCTGGACTATACAGGGCCAAGAGCTGAAATCGTCCACAGCCCCGACTTCGAGTCGGGTTGTGTGCGTGTGCTACGTGGCAACGCCAATCGACTAACCAGGGCTGAGAAAGCTGTACTTCGTCCGTTTGCCGCGGATACGACGCCGGAATCATCGGCTGACGATGAGACTCAAGGCTCCTTCGTGGAGCGTTTGCAGAAGCGCCGACGTCTCGCTCAGCACCAGCAGCAGTATAAACTGCTTCGCAGTATCCCTCCGACGTCTAATGTCGTCGAGCGGTTATTCAGTGTTGCCCGCATCACGCTTGGGCACGAGCGCAACGGACTGCACCCGATTACGCTGGAACAAATTTTGTTTCTGCGTCAGAACGCAAGCTACTGGAACGTAGGTACTGTAGATGGTCTGCGTAACTAATCTAATACAAAGTTGCGCACTTACACAATGCCATTATTGATGTATGGATGATCCTCATGTCATTATTTATGCAGCGGGGTTTTCTTGTGAAATGGCATTATTTATTTGTCGATTCTGTCATCATAAATATAAATGCCATAATCGGCGGCCCTGGCTTGGTGGCTATTGGCCACGCGTTGGCGCTCGTGCTGTAGAGGACGATCCCGCTAATAAAGCAAAATGAGGTAGGTTAGATTCATCACCACGGCTACGAAGAGAGAGCCGAAAAGAGCATGCATGCAGTAACTCAGCGTCCATTACGGGCGTCGTACGCGGCGGCAGCGTCGCGGGGTCGACTGGTTCTTGAAGAGTTGTTGAGATAACGCAAATGATGAGCCAATAGGAACACAACAATTAGGTCCTGACCTGATTCTGATATTTGCCAGGTAACACGGGTTTAAGTGGTGATACCTACGAATACCATGTGTCTACATCATGACCTAGTCGTGACTTGGCCGCTGATGCTTTACATTATCATAAGACAAAGCATCTTACGTTTTCCGATCAACGCGTTTTGACTACATCTTTGTTTTTGTATACCAGCGGCTACATTGCATATTGTCTGTCAAAACATAAGACAGTTTGTTAGACACTAGTTTCCGCCATACAATTGGCCAAAAGTGTTCAGGTCTGCTCGCCAAGACAGCGGCATCGTTGCCGCGGATGCGGTCGAAACGTTGAGCGCCGAAACGATGCAGTTGCATGGCGCGGCAGGGTAAGGAAGCGATGTGCCTGTAATTGGCCGTTGGCAGCAAGCTTAAATATATTGACTGCACAAACGCGTGCATGCAGTCCGTGGAGCTGGTCCACTCCGAGGTGCAGCCGTTGTAGGGCACGGAGTTACGATGAAGTTGGCAGACGTAAACTAAGAGGGACAAATAGCTCGTAACGGTACTGCATGTACATTTTAATGTGGTAAATGTTATGCTTGAGCGTACATCATAGTAGCTGTGAAGGTGTGGCAGCCAGGGAATGGTGTTGCCAGTGGGCTTCCCGAGATCCTCCAACCCCCTCCCACCTAATCATTATAGTCCAGCAACAAATTGCAACCACGTACTCTGCAACGGCGATAGTACGTGGATCTTATACCTGTGACGCTGAGGTGCGGCGGAGCTCCACACTGCTGCGCGGACGCTCGGCGAGCGCGCGCCATATAGCTGCTGGGATCGACCTTCGGCATCGGCGTTACTCGGTAGCTCCTGCAACTAAGCCACTGCCTGCAGCCATGCTTTCTGTCGAAGCTACAGCGTAGACTGGTTTTCGTATGCGCGCTCTATCCGAATCTCCATCTTCAATGTAGTATTATTACCTTAGTGTAGAAAGGAGAGTTGTCGTGGTGGGGTGAACGACAACAGTCGTTTACCCCAGTAAAGCGCAGAAAGATTGCTCGACTATGGGAACATAGGTCGCATGATAATTGTGCTATGATACTCTAAGAGCATATCCACCGGCAAAGCGTAAAACTAAAAGCAAAATACGCGAAACTAGAGAATGTAAACCGGTTTGATCCGCAATCCGGATTCGATTCGAATTTAATCCAGATAAACCGGTTTGAACCGGATTGCACATTTATGCGTTTATACAATATCTTTCACATCTGATTCAAAAGAATATCCATAAACGCCAGTTATCGATTTCTAGAGGACACGTGAAACAAGGCAATTGGATGAAAGTCAAAGATTATGTCCAATTATAATGCTACATTGGAACTGTAATATTATACTTATTTTTTCTCAAAGCATATATATTTGATAACAGAAGGATACAGTGCGACCGCGCATGGGGGTGGCGAGCAGGAAGTTGTCTCTCGAGGTGGACCCAAGATTCAGCGAACGACTGAAGATGACAAGTATATCTCATAGAGGTCATCGGCTCTCTCCTCGGCCACCTTCGGCCCCACCTCTGCTGAGTGATAGATTCGTGTACCGTATTTGAGATCTCCTACTTCAGACAGATATCCTAATTCATAGCGTAGAACAGGTGCAAAATGACCAGAATATGGCCATAATTTGCACGAAAGGGACTGAAAATGAACAAAAACAATATACAACGCTACAACTTCAATAATCAGGTGTCTGAAGTAGGAGATCTCAAATACGGTATAATGTTGATAGCAGATATCGCATAGGGGTATTTGGCCATTTTGCTGTCCAATCAACGCACGTGGGAACCGGAACGTGTCTGGCGAGGCCACAGTGGAGGATGGAGTGTCTGAGAAGGCAGGCGTGGCAGCGGTGACATCAACGGAAGGTGTGTGTGTGTGTGGGGGGGGGGGGGGGCATTGTCACCTGGGCGAGACTGATAGTCGACGGGGGCTACAGTTTCACCCTTGCGACGCAGCTATAGGTATGGCGAGTGAAGTGATACACCAACTTTAGGCAACCGTAACTTTTTTGTTGTGGACCAATTTTGAAAAGAAAGGTACCATCCGGAATCTCTGTCTTCCCGTTTAACTTCAGCTGTTTAGAGCTTAAAACACACAGTAACCACAATGATAAACCTAAGCGAAAACTTATCTCGTCCTGAGACGTCATGCTGAGATACTTTTTTCCGGGTTATCTGCATACCTTCTTTGTTTTTGACATCTTCAATTTTATATTTGACTTCACTATACTCAAATTTGTGTGGACGATCCATGCACGCGTTGATACGAAAATGCCGAAATTATTGGCCAAATCGGGATAAAATCGACAGCAAAACTTCTACTCCTGAGGTCGGGGGGGGGGGGGGGGGGGGTAAATAGCTGCATTCTCCACGATTTCCTCTTTCTTTTCGTGGTCTTACTGGCTCTGTCGGGTCAGTATTGACAAAATTATCGCTAAACTATTTTTTGTGTATCAGCTCATCTCGCCAGTACGATAAAGTTGGGTTTTGTGTACCAGGAGCGAAAAAAGAGAGACTGGCTGCGATTTGCTCATGGATTTACGTTGTCATAGTGGGTGTCCTACAGAGGACCCATTTGCGACAGATGCCGGCGATGGATGATGGTGCGAGCACATGGCATCGGTGGACGCCGGCGAGGAGAAGACGATGATGCCCGGGGTCTCGTGGACCACGGTGGAAACGATGACGAAGGTGACGTGCGAGCTGTCGAGTCGGACGCACGGCACGGCGCCCCAGACGACAATGGGCGGCACCGGGGAGGTCTCGGAGACCGCGACGATGAGGGAGGACGGCTTGTGAGTGGCCTACCGGACGAAGAGTAGCACGAGGGGGTCGGCACGGACGTGCTGGTCGAGGATTTGTGTCGACTCGACATTGCAGTACATAATTAGCGGTCGAAGCGAGAAGTAGGCGCGCAGTACAGAATTGGACCGCTCCAGCGCAAGCACGAGTGGTTGCAGTAGAGAATCGGCGGGCTCGAGCTGAAGCGAGGGCAAGCAGAACTTGACGAGTGAGGCTTTGACGGAAGCGTGACGGAGTTGGCACTGAGGCTGACGAAGTGACGTGAACTTTGTGACGGGCTGAGATTGGCGCTGGCACTGAGGCTAGTCTAGTTGAAGTCGTGGTAGTCTAGAAGAGTACTATTTAGTTAGGCTCTATCTACTCTATTGTTGGTAATAAATACGATCCGATGCACTGAGGCGGACGATCGGGCACGGTGGTTGGTGCTACCGTCGGCCAACAAGTGTTGAACGTAGCGGCTCGTACGAAGGACTCGGGGCGTGGCAAGCTATACGACACGCTCAACAGCCGAGTGAGATAATAGGCCTGCTACATGGTGGTCATACAGGGACCTGTTTCTTCGAGCAACGAGTCTACACGAGCATCTACGAGAGCCATGGCAACATCGGCAGCGGCACCGGCGAAGACGACATTTAAGACGGGCAAGTCGAAGCGCAATTTGAAGCCCAGGGTCAAGTCTAAGAACGATGATGGTGACGAATCCGGCGGCGGAGAGACGGGCGACCGGTCCGGACGTGACGAAGATCCACGGGACGTCGAGGAGAAGGCGGAAGAGCCACAGCACGATCCAGTGCTGACGGCTCCAGACGCATCGCTGGAGTCAGCTCCAGTGAACCCACCGACAGACGAAGAGTCACTGACTGCTGAAACGGCGAATCTACCGACGGACCCACCGACGCAGAAACGACAGAGATGACGGCGGCGAACCCGATGGAGATGGCGGCGGTCACGACGGCACTGCAGCAGCTAGCGACGCTGATGGCTGGACTGCAACCTGTCCCTGCTCGTCCAGGTGATAATGGAGACGACGGCGGAGGCGCGCAGGCGAGGACGGACTCCACGGGCGGCGGCGAAGACGAAGGCACACATGACGTGGTCCTGACGGGGGTGACGGAGGGGACGCAGCAGCCTCCAGCTCCATCAGCGACGGCCACGGAGACGACGACGGCTACGAACCCAGCGGCGACGGCGGCGACGACGACGACTGGTGTGGCAGCGGACACGGGTCCGACGAGTACGAGTATGCAACAGGCGGCGATGACCGCGATCCAGCAACTCTCGGGGCGTATTGAAGGGCTTCGAACGCTTGCGGCGAGCCGGGCGTCGACGGACCAACCCACGGCGATGGAGTGGGCGACGGTGGCGGCGGCACTTCAACAACTGGCGACGATGGTGGCTCCGATGCAGGTAGCTGCGGCGGGCGGTGGACAGTCTGGTTCAGAACAACGCGTGCGACTTGCCGGTGGCGGGCATGAGCGCGGCGAAGCTCGGTCTGGAGCTCAACGCGGACGACGTGCTTGAGGTGGGCGTTCGTCGAGGCGACAGGCAGCTGGCACCGCCCCAGGCCCGTCGGACAGCAGAAGCAGCTCGGACGACTCAAGCAGCGATGAAGATTGGCGCTACGGGCAAGGACGACGGGGCGCGATGAGTGAAATCAGCTCGGAGAGTGACTCCAGCTTCAAATCGGTCAGCGGCGACAGTGGCGCGGCAGCGATGACGATAAACGGCGGTACAGACACCGGCGTCATGGACGTCCTCAGCGTCGTGAACGGCGAGGGCATCGGCGTGAACGGAGGTGTCGGTCGGATCGCTACAGGCATCATAACGAGAGGTTGTCGCGTAGGAAGAGCGTGAAGGACTTGGAACTTCCTACCTTCACCCCATCTCTGAAAGTGTCAGTGTCAACGTGGATTGATCGCGTCGATCTGGCGTTGAAGGGCGCGGAAGAGTCTGGCCGAGGACGCTGGTCGGACAAGTTGCTCTACTTTATTCTGGGGAATAAGTTGATGGAGAATGCGGCCAATTGGTGGGCCGACATGGGCCGCCGCATGCCCGAGAGGAAGAGGACGTGGACGAAGTTGAAGAAGGCTCTCTTGCGGCGAGACGGGGAGGAGCTCGACAAGTCAGCGGCGGAATGGCGCGTGAGCATGCGCAGAATGATGCCTGGGGGAAACTCATGCGGACTTGCAGCTGGTCGGTGAGATGTCCTCGGACGCAACCGTGTCAGTGAGCGCGTGCTGCTTGCACAGTTCTACAGGTGCCTCGATAAGACAACGAAGAAGCTGGTCAAGTAGCAACCGAAGCCAAGGACGTTGGAAGAGGCGGTCGATAAGGCCACCGAGATCGATAACCCTATGGACAACGTTGCGCAAGGCATGATCAACATCGGGCAGGCGTGGGCGACGACACCGAGTCGCTACGTCATCCCCATGAGCGGCACTATGGGTGATACGAATGTGATTCCTGGAATCAGTGGGATCGGGCTACCTACTGAAATGGTTGGTGGTGCTGGCGGCGAGGAGATGGCTCGACCGGAGGTAGAGCAAGTGGCGCTGTTTACGAACCCGCAACGGGTGTACAACGCGTACTCGGGCACCTGGGATCCTCCTCCTGGCCACTTGTGGAATGGAAAGTAATGGTACGAGCCTCGTAAGACTGAGAGGAAGGTGACCACTACTCCGTCGAGCAGCAGTGAACAGCTCAACGACGTGGACAAGGCCCGTCAGGAACGACGGATGGCGCGTAAAGCGGCGAAGCGGCGGCGAGTCAAACTGCTGCTGGCTAAGCGGCGACGTGCAGGACGAGAAGCCGAAGAAGATCGGCGGCGATCTGACGAAGTGTTGCATAACGAGTGACGACGAGTGGCGGCTGCTGCAGTCGGAGATCTCGAAGAACGGCGGCAACGGCGTCAGCGTGACGACGTAGAGGAATGTGAGCGGCTAGTAGGCACTGCACGCGTGAGTCTCGTGAAGCACCGTCGGCAGACGGCTGCGAAGTCGAAGGTGACGAGCGGCGACGACGTGGAGTACGTGGGCGCCGATGACGGGCTACCTACAGCAGTGGTGTAGGTGAGCGGCATCCAGCGACGCGTGAAGCTGGATAGTTGTGCGCGCTACACGATTGCGGGCACGGACCGGATGGCGTACGGCGACAAGGTGGCAGTTCATGCTCCTGTTGACTACGTAGAAGGTATCGGCCGCTTTCTACTCGATGTAGTTGGAGTGTGGCGGCTCAAATTCCGCAGTGTCTTCAATGAAGATATCGTGGTCGATGCATGCGTGGTGTCGGGCTACACCGACGAGTTCTTGCTCGGAGTCGACTTCATGAGGGCGAGGTGCGCCACCATGGACTTTGACCGCAACGAAGTTCGTTACGTTGACGGAGGGCGAGCGGTGGTAATACCGTTTAGGACACACGACAACGGTAGCGGCGCGCGCGTAGCAGCGGTGCGCATGGTGACGAAGACGACGTTGACGGAGAACGCGGTTACACCGGTGCAGGTGTCCGTGGCAGCAGATGACGGTGAGCGCGGGTTGTTCATACCCACCGTGCACACGGGTACGGTGATGTTGGTGGCTACGGTGACGACCGCACGCAACGGACGCGCGTGGGTGCCTGCTATTAACTCTAGCAGCAGACCTACGAAACTATCGAACAAGAAAGAGTTGGGTGCGTGGATCCCGGTAGACGACGACATAGAGATCCTGCAGATGAACGGGGAACTGGACACTATACGAGTGGGTCAGTAGTTGGACACTTTAGGCGACAGCGAGACGCCGTTGGACGACGAAAGTGAAATACGCGTGGGTGAAGACGAACCGAGTACTCGTGCATTGATTACGAAGTTACTACGCGTCTACCGTAAGCTGACTGTGAACGATAGCGACTGTCCTCCGGCTACGGCACTGGACGTGCACCATCATATCGATACTGGGGACTCTGCGCCGATAATGTTAAAACGGCGTAGGCAGGCACAGATGGAAGATAAGATCGTCGGAGAGAACCTAACTAAGATGCTCGGAGCGGGCGTGATAGAAGAAGGCAATGGTGCTTGGGGCTTTCCAGTGGTGCTGGTGAGCAAGAAGGACGGGGAAATGAGATTCTATGTCGACTACAGAGCTCTCAATAAGGTCACAAAGAAAGATGTGTACCCATTACCTCTGATTGATGAAACCTTAGAAGCTTTAGGCGGCGCTCTACTCTTCTCTACACTAGACCTGAGGGCTGGCTACTCTGGTGATCGCGACAAAACCGCCTTCACAACGAAGAAGGGATTGTATCGGTTCGTCCGCATGCCCTTTGGGTTGACGAACGCCCCTTCGACCTTTCGGCGCATGATGAACGGAGTTCTGCGTGAACTTACGTGGAAGACGTGCTTGGTGTACCTGGATGACATTGTGGTGTTCACACGAGGAGGGATCGAACGACATGTGATTGAACTAGCGAATGTTTTGGAGCGCCTGGCATAGGCTGGGTTAACTCTAAAGCTCAAGAAGTGCATGTTTGCTGCGAAGTCGATGGAGTACCTTGGACATGAACTGAGTAGCGAGGGTGTGCGCCCCCTGCAGCTAGTGACAGCGGTACGTGAGTTCCCACGGCCAACGGACGCGGTGTAAGCGAAGCGCTTCATGCACTTGGCTGGGTACTAAGGAGGTTCGTGAATGGATTCGGGTCGTTGATGGCCCCGATCACGAAGTTGCTACGTATGGACGCGGAGTGGGCGTGGACTGAGGCTCAAGAGGAGGCCTTCGAGAAGGTGAAGTCGGTGCTGACGACGAAGCCCTTGCTCATCTACCCTAACTTCAGCCTCCCCTTCCGATTGATGACGGATGTTAGCCAAGTAGGTCTCGGCGCTTGCTTGATGAAAGACCATGGTGACGGGTGGAAGCATTTGGCGTACGCCAGCAAGGTGAACAGCGTGGCAGAAAGTAAGTATGGCATCACTGAACTGGAGTGTTTGGCCGTAGCTGGGCCATCAAGCTCTTCAAACCGTACGACACTTCACCATTGTGACGGGCCACGCGGAGTCCGAATCTCACTGGCAAGTTACATCGGTGGGCGCTTACCTTGCAGGAGTTTGACTTTGAGGTGCAGTATCGTGTGATGAGGTTCCAACAGATTTTGAATCTGAACCCATCAGTCAGATCCCCAAGCCCTACCTCGTCCAGACCGCTCCGACACAAATCCGTGGATATTTCTTGATCCTAGTCTGGGCGCTGTACAGACTTCAAGCTGGACTGGCTCGATTTGGAACTGGCCTATACGTGGACGTCTGGACTCCGGAACGTACAAGTCTGAGACTCCAAGTCTGAAACCTGAGCTCGACCCCAGGTCTGGAGCACCAAGCTCGATCTAGAAACTGACGCCTGACGCCCAAAGTCTGTCTTGCATCTGGAACCTGAGCCCAAGATCTGAAGTCTGGAATCTGGTGCCGTCTCCGACTCTGGGATCTGGAAGTTGGGTCTGGGATAAGGCTTCGCCTCAGACTCTGGGACTCGAAGTCTGGGAAGTTGGGTCAAGGCTGAGTGGAGCCCATCTGTGACCACGAGTCTGAGTTGGGACTTGGCGGTTTGGGAAGCGCAATGGCTACATCGTGACGCGACATGGTGACGCGCACTGGATCCAGATCTTTGGTGGCTTGGCGTGGAAGGTCGCAATGGACGGTCATCGTGCGGCGACTCTTGGTGAGCCGGTGTGCCGCACACAAGATTCCGGCCGACCCGTCGCGTTTGGATACCGGCCAATCACAGCCGCAGGATCTTGGTGTCATCGGATTACGGCCTGATTTGTACCCACTATGGCCGGCGCAATCAAGTGATGACTGACCCAGCTCGGCCAATGAGAGTGCTTCCCGGATAAAATGTGCGGCCCACCGACGCTGGAACCAGTGACTTAGTGAATCCTTCGCCCAAGTGCAAGGTGACTCCAGGGGGAGTTTGCGCCCTTACTTGTTAGGCCCTTGTTAGTGCATGTGTAAAGTTAAACAGAGTTTGTTTTGCCCCGAAGAGCGCAAGTGACTGAGGTCGTCTTTGTCGTGCAAGAAGTGCAGTGCCTGCGGTCGTTCGCGCCTCGTGGGAACCAAGTCCTGTTCAACATCGCGAGTGAAGCCAAGTGGGGTAGTCTCGAGCCATCGACGGTCAAGCTCAGCTAACTCCAAATAAATTCAAGTTCAACGACCAAGCCTTTGCGTGTTTCGACGCGTGCTGCCTTTGTCGTTGTATTTCCACTCGCGGGACGTCGGTTTCGGCTGGTTTCCTGGCGGTGCTTCATATTGTCGGGCGGAAGGTGATCCGCTCTGAGGTTTCGGCAGAGCAGTACCTGGGATAGTGGTTTCTGGGGCTGCTGGTGGTGTCCGTGTGGCGCATCGACCTGGGATAGTGGTTCTCAGGCTTTGCTGTTTCGCCTACATCAAGGCGTGGTGCGCGGGAGTCCCAGGGTGCAGAACGAGAGCCCTGGATCTAAGGCAGGCTTACACCAAGCCAACACTCGGGGCCACTCTGGTCTGAGGGGCGAGTGAAGACCGGTACGCGGCTCTCAGTCTGAGCCGCCGGAGGAAGTGTTGTGACTGGGACGACTCGAAGCCGGAGTCGTCGGGAAAGGAGGAGGCTGTTAAGGCCCAGAGTCCAAGGGCCTGAGAAGACGAGTGGACTAAGTGTGTGTGGTGACGTTTGTATATTCAAGAAACTGGGGCAATTCGGACTACGCACGTGCGGACAAGGGCTTTCCAAGCAAGGAGCAAACTTCGTCTGGGGTTACCTGGAGACGTTCGAGTTCGGAGGCAGCTGGTGTGGCCGACGCAAGTCCGGGCCCACAGCGTAGCCTTAGGAAGAACCAAAACAAGGGGTTGCAGGAGTGAGGAACACACGCCTCACAGGATCTGGGATTTGGGCTTTTAGCTCAGATTCTGGGTTGTGTGATCTGAGATCAAGGTCTAGCCTCGCGGATAATTCCGTGATTTTGGAACCCGCATCGCCACAGCTGGTGCGCGTGCCCGGATCAGGAAACGACTTTGGTGACGGACGTGTGCAAGTCATGTCGACTGCTCCCGACTCGAAAGTCCCCAAGACAAGTGGTGAGAAGATGGAGTCCTCGCTTGGGCGGAGTCTCCGTGTTGCTGGTTTGCCGGCCGAAGTGGTGCCGGAGAGTGCTGGAGCGTCAAGCCAGGTTTGGTTGAGAGAGCCCCAGCAAGTGGTGATCCGGGCGTGGTGCCTGAGGGAGAAGCTGAAACGAGTGCTGAACCAGAGGCCCCGCCCGCGACGGAAGATGCTGAGCTGCAGTCGAGCGCACCTGTGAAGAAAGCGACTGGGACGGGCGGAGACGCGAGTCCAAAGCCCAGCATCCGTGAAAATGATGGTCCAAGCTTGGGGGTCACTCCTGCGAGCCAAGATTCGACGACTCGTGAGAGCTCCTCAGCTGGGACGACCGCTGCTCAAGTGCCGAGTGCTAACCCGGAGCCAACTGCTGGGAATCCTCCCAGTAGCCAAGTCGAGAGTGGCGCACTCAGCCTTTTGGGCAAGCGTGAGTTGCAAGTGAGAGCGAGAGGTGCTTCTGGGACGGGGGCGACTCCTACCAGGCTAAGCTATACACCTGGAGTCACGCCTCCCGGCTATGGAAGTGGTGGTGGCGCTTGGTCAAGTATGTTATGGCCCGAGCAGCGTGCCGCTCGCCGCCTACAAGGCGTGCCCGAAGGTGAAGCTGAGACGTGGGCTTTGGCCTCGCTGCCGGAAATGACCGATGCTGAGATGCTGGCATATGCCCGAGCCCAGTTTGAGATGTGGATGGGAGTCCCAGCGGAAACTGTTCACCCGGTCGACATCGCGTACAATCCGTGTCATGGTGGATATGATCTGTGGGGATTCATCAAGGCAGCTGAAGCGACTGGTCGACACTTGTTTTCAGTGTCTCGGTCGCAAGCCGCTAGGTGGCTGAACGTGTTCCATGCTGAGCGACGCCGGCTCCCAGTTGTCTCAGACCTACGGGCTGTGAAGGTGTCACTGAAGCTGATCCCGCCTATTGCTTGTGTCTCGTTGTTGCAGACTATGCTGTGGGAAGCTGGGTATGAATTCGTTAACCGAGTCCCAGTGTGGTTTAGTCTGGATGAAGTATCTGGGGTTCCGGAATCCCGAATCCGTATTGAGATTGAGCAAATTGCTCATTTCATCGGCATGGAGTATGCTACTTGGAAGTCTGTGGTTGGATCTACGGCTTACTATGTCCGACAAACTACGGACCCGCAGCTGACTCAGGGGACCAACTCTCAAGTCGGTTTCTCAGTGGATGGTGATGGTGATGTGACTATGGACGAGGATGCTCAGCTATTTCTCGGGCCAGAGGTGGTCATGCGCCTTCAACTAACTGGGCTACGACCAAGGAGTCCGGCTTCGAGTCTAGAGGACGAGCCCATCCGGAAAAGACCTCAGCTGACTCATGAGCCGGCTGGACTTCTCCCACCTTCGTCTCGTTCGATCCCATCAGTGCCCTCGACATCGTTACTGTCTTGGCACGGTTCAAGTAGTGAGTCGGATGCTATGCGAACGGCAAGATCAGACACAGTTCCAAGCCTGGTTGGTGCAGGAGCTGGCTCCGACGCTTCTATGACTGGGAACGACCATGGGATGGACATGTCTGGATAAGTTCCTCAGGGTCGTCTTCAATGTCGTTCTCAGACTATGGAGTTGGTAATGGAGTTTTCGGTCCCGCTCCTGGTGCAACGGTGATGATGGGCTCGATGACATCAGGCGTGAGAAGCAGCTTCCCAGCTATGATGATTTCGGTAACACCCCAAACGCCTTCTACCTCGGCACGTACTGAGCCTGAGGCGGTCAAAGGTGTGCACCCATCGCAGATACCATTGCCAGGGACGCCAGAATCTGATAAAGATGCTGCCACCGCGATGAGCGATGTAGAACCACCGAAGCCCGTGAACTCTGAGGCAAAGATTGCTTGGGCAGGTTTCGGACCGCAGCGGAACCCTTCGGCTGAACTACCGCCATTACATTCAGGCGATGCTGAGTTGGAAAACGTTTACCAACGAGAAATGGCCAGAGTCCGAGCTGAGGCTGAGGCCCGACTTGCCGCTTCACGAGCTAGGCGAATGGAACTCGAAGCTGAGCTGAGAAGTCTGGAGGCTGAACAGCAGATCGGTGCAACCGAACGTCACGCTGAACAATATCCCGTACGGTGTGGGACGTACTCCGCACCAACGGCTCAAAAGTCAGAGCAACAGCTTCAGTTGGAAGCTCTTGAGCGTCTTGCCAAGCAACGAGCTGAGGAGGAATCTCGGAAGCGGAAGCAGGATGAAGCTCGCGCGCAATACCTTTTAGGTGTGCAACGGAGTCTACGAGAAGCTGAGGAACGTGCTCGACAAGCCGAGGAAAAGAAGGCTGCTGAAGATGAAGCAACTCGCATCCGAGCTGAGTATGAAGCTGAGCTGCGAGCGCTGAATCAGAGACATGTTCAAGCTCAAGCCGAGCACAAGAAAGCCGTGGCGGAACAAGAAGACAAAATCCGCCGTTTCCAAGCAGCTCAGGACCAACTCCGCCAGGCTGCCATCTCCAGAGCCCAGTCTGTACCCAAACCTCAGCCAGTACCAGTCGCAGCGCCGGCGATCGCAACTGTCACTCCTGTCCAGAGTGATCCAGTAGCTGCCCAGCTGGCTCAATTGACTAGAATCGTGCAACAATTGGTGCGAGCCAACCAGAGCCAGTCGGGTGGAGGCCACAAGTCTGGGAAACCTGGAAGTTCGGCCTCGGCTAAGTCATCTGAGACCAAGTCCAGGATCAAGCCGGCGACAACGTCGAAGACAGCTAAGAAGGCACGAGCCTCGTCGCCAGGAGACCCGTACGACAGTGGATCGGAGTCAGATGACTCGAGTTCGAGTGATTCGTCGCAGGATGAACTTGAGAATCAGTTCGGAACTATGGCCCAGCCTCAGAGCGCGGATCCCAGCTCCGGCACTCGAGTAGTAGTCCAAGCGATGATTCCCCATGACGCCCTGGAGAAGTTCAACGAATACGCGACCCTGGAAGACCGAGTTAACTGGTGGGAGCGTTTCATGTACTACGCTACCATGGCGCCCTGGGATGAGCGCACTCGGATCGTCCAACTCCGTATGCGACTTACAGGAGCCCTCAAGGATTGGGTCAATCAGCTCTCAGATGACATTCGCTCGAACTGGAAACAGCTCTCTCACGTCTTCAAGAAGGAGTGGTGCCGCAGCATTGGTTCTAAGGCTGAGCGGTACTATGAGATGAGGATGAGAGACAGGGAAACCCCCAGGATGTTCTTTTATCGGCTCAATCACGCTGCGAAGAAGGCCAACATCGCGTATCAGAAGCCAGCCCCAGACCGTGAGGCGCACATTCGTCGCTTCATCAAGGCATTAGGTGATTCTCGCTTGAAAACCACCTTGCAAGGTCAAAGGTTTGACACACTGAGCGAGTTGGAAGAGACACTGAAGCGCATTGAAGCTCTGCAGCGAGATGAAAGCCGTGAGGCTCAGCAAAAGCGAAGTCCTACTCAGAACCTGCAGTTTGGCCGGTTCAAGCCGCAACAACGCCGAGCTGAGGGACGCGCGTTTTTGACTGAAGGCGAAGTCGACTCGAGTCCGGGACGACACATCGATTTCAATGACGAAGTTAAGTTGCCCCCAGATACCCAATGTGAAGCCGAAGCTGAGACTCGAGTTGAAGGTGCTGTGGCTCAAGAGCCCCAAGCGTCAGGGACGAACAGTTCAACACCGGTCGATCCCGGTCACGCAGCGGCACTGACGGATGAAGAGATTTACCGTGTTGCTGAGAGATTGGCTTGGAAGCCCAGATCCCAGCCTCGGCAAGATGAGTTCCAGCGCACTGAACCATGTGGAGAATGCGGCAGCAGCCGCCATACAACGGAGAAGTGCTGGAGCAAGCTCATCTGCGGACGTTGTCACGAAGAGGGTCATCCGACTCAGTTCTGTCGACGTCAACCGTGTTCTAAGTGTGGCGACTACCATCGCCGGGGTTTGTGTGACATGTGGTCGGCTTTGAAGGCAGTGCAGGATGTCATCCGCGCTGGAGGCTCGGTCGAGGGCCTCGCTCCGGAAGTAATTCAGGTGCTCTTGGATAGCCCGGAGTCTGGGACGCCGTTAAACCACTAGGCTCGCTGGTTCGGGAACCAGTGCGTGACGAGCCGAAGTCCCAAGCATACTGCGCATTTGCATATGTGGGCTCAGCCCTTCCATGTCGGCGCAGTGATAACCCCAAATGTATGTCTTCAACTGAACAAGGCTGTGTGTACTCCTTTCAAACTGACTCCGAGGACTCGGTTTCTGAAGATGAATTTGAGAACCATCTCGAGTTCGCTCTAGTCCCGGGAGAGAGGTATGGTTGGTGGAGTACGCACACCTTGGTTGGTGAGAAGCGAGCGATGGCGAAAGTACATGGAGCGATTTTCGGTCACCGGCTGCAGATACTGCTGGATTCTGGAGCTACTACGAGTATTATGAGCTTAGACCTTGCACGCAGGTTGAAGATCAAGCTCAGACGTGGTTACAGACTCCGAGTGACTGGGATCGGAGATGCTCCTACCTATGTCTCCGCCCAAGCGAGAATCAAGTTGACGCTTGGAACGCGTGTCGTGTATGTGATGGACATCTGGGTTGGCAACATTGGGGAAGGTGTCGAGTGTCTTCTCGGAATGGATTTTATGGTTGCTGCCGGGGTTCGGCTCTGTGCCCGCGAGGGTATGGTCCGACTCCCAGATGAGGAAACGCTCTTGTTGGTTGGTGGACCCGAGGTGGATCACCTCGGTTTGGAGATTGGGATCACACCACTTGAGTCCCTTTGGCTACGGCCTGGTGAGTCTGTGATTCGTCCTGTAAAGTTTGGCCAAGCCGACCCGGACAAAGTTCAAGAGTGGGCTGGGCGAGGCAAGCAGTGGGTGACACAGTTCCTGTATGGAGTCGGTCGGAGACCCAAAGCGGTGAAGATCGTGAACATCTCTGACCGAGTGGCCCAGATCTGGCAACATACTACAGTTGCTTGTTTGGTGGAGAAAGACTATCTTCCACGAGGTGATTATTTCGTGAGACCCCGATCCCGGAAGTACCGCGAGTGGGCCCAGTTGATCTTTGAAGCGGAGCCCTCAGAAGATTTCCAGAGACGGGAGGAAGAGGCTGCTAGGCTGCGGGAGTTAAATGAGCCCCCTGCAGTTGAGAAGCGTTGCTACCCCTGGCCTAGGAAGATATTGCGGAATCCGAAATTCGCGGAAAAAACTGAGTCAGTGAAAGAAGGTGTTTCTGAGCCCGAAGCAGTAGCAGCATTTGTTGCGCAAGGTCTGCCATCTGAGATTCTTTCATCTCCTCGACCAGCAGCTGGGGTCACTCCAATCCGGCCGCCAACGCCACCTGAGGAAAAGGTCAATTCGACTGATGAGAAGTGCACCCAGCAAGATGACTCTGTCGTCGCCCAGCCAGACCATACGGAGCCTCGGCAAGCTTTGCGAGATATGACTCTCAAGGCTAGGCCGAGCGTCCCGATGACTGGAGGTGGAGATTCCTCTCGGAGCGCGGGGCAGGAGCTGAAGCGAGTTTTCCAGACTTGGGATGTGAGCCCGGTTGATAACCCAACGACTCAGCTGACTGAAACGCTTGTTCGGTGTCTAAGAATGGAGATACAGGTGGATGAGGAAGCCACAGTTTTCTATCACGAAGGAAGTGCGTTGCTGAACGATCTTCGAGATCAATTGGCTGCGTTGCCGGAACTCAAGGACTTGAGTCCCAAGGCGGATTTGAGTTCAGCTAATATTGGTGAGCCCGGTGAGACTACCCCAGAGATGAATGCTCAAATTCTGAAGATCCTGGAAAAGCATCACGCAAGTTTCTTAGGAGATGGAAATGCAGTGCCAGCCCCAGCCCGAGGCGTCGTCTGTGACCTCGACGTCGGAGAAGCCAAGCCCATAGCTCAGCGAGCCAGGGGTATCCCTCTGCATCAGCTACCGAAGGTGTACGATCTCCACAAGAAGTTGCTGGAAACCGGGCTGATTGAGTACTCACACTCTGAATGGGCTTCACCTATCGTCATCGTGATGAAGAAGAACGGAGTTGACATTCGGCTCTGCATTGACTACCGACTGGTAAACCAGCTGATCAAGCTCATGCAGTACCCTCTACCTTTGATCGACGAATTGTTGATTGGGTTTGAGAGTGCAATGTGGTATCTGAGCTTGGACATGGCCAGTGGGTTCTGGGCGGTCCCGATGACGCTGCGAGCTAAGCTCATCTCAGCCTTCGTCTGCCCGCTTGGACATTTCCAGTGGACGCGTATGCCGTTTGGACTAAAGAATGCCCCCTTGATTTACCAACAGATGCTGGATAATTGTCTGTGGGGTTTCGTCCGCCTACCGCCTTCTGAGGAGGCTAAAGTGGACCCAGACGTGCTGAAGTTCCTAGGAATTGAGCTGGATCCTGTGACGGAAGCTGAGATGGAGTTGCCGGTGTTGTCAGAAGAGCTTACTGTGTTCCGAAGAAACATCCCTGCCCCGCCACAGTTGAGCCCAGTCCTGGGTCGAAGCTCTTACATCGACGATATTGCGTACGGGGCAGAAACTTGGGAGCAGATGTGCATTGATCTGGATCGACTGCTGTACCGATTGCGGTATTGGGGAATTTCTGTGAGCCTTCCCAAGAGTGAATTTGGCAAGAAGACGATCTCGTATTTGTCCCATGAAATCGGGGCTGAGGGGATCAGAGCTAAGCCGAAGATAGCCAAGGGAGTCCGGGATCTGCCTTTCCCGTCAACGTTGAAGGCTGTGCAGTCATTTCTGGGGAGCCTCAACTACTACAACAAGTTTATCGAGGATCTCCCAGTTGTAGCATCCGTGCTCTATGAATTGACGGACGAGCAGATCCAGCAAGGCAGAGACCTCAGCCGAGCCAAGGAGGCATTTGAGATTTTGAAGCAGAAGATTGTGTCCACACCGCTACTCAGACATCCTGACAGAGAGAAGCCGTTCGTGATCATTATTCATGCGAACCCCTGGGCTGTCAGTGCTGTGGTGGGACAAGAATACGACGGAATCATTCATCCGGTGCGTTACACTGGGAGGGTGCTTCACGATCAAGAGCTCAGATACCACCCAGCCGAGAAGGAGGTTGTAGCTCTCCTTCGGGTTCTCAGAGTGTTTTACACTATGCTGGTCGGTTGCAAGTTGCTGAAGGTATATACTCGGTACTCAGTGCTGAAGTGGTTGTTCCGATCCCAGTCTCTGGAAGGACGCTGTGAACAGTGGGCAGCTCGCTTGTCACCCTGGCCCCTCGAGATTCACAAAGTCGAACGGGACGAGGATGGACTCGCTGCGATCCTGGGAGCTGGTATCACTCCGTGTGAGCAGCTCGACAAGATAGCAGAAAATCTGATCCCGGCCAAGGGACGTATCGCTCGAGCCCCGCCGATAAGTCTGGAAATGCTTGAGGCAGACTACGAAGGTTGGCTTCTCAGTTTCGATGGAGCAGCCAAACTCTCAGATCGAGCAGGCAGCTCTGGATGCATTCTGTGGAAGCTCCCGTCGTGGGATGTTGTCGAAGCTCGTGGTTTCCATTTCGAAGGTGTCACTGTGAATGAGGCGGAATACCACGGCTTAGTCGAAGGATCTCGAATGTCATTGGCAAGAGGGATCTCAGATCTGGTTGTGGTCGGCGATTCTCGGATTGCAATTCAACAGGCCCAAGGGCTGATCCAGTGTCTGAACCCTGGGCTACGTGTGTTGCTGGCTGAATTTGACTCCATCCGTACACAGTTCAGATCGGTGAAGCTGGTACATGTCAAGCAAGAGTTTAACGCGGCTGCAGATTATCTCACCGCTAAGACTCTCCTGGCCAAGCGCTCAATCGTTATCGACGACCCGGTAGAACTGGCTCAGCTTAAACAGCTGAATCGGATCCCGGAGAAGTTGGTGAAAGTAGAAGTGCCGAAACCGTCTGAGTGTGCGCCGGAACTCTCGGCGAACTCAGCGTCAGAACCGGGATTGGAGACCGGACCAGTATCTCTCGAAGCTGCAGCCGAGCCATTGACACCCAACGCCAAGATCTTTGTGGTAACCCGGAACCAAGCCCGCCTCCAGGGAGCAGAGCTCGAGGAAGTCAGGGACGTACCGAGTGGGAATATAGGCTCGCCTGCTGAACCCGTGCCAAGTTTCACACCCGAGGAGTCGACTCCAGCCGCGTCGATAGCTGAAAGGTGGAGACGCATCCTCGCACACCAGAAAGCTGAGCCATGGACGAAAAAGCTCCAAGCTTACCTCCGGGGTGAACTAGGAGACATGTCCTCGGCGGAAGCTGAGGATATTGCCAAAGTGGTGGATCAGTTTGTGCTGGACTCGCGAGGTGTGCTGTACTATCTAAGTCGACCAACCCCGGGACGTCCTCGGGATGCTGCCGGGAACCTGAGATTAGTGGTACCGACATTCCTCCGAGATGACCTGTTGCAGCTGAGTCACGAGGATTATCAAGGTGGTCACCAAGGAATTACACGGACCTTCGAGAGGCTGCGCCAAGAATACTACTGGCCTGGGATGTACGCAGATGTGGAGCGCTATGTCAAGGAATGTGTGGATTGTGTCATGGCCAAGGGTGCTCCACCCAACCCAGGCCTTCGCCTGGAAATATCTTGGCCACTCGGCCTTTTGAGGTAGTCTCCATGGATTTTGTGACACATCTACCCAAGTCGGACCGCGGCAATGTGTTTCTGCTGCTATTCCAGTGTGTTTTCTCAGGGTACATCATTGGCTGCCCGATGAGCTCGACTACAGCCCAAGACGTGGCTGAGGTTTACATGGACTATGTGTTCCAGAGATTTGGGGCGAGCGAGATGCTCCGCCATGATCGAGATCCTCGGTTTATGAGTGAAGTGTTCGCGAAGTTCCGGGAAATGCTGGGCAGTCGACAGCGTGCGACTCTAGCATACCGACCTCAGGCCAATGGCCAACAAGAGCGCTCTGTGCAGACTGTTGTCCGAGCCATTCGAGCCTATGTCTCTGAGCCAGACCAGAGCGACTGGGACGATCAAGTGGAGAAATTGATGTGGGCTCTGAATACGTCTTTTGACGCTACTCGACTTGACACTCCGTTCTACCTGGTCCACGGCTGGGACCCGAAGAGCACGGTCTCAGCTATGTTAGGAACCCCTCCAGCTGGGCTGGACCTGAGAACCGCTTATGAGTGGCGTCGAAAGGTTCAGAGACAATATGAGTATGCTCAATCCTGGGCCAAGGACTTACAGGCGGAGGCTAAGGAGAAGCGCTCAGCCGCACAAACCAAAGCCTGGGCTGAGCTCTCCGAGAGACTGAAGTCGGGATTCGCTGTCGGCGATGCTGTCTGGTTATATCTGGCTCGGGTACAACCTGGGTTGACGAAGAAGTTTGCTCATCTCTGGCATGGGCCATCCCGGATTATGGAAGTCTCGGATGACTACAGATGTAAGCTGAAGATCGAGGGGACTGGGTATAAGCTGTATCCTTGGGTTCATGTAAGTCGACTCAAGCCGCGTGCCCTTTTCCCAGACCGACCTACGGTTGAAATCGAAGTTTCCGAAGGAGATGATCTGGATGCAGCTCTACTGCCCGAAGACATTGGCGAACCAGACGAAGCTCAAGATGTATACGAGGTTGAAGCGATCCGAGATGTTCGTTGGACTAAGCGGACGCGGACGTCCAGGAGAGTCCGAGAATATTTGGTGAAATGGAAGGGCTACCCTGATCCGGAGTGGCTGCCAATGTCGCAGCTTAATTGTGGGGCTCTGCTGTACGAATTCAACAAGAGCGCGCGAGCCCAAGCACGGTTTAAAGCCATGCAAGCTGGGGATGAGCCTCCTGAGCCTGGTGCTCAGTAGAGGTCCCTCCGCCTGAACCGCGTTTGTGTTAGTGTCGTCTGGAGTTTGTGGAAGTTCTATTGTTTTATCCTGATCCGAGTGACTCTGAAGTGAATTACGCTATTCTCGACTGGAATGAGTGGAGGAAGAGCTGAGATGAGGAATAGTAAAGGTGACACATGCAAGTTACGTGTTATCTGAAGTTAAACGCTACTTCTCTGCAAATTACTCGTCTTCTTCTTCACCCGCTGCTGCCTCCTGTGTGCGCGTGATGTCTGCCAAAACATTCTCGAGCTCGGCTTGGTCGTAGATGGGGCTTGGGTCAATCGGGTACTTAATCTGCTCGTTTTCGTTCATGAAGTCGGCTTGAAGTGCTGCCGGCGCCAGGTTCAGGAACGCGTTATCGGAACGACGTGTGGCGAACTGCGTGCGAGCGGGCTGAGTGTCGTCCAGCGTCTCAAGCTGGTCTGGCAGCGAGATTCCGAGACTAGGATCACGGATGATCCAGTGGCAAGGATTCTGGGGGACGACCCAAAGACCAGGCTCATACCAGATGTCGTCCGTGTAGCCGTCGACCACGCTCAGCTCTTGCATCATCTCGCGGCGCTGAGCTTCGAACTCGGCGCTGCGCTCCTTGCGGTCGCGGTACAGCTCAAGTAGTTCTGGCATGTCGAGAAGTGTGGCCATGGCCTCATAATCGAAGTCCGTGTCCATGGTAACCCAGTGCTGCCGCTCCCAATACGCGCGCCGCCAGAGACTCATGAAGTTCACGATGCGCGTCAGAGCATCGACCATGTCTGAGCCCAACTCGTCGTACCGGAAGAAGACCAACGTCTGGACTCGCTGGTTCCACATGGCGTCCCAGGGTTTCGATCGAAGCACCTCCACGTACGCGACAGGCTCCCAGCGCTGGCGCAGATGCCGAATGTGGCTCTTGCATGGGGCGTAACTTGGGAAGCCGAGCGTCTGACGCGGAAGATTCTGGGCTCTGATGACGAAGCGCAGGTAGCTGCCTTGGCCACGCCTGGGGACCTCGATCACTCCATCATCTGGGGGTGCTGGGGGGTCATTCCTAGAGCGTGATGACGGTCGGGCTGGGAGCTGCTGCGAGATCAACGTACGGGCCTGGTCAATTGCTTGGTCTGACAGGGGGAGTTTCGGGATAACAGGACCAGACCTACCATGGGATGTTGTAGAAGCTGGAAGCTGGGGAGAGGTCCGAGATCGCTTTGGCGTGCCACTCCCAGACGCATCTGAGCCGCGTTTGCGCTTGCTCTTTCCTTGAGAAGACGATTGAACTGAGCGCTGCTTGGACGTCTTGTTCTGGGATGAACCTCCGCTGTGCTGCTTGCCGTCGAAGTCTTCGTCGCTATCCGAGTCGTTGTTGTCTTCGTCCGAGAAGTCTGTGTCGATTGACGAGTCGTAATCCTCATCTGAGTCAGGTTTCACAGGCAACGGATCCCAGTTGGGTGGTAGCTGGCTCAAGTTGGGATCTTGGACACGCTTAATGGCAGCCTCGAAGTATGCCGCCGGCACGTACTCCAACCACGGTGTCGAGTCGAGCTGCTCCCAGTAGATGGCTGACACGATCACGTTGACGAGCGCCTTCTTGCCGAACTGGTCGTGCAGTGGCTGCTGCTTCTGAGCCTGTTCCACGGCATCCCAGAACTCAAGGCCAGCGCGCATCAACTCTTGGACATCGCCTCGAACATTAGCCCACAGGAATGGACGTGGAAGCTTGCCTTCGGCTTGCCGATCCGAGACCCTAGCCGGAGACTCCTTCGGCGCTCGAAGCCTTTGAGGTGTGTGAGTCCGAGGGTAACCACGCAGAGTAAGCCGATCACTCAGTTTCTTGAGCTTGGCACGCTTGGACGGCCCTGAACCTGAACCTGTGAGATCGATCGTCGACTTGCGAGGCTGGGACAAGGACCGACCAGCGATTCCTCCTGCTTTGCGAGTGCTGCTGAGCGACAAGGTACCACCAGCGCCAAGTTTCAGCTTGCCCTTGCTTTTGCCGGATCGTGCTGGAGTACCTCCGCTGAGCTTTGACACTCCCGAGCTCTTGCTTGGCTTGGACTGTTTGTGCGGCGGGCTTGGAGGCGGGATCGATGGCTGAGCAGATTGCGGTACAGGAAGCTGAGCGGGAGCCGATGGGGGCACTGCTGAGCTGAGAAATGACGTCAACGTAGAGGCAGCGGCGCTTACAGCTGCCGGCGTACCTCCCTGTGCTGAAGTCGTGATCTGGAATGGAGTGAACGGGCCACAGTCGTCGCTGATTTGGTCCCGAGCTGAGACTTGGAGCGTCGTCTGGTAGCTGAGAGGCATGGCCATGTCCCGCTCGAAGTACTGTAGCAGCTCATACAGCCTCTTCCAGTGACCCAAGAAGTTGCTGTTCGCCATCAAGAAGTTCATCAACGCTTCAGCTGAAAACGAGGTCATTGTCGCTAGCCGACTTCTGAGCTGGGTGTTGTGGATCGCGCTGGTATTGAGACTGTTCTTGTGGGGGACGAGGTCATCACTTGCCTTCTGCACCTGCTCGCAGAGCTCTCGATTCTCAGCCTGAGCGTCACCCAGCTCCTTCATCAGCGACTGAACCTGGTCCTTGAGCTTCTGGGTCGAAGAGGCTGATGCGGATTGAGATTGGGATGACGACGCCCGAGAAGCCAGCTGAGACTGTAGACTGGTGATCTCAGCAAGGCGCCGAGCAGCTATATCTCGGAGGTCTCGAATCTCGTCGCGCAGATCCTTCACCCGTGCAGACTGCGCGCTCGGAGTTGACGCAGCAGCGAGGTCTTGACTGTGAAGATTGATCAGGTTGTTGACATCTCGAGAATGACGATTCCTCTGCTCGTGCAGCTCAGCCCGAAGTGATGCGATCTCAGCTGAGAGTTTGGCGTTTTGGATGTGCTCGGGATCATTAGAGCTGGGACGTTCAAGCGCTTGGGCGTAGCTCGTTACATGCTTCAAAGTCTCGGTGGTCTTCATGACACGATGCGCAAAGCGCTCCACGCCAAAGCACCGGACGAGTGGGATGGTTTCACGCTCAAAGCGCACCCGAGCAGTTGGGTCTGAGAAGTTCAGCGGCATTGAAGCCTGAGGCTGCAGCACGTCGCGCGTAGCATCACGATTGGTGAGGCTCCCAAGCCATGCCAAGTCGCTGGAAGGGAACACAGTTACATCCTCGATGCGGGCCACGCCGTCAGCACCATCGACCAAGTGCTCGTGGTTGTCTACGTCGTACAGCGTCGCGGGCACACGAATCGTGGTCGGTAACGGTGACGCATGGCGGGCCGAGGGCTGGAAGACCGTAATCCGACGATGCAGACTTGAAGAAGGCGCTGCTGACGATGCCGAAGGCGTCTGCGACGCTGACGAAGGCGCCAGCGCTGCCGATGTGGACGGAGTGAGCGTGCCAGACGTCGAAGCTGCCGCGGAGGACGTCGCGTGCTGCGTGGAGCCGTCGGATGGTGGCTGCGAGGTTGGCACTACCGGTGTGGGACGCTGGACCGCCGGAGTAGCTGCTACGGGCGACGGAGACGCGCTGGAGACAGCAGGGGTCGCGCTGGAGACCGCTGGCGCACTCGTGGAGGGCGCGGATGACGTGCGCGCGCTGCTGGAGGCCGCCGACGAGGTGCTTGAGGTCGTGGGAGCCGCAGGAGTGCCCTGCGAACTCGCATCTTGTCCGCCGCCACCTTGCGGTGACGCGGGGAGCCGCTGGTCGGACGTGTGACTGTCGGCCATGTTCTGGAGGCGCTGCGCGTGCCAGCGCTGCAGTTGGAAGCTGTGTGGTTGCGGGCCGTTTGTGAAATGGTTTGGGCCGAGGCTCGGGAGCCGAGGCAGGAGCTTTCGCGGCCGGGACGGGGCGATCGTGGGCATCTTCCAGTTATGTGCGCTAGGACCAACTCGGAGAACGATCTCTTTGGACCTGGCACACATAAGGGACGGTTGTGATGAGGTTCCAACAGATTTTGAATCTGAACCCATCAGTCAGATCCCCAAGCCCTACCTCGTCCAGACCGCTCCGTCACAAATCCGTGGATATTTCTTGATCCTAGTCTGGGCGCTGTACAGACTTCAAGCTGGACTGGCTCGATTTGGAACTGGCCTATACGTGGACGTCTGGACTCCGGAACGTACAAGTCTGAGACTCCAAGTCTGAAACCTGAGCTCGACCCCAGGTCTGGAGCACCAAGCTCGATCTAGAAACTGACGCCTGACGCCCAAAGTCTGTCTTGCATCTGGAACCTGAGCCCAAGATCTGAAGTCTGGAATCTGGTGCCGTCTCCGACTCTGGGATCTGGAAGTTGGGTCTGGGATAAGGCTTCGCCTCAGACTCTGGGACTCGAAGTCTGGGAAGTTGGGTCAAGGCTGAGTGGAGCCCATCTGTGACCACGAGTCTGAGTTGGGACTTGGCGGTTTGGGAAGCGCAATGGCTACATCGTGACGCGACATGGTGACGCGCACTGGATCCAGATCTTTGGTGGCTTGGCGTGGAAGGTCGCAATGGACGGTCATCGTGCGGCGACTCTTGGTGAGCCGGTGTGCCGCACACAAGATTCCGGCCGACCCGTCGCGTTTGGATACCGGCCAATCACAGCCGCAGGATCTTGGTGTCATCGGATTACGGCCTGATTTGTACCCACTATGGCCGGCGCAATCAAGTGATGACTGACCCAGCTCGGCCAATGAGAGTGCTTCCCGGATAAAATGTGCGGCCCACCGACGCTGGAACCAGTGACTTAGTGAATCCTTCGCCCAAGTGCAAGGTGACTCCAGGGGGAGTTTGCGCCCTTACTTGTTAGGCCCTTGTTAGTGCATGTGTAAAGTTAAACAGAGTTTGTTTTGCCCCGAAGAGCGCAAGTGACTGAGGTCGTCTTTGTCGTGCAAGAAGTGCAGTGCCTGCGGTCGTTCGCGCCTCGTGGGAACCAAGTCCTGTTCAACATCGCGAGTGAAGCCAAGTGGGGTAGTCTCGAGCCATCGACGGTCAAGCTCAGCTAACTCCAAATAAATTCAAGTTCAACGACCAAGCCTTTGCGTGTTTCGACGCGTGCTGCCTTTGTCGTTGTATTTCCACTCGCGGGACGTCGGTTTCGGCTGGTTTCCTGGCGGTGCTTCATATTGTCGGGCGGAAGGTGATCCGCTCTGAGGTTTCGGCAGAGCAGTACCTGGGATAGTGGTTTCTGGGGCTGCTGGTGGTGTCCGTGTGGCGCATCGACCTGGGATAGTGGTTCTCAGGCTTTGCTGTTTCGCCTACATCAAGGCGTGGTGCGCGGGAGTCCCAGGGTGCAGAACGAGAGCCCTGGATCTAAGGCAGGCTTACACCAAGCCAACACTCGGGGCCACTCTGGTCTGAGGGGCGAGTGAAGACCGGTACGCGGCTCTCAGTCTGAGCCGCCGGAGGAAGTGTTGTGACTGGGACGACTCGAAGCCGGAGTCGTCGGGAAAGGAGGAGGCTGTTAAGGCCCAGAGTCCAAGGGCCTGAGAAGACGAGTGGACTAAGTGTGTGTGGTGACGTTTGTATATTCAAGAAACTGGGGCAATTCGGACTACGCACGTGCGGACAAGGGCTTTCCAAGCAAGGAGCAAACTTCGTCTGGGGTTACCTGGAGACGTTCGAGTTCGGAGGCAGCTGGTGTGGCCGACGCAAGTCCGGGCCCACAGCGTAGCCTTAGGAAGAACCAAAACAAGGGGTTGCAGGAGTGAGGAACACACGCCTCACAGGATCTGGGATTTGGGCTTTTAGCTCAGATTCTGGGTTGTGTGATCTGAGATCAAGGTCTAGCCTCGCGGCTAATTCCGTGATTTTGGAACCCGCATCGCCACAATCGGCCGGGCAACACCAACGCGGTGGCCGACGCTCTCTCGCGAGCACCTGTGGCGGCGAAAGTGATGGCAGCCGTGGGCAGGAGAAAGCGGTCGAAGTTGAGAACGGCTGCTCGAGCAGCAGCAACGAAAGCTACGGCGGCAGCTGGCCATACGGAAGCAGACACGAGTGCGGCAGCAGCGAACAGGACAACGAGTGCGGCTGGAGCAGCTACGGAACAGAGTGTGAGCGAGGTGAGCAACAGCAGCTTGGGCGAGGTGGTGACGGCGACGACAGCCGCCACACGAGGTGAGCAAGACGAGGAGGTGCCAGTGGGCACAACGGTCGAGGCGACGGCGGCAAGATCGAAGGCACGCAGTCAGAAGCGGCCACATGCTGCTGACGGTGAGCACCGGTATGATGATGATGGCGGGCAGGCGATGGAGGGGACCCTGTACGCTGGAAATGACGGGCGGGCGCCTGATGTGCCCCTGGACGCCGAAGGCGGCGAGCATGTGGCCCAGAGGATGCCTGTGGGTACTGACGGCGACGAACAGCAAACGAACGACGGCAGAGTGGAGACTTCCGCGGCAGCAGCAGCTGACGATGGTCTGAGCGGGCAAGATGCGGCCCCAGCGGCAACGGCGGCAGTGGCGGACACGGCGAAGACGAAGCGACGCACACGGCGACTTATGGAGGCTGCGGAAACGACGCGCCCAGTGACGCGTGCGGCCCAGCGGCGAGAAGCCGATGCGGCGGCAGCTCAGACTCGAAGTGACGGCGTGAGTGTGAGTGCGGAGCGCTCGATCAGCGTAAGCGCGCAAGTTGATGATGGCGAGGAGCCACACACGACGGTGACGGCGAGGAACGTGAGCGCCGACACGAACACGGGCGGCGAGGTGGCTGCGGATCGCAGTGTAATGACGACGATCGAGGCGCTGCACGAGACACCGCAGCCTATGACGACGGAGACGGCGCCGATGGTTACGGCGACGACGGCGGGAATCGACGGTGGCAGACACGACGGAGCTGACGAACAGAGTGGCGAGTACGACGACGCGCAGGGCACGAGTACGTAGCGAGACGGAGAAGCCGTCAGCCCCTGTAGTGACCAAGTCGGTAGTGGCGGCGAGGCAGCCAAAGCCAGTAGCCCCTATGATGATGAATGAGGCGTCGGCGAGTCCGAGCATGGCGAAGGCGTCGCACACGACGGCGACAGCGAAGGACAAGTCGCAGTAGCGGCGGGAGTTGACGGCGAAGAAGTCGAGCAACGTGGTGAGCAAGAAGCCACGGACGGCTAAGTCCACGACCACGGCGGTGGCGAGTGCGAGCGGTCAGCGAGCTCGTGAACAGCGAGTCGATGGTGATGACGGGAGACGAGTCGGGCGCGAACGAGAAGGTGGTGGCGTACGCGACGGTGAAGTTGGAAGAGGTGTCGTTGGGCGTGGTGACATCCGGCAAGGAGGTGTTCGTGATGGTGAAGCTCCGGTCGGCAGTGAACAGCGAGGTTACGGTGGCGGCGACCGACCTGGAGAAGCTGTTGATGATGCAGCTCCTGACTACGAGACGTGCCTGATGAGCTTGGTCGACGGCGAACATCGAAGCCGACGCTGCAGCTGACCGATGATGAGATCTTGCACGAACAGAAGAAGAGTCGATTAGTGCAGCAGATGCTCGAGGCAGGTGAACACAGGGGGATGGAAGTGGCGAAGTCGTTTGGATTAGCTACGATTAAGACACCGGAAGGGCGTCGTGTGATCCTGCCTCCTGCTCTCGGGTCGACGGTGATGCAAGAGTGTCACGATTCGGTCTGGGCCGACACCTACGAGCTCCACACACGTACGCGAGGATTTCGAATGTGTACTGGTGGCCGAATCTACGTCGTGAGGTGAAGCGTTGGGTGTTGTGGTGCCAGGAGTGTGGCAGCCGCAATGAAGTCATCCCTCCCCTCCGAAGCATTAGAGGCGGCGACGTTGGTGATCGTTGGGCCCTTGACGTGGCGGGTCCATTGCCGACGACGGACGGCGGCGAGAGGTATGTGATCGCGGCCGTGGAGTATGTTACGAGGTACGCGGTGGCAACGACGGTGAAGCAGCACACATCGGAGATCGTTGCAGCGTTCCTGATGAAGAGCATCGTGTTGAAGTTGGGGGCATTCCGTGAGCTTCTGACGGACGGAGCGCCGGAGTTGACCGGCAAAGCTATCGAGCAGCTAGTCATCATGTTGCAGGCCCGGCAGATCAACCCTGTGCCCTACAGACCGCAGATGGTGGGATTAGTCGAGAGATTCCATCGAACTTGGAAAGATTGCATCGCCACGTACATGAGTGACGAGTTGCAGCGAGATTGGGACGTCTGGGTGGACTTTGCGGTGTACGCTTACAACACCAAACGAGCTGATGATGGGTAGGCGGCTGAAGCGCCCCAATGACTTGCTCTGGCGTGCGAGCGTGGCAGAGGCAGGCAAGTTGACGAGCTACCATCGAAGGCTCTTGGCAGCGATGGCGAGTAGTCGTGAGTGCGCCGAAGTGGCGACGAAACGAGAACAAGAGCGGCAGGCGCGGTACTACAACCGCAGTGAAGCAGAAGCGAGAGTTTGTGGCGGGCGATCGTGCGTGGTTGTACAAGCTCCCGCGAGGGACGAAGGTGATAAAGCTAGTACATCAGTGGCTGGGACCAGTGAAGGTGATCGAGCCGGCGGGCTATGACAACTACCTCGTTGAGCGGGAAGACGTGAGTGGTGAGCCTGAGCAATTTTTAGCTAACGTCTCCTTCTTGATCAGTTACCATCACCCGGCTACATTCCTGAAGAAGGCGGCGGCCGACATCGAGGAGCAACTCGAGTATGAAGGCGCGCTCCAACTCGAAACGAATGAAGCGGCGGCAGGAACGGTTGTACGAGCAGAGGCGACTCCTGTGCGTGCAGCAGCGGGAGCGCGAGCTGCAAAACGAACGAGACGAGCAGTGGCGAGTGCGAGCGGAGACGAGTACCAGGACGGAGCTGTGGTGGAACTACGGCGACGACGGCGTCGTAACACAGCAGGACAGTATGTCCTTGAATTTGAAGTGCGGCCAGTTCGACCACGAGCAGAACGAGGTGAGCGAAGTGCGAACGATAACGGACGAGGTGCGAACGATGACGGACGATGGATACCTATCCGGGAGTACGACAGGCTACTGTACAGCGGCAGAGTCGTGGAAGACTCTGAGTTTGGAGAAGTCGTGTAATAGTGGGTGTCCTACCGAGGACCCATTTGCGGCAGATGCCGGCGATGGACGATGGTGCGAGCACATGACATCGGTGGACGCCGGCAAGGAGAAGACAATGATGATGAACGGCCCCGGGGTCTCGTGGACCACGGTGGAAACGATGACGAAGGCGACGTGCGAGCTGTCGAGCCGGACGCACGGCACGGCGCCCCAGACAACAATGGGCGGCACCGGGGAGGTCTCGGAGACCGCGACGATGAGGGAGGACGGCTTGTGAGTGGCCTACCGGAAGAAGAGTAGCACGAGGAGGTCGGCACGGACGTGCTGGTCGAGGATTTGTGTCGACTCGACATTGCAGTACATAATTAGCGGTCGAAGCGAGAAGTAGGCGCGCAGTACAGAATTGGACCGCTCCAGCGCAAGCACGAGTGGTTGCAGTAGAGAATCGGCGGGCTCGAGCTGAAGCGAGGGCAAGCAGAACTTGACGAGTGAGGCTTTGACGGAAGCGTGACGGAGTTGGCACTGAGGCTGACGAAGTGACGTGAACTTTGTGACGGGCTGAGATTGGCGCTGGCACTGAGGCTAGTCTAGTTGAAGTCGTGGTAGTCTAGAAGAGTACTATTTAGTTAGGCTCTATCTACTCTATTGTTGGTAATAAATACGATCCGATGCACTGAGGCGGACGATCGGGCACGGTGGTTGGTGCTACCGTCGGCCAACAAGTGTTGAACGTAGCGGCTCGTACGAAGGACTCGGGGCGTGGCAAGCTATACGACACGCTCAACAGCCGAGCGAGACAATAGGCCTGCTACAACGTAAAGTGCTCTCCGTGAGCACATTTGCTCAAATCGGCGGTCCGCTTAAATTTTTGAGCAAATTTCGCATTATTTTCTCAAACCTATGGAGTACATAAAACTAACGTATAATAGCAAATAGTACACGGCGGTCTATTGTTTTAGACCGCCCTCCAGAGCATGGGAGGGTGTTCTAATTGATAGGCGTTCAATTGAGACCGCGTTATATTTCATTCAAGTCAACACGATTTCAACCATCAATGCCAGTAGATGAATTGAATTGTTAGCAGCTAGATCTAGCTAAGTGGAAGCTACGCTTCGATCCAGACTTCATCAAATGCCTCGGTCAGCTCGTCTACAGCGTCACTGGTGTCGTTGTCAGTAACCGTTTCGTTGCCATGAGCTTGCGCACCCCAAGCTGTACGGAATCGGAGCCCATACA